>JAOPFQ010000002.1:11572001-12809085 GCA_030064505.1 Chouioia cunea
CTTCCATTTCAGATATCTTTAGAACATGAAATTCTTCTTCATCCAAGGTATTTTGGACCACAATTATTGGATACCGTAAAACAAAAGTTATACACTGAAGTAGAAGGGAACTGTACTGGAAAATATGGGTTTGTCGTTGCAGTTACTACAATTGACAATATTGGTGCTGGTATCATACAGCCAGGACAGGGATTTGTTGTGTATCCAGTGAAGTATAAAGCTATTGTTTTTCGACCGTTCAAAGGAGAAGTGTTAGATGGTATTGTTACACAAGTAAACAAGGTAAAATGTTTATGTAAATCAAAGACAAAATATAATCGTCAAGTCAATAATCCATATTTTAATCTAGGTTGGGATGTTTGCTGAAATTGGTCCGTTATCGTGTTTCATTTCCCATCATGTAAGCTATTTTCATAAATTTAAAATTTCAATCATTCAAAAAAAATTACTTATAAAAAATATATTATTGAACCTTGTTTCAGTCTATACCTCCAGATATGCAATTTTGTCCTAACGTAAACCCACCATGTTATAAGTCAAAAGATGAGGTAATTATTTATAACAAGTAGTATGATACAATAAGCTTATTTTTGTTAAATTCAGGTGATTTTATTATCAAATACCAAAGTCGTTTTACTGTTGCAATACATTCTAAATTGTACATATTGCTTGTACAGTTTATCTAGATATACACTTTAATTAATGTAGCATCATTCTAACTTTTAACACAAATAACATATAATTTTGATAGTTTAATCAGGACAATTTCAAAAAATTGAATTATAATATAAATTTAATATATTAATTCAAATCTTGATAAGAAAAAAGTATTGTTTTAGGTTTTTTAATAAGATCCTACACGGTTATTATATAAATGTTGAGTATCTTTTATGTATAATTATAGGATGTCGTTATTCAAGCTGATGATGAAATAAGACTGAAAATCGTTGGTACTAGAGTAGATGCCACTGGTATAGTAAGTATCTTTATACCTTCCAAAATAAAATGTACTTTGCATAATTTTACAAATTTGTTTTAATAACAAATTATTTCATTTTAGTTCGCCATTGGAACACTGATGGATGATTATTTAGGATTAGTATGTAATTAAATGTTTTAAAGTATCTAATCAGCAGGTTATCTTCAATTTAGAACACAATCTAATTGAACAATAATGTTCAATTTTTGAAGCTGTCAGACAGCTAAACAGATAAAGTTAAACTATATCTGAAAAAGACCAATGTGCTATGCAATAATAAAACTACGTATTGCATTTGCATTTTACCAGTACAAGAATAAAGAATTCCTATATATTTATCAATAAACTTAATTTGTATATCAAAAAATTGAATCTTACCCAGTTTACGTCGTATTTGAAACGTTTTTGGCAAAAACTGTAAACTATCTTAGAATTAATTTAGAATGCAGATATAACAAAACAAATAAACTATTTATTTTTTACTAAAATAGAAGTAAACTTAGAAATAAAATTCAAATTTAGGACATGGTGCGACATCTATTGTTCATAAAGCGTATCTAGTTCTTAGTTGTTGACTCGTCTCTACTGATACATGCATACTATACAACACTCTTCACCCACGTCAACGCCATTTAATAACATACGAACCGGTCGATCGCTGACTCGCGCGCCGCTCTCGCTTCGTCTTGCGTCCTTGATTGAACTTGGCCAAGCTTAGCCGCAAAAATGAACACTTTTCTTGAATGCATAATATAGATTATATTTATACATAGAATATAAGTATTTGTACAAAGTGAATTTATGTTGATTCATCATGGCTGAATATTTGGCTTCAATTTTCGGAACAGAAAAAGACAAGTAAGTAGTTTAGCTACATACCTACGCGACCAAACTTTAGGTTAGATTACTCTGAATTGAGATCATTTTATTTTATCTGATTGCAAATGTGCAACGCGAATGTTTGTCAATATAATACGTTACTTCCTTTGAATTCATACTTTCATTTTTAGGGTCAATTGCTCTTTTTACTTTAAAATTGGAGCATGTCGACATGGGGATCGTTGTTCTAGGATTCACAATAAGCCAACTTTCAGTCAGGTGAGGAGGAATAGAATATTTTTGTGTAATTTCATTTGATTTGCAGAACTTAATAATTCATTACTGATTTCTCCATTTTAGACTTGCTTACTTCAAAATCTGTATGTGAACCCACAAAATTCAGCAAAAAGTGCTGATGGTTCTCACTGTAAGTAGAATGTTTTAAGCAATTTTAAATATTTACCTGATAATGATTTATTTTGAACTAAACTTGAAACGTTTATAAAAATTTTAGTGGTAGCTAATGTTTCTGATGAGGAAATGCAAGAACATTATGACAATTTCTTTGAGGATGTGTTTGTTGAATGTGAAGATAAATATGGTGAAATTGAAGAAATGAATGTATGCGATAACTTAGGAGATCATCTTGTTGGAAATGTGTATATCAAGTTCAGACGAGAAGAGGATGCTGAAAAAGCTGTGAATGATTTGAATAACAGATGGTTCGGAGGTAGACCTGTTTACGCAGAATTGTCACCTGTAACAGATTTCAGAGAAGCTTGCTGTCGTCAATATGAAATGGGGTGAGGTTTATGTTACATTTTTTTAAATTTGCAATTGCTGTATTATAGAAATAGCAATCTAAACTAGCTCTCCTATGATTTTATTTTATTTATTTTAGACTAATGACGGGACAAGCCCAAAATGCTAGGTAATTACCTAATAAATAAAGTAAACTCTACATCGTAAAAATATAGACAGTGTTTTATCACTTAAAAAACTAACAAAGTAGGAAATATTTAAAAATCTATTTATGTTTGTGACATTTTTTTATAAATATAGTTGATATCTTATTTGAAGAATTCTAGAGAGAACGTTTTTGGCGTCTCTTACATAAAATAAATAAAGTAATTACATCACTCTATCACTAAATTTGTTAATGCTAAAAGAAATAAATCATTCTAATAATAATTTCAATAGTAACGTGAATTATTCAATTACAAATTAGTTTTAATACATTACTTAATAGATTCAATAGTTTCTTTCACTGTTAATTGATTAAAATTTTTATCACTAACTATCTACTGCAAATGAACTTTCTTGGAACTTCACATTAGATAATTGTATTTTTTATTGTAACGTAGATAGAATGAGTAATTTATTTTTCCATCTTGCATGGAAGTATATTATAAATGTTTGATACAATACCAATTGCTAATCATAAAATTAATGTTATGTTTTTAGGGAGTGCACACGTTCGGGCTTTTGTAATTTTATGCACCTGAAGCCTATTTCTCGTGATCTTCGCAGATACTTATACAGTCGGAAAAAGGGCGGTGGTAGAAGATCGAGGTCCCGCTCAAGATCTCCAAAACGAGATCGTAAACGCCGATCGCGTTCCCGTGATCGTAGATCCAGGTCCAAAGAACGTCGCAAGGGACGAGATAGCCGCTCTGGGCGGTACTAAATTATTATAATTTCATCAATATTTTATTCATTAGAATGAGCAGTTTTTGTTGGTCAATTTAACAAGAAACCAAATGAGAAAATTTGTTGAAAATAAAAATGGGCCAAAATCAAAGATTGATTTTGATTTAGTATGATTGAATAAAGTCAACGACAGTTGTATTATTAAGAAGAATCACTGTGAGTTAACATTTAAAATACATTTTGATAGAGAATAAACATAATCTTTTTAAGTGGAATGATATATGTATTTTAATTCTCACATGCCATATGTCATCTTAATTTTTAAATGTTTTTTATATCAATAGTAAATAGGAATTTCGAGATCAGTGTTGCTTCTAACATTGTTGAAAGGCTGATCAGATGAAATTGATGTATTGTAAACGATTAATATATACGGCCTTTTTGCAGGTTTAATACCTTAAAAATTCATTACCTGTGAAGTCTTTGAACAAAATTTGGAATTTCAAACAGACCGACGTTGCTTTATTTTCGTCAGTAATATGTATAATATGTATAATAAAGTGACAAATTTTCAATAATGTTTTTGCAAGTATTCAACAAGTAAACTAATTGTAGCTTGTTTCTGTACAATGGATATAAAATTTATTCACATCATTCTTTTAATTTGTTAGGTTAACCACTTATAGTTTGTTTAGTGGAATCCTGAACCAAAAATCCTGTTTGAATTGCTGATCGATATTAGTGTGCTCGTGAATTTTTACTTTTTTTAAAATTGCGATCAAACTTTTATATGTTTGTAATACTGATAATAATAAGAAATAAGATAAACTTGATACTCTTAAAGAAAGGTACACATGTAATAAATGAATATCAGTTTTAATGTTGAAATAGCTATAATAGAGGCTACCGAATTTTTGCTTACCATGAAACTAATTAATTTATTAAAAGTTAATGGACAACACTTAGTTAATTCGTTATTGTCTCAAGTTATTATTTTTCTTTTTTTTTCGATAATAGTAAATTGTTTTTTTTTTTTTCATTTTTATTTTCAAAAATTGCGACTGTTAGCTCTTCTCATGAAGTAGCGTAGTATTTAGTATTATAAACTAGCGTATACAGTTAGTGTTTCTTGCGATCATAGGGTCGTTACTATGTTACATGACTCGAGACATGAAGTTCGTGCAAACAGTATCGGTTTATATATTGAAAATCAGACCGTGCAAAATAAGTGGGTACGAATAAACCTTAAATTGCACTAGTCACAAGTATTTCACAAATAAACAAATGACAAAAGAAAGGGAGTGAGTGATTTATTAACTACGCCTTTCTTCCTGAACAGAGTAAACATTTATTTATCCATTTAAAAGCCGCTTTGCAATTAATTAACAATCTGGCAGTGATGTATTTTTTTAAGTTTCGGTCATTTAAAACAATGAAAAGTCTTTACAGATTCATATTTAATCAAATGTTTTCATATATCTAGCAATTATGAAAGCTTATTATTTAATCTGCCGCGAAAACCAACAATGAATGTGTGCGTTTATAATCGTGTGGTTGTGATTATAATGCCATCAGTTTTATTTATAAATTTAATTAATCTTTATTTTTATTTAGTTTAGTATTGAAAAAATGAAAACAAATTTTTGAATTACAATGTTTCATGTTATTTCGAAGTAAACAACAACAATCTTAAATAATTATATCTCTAAAAGTCAGCCACAGCATAAAACAATTTTCGACCACAAGAAAGCCACAAATGTCTTCCTGCAACAAAGTACAAGAACTACAATTCCCCAGGCATCATTATACGAATGTAAAAAGTAAACGAAGCTCAGCGGCTCGTGCCGGCCAACTGTCTACAAAAAATCCTTCCTTGGTTCTCCTTGCTCTTTCGAAAGCCAAAAGAGAAACAAGATGAAAACAAAGAAAGAAGAAAGAAAGAAGAAAGAAAAAAATTGGCCGCGTGTGCATCCTCGAATTCGGCACGTGTTTCGGCGTGGCCTAATTGGCACACGGGACAGATGGTGGTCGTCGTGATTGCAGGTGGCTTGCGCACGAGCTTGGAACACCAGGCGGGATTCATGGAATCAGTGCACCTTGCCTTAACAACAGCAGCAGCGGTCGCTGCGGGTCCAGTGTTTTTTTTTTGTAAGATCGAGAGCGACCAAGTTAAACGGCAGCAGCGAACTGCTGGAGCTGTGTTATTACCGAGTTGATGGCTTGATCGCTCTATTGGAAACAGTTTAGCTGAGTCTTGGAGTCTTTGAAGACGGTGTTTGCCGCAAGAAGTAGAACATTGAAATGAAACAATATTGACGATGGAAAAAATGAAAATGTCTAAGCGCAATATTAATGATTGATTATAAGCTTGTTCGATTGCCGAGCTTCGGTTAATATATTTTTCGAAAAAATTCGATTTTGTAATTTTTTTTATATATGGTTTTTTAAATCGTACTCTTATTTTATTTGATTACGTGAGCATATCCAATAGTTGTGTCATTGATTTTATCAATGATAGCACATCAAAATATATATGTACAGTAAACGGTGAAATTTATATACCTGGGTTCGCCTTGGGCTAGTACGATAACGCTGAAAAAAAATTCAATTCGATGAGTTAGTTACGTGAAATTGCATTGAATAAAATTTGATGCGTTCTTAAAAAAATATATAAATTTTAAATTAGTTCTGTATCACAACATTAAGCTGCTATTTATCATTTGTCTATAGCCTTGAACAAACCTGAGAAACGCTTTATCAGATAATTCATTTTTCTAAGGCTAAAAATGTATACTACAACTAATTTATTGATCAAGTATTTTCCAAATCAAATTTAAAAGTTCAAGCCATTCTTGTACAAGGGAAATTCAGGAAAACAGTTCCCCATTGACTTGTATATTTAGATGTACTATTTTTATTCATAGAGGCCCCCCTTAAGTACAGTTATAGAATTCTAGGAATACAATATTGAGTAACGATTGGTAATTTACTTACCTTGACTTCATTTCTCAAATTAAAACTCCTTTATCGATATTCATATCACACTAATATAAATAGTAAGTATAGAAAATTATTCTCTACTTTAATTTTTGTAACAATCTTTAGTATATAAACAGATTAAACAGATTTTCTTAATATAGACTAGTCAATATGAAAGGATTCTGTATATTTATTTTGTCAAAACAAAATTTTAAAAATAAACGTGTTTTTCAGCTGTCATTTTCTTTTCTATCCAATTGCATTTTGTTTCACTCGCTAATGTAAATATACACAGCAACAACATAAAACAAGCTGAAATTTATCAATAGTTCGTTTTTGAAATAATGGGCTCAACGGCTCGTGCCATCAAATCTTATGATAGTATATTTTTTAATTGTATCCATGTGTAAATTAAAATTTATAGATGGTATTATTGTATGACTACGATGATCTACAGTTTAGAGAAGAGATTAGAGGAAAGAGAAAACTAATTTTCTATATTATGCTCTGATCGCTATGGATATCTATAAGGGTACTTAATACTTGCAATTGTTTATAAACATTTTAATTTTAAATTATTAAAATTGATTATATAATAATTCAAATAATTATAGTGAAATTTGTATAATAGAAAAACCTAGATTCTACATTTTATAACTATGTTCCTTGTATGGTCAGATTACGAATTATGATTTGTCTGGTATTTGAAAAATAACATCAATACATTAGTAAATGATTTTTTTATAATATTTAATGATTCAATAAAAGAACATTGATTATTACATTGTTAATACATAAACTACAACATGAGTTATTTTTAAAATATTTCAAATTAAACTGTTTGTTTTTCTGTAAGAAAAAACAATTTTCTTTTTCAAAGTTAAAATAAATAAAATGACATATTCTTTATCATCTAATTATGTAGACTTCAATTGCAATATTATCATATACATTTTAATTGTTTGTTAAGATTACCATAAAATTGGTATTGTGATCAACTAGTATGTATATAAGAAATATCTCATCTTATGTTCTAAAGTTACATTCACATGCATCAAAAAACTTTAAAGTTTTCTTTCAGTTTCCATGAAAATTAATATTTCAAGTATTTATAATCTGTATGATCTGTACTTTTTAATCCTAGATAATTCATTTATAATGGTTTTAAGTAGTACTTTACAAGTATAACTTTTAAATTTGCTTACTTTTATCTATTATCATGTCTTTTATTTTGTTTTGGCTTGTACTCCACATATATTTAAAAATTTCGAACAATATTAAATTATTTATTACAGTATCAAACTATATCAAATAAACTGCAGCATATTCACTATTATTTTTACATTCGTCTATTGAATACAATCCTGTTTACCAAGATGGATCAAGTAAACATTGACCACAAAATTGAAGTTGCTACATCTTTGCAATTGAAACAAACATTTGGTCATTTCTTTCCTTTGGTATTTCTTTGCAATATCCAAAAATAATCATTCATACTGACAAACCTATTTTACCAAAAAATCAATATATTAAAATTATTCTTTAAGTACAAATAACTTATGTATATGTACTCACCAATCATGATTTTATTCAACTGGTCTTATCGTTATGAACCTAGAGAGTATGAATACAACAACAAATGTAGTTATAACGAAACAGGTTACAAACATATACCAAGTTTCTTCATCAAATATGTCAGTGAATGCTGGTATTTGACTATAAAGTGTATCAATTAGTTTCATACTATAACCTTTTCCTGAGCTAATTTGTCGTGACATTTTTTTATTTAAAGTATGTGTAGTTCAACTAAACAAATCGCAGAATTTTGCGTTCGATTTTTATAGCACTCTTTATTGTTAGTTTATCGGCGACTTTTCTTCGACTTTTTCTTTTTTATTGCAGGCTCTTCTACCTCAACCTTCACGCGAGAACTTACGTGCTTATTAAAGACTTTTAAAAGCTCGAGAGCTGTCAAATTTTCCGATTTTAAAATCAATTTCTCGTCAGTTTCAAAATGACATGTGATTAATGGTTCGGCACGATTGCAGACAATTTCTGTTTTTAGCGAGCAAGTAATGTTAGTCGCTGCTACTTTTGGTGCTGATAAATAAAACAAGAAATCTCTTGTCTCGGCGACTTTGTCGTGAAACGGATCGAAGCTTACAGTGATATTTGTGAGAGGTTTTAGGTTAACTAACTTAACTTGCTTGGCTATGGCGCTTATTATTCCTCCAGAGCGAGTCCGGCAGCCACTGAATACAATAGACATTATAATACAGATTTTCTATATCAAAAGCAATCTCAACTAACGAATAAATTACTAATTTACTAATTATTATTCATCGCGCTGATCACGATGTAAAATTAAAACATTAAATAACTAGTCACAATTGCAACTGTATATTGCTGTATATGTACCACGTGTTGTCAGCTAGATTACGAATTCTTCCTCTTTTACCAGGCCATGATAAACGGACTCACTAGATGGCGCAATGTGCTTTCGTACGAATTCAAATCAAAACAAGTAAATCCATATGTCAGATTGTTTAATATTTAGAAATCACAAATATTATAAATCAGTTTTAAAAAATTGAACGAGCTTTCTACGTTGAACAATATTCCATTATTAATGTTGTTTTGGGTATGGTATAGGATGATAAAATTGTATACGACTATAATAATAGTTTCTTGTTAAGATTAGTCAGTACTTACAGATGATTGGTACTACTTGAAAAATTCGCGAATTCGTTTGTAACAATAGTTGCTAAACGCTTTATTGAAAATTATATTTTTTCTTCTTTCTTAGTTCTTCATTTTTGCCTATATTCGAAAGATATTTTTATTATCTATACAAGAAGCTTACTTTTATAATGATTTAAGAACATTTAATCATTCAATTACGAATACGTTGTCTAGATCTATACGTAAACGTAACTTTCGTGCGACACTAAAGACTACAATTTTCCTTTTATTCGTCTTTGGAAAAAAGTAATACCGAAGAAAACGAATATCATTTACATTGAAAAATGCGTTGACAGAGTTCTTGATTTAAATCACAACTGTTCGACAACCATAATTAATTCCGGCAATCTGCCAACACTATAATTTCACGCAGTAGCTAGCCGCAGTCGCGCTTTCGGAGTTCGCACAAGCGCGCTGAGTTCACTCGAACGCGTCTGAAAGATAAAGTCCTGACAGGTGGTGGTCGAAATGGGCACTGTTAATATCGGAAGTCTGCGAAACCAATTGTCATATTGGTGATTCTCTGCATTTTTAGGGCCAAAGTTTACTTAATTGACTCGTTTACTCCTTATTCGTTATTTTTATTCTACTACAATGTTTGAATTTTTAAATCGACGGAACGGGACATTTTAAACGGCGATAATAATAATTTCTGTTCGTTTTATAATTTGAATAGAGAATCTCTTGTCAGGCGAATAGGTATTTAAACACTTACTATTATGTTATACGTTATATATTTCATGCAAAGTAGGAGTTATATGATTATTTCGTTGGTTATAGATGATATTTAAATCTACCATCTCAAAATAATTACTATAAAATTTAGATATTTGATACTTCCAGTTTTCTTTCGAACATCTCACATCAGATGTAAGACAATATCACACATGCGACGAAAAAAATATCTTGAGAATAATACAATGTGAATACTTGCAATAAAAAATTTTTTTTCAAAACCAACAATTGAACTGATGAAACCTTTTTTAAATGAAAAATGTTAATCCTATATTTTATTTTTTACCAACAGAAACAGGAATATGTGTAACAAAACCATTTGAATGACTTGAAGTCATGTTACTGTACAATGTGTCGAGTGCATCTAGCAACTTCGTGGCTACTTTGTATAAAATTATGTTTTTATAAGGTCCTTTGTCTCATGCACTACTACCCTGTTGGATTGTAAAAAGAAAATCAATAATTTTTCACATTTAATATGAATATTTATATAAAAATAACATAAGTTAATTAAAAAAGAAAAAGATTCAACGAAAAGACTATGACAATCAGTGTAAAAACAGAAGGATCTGATAATAAAAGAGAACTCGATCCCCCGACGAGGATAAGAATAATGCCGAATTTGATATGGGCTCTATGGATCTCTTTAATCATTTAATCGAGCTAACCAGTCGCCGACTCGCACCTTGATGAAAGCTTCTCGCCAGGGGAAAAGATCCCGCAGCAATTACTTAAAAATCCAGTTCTCATTGGCAAACCACTCTTTTCTTGGAATTTCTCATTTCCTTTAATCGGACTCTCTTTGCATTTCAGGGTCGGCCATTTAATCTTCTCTATTGCTATTTTCTATTTGGTTGTTGACGGCTTTTGCAAGTAAATGAGGTATATTAGTTGAACCAGAAGTCGACCAAGAGCTTTAAATCCCAACAGCATTGACAATTTAATTTAGAAATTGCAAATTCGTCAAATATCGTATGTTAAATTAATGTTTTTCATAAGAAGTAAGTATAACTTAATGAAAATAATCTGCATATGCTTTATTTACGAAACTCATATACATTAGATGTTTCTTATTTAACCTACGCTTTTTTTAATATTCTCTTCTTTCACAACTTAATCTCTTTAGTTTTTTAATATTCTCGGAAAAAAGTTTGAAACGACATCTGGCGTCGGTGAAATTTCGTCGCACAAGTTTCTCGAGACCTTACGGCGGCAGACTGATACGAGATAATATTCAAATACTCAGCCTGACCATCAGAAGGTTTCAAGGGTTTGGCAAACACAAGCAAGCGCTCGAAGCTTACGGATCAATGAGAGGGGCCAAGCGCAGAGTAGAAGAGAGAGAGAGATGCCAGCGTAATGAAAGAGTCTAAGTGTACAAACATCCGTAGGCACATTTTCTCGTGACTGTTTGATTAGAAGGACCAACTTGTATTTCCACTGTGTTTTTCATCGAAAACTTTTCGACCCTTCTACGTATTTTCGCTTTGCTATTTGTTCTTTAATAATTAAGCTATTTAAAGTGATTGATATTTTACTAATGTATACTTTGATAGCGATGCAATTAATCTTGTTTTTACGAAATTGACTGACAAGTTTTCTGAGTAACGGTGGTAATGGAAGAATGATAAAATTTGTTGATAGAAGAATTGTATATCCGTAATTGAAATGCAAGCTCAGTGGGATAACTTAATAATTATTAGTAAATAAATCTAACTGAAAATTGTTGCGTACTTTTAAAAGTCGTTAATATTTGGATTAATTAGAAAATGGATCATCAATCAGATTGGTAGTATAAAACAATCTATTTGAAGAAAATTCGTTTAGATACGATTAGCTGTTTTTTACAGAATAACAAAAATGAATAGTGATATCCAATCATTTCAATTTTTTTATAAAATTTTTAAATTTATTTGATTGAAACACAGATCATTTATTTCATGTATCAATAACAATATCATCTTTCAATTAAAATGAGTTTGTAACAAGTATGCAAAATTTAAACTTTCAAATCGTCAGTAAAATCCAGCGTAACTTCGTAAGATAAGCCAATTTCATACTGCAGGATGATAAAGTTTTCCCCAATGTACGAGTTTATCCCCCCCCCCCCTCTCCTCACACTCACACAAACACAAAAGTTGCTATTACGAGCGGTCAATCTCATTACGTAAAATCTTTTCATAGGCAAGTTTTTTTAACTGGTCACCGAAAAAAAAAGAACCTCTTTATTGTTCATAACAAGAGGATCAAAAGAAAAAAGAGCAAGATAGAGTAGAGACAACTAGCGAGCAGTCGCAATATTAAGTACACGCGAGTGGCTTTAAGCTCTCGAATCTTTGGTATTTCTGTTCCCTTTTATCGCGAGTGCTGAGCTTGCAAGCTTTCGCAAAAGCTGATTCCGCTAAGGGAATATGGTCAACGCGCTAATGCGATCGCATGTACGCACAAAAGCTACGAGCCTTTGATATCGGCGTTTTAAGTATACGTACGAGCGCAACGACAAAGTAAAACGTGCCAGTGGAAACGAGTGTGCGCGTGTTCGCACTTTTTTCCATTTCGTTTGCCCCTCAGCGCGCACAAGCTGCCAGTCGACAGAAAAGAGATAATTATAACGCTAGAGAATGGGCTTTCCTCGTCGTCGTCGTCATCGCCGTTGTCGCACAGATACTCTTCGTGCTGCAGTACTTGCAAAAAAGAAAAAGGTTAAAAAAGGAAGTCGTGTTGGATCCGAGAGAAAGGGTCAGAGATTATCTCGTCTTTAATGTCGCCCATAAAAATGAGCATTATGATTTTACGATGTTCGTCACGAAATCGTATATGGAGTCTCTTTATTATTCCTAGTGTAATCATTACCGAACTAGCCAGAGTGAGAACGAGAGAGAGAGAGAGAGAGACAAAGAAAGAGAGCGAACAAAAAAAGAGTGACAGCAGTTGTAATAATGTTCTTTATGTCTCGACACGTGTTTTTGAGCCTACTTCCGTCCTTATCTCTTTATTTCCGATCTCTTTCTTCGTATTTTTTCTTTTTTTTTTTCAGTGTGAATGCACCGCGTGAGCGACGATTAGCCTCGGGAATTACTGTTCGCACTCAGCTTCGAATGATTTTGCAGAATTTCGTATTCTTTTGACCGAGCTGCAATCTGTCTCATTCGTCTTGTGCGATATGAAAGGCGAGAGTACTTCTAGTATATATGCCTGAGAGGAAACAATACGTTTTATCATTCTTTTCTGTCAAGAATCTCCTTTCTCTCATTTTTCTTTGCATTAAATTTTGTTGAGTATCTGATAGAGAATAAGGAAAAAGCACTAAATATATAAAGTGTGGAGCTTAAAAATCGAATAAAATCGGATTTTAATTGGATAAGAGTAGTGTCCTCAGACATTAAGATTTTTCTTTGAAAGACGCCGCGACTCTAATTGTGAATAAAAGCATTTTCCTAGCTGTTTTATTATTGATGAAAAAGAAATTCAATACTAATTGTCGAAGTATTGCTACGCCACGCACATAAATAGTATTTCGAATCTTTGTGGAAAGGAAAGCGCCAGGCCTAACATTTGTTTTTACGGACCCAAACTTGTTTTGCCCTTCTCTTTCGCTCAGAGGAATCCCGAAGGATGGACTTACGTGTCGTTGGATAATTGAATGCAAGCGGCTAGTTCTTAAGTAGCCGACACGATAGACGATCGCAGTTTTTAAGTGACAGTTCACGTAAAGTACATGCAGTGTTTTGTTTTTAAAGCGCATAATTAAAGCGCATAATTGCGTACTGCGTTATGTATAATTTCTATTCTGTATTACTCACTGCATTGATTCTTGTATTATTATAAGATAAGATTTAACAGTACTCATGATTATGAATAGATAACATACTAATGTCAAATATAAAAAACGTCGATTTTAATGATCACATATATTTATTCCCTTTGTACATTTAGTTATGTAATTCCATGATACGAATCCTTTAAAGTAACGCGTAAAGGGGGTGGATTGTTAAACCTTAAATTTTTTCTATGTACCGAAAAATACAATATTGTTTTATGGTATTTAAAATAAATTCTTTTTAATCCTGAAATATAAGTATTTTAAAGGAACATAGAAGTAAACACTTTTACTTTATCCGCTTCTAGCGATCACGAGACACTTCAAAGTTTATGGACAATCTCGCAAAGCATCAGCGGATTGAGGTAGCGTCACGGTCGAAAATCTTTCTTGGTTCGGTTTGAGGCAAGGAATCAGAGAAGGGGGCGAGAAGCGAGCATATTAGAGGGTACCTTGATATTGCGGCAAAGTGCTGGAGTCGGCTTTTGTTCTAAGTTTTATTCCCCGTCATTGACAAAGTAATTGTGACGGGTGCTCGTGACACTCACTTGGCTCTTTATCGGGACGACGATGACGAGGAAACAGCAGTAGTAGTGTGTAAGCTGCTTCCTCTACTCTACTTGGCTGGCTGAAGTCTCGGACCGCACAGTGTGCTTTCTCTCTCTCTCTCTCTCTCTATCGTATCTCGCTCGTCGTTACAACCTCGTTATGGCTGCGTATAAAAGAAACGATCCATCAATAAGCTCGTCCTCGAGGATAGACCAACGACGTTTCACTCTCGTTGGCTTTATCTCTTTGCTATCCCATCCTGCTTGCCTTCTCCCCTCCTTTCGCCTCGAAAATCCCGCGCTAGGAAAATGGAAATTATCGTAGCAGGCGTTAACAGGGCGCTCGCTTTTTTACCCTAACTTTTACTCGCCGGCCGAGTTACGACGCGCCTTGGAAAATGCCGCTGAATCAAGGTTTTATTCAAAATTCGCCTGCTGACGTAGTGTCAAGCCCTTCTCGGCTCTCTGCACAGAGGTGCCGTCGAGCGGAAAAATGAAGAGAAAATGTGGAAAGAGAGAGAGAGAGAGAGAGAGAGAGAGTAAAACTTATTAAAGTGCGGCACAAGAAGAGGCGTAAGGAGAGACCGGGCGACAGTCTGAGGATAAAAGCATAGTTCAAATCGGCTCTCCTCGCGTAATTGGTTCTCGGTCGATTTCTCCCAAGTTTATAGAGTGACGAGATCTACTAAAAATTACTTTTTCTTACGATATGGATCCTGAGAAGTGTTATCTTTCGCCTAGTTACTTCAATTTTTTTTATGATACTTTTGAAGACTATCAAGATTTTTCTTATATAAAAGTTCGTTCGAGCGGCCAATGCGAATGATCTTATAGAGACAATAAACATTGATTATAAAGTTACGAGTTCATGAAAAAATGTTGATTGAATATTGACGAATTCTTAGAAATTGTAAATTAATGTTTTATTGATACTACTGGTATTTCTATACATTTTCTATAACCTGTTATTACTATAAATATTCCTGAATATACATAGTAAGTTTCCTTAATATAATCAAATACAAATTTATAGAAGGGTTTCTTATTTTCGATGAAAACCTGTGCTAGAATATTTTCATGAAATTATATGCAAATGTTGAAAGGATTGCAATCAAGATAGTGAACAAATATAACGTTATTCAATTTCTTTCAGTTATACTGTTTGACAATCTTCTGTGGATCTATCTATATATATAATATCCACATATTTAGTACTATTAGTTGCTACTATGACTATTTGCAAAGTAAAAAGAAATACATCGAAATATTTGCGAAGAAGTATAAACTTACGAACGCAGTATTCTCATATGTTCTCTCGTTCTCATTTATCAAAAAGACAAAAAAGGAAACGCACAAAGAGCCGAACAAACGATTCGGGTGTGAAATAGAGAGCGAGAAAATGGCAAGTATTTGCCATATAAAAGTAAAAATGCCATATAAAAGCATGTTGATGAAGATAAAAACGTACAATATTGCCAGAGTAAGAGCTTGCAGAGTTCATGACGGGAGATCGAGGCTTCGCGAGCGTCGTTCAGCTCCGCCAATGAATAAATCTTCCGACTCCAATAAAGCCTCACTCGTGTAAGCGAAGAGCGAAGAGTTATACGAGGACATGGATTTTAAATGGCGCCCTGGGATATCCCTTGCTAGATTCCAAGTACATAGCTATATATAGAAAGGCCACCTTCGCATTATCTGGTCTCTTTTAATTGCGATTTTATGCGTCGCATTAGACTAAAAGGCTATTCGGTGGCTTTCTTCTCCTGCTCTTCTGAAAAAAGGAACTCTCGCTCTCTCCCGCTCTTTCGGTCGGCCGCTAAGAAATGAATGAAGCTACTTTGAATTTTGCGGTTTGCCCGAGCGTTCCGCCATCGCTTAAAGGGAGCTTATCAAGACATCTTCTCCCGCTAATTACTTTTCATAATTCCTGTATATCTTGAAGGGTCACCGTCAGCGAGATATTCTCATTTTTTTCGCGCTTCTTCGCGGCAAAAGCGAGATTTCATTTTCGCCCAAGTGAGAGAGAAAGCTTTTCTTTATTCAGCGAAATTGAAAATTTCTCGAATCTAAATCGAGTCAATTTTCATTCTTAATGGTACCGGTTCGGTGAATGGATTTATTCGACTTTAATCCTATCAACTTTGATCTACTGTATAATAATCTTACTCTTTTACTTCACTCATTTCCTTCGTTTCACGACTATTAAAACGTCTTTCGATACTTTTCATTGCTCGAAAGGAGCACGAAAATAAAAGAGCACAAACTTCAATATTAAATACATAATCATCTGACTAATATTTAAAAAAAAGAATAAATCTTTATAATATTTAACGATATTGAAATGTTTATCCAAAAAGTCCATTATTTAACAAGATATAAATCGCTGTAGGAAGAGTAGTCGCATTGCGCATTAAAGGCAAATCTGTGTAATTACATTGGAAGTGCATTTGCGCCATACATATCCAAAATCCTAACCATAATCTCATTTACGGTAGAGCTACTTAAATTTAATTGTGAAATGTTCGACCCACTCATATTTTTGATAATTCTGTATTCGAATTGACACTATTTGTTCCCAAACGAATGGGCTTACCTTGTTGTTGCGTACAAATAAATAATATTACTCATAGTCGAGTGAAAACTGATCGGTTCGGGCGGATCGGGCGATCACGACAATCAAGTCTGAATTTTCTTTTGTTATATTTTTCGTGGAACATTGGTAATTACACGTGGAAAAGTAGCCAAGCGAATAGTAGATTTGAGATAGTTCAAAGCGTAAAAATTCAATGAAATATCCAGGGACACACAATCATTATTGCCTTTTGATGATCGTAAACGAGGTGAAATAAAAGCGCTGAGTCGTTACGCGTTACTCGAGGCAATGTTCAATCAGTTACAGCCTACTCCACCTAATCCCCGATAATTGACTTAAGAAAATCAGGAAACAGGGAGAGCCAAGAGAAAAAAGAATGGCTATTAGTGTATTTGTCGGAATTGGGCGAAATCAAGCGCTCTCTTTTACTTTCTCCTCCCTTCGAAATCGATTTATACTTGCCGAAGCGGCAAGGAAATGTCGTCGACGACGTCGGCGGTGACGATGCCACGCTCTGCTGATCTGTACAGACTCGGCTGTGGCCCCACTTCCCACGTTCGTCTCGCTCGCTCGCATTTCTCTTCATTTCTTTCCCATCGTGCGGCTGGCCTGTTGTGTGTATATGTGCAATATTTGTGTATTTAGTTCTCATGTGGCTTGCGGCGATGTCAACTTCTAATTAGAATCGCAGCTAGCCTATTATTCTAGCAATAAAAATGCGCCAAAAGGGAGCAAAAAGACTGGTATTTAACTTTGAATTAGGAGATTTGTTGATAGAGCGATGAAAAGCTTGACATCCGAGATTGATTAGGTTTTGAATGAATGAAAGTGCTCGTTTAGACTTTTGACTTATACTATAAGACGTTGTCGACTCGATGAAAAAACTGCTTGAGGGACATTTTTCAGCATAGTACCTCCTAATACTTTTTATGAAAAATCATTTAAGTAACCAAAGGGTGTGTTTCAATATAACACGAAATGGAGTTCAAATTAATATTAATCATTTTATTATTATGTTAATATCTGCTACGAGAAAATTTAGTAGTAGAATATATTTGACTAAAATAATTATGAATTTTAGTCAATAATAGGATCTATAATTTTAAAATGTAATTAACTGTCAACCAGTTGTCAAACGTGAAACAGTTTTCATTACAAATGCCAAACGAGCATAGAGCAACTTGAAAAAAGGGCATGCGCGCAGGCGGCTCTTTGTTCATTTGACCTTCTAGACATGCTTTATGCTCATCTGTTTTTGATAGAGTGGTTTTATTTACAAATTAATAATATTACAAAACAATAGTATTTTGGATTGCATTCGAAAAATTGAATGGAAGACAGTTTTTTACTCACTTTATTAAGTAAGCTTTTAATAATATGCAAACGTAAAGCGATCTTTTTCTCTAACGAATTGGCCCAACGTTATCAAAATGTGTCTATTTATCCGTATAATATAAATGTAATATGTCATTCTTATTATCTTGATTTCTTCATAACAGTTGAATTTATAACTAAATTGCAAAATAATTTGTACTACATTTGTTTTAATGTACTTTTACGATGCCGACGGCCGACTACACAACTTTGAGCAAAATAGGTCTGCATCTGTACTCGTTACGAGATGTCAATCTTTCCACGATACTGAATATAAGAAACATTTTGAAAATACCATTCTACGTGCATGATAAAGTAATTTCTTTAATTTTCTGTAGAAATTGACATCGCAATAATGGAAAATGTAATAACATACAAGTAAATATGTCTATTTTAAAAGATGATTAAAAATATTGTTTAGTTATGCACATAAATTTAATAGCAGCTGTTTGCAGCTGATTATTGGGTAGCTTTTATGTTAGCAGTATTACCTCTGTGTGAAAAGTATTTTTTCCAAGTTGGCGTCATCAAGAAGAAAAAGAGCGAGCTATTTTAGGACGAAATCAATTTAGCCAAATAAGAAATGTTGAGTTAATAGTTAATATTATCGTCGGGTTCATTAAATTCGCTCATATTTATTGAAAAATTAATTGGACGGTAATTTGTATCTTCTTCGTGTGATAGTTTATTCGCAATAAAGGCTGAGAACCACGATTTTTTGAGCAAGGCTCGTCGCTACGCGTTTCGTTTTTGAGTGTTCTCACGTAGCTCCGATAGCGCCAAGTGCTCCTTTCACTAAATCCAGCCGTTGATTGGCTACACTTTGATATTCATTATTTAATTACCTAATTATTTAACAAAATTATTTTTATTTCCCTCTTACGTAACTTTTCAAGATGAGTACAACGAACCCATTTTCCGTAATGTTTTTGGATCGCCCTGCATAATTGTTTTATATTATCCTGCCAAGTGATTGAATCAAATGGACGGAGATGAAATAAATTGATTTCGAAGTATAGTATGTTGGGCATTATTATAACTTCCGTTATAAATAATATTAGCTCCATCTTTTTATAATGTTTTTTATTTCTAGGCACGGGTAAGATGGCTCTTTTACCTACAATTTTATTTTCGTTCTATAAATTTTGAACTGTTAATAGACCTAAAAACGTAATTATAATAAGCTGGATAAAGTTTCCAACTATTATTGGTCGTAATACATAATTCAATCAGAAAATACTTGCATGCGGGTAGAAGAATTAGTCTACATAAATAAAGAAAACATAACCTGACACACAGGACCATAGAAACAGATGCATACATTTTTTCGAAGAACCAGTCGGCAGGAGGACGAGCAAAATTTATAAGACCCCTGAGGGAGGTGAAATCGGAGCGAGACTTTTTTTATCAATTTCCCGGCTTCATTCCATATTTGAGTGCATTGTGTTCGTCGAACAATAACTCATCCTGATATTGCCGCAACACCGTTCGGTGGTGGCGCGCGCCACTGCTGTGCCAGCCAAAACTATCCGCGTGCATATCAATGCGTCACTTTCAATAACTCTCTGCCACTGCTTTCGTGGCGCAGGCAAACGCAGATCGCGTCTCTTATTACGGTGTTGTGTCGGCCTCCTATGGATTTTTTACTCTATTTTTCTTCTTTTTTTTTTTTCACTTTTTTCCCCTAGTTATTCGATAAATAATTTGTTGTGTCACAGCATTGTTAGCTTTTACAGTAGCCTTTTTTATGCAAATCTATTTTATTTTTTGTAATATTTGATGACGTTTTCTCATTTAGATTGCACTAATTGTAAAAGATATTCCGTTAGAAATCTGTTAAAATTACAAAATATATATTCTCTTGCAGTCTTTCTTAATAATTAAGGGAAGGCCCACGTCACTGTTATGTATTAAAAACAATAAAAATTGAACGTCCATATTCCGCTAAAGCGAAGTTAAACTCGTCAATAACACTGACATTATATTGTAACTCATAACAACAAAAAAGAGAAGAAAAGACGTCAGTCGCATCGTTTATACGATCCATCGCATTTCGTCTGCTCTCGGTAGCCGAGATATACTCGAGTTCACAGCACGAGCCACGCGCTGCTCTGATCTGCCGCGTCTTTTTCAACGAAAAGAAAATGTCTTGGCGCTAAGAAAAACGTCTACTCGGTGCTGTGCGCCAGAGTCTCCGAGACCGGAAGGAAAAGGAAGAATCGTCCGACACGACGAGAGATCGACTGGCAGATTTTCAATCTAGCAATCGTTCAGGAACACCCTGCAGCCAGCGTTTCGATTATAAACATCCACGTTTTATATCGATATCTTTTTTTACCTTTCATCCTTCATCCTTTTCCAGATACAAATCTCTCTACTTGTGGCTATTGCTTTCTACGTCTTTCAAGTTGAAGATACTTTAATTTCGTTTCTCATATTTTTCTTATAAAATAATCAAAATACGAATGAAGAGTGTTATTGGAAATCTGCAAACGAATTTAAAAAAATTAATTACACGTACTGAGTTTTGCTTTATTTGCTTAACAATTTGAACAAAAAACATGCTCAATATTGATTTCATGTATTCCAATTAAACCTTACAATTCCACTGCTGAAACGTTACGTGATACGCCAAAAAGTTTTTACAAGACATTGTACAAAAAATATATAGTACTCAAGTTTTTTTCAAAGTACTACGTCCTTCTTTTATCAATATCACAAAATTGAAAATAAGCCAATAATTTTGTTTTTATATCATTGTTTGAACGTTTCGTCCGATCATATCCATGATTTCTAGCCAAGAAAATAAAAAACAACCTCCCAGCGTTATTCAAATTTCCAATGCCCGCGGGCCGTTCTCTCAGAAGAACGCTAGATGCGCCAGACACTCCTCCACCTAAGAATCAAAGTTCCCTTCTTTACGCAACCGCCTGCCCGCCAGCACCTGCTCGCCGATCGAAAGCCTCTTTCTCTCCGTCTCCTCCTTTTTCTGCCTTATCGTCTCCACTACTATTGCGTTGCCTCCCGCCTCTAGTTCAACTTCCTGTGCGCCCTTTGACAGCTGCCACAAGCCGTACAAGGTCTCATGGATAATCATCTCGTGCTGTGGTAGTAATTATAAGGGTAGTCCGTCTGTTCCAGGTCGGTCAAGGATGATGTCATCGTATATTGTAAGAGTAATTTCGGAAGCGGTGACGAGCACATAATTGTGGTGGCACCGAGTCTGATGATAAGTTTGGAAAAGTATTTGATGATGCAGATCCTGTTATTCTTTACAACAAAGTTTTGTAATATCTTTTTAATATAATATATGACAATCCGTACTAATTGAAAAGAGTAATTATTCGTAATATATCAATTATTTATCAAGGACTATCAAATGATAATATCTATAATATTGTAAAATAAATATATAAAAGTAAAAAGTTAATTAACGCTAGTATATGTAGAGTCATTGTAATGTAAAATTCCCAGTGTTGATCATTGTTATACTGTAGGCAATATATCGTAATAAACGTTCATGTCGTAGTTATTCGTAGTTAAGACAGTGTCGTAACGACAGAGAGACAGCGAGAGAGAGCGACAGAGAGAGAGAGAGAGAGAGAGAGAGAGAGAGAGAGAGGGAAAGCCCCGCTCGACGCCGTATCCCAATCGAAAAGCAATTTCTCTTGAGCGCTCGCGCATCTCGGCCCGCATTTACATACGAAGCAAATGTATCAAAATAATCACGGGTTTGAATCTATCTACACTATATGTGCGCGTACACGCGTGCGTGTGTGTGAGGCTATCGAAGTCCCGCATATATATGTAGGTATATTCACGTGAAGCAGGATAAGAGAAGCAAGCAGTGCGAGCATCTCTCGAGTGGCAGTATACAGTATATACGCACGTAATGAAGAATGGGTGGTTTTGGTGTTACGTGTACACGTTTGTGAGCCAAGAAGTAAGTGTGCTCACATACACACATATATATATGTAGCCCTCTCGCGAGTGCTCATATATACGGGCAAGACTGCATCTATTGCTCACCTTTATATATGTATACATACGTATGCGCGTCTCGATTTCCCGCATAGAGCGAGGCCTCTTACAGTCTGTAGAGAGAGAGAGAGAGAGAGAGAGAGAGAGAGTGAGAGCGAGAGAGAGACCACACGTTGTCGGCACCTTGCTCGAGTGGAAAAGCGGGTTATATGCAGATACGCGCCTACCTACCTTATCCTCCCTTCCTCACAATTCGCCGCGCATCACGCGTCTTGACGCGCCGTCTCAAGCTCTCTTCCTCTCTCCCTCTCTATGCTGTATACCATTACCCACTCAGCAATCGGCCAATCGATCGGCTTTTGTCGCGAAGCTTTGGCTGAATTAGTATCTTGCAGTATGACATTCCTCGCTTCACTTCTGTGTAGATTGTGATTAATAATTCAAGCCAATGTCGAGAACATTTGAAATGTTCTCTTTGTCGAATCAACAACGCTAAGAAAGCAATTGCAGTTTCAGAAATACTTTTTTTCAAGTATATCAACTTTTAAGTGATATATTATGAGATTAATTTTTCCAGTACATATCTGTGACACGGTACTCGTACTAATTTTGAATAGAATGTATATTTGAATATATATTGGTTTTATGTTTTGCCTTTTGTTTTCTGAATTAATGGCTTATTTATTATTAAATTACAATTGATTTAAAAAAGTCCTTTTTCCTTTTGTTGGCCAATGCAACAATAATTTTATACGAGACAAAGTTGAAGATAAGTACGTATAAACTGATGTTTATACGTAAATACGACATCAACATAGTGTTTAAAATAAAAATTTAACAATACTCTCTAGTAGTGCGTTCATTTTTTTTGTCTGTCGTAAGTGTATCTGAAAAGTGATCGTAAATCAAGGCAAATCGACGAGGATCGAAATCACAATAAAATGGAAAAGCTCTAATCTTTCTCTCTCTCTCTCTCTCTCTCTCTCTCTTTATTTCTTTCTCCTGTCGAGAATAGACGTCGAAAGTGCTCAAGAATGACCCAAGAGCGTCTCGCTTGGGCAGCTTCTGTTCGATTCGAAGGACGTTCACGAATTTGCTGTGTCGAATTTACAGCCCGTGGGGAATAAACGCGTAAGTGGGGTCCAAAACAATTTCGCAGTCTGTCCGTCTTTATACTCGCTCTAACCATCCCCATGCCACTGTGGAACGGTCATACACCTAAGAAACACTTACAAATTCCGTATAGCATCGAGGGCGAGTTTTATGCCTGGTCACCCTGATTCACCGCGACGCCCTAATTTCATTATCCAGAGTGAAATATACTCTCTCAAGCAAGCACGATTTTTCTTTTATTTACCAATTGGCTGCATCTCTTTCATTGTTCGGTGAGCATGCCAGACAGCCGTACTAATTAATTGAACTTTGCAAGTGATGCATATTCGTTGGATGCATCGCAGATCGCTCGACCCTTCATTTAATTCATTAGAGGCTTTTCATGCTTGCTCGTTTAAAGGGATGAGAGCCGTTTACGAACAGAATTGAATTTATTATTTTTTTATTTTATAATGAAGTTTCGATAGAGACAAATTTTCATATTAACTCTTCGTACATCCTGATACATTTTGCACTTGGCTAGTCTGTCAAAAAAATAAATAAAATAACGCATGAAAGTCCATTTGGTAAAAAAAATAATTATTGGTACTATGAACTCTGATACCGCTGCCATTGAAAATAGCATTGAATTTTAATAATCAACGTATTCTAAAAGAATATTCTTACGTATGTCACAGTACTAAGTAATCAAAGAAAGAAGGATATTAAGGAAACCCTGATGATCTTTAGCCGATTAAGAAAAACCTTTCTACAGAAATAGAGTAAGGAATAACGTCATCTGGATTGAAACTAGTATCGAGGCATCTTCGCCATCGTTGGTGTCGTCACTTTCGTACAATGCTTGCTCATAGTAATAACAACAGCGTTAATGAAAGCAGCTGCACTTCATGGCCCAGCAGAGTGAGAGAGAAAGAGAGAGAAGAGAGAAAGAAGAGAGCAGAGAGAGATGAGAGAAAAGAGAGAGAGAGAAGAGAGAGAAGAGAGAGCAGAGAGAGGAGAGAAAGAAGAGAGCAGAGAGAGACGAGAGAGAGAGAAGAGAGAGAAGAGAAAGAAGAGAGAGAGAGAGAGAGAGAGCAGGAGAGAAAGAGAAAGAATGGGTAACTTGCGCTCGCAGATGTGCACTGTACGTAAAGCCGTGCAATTTGTCGCGCCTTCTAGACTCGCGGACCAGCGTCGCGACAAGATAACATGTTTAACGTACTACAAACCGTGTGCCACGTGACCAGAAATTGTTTCCTTTTGCAAAGAGCGACAACAATAGCTTGCTACTTCATTGCACTGCTGTTGCTGTAGTCGTATTTGAATTTCATTAATAATTTCTCTCTAGCTTCGGCTTGTCTCATTAAGCTATTGCTTGTGGCCGCACGTCCGTCCGACGCCAACAGCGCTCTACTAAAAATTTAATGGTATTTGCAGGGATACCCTTAATTTATAACTTTTATTTGAAGTACCACATGATCAGTACAAAAAAGGAGCAGAGTAATTATGCTGGCCGTGAATTTCTTCGAATTATTTATCCGGTCTTTCGTTTTTTTATATACTTTGTCGCATAATTGATCATCAGTTAATGCGGAAATTCTGAAGTAGAAACTATTGGAATAATATTGATTTAAACATATGGAATATTGATAAGAGTTATTATCGATCAATTAAATAATTATCATGTACTTTCTCACTATTTTTTTTAATTTAATAAATGATTTCTTTTACCGATTACCGTAGCATGCTTTGATAGCTGACTATAAATTCTCGCCGTAGTATTACCTTTTTATCAAGCTTATACAGAGAACTCCGCAAAATCGGAGAACAATCGGCTCGAGCGTACTTGCTGCCAAGACAGAGACGTTTGCATTCGCGATCTCTCGAAGCGGCAGCAGCAGTAGCAGTGAGCAGTGTCTGCAACGGACGCCCCGGCTAAACATAAAATACGGTCGGGCTGGTACACGCCCACGCATCGGTGCGCTTTCGCGCAGTTAAATACCTAAATAGCCTGCGACCTCCACGATGCCACACGGGATATACTCCGGTACTCACGGTATAATCTGCACCATACCCTTTCTCTCTCTCTCTCTCTCTCACTCGCTTCTCTCGGCATTTGAAGCGATTAATCGTCTTGATTGGATTCCAATTAGCCTGCTAGCGACGTATGTATTATACACTGGGGATTGCGCGCGATCTCTCTGCGTTTCGATATGCTACTGCTGATATGTATTTTTGACTTTATTAGTTTAGTTCTGGATATGAAAATCTAGTATTACACTATTACACCCGATTAATAAACCTATAAAATGGAAGAACAATTTTATTATCCCATTGAAACGTATTTAACAAACCAAACACTTTATTGCTGTTAATTAATATTTTATCAGACTCCTTCATCCATGAATTTCCGTTTAATTCAAATGTTTTATTCAAATTCACGCGTATGTAATTTTAACGAAACGTTATTCGTGAAAAAAAAAGTTTTTTTGGATAACGATTCAAATATGAAGTAGAGTAAGTGACAAAAATTAAAAGAAAAATACCAACGTTGATACGCACTTGTCACGGCCATAACATATAAATTCTGGATTGTCAAAAAACCGAATCTACGACGGAATTGGTTAGAGATAGAGAATAAAAAGAGCGTTGAGTCGGCGAAACAAATGAATATTCTGAAATTTTATTGAAAGCCAAAATACTGCTCAGTCTGCCAGAAACAAAGGGAAAACTATAATACGCGCTTGTGCACGCTTGGTTTGAGCAGAGCGCGAAAAGAGGATCGGGGCGGCAAAGAGATACTGATGGATGGCCACCTCTTGCTCGTTTATTTTTCAGCATAGCGTCGCTCGTCGACTCTCGAGGGCGAGATTTTTTTCCCTCGTTTCACCCTTAGCCTGCACTGTCGGTCGCTTTAATTATGCCTCGCCGATTTCGTTCGTCTCTTGTACGAGGTCACGTGGTATCCCATTGCTCTCTCGCTCTCTGCTTGTTTTTGTTGCGTATTTCTGAGCTGGTGAGGGAGGACAAAAATTAACGATATTCAACGAGAAGCTTTATATCCGTTATGTTGGTCAATAGTTTTTTCATAGAAAATTCGAAATGAAAGTGATGCTAAATTGCTTTCAGTTCTAATGCTAATTAAAAAATTTCAACTCTTTAATTTTACCCGATTTAATTTGATATTCTCAACATAAACTGTTGTAAAAGTTATTGTCCAATTACTACCAAGTTTAATATTCCTTGGAAACGTTGATGCAATTTTTACATCGTTTCATATTTACGATGGACTTTTAATTTAAATGGCAAATTAAGATAGACAGGTCCAAGACCCAATCATTCTTAATTGCATGATGTTACGAAGAAAATAAATCTCTTCCATTTGATCCGCTAATAAGATTATTAATTTGTAAACTCCGTTTGATCGATATTAGAATAATCTACTCTAAATTAAAGTCGCGAAAAAATTTCAAAATCATTTAGGAATTATTTTCACCGTACCAAATAAAGATTGTCGTAACTGACGTTCCGATATCTTCTAGTTTTTTTATTTGCCTTTCACTCGTTATACGAAGCATACACGATATTTCTCGCTTCTCGTGCGTGACTATTTGTTTTTGAAGGCTCATTGGGTGAAAGACAGTCTATGCAAATAAATTTTGTATAAAATACTCGGTAACCCCCCAAGGCCAACTCTGCATATACCGAATCGTTTCTTTTTTTTTTTTTTGAAGGGCGAGGGCGTTGAAAAGATATTGTCCAGGACTTCCCGTACATATAGCAAAAGCGGGTGATCGGCCGAGCGCGAAACAAATGGTGAGCTCACTTCCCACATTAAATTGCGAGAGAATCTTCGTATCTACACTCTAGCGTCGCACGATTTAACATTGTCTTATTCCAATATTGATACAGACTTTTCTCTATCGCTCTCTCTCTCTCTCTTCCATTCTCAACTCATTCCTTATTATCTGCTACATATACATATATATATTTATTTATTATGGCATGAAAAACATCGTCATGACTACATCTATATCGTCTCGATCTCTCGTCTTATTAGCTTGCCTCAATAAGATCTCTTCTTCCGCTGATTCACACATGATTGAGGATCGAATCATCACCCTTATTTATTGACAAGGGCTCAGGAAATTGTTTTATCTATAATTGATGTGTTTGCACCAATATAACTACGTACTTTTTATATCGACTGTATGTCTTATATTTTGACAAATTGATGACTAAAAAGGAAGTAGTATCTATTAGAGTACTTTTGGCGATAGTTTGATATTTATCGCTGATAATTTATACTTTCAATTACCTCTTAAATATCGTGTGCTTGAAAGAATTAAAAAATGTTACAACCTTTAACTATCATGTTAAAAATATGAAATGCATATGATATACCGACGCATAAACGATATCACTAATTTAATATCTGAAAGGTTCGAACATTGAGGTTCTTTTAATAAGTTTCAAATAAGCAAATTTTTTCAAAGTTTCTCATATAATAGACATATTTATTAAAATATTCAGCTTAATCTATACAAACGACAGTATGGATGGATAGTCGTAATGAGTCTGATATGAGAATTGAAATTATCTATGGGTTACATATATCCAGGTATTATATTCAAATGTTATTTCTATTATATACGACATATACGTTTTATTGACATCTTTCAAGCTGCTTTTAGAAATATGCAAAATAGAAGAAATTTTTCAAACAGCGCAGCTCAAGAAATAATCAATAACGATTTTCTGATAAACTGGTATCCTGTTGAATTAGTAAAATATATTCAAATAGCATAATCCTGCATTACTGTTGAATAAGGAATGTCAATCTAAGTAGTATGCATTATGACTAACTTAAAGCTCGCTAGGTACTCAGGCTTGAATTCAATTGAAGTTCAGTGGTACATACAGAAGTAGTATGCGCGACGCACACTCACACACATACATATATGGAACGAGAAAGAGAGAGATCTCTCATGCATTAAATCGTGCGTTAAAATAGAGCCATCCCTCGTGGACAATGAGCGGCGCTTAGCGCCACTTGGCACCGGCTAAGCCTTGGCTAAAGCTTTGACTGCTCAGCCCAGCTGAATATATAATACTAGCAAGAGAGAGAGAGAGAGAGAGAGAGAGAGAGAGAGAGAGAGAGAAAGAGGGAGGGAGAAGGTGAACTCGTTTAATCTACATGACCGTGCGTCCAGATAGAAAGTAATTCCGCGTTCGCCGTCGAGACGCTGAATTAATAATGAGATGCATTTTTTTCTGTCTTACCCTCGAGACTAAGTATAGACGAGTATGATTCACAGGGCTCGAGAACTTATAACTTTACAACGTCGCCGCCTTTTTCGATTTCTTTTCAAATAACGTTCTTTCTCTCTCTCTCTCTCTCTCCCTCTCTCTTTTTCTCTGTATGTTTAACGAATGAAGATGTGACTCGGAGCGACTGAGTAAACAAACGGGCCTACGAAGGGTATTATTGCCTCTCACGCAAGCCCAAAGCTCTGTGTATTTGCATTCAATTTTGTAAGCGACGGCGGCACAGCTTCCCGAATCTCCATCGAATGCGTAAGTTTAGCCAAACGGAGAATAGTGAAAGTGTTTCTAAGGTCCCTCGCCTCGTTCTTATGTGCTTTGGGGAAACGTCGAGTGGCTTGAGTGACGACGACGGAGCTCATCTGCTATATAGATGATGCTTCGACTGTTTCGTTAATTTGTTTACGCAACTCTTTTTCTTTCCATTGCGCAAATATTATGCACGAAGGGGGTGTTCCATAATTTCCAAAATGCCACGATATAATTCGATAATTAAAGAAGTAATTTTATCAATAATCGATTAATTTCATCAAGTTAATTGAATAAAAAATAATTTTGCATTTTTTTTGAGCAAATGCAAACAATACTTGCTTTCTTCGCTAAACTCAGTCGCTATAAGCGAGCTTACGGTATTGCCGCTGAACAAAAAAAACTGCCACGTGAATAAAAGCTAAACTCTACCTGCAAGCATCGAGCCCAAGCTTACTACTAAAAGTTTGTTAATTAAATATGTCGGCATTCCATAAATACCATGAAGCCACAGTAGGGGGCAATGGCCCCGTTGGCGTTGATAACGAGAAAGCACAGTCGACGTTGCCTCTTATGAAATTTTTTATTTTTGCACACGCAAAAAAGGAAGAAAGGAAAAAAAGCGAACGAGTGAGTCCAAGCGAGCTTTTACGATCGCCACGCATACGCGACGTCCATCTCGTTTTTAGGAGCGGATCGAGAGGTGTCATATGCACTGTCGCCTCCATTCTCCCTTTCAGTCTTTTTAGCTTTTTTTTTATCTATATATTTTTTTACAAGACTGGATTTATTTTTCTGAAGGCGCGCGAGTGTGCGCTTTTACTCTCGCCCGAGTTTTTCCTCGGTGATCTCTCTCATTTCCCAAGCGGGGAAAAATGTTAATGTCACGCTACTGTACTGTGTACTCTTTACTATCCGCGAGGTAAGTCCATTAAACTTTTCTACTAGTTGAATAAACTGAAAAAATATAACAAATATGGAAAATTTTCGCAATATTTTACTGCTAGAACATTCTTTATCAGCAACTGTTTGAATTTGTATTCATGATTACAGGTTATTTTGCTTCAGCAACATTATTCGCTACACGTAAACTTCAGAGCGCACAGCGTAATAAGTTAATTCCAGCAAAGTCCACGGAAGAATAATAAACAAGCTGTTCCTCGTTTACCTAAAGTGCGTTTATATTTTATTTTTCGTTCTCAATTCCCAGCGCGAGATAGTTTCATCAATTCCTCTTGAATAAATCAATGTACATTTTAAGATAAATGCTAATATTTGTATGTTTTATTATGTATTAAGTTAGTGCGTACTACGGATTTTCGTGACGAAAGATAACTAAGTCCTTGAGAAAAAATGCATTCGCTCGTCGGGGAAAAAAATAACGAGAGCCCGTGATGTTGCCATAGTGTCTCTTCAAGGATTCTCCAGACAATTTTCCCCCGACTCTCGTCATCTCTTTCTCTCTCTCTTTTGCGCGCGCGCGCACCCTTATATATACACTCCCGTGAAGCGACGATGGTAGATCTGCTCGATCCCTCACGCATTTCTTTTCCCGTACTTTTTGATTTACTGTCATTGTTCTTTTTACCCTTGTTATCATCGTCCCATCATTTTATACTTATAATGATGGATCTTTTTGTTTACATTCCGTTTGTAAATCGAGAACCAGAAATTACTTTTACAATTTTACAAACTGCACGTTATATTTTATTTAATTTTTCAAATCTGTCACTTACTTAGACAAAAATATAACAATTTTCCACGTACAACTTGACGGCTTTTAAAATCGATTTTAACACTTATTTTAATGAAAATAAAAATAAAAACTCCGTCGATCTATATTTTTTAAAAGTAAATCAATGTATTATCGGGCATCATTTAACCCTCGGTACTCTGGTACAAAGATGATACCTCTGTCGCATAAATTCCATCGTGCCTGCAAAAAGTATTCAGTAACAAAGACTCATTTGCAAAATTAACATTTAACACCTCCACCTCGCTTTCCCTACATCTCTCTACCCATTCCGGCAGCTTTGGCTATTTTATTCTCATAAAAAAAACTTATGCATATCTTCGTCATCTCTCGTAGTTGGTCCTGCGTTTTTATTCGTCATATATCTGCTTGGCGAGAACAAAGGGAGAATGAACGGCGCTCGTTCTTAATGTCTTGAGGGTTATTTCTCAAGAGCGCGTGAGAGGCATAATCCATTTCTCTCTCTTTCTCTCTCACACACCTTTTTTCCAACTCGCGAGATTGGCATAAGCGCACGTGCGTTTTTTAAATTGCCTCTTACATCTTTTAGCATCTTCTCGCTGCTTCTGCGCGCAGCTCCTTTCCCGTTGCAAATGTATACAACCAGCTGTATACGCTAACTGATTTGATTAAGGAAGCTGCGGGCCAGATGAAATTTTTAGCGGCGCTGAGAGGACAATATATTTACGAGCGTGCAAATGAGTTCGCTTATCCCCACTATCTCTCTCTCTCTCTCTCTCTCTCTCTCTCTCTCGCTATCTCTTTTGTATAATTTGTTTCTGTGTTGTACTTCGCTGCATTCTGATTTCACTGGGGATGCGATATCTGTTTAAATTAGCGCGGTTCATCAACAATCTCTATGATTTATTCTACCGTGTTCAATTGTTTGACAAATATTTTATCAAAATAGGTAAATAGCAAACAAGAGGGAATCACATATTTCTACCAAAATTCATATATTTAAACAGCTTAAAAACTTACAAAAGTTTCGCAAACATTATCAAAGCATTACAAGGCCGAGTCTGCCAAAAAATATCTGTTAGGGTGTATACACGTGCGTGATATTTTATCAAGGAAACAGGCAAAAAGTCAAGTAAACTCGTTCATAGCGCAGTGACTTTCTGACCGATTAAACTCAGAGTCGTGCTCTCTTGCACGCGCCTCAAACTTTCTTCCAAAAGCAAGCGACGCAACGAAGCGCATCTATGGCGCCCCCATTTTTTGCACTGCCTGTCTTTCGACTACTTTAAAGAGGGAAGCATGCCCCATAAAGCGATAAGACGCTTCTGCATGCTTGCGTAGTTACCCGCTTCCTGCTCGCTCTTGTGACTTTCCATGGGAATGCAAAAAAGATAGACAAGACACTTGCTTCCTTAGATTATTGTTTTTAGGGAAAATACTGGGAGGTACGAGCCTCAAAAGTTGTGAATTTTTGTTGTCAACTGAGATTTGTTTTCGACTTAATGCTCATAATGTTCACAATGATGTAGTAAATCTTCCAAATAAATAGAAATAAATAAAATAGGTTATTATCGCGATTTCATTGTAATTAGTTATTTTTCTTTACATCTTTTGAATTAGCTTGCTTGTTTAAGTACTTGAACAAATTGAGGATTAAAGTTACTAATAATAATCTAAATTAGTTGTGTTGGTATAAAAATAAAATAAAAATGAAGTGCAATCCACAAAAATGGAAAAGGTGTGATGAGTAGATAAAAAGAAGCGTGCGTCGTTGAAGGAAAAAGAAAAGAATGGAAGAGTAAAAAAAAGGATACATTTTCCAAATCTTTTTAGCTTCTTGATGTAACACTTAGTTGTATATTAGTACACACAACATTTTGGATATAGATGTATCCAAGAAGATGCTAGTTAATAGGTATATTCAGAGCATATTTATAAAGTAGTATTCATTTATGTGTGGTAATTTGAATGGAAAATGCATTAACTCAAGCATAAATAACTTGATAAAATATGCAATTGGTGCTGTTTCTAAATAAAACGGTAATGAATATCTGTTTCCTGGTTTCTATGTCTATATTTATTAATTATGTTTCCACGAAGAAATAATTCTTTAATTCTCTTAACACATCAGCAACTGAAAATCTTTTTGCATTGTGTTTGAGCGTGGCTGTCATTAATGAAAAACATTATAAAAAGAAGAGTCTTCTTAACGTAGAATGGAAAGTTTGAAGTAGCTGGAAAACGGAGCAGCAAGGGAAGATTATAAATTGCTCGAAAGCCAGGCCACAGCCTTCCTTTTGCAGACGCGAACGCTCCTGGGTACCGCTAGAGAGAGGGTTCGAGACTGACAAATGACTGGGCTTTCGCGAAAAGCGATATAAAGCGAATGTTTACGCCTCGATTTCCCTTCCCTCCACCTCTATCCAACCGTCAACAGCTTTCTCTCTCCGATCTGGTAATGACTTCATCGAATACATCCAGAAGGGCGTTTACTGAAGTCAAGGCGGATGCCTGAAATATGGCATGAATTCCATGTATATACTCACCAGATGGTCAGATCCAACACTGATGAACTTTCATTAATTGCACTATTGATTCTCACGTTTTATCGCGATATAAGTACTAAAGCCAATGACCGAAAATATAGTTCATAATCACGAAATTAGGCTCTCAACCTATTATGTAACGCTTGGTGCATTTTCTATGAATTGACAGAATCTTAACACTTGGACGCACGAGTTAAATTTCACTGCAGAAATAAATTAAAACATAAAAATTATAGTCATGATTATCTTAGTCATTTGTATTTATGTAGTCGCAAAATACTAATGTATTTATTAAGAATGTTGTTTGATTTACAATTTCTTCTTTGATTGCTGTTATTAAACTAAATCAAACAAAAAATGAAATAACTTCATGAATACACTGATAAGAAAGTTCTAATTAAAATAAATGTTATAACCCTAAAACACGACAAGGTTTTTCTTATAGAAATGAACAAAGATAGAAAGAGTAAATTTCGATTACGAAAAGTATGTAGATATGAAGATGCTATTTCTTTAAACTAGAGCTTGAAACAACTTTAGATGCTAGTACACATAAATGTACATTACAAAAAAAAACTAAAATATAATTTGCTCGAAGACAAAATTCTATCAAAAGCAATTTTCAAGAACAAAAATAAGGTATTATGTCGTGAAGATGATCGATATACCCAAAGTAATAAGTGCGCTCCTTTCTTTTGATTCCTGTTGATATATTTGACACAAAGATACGAAAGACATACGATATTAGAGATGCTCGCGTTCAAAGGCGCTGAAATGATGGATTTTTTACCAATATTGACTCAATATTTCATTAGTGGAATAATAAATCGAAAATTTGAGTGACATCTATGGAGGAGGGTCTATGTTATGAATGCCATTCAATATTAAATGAATGACACATTCTGTTGGCATTATAAATGTAATGAGTTCAAAAGCATTAATTAAACTTTTATAAATAATACTCTCAACGTTATGTGCAATATTGTTTTTTTTATTTTTATTAGCCGTTACGTTCTGTGTTCAATAACCTATGGTCTGAAAAAAATGTTGTATTAATTTCACAAGAAATAATTATAATAGTGTTTAAAGAAATGGTGATAAATTTGTTTAATTTTTAAAAACAATCCGTACATAATAATGCAGGTAAAGTACATTTAATGTTCTTTCACCATCCATATAAAAGTTTTCGCATCAATTCAAGTAAACGATTCAAAATATTTGCACTTAAATCGAACGAAACTTAAAAGCTACGAAGTTTTTCAATTTAATGGGACAAAATGCTGGTTGCCAAAAGTAGACTCAAGTGGCAACTGGCTATCGGCTGTCGTTTTCTGGCGAAACTCGGTATGACAGTGACGAGGTCGAAGACAAGACTTGCAAAAGGCGCAACGACGAAGTTAGCCAGCAATCGATATATATATATATATTCTCTCGCGCACAAGCGTCATTTTGGTCGTCGACCTCTTGCAGCTTTTGTTGGCACTCGGATGGCTTTCGTCAATTATTTCGTCGAAATTTCGACAAGGAATGGAGCTTGTGAGATAAATTTCGGCGCTTTGCTGATTATTAAGCGTCAACTTCTAGTTCGTCTGACACTCTAACTACTGCATTAATTATTATGTCTAATCTCAAATGGAAGCGATTGAAATTTCTCACTGGCATTGACTGAGACCTCGAGCGTTGAAAGCGTGAAATTTATCGTACCTCCAATTAAGCTTTCTACGTGTATTATACATAGATATCTCGACAATTTTAAACTATGAATTCTTGAGTTTATTAGGTATTTCATTTTTTATTTACTTTTTATAGTTTTTATATTAATAATTTATCAAGCTGCTATAATTAGATAGACTATCAGTAGAAATTCTGATATAAATATAATGTTGCTATTTATTGATAAGAAATTGAAGAACTTTAAGAAATACTAGTGAAAATATGATTCATTGCGAAAAAGTTAACTAATCAGCGTGCGATTTTCGTTTTATTATATATTTTAAAAAAGAATATCGGGATAAAACAATATGAAAAATAATAGCAAAATACCCATGTTGACAAGTAAGTAAACGTTAAATTTCAGATAGAAATTTTCACTAATGTTATAAATGATTTTCTGTATCACATAAAATTATAATTAGTTTCATTATAATTTAATTATATATTATAATTAGTGAAAAATCCTTTTCGTGCTTCCTTTTATTAAATACAGCTTTACTTAAGACAAAATGCCAACAATATTTTACATTTTCAAATGTCTAAATTCCAGTCATCCGAAGTTTACAATTCATTGCGTATCGAGGCTTCGCATAAAACATACATAGATTTATAGTATCACCTTAGTTATGATTTTGTTATGATCATAGTTAGTTTTATCAACGTAAATGTCATAATATACTCGAACATGAGCAAGCTGGAAAGTCTATATAGAAATACTAAACTTGGAAACTTTTTTCTATGCTAGGAAAGAATTATGTATAAAAGTATAATACAAAACTTGATTATAATAGAGCTAAACAATTGCTTTTTTCGTAGATTCAAACTACAATATTTGATGGGAAAAGATGAAGTATGAAAAGAGTCTATCTTCGACCAAATAAAAATAACAAAAATATGATTCTAACTCATAATAGTTATATGAATAAGATATTGATAGACGCTAGAAAGAAATTTGCGTATAGCGTAAGATTTTTAAAATTCTATAAATCTAATAAAGAAATTATCTTGAATGACGATGCAATTAATTCTTCGCAAATTCTCATATTCTCAGGAACTGGATCAGAAAACCCCTTAAATGATTTAGCCATCAAAGTTACCAAAAATGCTTCCCTTGGCAAACATTTGACGGATCATTTTTCATACGGAGGTTTAATATCTCAAGTGATGAATCGTTAAACTTTAATAGTACGATTAGTGTGAACGACTCAAAAAATCCTGCAATCATTCAATACATTGAGTCCCTATGGCCTGTCGTTCGAGTTCGGCGACCATTAGTAATAGCAACTACTGCTGAAGTATTTGAATAAAGCAACGTCGATAATTTAAATCTTAACAATAAGCGTCCAAGTATATAATGTAACTTTTCTTCGGTGGCTGGTACAAAAGAATTAGTGATTTCTAAAGCTCTAAATACCGCTGATAAATATTGTAACCAATTGAATTATGTATAATTCAATCATACTTATGGTCCATAAAGCCTATAATAATGACTTCTAGGAGTCGCGCTAAAGTAGTTTTGAGAAACAGTAGTCCATATGACACGTGATAAATTTATCTTAATTACATTTACAGCGTAAACGAAGATGATGACGTAAGTTTGATAAAAAAAGACTACGATTAGCCCTTGAATGAGATAAAATTAAAGCCCATTAGAAGTACGAATCTGAGTAATATGAAATTCTTTTATGTTGTGAAATGCATGCAAAATATTTAAATGTATATTGCAAACTTACACACTTTCAAACGGTTATGACGCGGATACTTATAAGATGAGAAAAAAGTACGATAGTTTCTCAGTTATCGATTCAAAGTTATAGGTGAGCTTAAGATTTATACTTTAAAAATAGGTTAACCTACTGATGCCATTGTATAGAAATACGCTTCTTTCAGGTAGATCACGAAAATTAATTACGAGTCGCTGATGTCTCTATATTGGTGAATATTGTAAATGTTCATCCGCACATTGCTATTATTGTCATTGCAGAAAATATACCAGACTTTAACAAAGAAGAATACGGATTCGATATGAAAATTATATCTTGAAAATTGGTAATATATTATTTAATCGCACATTCATTGTATATTTGAACTAAAAAACGAGTAAGAGAGTAATAACTAAGTGAACATACTAACAGAATTCATATTATAACAGAATAAATATTCAGTTGTACTGGTGTGTTATCAATGATAAATAATGTATCCATTTTTTTCTCCTAATAATCAATCTGGTGGCGTGTCGAACGTCGGAATATATAGAGCATGTCACACGTTACCGGAAATTACGTCTTTCAGTGGCAGCAAGCTGACGACGACAGCGGCCTCGATCGAACTGAATGACGTTTAGGGCCATTAATATTCATTGCACCAGATTTGTCGATAAAAGAATCGTTACAAATTCTCACGGGGCGAGAGAGCGTTTTTTTCTTTTTCAATAATACTCATGGGCTTCCTTCCATTTGAATTCTCCAGGAATATCAACTATATCGTAATCATATATCGTACCGTTTTCCAAAAAATTCTGTTTCATCTGGCTGCGCGTTTCATTATTCAATTATATTTTAAGTAATATTCGATAACCACAACCTTTATTTTATTCAAAATACTTTAGCTGAATGAGGTATTTTTAATAATCCAGTATATCGATACTCAGCGAAATTGATAGAAAAAGGAAGAAGAATGATTTAAAAGGATCAGTGCTCAGCAGTTTCCACTATAATTGCATATTAAATTTCCTTAAAGCGCTACAACGAACGAGAGAGTGAGCGAGCAACGATGACGACGACGACAGCAGCAGCCAAGAGTGGATACGAAAAGCAGCTGGTGGATCGTTTTATCGCGTGTCACTGGGCCATTACTTTGGCCCGATCGACGGATCGGCAAACACTCTGGCAGGCGAGCACTACTCGAGCTAGCTATATACTTGGGCTCAGCTCTTTGCCGAGTAAGCGTATCGTAACTCGCAAAGTCGTTCCAAGGAATCCGCCGCTCTAGCATATAAACGGTTATAAACCATTCAGAGCCTCTCTTCCAGGGGATAACGTGGCGCCCATCTAAGACGCGCGACACTGTATGCGCCAAACGACGTCGACCGACCCCTTTCCAGGCGTGAGTATGTACATGCATTCGTCCTCACGCTGCATCGGGAAAGCTGCCTTGTGTGTGCGACAATTATTTTTCATTTATATTCCAGTTAAGTATAAATTAAAATTTGATTAACAAATTGTATTGCGCATTAATGTTCGATCCATTTAATTCAATTTATGAAATACCTACTCTCAGTCGCAAATGAGCCAATAAATAATAAAAATCACGCTTAATGCATTCATATACGTTTTATACATACATTCAATTGACTGCCCAAGCAAAGAGACAAATATTAACCAGAAAAAAGTAAACAAATAATGATGATTTTCATTGAACAAAAAATCGGTGATTGATTGAATGAACAAGCCACTGAGACCGTTGAAGAGCAAGAAAAAAGTAATAGAAAGAGACAGAGAAGAATAAACGGAGTAAGGAAGATAGAAGAGCTGACGAGTGAGACGTGAAAACCGAGCGATGTGAACCGAGCGTTTTATCTTTCCGCCTGGTAGAAGCTGGAAACAAGTCGTCGTTGTCGTCGCGTCACATTTAAAGAAATGGCTATCAGCGAGGACGATCAGAGCTAAAAACAAAGTTACAGTAATATCAGTTCGCTCAAGATATCATGCTCCCTTGATTTGGTTTGGGAGCTATATTACTATACAAGAACCGTGGTTTAACAGAGTATCGTTTTTAATATTTCACCAATAAAATGTTTCAAATATTTTCCATGGTTTTACTGCATAACTAAAGCAATGTTTAATTTTTTCTGTCAGAATAATGTATGTATTGGCACATTTTTATTGTTGTCTATTATCTGTTAAATCTATAAAATATTGACAACATGGTATTCATGTGCAAGGTTTTTGCTGCAAACGTGAAGAGAAAGCAAACGAATCGAATTAACTCTCCACTACATTAATACTGAAGCGGCGAATATAACTCTGATAATTTAATACATAGAGCGCGAGCCGTTAAGCAAATCCCGCGGCCCGCGACTATAGTATACTACCACCCACAAGTCAGTTGCGCGGCGCTACCGCGTCTACGTAGACACGACACCCACCCGCGGCTTTCTCTCCCCCTTTCTCTCTCTCTCTCTCTCTCTCTCTCTCTCTATCTCACTATACTGGCATCCACTCATTTCTCTTAGCCAGTATGTACAAACGCGTACGCGCACATACGGTATATGTAGCCGGGCGTACATATAATATATATATATATATGATCTACATAAAGGTGCTCGCAGTTAGCTGGGCTATTTGCTTCTCTGTTGCGGCGGCAGCGTAATTATCCCGCTCGTCATTGTCTCGGACAAGTAACTCGCAGGTATATTACTATAAACTCGCTCTCGCTTGTATGCAACTCGTGCACGTACACCTACTCGTCAATGAGCGCCACAGAGAATTTCTCGCCGCGCCAAAGCAGAGAGTAGCTTCGTTCATTCTCGAGCATAAAGATATTTATGCGCTCGCTCGTCCGCCCAAGTAATCTCTTGGAAATATATATAATAAACAATACTCCCTTATACGCTAGATTTCGATATGAGCGAAGTATCTCTCGCGTAACTACATGCCTCGTAAAAAGCCTTTTCCGTTATACGGACAAACTATCACATGAACGTGCATCTAGAGTATTTTGTTAAAAGCAATTCAAACGTTAATTTTCAAATAATAATATCTAGTTATACCCTGAAAAATCAGAATCTTCAACTATTCCTGTGAGTGGTCGTACGCATAAACATATTCGGAGAGCTTAAAGCATGAGGCACTTGTCGCGAGAGCACGGAGACTTTGCAATTCAGATTGCACGCAATTTGGCAGTCTGTGGGACTGTCCATTTTCTCACGAAGAAGAATCCTCAGCCACTACTACTCTCACTGTCTCTCGGTCTCTTTTCCCGTCCCCAAGGGGAAGGTCGTGTGGCCGTTGGCGACCCGCGAGAGTTCGCAGATGTTTGCGCTGACTGCCCAGTCTCTCTCTCTCTCTCTCTCTCTCTCTCTCTCTCACTTTCCTACTCGCTCCGCGTTCCGGATAAATGAATTAAATCGTTTGCGTCGTCGACGCTTAACTAGAAACGCCCCCTCGTTGCAAACTGTGTTGTTGCAAACTCTGGAGAATGAGTTAACGAGAAAAACACGGAAGAATTAAGTATCATTGGTTCTGCAATTGTATAGTTCAACTAGTTTGAATTTTCTGGGATCTGATTCCAATGTGCTAGTAAAATCTTCATAGTATTACAGTGATAAGTGTATTCGATTTAAACAAGTGTATAATACTTTTACGTAGTAAGAGGTTAATTTGGTCAGCCAGTCCAAGATCACTCTTATTCATGAAGTAATCATTTATTTAAAAAGACGTAATAGTTTAATCCGCGGATTACAGCATTGGAATAAAATTATTTTTAACAGTTTTAATGCAATGGGATAAGATTAGTGTACATTTCGTAAAATATTCCAGTATTGTATTATAAACGTAAGAAATAAAGGCTATATAAATCAGATCCTCGTGTCCGCGAAGGTTTTATTGCCACGAAACAATCAATCGTGCAATTTCAGACGGATATATCTACGTTTAACATTAACTTTAATATTTCGCTATATTGACTTCTGAAAATGGATATATCCAGCAAACAGCAGGCAGCAGGACACAATATCGAACGCACACGTGTACGTTATAAGGAAGAAGCTGCTCGCTATACCTCCCCGTCGAGTCGTTTGGAGAAACTTTTAAACTAGCAGCAATAAAGTCTATATCGCTTACCTTTGGCCGATTTGGCTTCTTTTGCTATACCTACAGTCTGCTCGCAAATATCCGAAACCCGAGCTAATGCGATTTACGGCGTTTAGCGTTTTCTAATGGATTTGTCGATTGAAAGTACATCGGTTGGCTCCCTGAGAGTCCTGGCTGAATAAAACTTTGCCAAAGCGAGCCATAAGCGCTCGCGGTGGGTCGGTATTTTCTTCTATTTTCAGTGTAATTGCACTTTTTTCCCCAAACAAAGTTACGCTGACTCTAATGGCTCGAGCTTATTATTCGAATTGCGTTAAGACGATTGCATCCTCTACATTATTTCCTTACTTTTCGTTACGCCGCGAAGCAGAGTAACAATTTTTGGATTCGCGTTCTCGAAGGAATATTTCGAGAATGATTCATAATTTGTTTTTCTCTATAAGTCATTAGCGAGTAGAATGATATTAGATAAATGGAACAACTGATAATAAAACCTAAAACAAATCGCATTATTTACGTTTAGGAAATCTATATCCGAGCCAATCGCCATTCGACCTTTATGAGCAAACGTAACAAATATTCGCTTGAAAACGTCTCAAGCAATTTTATTTCAATTCCCTCGATATTTCCTTCGGTCAGTTGGTATGATCAATAATAAACCTTCGAATTCCCCTGACACGGTAGCATCGTCGTCACGGTAGAAAGTCGTTTAAAAAATTGTTTCTTTCCGCGCGCGCGAGCGAGTGCGAACACTGCTTTAAACTCTTGGACAATACAATGACAAGAAATGAACTAAAAAGTAACAGAGGTAAAAAGAATAAAAGACGTAAATATAAGAGTTTCAGTTGAGAACGAAGAAGCCGCGGTGTCCACTTGGTAAGAAAAATAAAGTACAGATAGTTTCTTATCAACCTGAGTTGGGTCGTTCGCGCGCGAGCGCCATTATTTGCCTTTTAAGTTTTCCAGACCCCTATTCTCGTAGCCAACTTTTCTCCAGCGATTTTGCGAGCTTAATCAAGCACCGCCAGCACACCAGACTAACTGTCCGTCAAGTGGAAAGGGAGTAGCGTGAGATGAGAGATAGAGACTGGCGAAGGGGAAACGACCCGCAAAGTACTAAGTCCCCACCAAATGAGCACTTCAAGTAGGTAAGAAGGAACGGGGCGTTAGCCGGAAAATCTGTATCCTACAGTTGCCATCGTCTCTTTGCTCCAACGACACTTTGATGCTTTTCGTACTTTTGAGCGACAGTTTAGAGATCAAGTGTTTAATTTATGGTTCTGCTTCTATTTGGCTTGAAACAAGATCGATTTTTTTATCGTTCTTATGATATGACGCGTCGACAATTATTAATAATCCGTCAGATAATATGTTTATGTAATATAATTAAGCTGGGTGAAAAATAAGGAGTCAATATTGATTAGCAATGAATGACGAGATATCAATAATTATTTTACTCAAAAACTACGATCGAAATCGATTATATATCCGGGTTAATAATGAATACATTCGAGGTAAATTTGTGCAGTACCGTTCTATCTAATATTCAAGTATTGTTATCAATTGACGAGAATAACAATGACATTGTATTACATCGTTCTAAAATATAAAAACATAAGTGCTACAGTTTGAGCCGAATATCGACTGACATATACGTACATGAATCCTAGAATGTAGGTATCGAGAAGATTTTATATTTATTTTTATCTGTAAATTTGACAATATAGTTATATGATAAAAATGTGTCTACTAAAAATTACTCCAAACAATAAAAATGCAGATTAGGCGATGTAGGTCGGAACTTTATCAACATAATCATTTTGGAATATTTAAATGGCGATGTAGTTTAGACGATACGAAATACTAAAACAATTTTTCAGACGCTACAAAGAAAATACGAGGCGATAACGAACATTAGTGTGCGTGAATATAATAATCTGTACATCGTGGTTTACCGCGTATGCTGTGGGGGTGTCACAAAACTCAAGAACGGAGTCTCGCGCGTACACGCGAAAATCCCCTCGCAGCATTCGAGCACGCGAAAGTTTAGAAGGGGGAATATGTACGAACCCTCGGTGCGGCTCGTCACAATTTCAATTGACCCCCCGTAGTCGTTGCCAGATGCGGCCATGGCGCGTGCCGCGTCGAGAGATGAAAGATGATTCGCGCGAAAATCCATTGTGCTGTGTATATACTATATATAACGGCAAACCCGAGGGTTTGCAGAGATGTTGTCTGAGCTATTTTTTTGCCACTTTCTTTAGCGCCAAGTGCATCGTTTATTTTTAGTTTTATTACTGACACCGCCAGCCGCGACGAACAGGTTCACATAATACACTTGTGCCCTCTTAATTCCCCCTTCCCATCTCCCTACTCTATCTTTCTCATTACTATATGCACGTCGAGAGCAGTCGCGCACGTGAGGCCGCATATACGTGGGATAAATATCAGCTGTGGTACGATGATTTTTTTTGTTCGACATTGCAACGATTTCCGCGCGTGTAACTGACGTTACGTTTCGGCGGGTTTTGATCTTTTGATTTTTTTACCAACCTTGCTGTCGTTTGGTTTATTGTTTGATTTTTTTTCATATTTTCGAGTGTCGTATCGAATATTCATTTTGTCGGCAGATGTCCATAATCTATAGTCTGTCAGTACCATCGTGCAACTTTTAATTACTCTTGCAAAGCCCAATAAAATTTCCAATTTCAAATTGTAAGTTTACTGTACATGAAATGCTGTTGTGTGTCAGTATGGTTAATTTCATTAGTTATTGTAAATTAATATAAACAATGTATGAGCTCGTTCAATGGACATAAGGATTCTTAAGATTTACAAATACAATTAGACGAGGAGAGACCGTTACTTCCGCGAGTGGTACAGAAAAATCCACAATAATCAATTTTCAAGTGTCGAAGTTATGACTTTCCTGGCACGTATTGCTCCGAGAACTAGAGAATAAAAACAAAAATCTATCTGAAATTAGGTAGCTGAGAAAGAAGCCGCGAGGTGCAAATTTACTTGGCTCGTGGAAAGGGAGTCAAGATAATCCGCGCATTCCCAGCAGCGAGGAAAAAGCATAAAAGTCGCTAAATCACCAATAAGTGTCGGAGCGAAAATCACAGTAATTTGCGGCTACCGCAACACCAACGGCAACATTGTTCCGCGAAGGCTTCACTCATTTACAGTGCATAACTTACAACATGTAAGCCATGTCCTGTATATATTTAGTTGTACTCAGCAAACGTGAAAGATAGAATCAATTTTGCGAATGTTAAGTGATGTTTCTTTTCTAACCATTATAAAATGAAAATTCTTGTGTTAGATGTCTTGTTGTTAAATTACAGCCACATTATACGGTATCGAAACCACTGTTATTAATACGATCAATTCGCTCGGGAAGGCTGCATTCATGCTGATGGCTGAAAGGAAAAAGGATATTTTCACCCAACCACACTTACTAAATACTACGCGCTTAGCCATACATACGATATATGAGGGGACGCAGTTGACGTACAATACCCTTTCTGCGGTATGCAATGCATAGTTTGTGTGTACTTTCGATTCCGTCAAATACACTGAGCCGTAAAATAATATGTCGTACGCGTTCTACGATTGTTCGTTTAACAAATGTTGCGACGTGTACATTCAAGAAAGAAAGCCTCTTTCCCTTCCCTAAAGTCTGCGGCTGACACTTCAAAGACGCTCGCGCTTTGAGCTTCAATTTTCAAGTGGAGAAAATGGACGTGAAGAGTAAGCTTCATTCGAGGCGCTAAACGTGATTTACTTTTGGCTTTTGATTAAAGATGAATTTATTCATGCAGAGGTTTTATAAGTTAGTTGCTGGGCCGAAAATTGGAGGAATTTTTTTTCTTGCTTCCTCCCTACTCCTCGAACTAGTAACTGCAAAACTTTTTGAATAGCAGACTTTCATGAATTTCGATGAGCTCACGAAAGGTCACCAAATGAGAAAACATGAGCTTTACAGAATTCTCAGTGTGGACGCGTGTATGCGCCCACGAATGTATGTAAATTGTTCAAAAATTTGATCGTCCAACTTACTTGTAAATTTGACAAACAAAAGTTTTCCATGGAAAAGCTTACGCGACGAGAGAGACTCACTCGTACTTACTGAAAGTTATTCTATTTACTGTTAGATAGAATATTAAATCGTAGTAGCTGGATTGATTAGGTCGAATTTAGCGAAGAATGAAAAATACAGGACTCAAAGCTAGTGACATCGAAATGTTTTAAGGTTATTAACGTATAACACGTACGCGGAACAATAAACAAAAAGCTCATGATTATGTATAATTCAACGAAGAACGAAAAATTGAGAAGGGTCCTTCACAAGACTCGTTACTGGCAGCATTTGGAACGTTTGCAAGCTAATTACGTACAACACGTACATGGAACAATAGCCAAAGCGCTCATTTGCCAACACGATGATCCTTTAGCCAAGCCTTGTAAACTTTCCTACATGGAAACTCGAACAAGCTCTTTCGTGACGCGAGCACTTAGTTTGAACAATGCTATCCCGTAATAAGGATGTTTTCGCTGAGTTTCAATGTTCGCGCGCTACGAGAAATAAACGGGAGAGCGCGGAGGAAAGCTCGAATATTAATTTAAGCTATCGTACATCCGATCGTAAAGCCCGGAAATTGAAGGTAAAATGGGCGTTTTGTGGGCGAAGTAACCAAGTACCGGACAACTGAACGACGTTAATTAGAATTTACGAGAACGGCTAGCCAAGGCAGACTCGTACTGTATGCAACGGTTCAGCAACAATAACAAAAAATAACTAAACGCTACGCAGGGTTCTCGCAAAGCTGGTTGTTTTAATTGTTTCGTAAATCATTTGCTTCTATTTTAAGCCCATATAATGTTTCAAAGTAATCACTCGAAAGCTTCGTAAAAGTTTATGCTGCAAAATTGGATTGCATCATTGCGTTTGAAGAAAAAAAACGATGTCTTCATAAGAACTTATAGTACATTACGATATAAGTCAGCTAAGTTAGTGGTTCCTGCACGATCGCAAGTGTATCGTACACTATTTTCCCTAAAAAATTGCCTAAAATGCGATGATCATTGAGATGAAGACTCGTCCTGACAGGAAGCTAGGATTCAGAGATGCAGCGACGTCGGAGATTCGAGGGTGGGGGGGGGTGGATTTTTCGCTTGTAAAAAATGAATTATGATTCAATAAAATTAAAAATTACGATTTACTACAAACAATTCTTGGCAGCAAATGTCGGCCATTGTTTATAAAAATACTTTTTTAGTAAAAGATTCCGTATTCTTTACATTATGTTAATTATAATAACCATTGTATACTTTTGTATATTTTCTTTTTTAAATATCTGGAAAACTATTTAGGCTTATATTTTTTACCGTGGCAAGTATTTCTGGCGGTATTTCTTGCTCACTATCAAAGAAACGCAATTGATGTGTACAAAAATAATCATAAGTGATTGAGTCAACATTGCTAACACGTATTTTTATAAAATATCGTATTTTTATAAACTCATGCGAGTTATAAGTTTCTTAAATTTTATGTATTCAAATTAATTACGCTGTTAGGAAAACCAAACTTTCCATACAAAGTTTCGATAAATAGCCTTTTATATTTCATGTTAATCTAAATTCATATAAATTTATAAATTGATTGAGAAATCAAATTCTTCACGTATTAAAAATAACGCGTACATTCGCTAAGTATAGCTCGAAACGGCTTCTCGTAAAATAAATTGCAAGAGATAACAAGGATTACACTTCAAATAGTCTTTTCAGCGCACTTATCCCGCGGAGCCATCCATTATCCTTTTCCGATCAGGTCACTTTTAATCACAGGCGTCAAGCTAATCCTTCAGAATAGCTATATATATATACACACACGTAAGGTTAACTCGAGACGAAAAGAGGGCTGCGCGCATAATTAATGCTTACCCTACCTCAAGGGATATAGCGAGAGAGAAAGAGAGAGAGACACACACAGACAGACAGACAGAGAGACGGAGAGACGAAGAGAGAGAGAGAGAGAGAGAGAGAGAGGCAGACAGACAGACAGAGAGACGGAGAGACGGAGAGAGAGTGAGTGAGTGAGAGAGTTTACTTGCGTCGTAACGTGTACGGCTAACAACTTTTATTAGTAACATTTACAGCGCGACGATCAGCCTTGGGTCAGGAAGATTTTCGAAGTAACTAGGTCAATAAACTTTTTTCCTTCGGCAATAGGAGTTTGGAGAAAAAGGTAAGGGAGCGTCAAAAGCTCTGTAAATAGAAGAGTTGAATTCGTAACGAAATAAAACCCAAAACATAGAGGATCATAAGCATCGCGAATAAAAGTAGCCAAGATCTTTAACTCCAGAGGAAATAAGAGAAAGTTCGTTACTTTGTCAGACGCTGGACGATGCTACGAAAAAAGGTCAAAGTACGATGGAGTTTGCGATATATTTCGCGAGTGAGCGCGGAAGGAAACTTGTTGTTGGTGTAAGTTTTCGATTCTTATGAGACTCTGTAATGCAGAACATGGTCTCTACACACACACACACAAGCGCCTTATTTTATTCCAGTCCTATTTCAGAACCCAAGCGAAATAACCGTCAGCTGGGCCTGGTATACGCGAGTTTAAGCGAAAAGTAAGTACGCGTCTGGAGTAAAAAGAGAGAGAAAAAGAGTCGTTTCGAGGGCATGCGCTACAGCTGTTCCGTCGACTAACATGATTTTCTTAACCCATTAAACTCTATTCTTGCGCGCGAGCTTTTCTATGCATGAAAAAACAGAGAATCATTACCAGCATAAAAAATAAGGAAAATAAACGAAGGTTTTTCACACAACAATACAAAGAAAGAAACAAAGATAACAGGATTATCGCAGATAGAACTCGTCAGGTAGATGCGTTTACGAGGCGGCTTGTACGATAAAAGCGTATTTTATTGGAAGCCAGGCCAAGTCAAGGATCGATTGAACCTGATATCTCTTTCTTGGCTTGGAGAGCTTCTCTCTCTTTCCTTCTCTCTACTCTGGATAGATCGTCATTTGGCTGCGCGCTCGCGCGAGATCTGCTTGTGTTTGTCGATTGCTCTCTTCTTTGCTCTTTCCTTGCGCGAAAAGCGAGTAAACTTAATTTCAAGGAGTGAGTTGTCGATAACCCAGAGCTTTTTTTCTTTAGTTTTTTTGCGTCTCTTGAAATTGGTTAGAGTACTGTTTATCTTCACTGGAAAAAGAGAAGTTCAGATGAAGAATTTCTTTTACGATACGTTTGGTTTTGTTTGTCTGCACAATCCAATCTACACGAATATGAGATATGTATAGAAATGGATAGGCTTTGATGATTAGCTTAATGAAATGAAATATATATTTACGTCATTCGACAAACAAAATTATATATAAAACTGTACCATATGCGTGTCTAGAAATAGGTACATACAGCCGCAAAGAAGTAATCAATCTCACTCTAACAACGTATTATCGCGTGCACGGTAAATAAGTCAACTTTACTAAGTGATATTTCATTTTTCAGAGATCGCGCTGAGCCTATGCACACATATACCTACAGGTACCCTTAGCGGTTTCTCGCTAAATCCGTGGTGATCGGATCGGCGCCTGAGCAAACTTTCGTAGAGAGGCCGCACAACAAATATCGCGGTGAGCAGGTGGTGTGCTCAGAACAAACGCCTTTGTCCACCTGGAAAGTGAATGGTGATAAGCTGGTCGCCGATAATATATATAAATATAAACATATCAATCTTGTCCCGATCGTCCCGATAATACATACATATATAAGAATGTACGCCTTAACGAGAATGATATACAGGTATACACTAAGTATAACTTTAGTAAATATGCAATGTGACTATTTTAAAACTTTTTACGATTATTTGCATTAAGCCGCCAGCCACGGTTCCAGCTTGTTTGCGCTCGAAGAAACAGCTGGTATTATTAAAATTCAGATCACAGGATCCGTCACTATATGTATACAGGTGTGTTGTATGCGCGAAAGTTATCGTTGTTTTGCGAATTGATATGGGCTCCAAAAAAACAGTTGAAATCCAAAAAGACGTCATTGCATGATGCATTCTGGGTTGCAACGATCAATGAAAAAAACATTGAAAAAACTCAGCGAATACCTTCAACTGCTTTTTTAATAAACAATATTGCAGGAAAATGAAGTTTGTTCTAACGATCAAAAGAGTTTCACGGAACTGCAGAAATTATAACAACCTTCCGATAGTATTCGGCGAATCAAGGGAAAATATATTTAAACTAATATAAGTTAATGTGGTACTTGACGAGATTCGGTAAAGTATTAACGCTGATATTGCAAATTTACCCATTCCTAAACACAGGCGAAGATCCCTGTGAATTATTTCAATTTACACAGCTCTATAAAACACATCCCTGCTCTAAAATTATAAGTGGATTACTTGTGACGTTATTATTTGGCGATGATTATAACAGACGCTCGTCGCACATTGCGGCGTATTGGGATATTGAGCTGATTAGGCGTGTCGGGCAATATATACGCTTTTAACGGCGAAACTAAGTTAAGCTTCATATAACACTGTCAAATGTTAAATAGTTCAAGGCATTTTTCTAAATAAAGTTTTGTTTACTCTTTATTGTGATTTATTTAACAACTAAAGGAAAAAATAATAATACTGAAGCAAAGTAATAGAAAAAAAGGAAGAAAAGAAAATATTTCACTTGATCGGGCTCAGCGAGCAAAGTTATACATTCAAAAGCAAAAATTTTAAATAAGCTTCGCGAGGTTGGTTAGGCATTGGAGAAGCGACGAAGCAATAAAAAACTTTGAAAAGCTTTTCTCGCTCGTACGCGCGCGCAAGCCCACTGAATAATGCCATTCAAGTTCCGCGGGTTGAAATTCAAAAAAGAAAGCTCGCGAGCGAACGAGGAATAGAGCTCAGAGCTGGAAGTTGAAACTCAGGGCTAAAATTATTACGAGTCACGTAGGCGCTGCAAGAGAGCGCCGCGGCGAAGAGTGCTATTATTATGACGCACACTACGATGAAGTGTGCCCGAGTCCGGAAGAGAGCAAGCGCGAGAGAGCGAAAGAGGGAGAGAGTGAGAGAGAGGGAGAGGGAGGGATACACAGGGAGGGAGAGAGAGTGAAGTCGCCGTGAACGGTAGAATAATGCAAATTATACTGACGGCTGCCCTTGCGCATGCTGTGTTTGTGCTTATAGAGCTGCAAGGCCGCGACTAACGCACCACGCGAGAGGGCTCGTCGCAATTCTGCTGACTAATGGCTAATTGTTTTCCACAGTTTGTACTGTTTTCAAGCTCTCCGATCTCGACAAATTGGAACTCTCACTCTAATGGAATTAAATTATTGAACGATAATCGTAATTCTGTGACTAAATTGCTTTGAGCTATAAATATTTAGTGGATATATTGCACTGCTGAATGATATATACATAACGAAAAGTCTAACAATGAGCTTGCTACGTAAGCATTCCAGTGAACTGTACAGAATCATGAGCGGAAGTACTATTGATACATTGGATAAAACAAAGTGTTTGTCAGGAAAAATATATAATATTAAAATATTGTTAAAAATATAAAAATGTTTTTTAACGCAATTATAATCATCTAACTTGAATAATGATATCACGTTTCCGCATATCTTTCTTGGTACTAGTAAGAGAACATACATAGTAATAACATTCCATTCTTCTTCAATTCTTAATACTAAAGGAAGAAATCCTTTAGTATTAAGAATTATAAAAGCAACGAATTCTTTGTCGATACTGTGTGGGCTTCTAAAAAAATAACGCGTTTGCTGAATCATTCGAATGGGCAGCAAAGATCCACTTGCTTTCAGCACATACTTTAGACTTCTAAAAACAATAAACCGCGATGAAATAGAAAGACATAAAAAGCCGAAAGGGAGAGCGGGAGTAGAAGATAAAGTACTTCAGATGGGGTTGAATGGGCGCAAAGAGCTAAAGGGGAGAACAAGTGCTAGGATTTGTCATGGTTTGCGTGAGAAACATGGGCAAACGGATGATTCGTACAAGAGGGAGAGACGCGGTGCAAACGCCTCTGCTGTCGTCCGTTTAATCGACCGAGATTATTTGACTGATAACGTTTTATTTTCATTTTTTATATGTATATGTAACCAACAAAAACAGTAGAGTTACGGCTAAAGTAAATCGAGGCGAAAAAAGGGGCAAAGAATTCACGTCGTCGCGTTTAACGAGCGGAAGGGAATTATGTGCCGCCGCTTGCCCTTTTGCAATCGATTGCGTGTTGTTGATCGGTAGAGATAATTCAGAGCTCAGACAATTTATACCTCGCATTTTTCTATTCCTACAGTAACTTTCCGGAATATATTAAATAAATACAAATAGTTTATATATTTTTTTTGTATTTTGTGATTAAAAAGATCCAAACGGATATTGCGAATTTTTTGAAAACCTAATAACGATAAGGAATGTAATTTTGATGAAGAGTTTTTTATTGCAAAGTTCAACGAGATCGAAGATTATTAACTTGTTAGAATATGATATCAAGGGGAAATTCTAGAGTTTATAATATTCTATGAATACACATTATTTTGTGTAATAAGCCCCGAGGGGATGAATCATGACAATATCTGTGTATCGGAAAGCCTTTTAGCACCACATAATAAAGGGACGAAACAAAAGATGCAAAATCCCCTTGTTTTCGCAGGCCGCTGTTGTGTCGTTTTGAAAGAAATAGATTAACCTACGGATTATATGCTTATATCATGCGAAACAAACTCATAAGCGAAGCTCAACGTTACAAGAATAGAATATTCATCAGAAACGAGATTTTTTACATTTTACATGGAATATCTTCTTGTATAATTTAGTGAGCAATTTCAATTCTAAGCAAAATTAAGATTGATAGAATCAAGTAGATTGAATTTGTGCCGAAAATTGCAGTGTAATGTAAAAAGCCCCCTTATTTCGATTAATTGTCCCGAGAGTACGCGGAAAAGCAGAAGATGAGTTGAGGAAAAAAAATCCGATTACGAATGGTGGATACTACCATTTTCGAGATTCAACGGGTTCGCGCGCCTGGCCTCGCGCGTTTCTTGCTATTCTCGCTGGGAATTGGAATTTTTCTCATCTCCCTTTGTCTTTTCCGCGCCTTTCCTTTCGTCGTCTTTATTTTTTGATCGTCCCTCTTATAGCTTTTTTCTCTCTCACTCTAGCTTGCTCTTTCCCTTTATGTGCCCGTCTTTCTCTCTCGCTCTTACGTGCACGACGTAGCGTTTCTTTACTCGCGCCTCTTAATGCTGTGATATAGCCGTGTGCTATCCAAGACTTTATGTGCCGTTGGTAATAAAGGTTGTGTTTACTTGTGCCTGTGTCTGTGCGACTATCGTAATTTTTGGCGCCAGGAATTCTCTTCTTTAATGGCTTGTTTTATTATTACCAAACTAACGATCACATTAAACAAATACATTAAGCAGATATTTTTTGGTACATATCAAAGAGTCACAACAAATGTAGTTGAATAATATTCCTTCGTGATGTGTGTTCCGATATCATCAATATTAATGTTTAATTTTATTATACCGTTCGCAGATAATTTGCTTGACTTCTCGTTTGGTTTACTTTAAGTTTTTGTCTCCTCGTCCTAAACTCTTTGTTTTAGTCCTTTCCTTTTTTTGTAAGGCATAAAGAAGCTTCATTTATTCGACTTTTAAAAGTTGCATAACATTACTCGTCAGAAGTTTTGACATAAAGAAAGGGAACGTGTTAGCAAGAGGGTAGTTTTAACAATGTGACCTTAATACTTAAAACTTTTTCATGGCATAATGATGGCGTTACGAAAGCTTGAGGTGCGATAATACCTTCGTCATTCCTTTTTTGAGGATTTATTGTTACTTTTGTAAATATAAACATTCGTTTCTGGAGCCGTTGCGGTTTTTTCATTTGAGTGCAGTTGAATGAAAGTATACAAAGACGATGGGACTAATGTAGACGAATATGATACTGTGTCATCGTCTGTCGATAACAGTTCGGAATTGAAAGGATTTATTAGGTGACATTTTCCATATTTGTATAGACGTGATAATTCATAGATCAACTGTTTGACATACTACTTTGGAAATTCAAAGTAACAACATCACTACGACGTACTGTATTACTTATCGAATACAAGTATAGAATATTTATTTGAGTGCAGTACAACGAAAATTGCAGGTTTTGTAGAGAAATTGTAAAAATGAATGTGGCTAGTCAGCCTTTTTTATTACTTATAGCCTCTCGCGGTATTCAAAAGCTGAATGATCCAGATCGGAGTAGGCAGGTCGAGTCGAGGAGAAAGAAAGAAGAGAAATGAAATTCAGTGGAGTTTGCTAACTTATGATGCGTGCACGAGTGTGATGGATATATACGCTTTGGCTTACCTGCATCGGAGAGAGACCCCCACATAACGAGACTCGCCGCAATTCAAGACGAGAGCTATAGCCAGCTCGCTTAGCCCACTCGACCAAATACGCTAGAACGCTTGAGAAGTGCACGCGAAACTTGCTCTCTTTTCCCTCGTCTATGCAAGTAAGAATGATAATGCGGTCAAGTCTAAGTGGCTCATGGATGCGGAAATTAATGACGAGTGCAATTCGAAATTCCGAGAGGCAACAATTCTGCAATATGAGCTAAGAAGTTCTCTTTCAGGGTCTTTTATTAAAAAATCATTGATGTTATTTGTTTACATTTAATCGATTAACTGCTCTATTTCAATTTTCGTGGAAAAACTGACTATAGAAAATTATTTACCAACATACCTAATAACTAATTGCTAATTTCATTTTTAAATTTACTCTTTATCTTATAACCCCTTGAGATGAAAAGTGAGGGTCGAGGATCCAATGTTCAGTTTTTCTCTCAATATCATGCTTTTATACTAAAACATAAGACTGTATTATTATATTGGACATAAATATAAACATGGTGAATACATTTATTTCGGATCAATCATAGTTTTATTTTTATAAAAGCGTAATTGGTTGATTATTTTAGTAAATTATTCATAGATATTATTACAAAAATAAAATAAAATAGAAACGTAAAACTCCTATAAAAGATGAAATAATTATTTTGGTACAATGCTGCTGTACTTGAACTTAATACACTGATTATTTTATCAAATGCTTCCAATGGAGTTTCTTGGTAGTTCGAAAAAGGATCCGCTATACAATTGTATATAAAAATATTTCTTTAAAAGAAGTTTCTATCGACATGAATTTTTCATCGAAGGGATTCATTTATACTTTTTTAGCACACAATATCCAATATGATTCTCTATAATCTAAACTTTTCTATTATACCGCAGTGACTTTACCAATAACGTAGATTCCGAAACCCAAGATTTTCATTTTCTAGTTGGGTTGATTGTGAATCAAACAAAGGTATACACACGTAGAGACACGAGCGCCCGATGCAATTTCAGTCTTTCTCTTAACTGTCCACACACTACACAAAGGGCTCTCTCACCAAGCGGAAGATTAGATTCAACAAAGCTGGAGGCTGATCGTCATCTAGCGTGTACGCAGAACGACAATATCATGTGCGCGCGAGTATATGTCAAGGCGCGTAATTCCATAGCGAACGGCATAAGCAGAGATGGAGAGAGAGCTCGATTGCAATAGGAAGCCTGTCACTTTCGGCGCGTTTTGTTTGTCGACTGTCATATCGATAAATCAGAGACGTGCAATGCGAGAAATACATACGTGTATATAGTCTGGGCTGCCGGTCAAATCACGCGGCTTATATCGCAGCATATTCGCTGGGGATAATCCTGACTACGTTGTTCTCTTTCTCTCTCTCTCTCTCACACATACTCCTGCTACTGCCGTACACGATTGCACGGTTTACTTAGTTCGCCCCATTCGCGCCAGCTCTGCGTGCCATTGGTAAATATTTGCGCCACGCAGTCGACTGAATAAGCAAAGCGCACTGAACGTGGCAACCCAATGCTTCATCCTTCTGTCTTGTTCGGTCACATATATGTATATATATATACGTCCTCCTCATCAATGTTGTCCATGTTATGTGCACTATCCCAATCTTGCGTTTCCAACTTGCTCGTGGCGTCTTATTTAGATTTTTCTTTTGTGTTACTTGTTACTACTTATCTGGCTCCAACCATCTCATTTCGATGATTTTGTTTAAATAGAAAAGACTTTATTTTTTGAATTAAAAAGTTTAATACGACAATTATGCCTATTGAATATATGTTTACACGTATGCAGATACATAAAAAGCTCACAAACCTAGTGAGGCTTACTAGTGCGACGAAAAAGATACACATATTCGTTAGGAAATAAAAAAAATGTACTCAGATGTCTGAAATTGAAAATATAAGAAGATAGTGGTAAGTTCTAGTATTTATGTATTTATGTATTTACTTTAGCCAATGGCGATATACAATTAAAATGTCAATTGATACAATAAATCGAAAGAAAGACACCAGAAATTGATAAATTTACAGAGGGCAGCAGTTAATCATACATGAATTTACTACGTTAAATAATGATGTTCGCAATAATATCTTTCGAAAAAACGACAATGAAGTAAGAAATATCCATTATTACAATAATAAATTTGAGAGCTATACTTATCAGATGATATCAAGTCACATATAAAATAATTAGTGTATAGTAACTAGTAAGTTTAATTAGGAGATTCTAGTAGTTTTAATTCATTAGCGGTAATTACTATTCGTATTAATAACAAAAATGTGTTGATTTATGTGATAATAACATTTTTCCATATAGGGTATCGTAATAACTTAGTTTTCAATTCATAAAAAAGTATATATGCATCTGTATTTGTAAAACCTACGTCACCAATCGACAATCAGAATGATTAATCACTTATAGATTTCACTACATCAAAGTTCGACACTTCATATAAAATAATAATTCGAAAATATCCTATTAAAGAACCCCTTCCTTCCATTCGTTAAAGTAATTTGTAAGCGCTCAATGATCTATATATCAACTTATCGATATCTCAAACAAGAGATCAACATCCAGACACTCGACCAAGCGTCAGTAATACGTTAGAAAAGGGGTGGCTTGGCAGTCAGCAAACATACAATAAAAGGAATCTGAAATCGTTGCGGGGTTAAGATAAATACGATCTCCAATGTTTTATATTGACATTGGCGATCGCTAGTCAGGGGAGAGCAAAAGATGGCAGCAACTGAGTCAAACAAGCAAGCCTCGGAAACGAGCGCATGCATCAAAGTAACCTTCAGAGCAAAAAAAAACGACACGGTAGTCTTCCTTCCTTGTGCTGCATCTGCAAAGCTTGGACGTAACATGTGGTCTCTTATCCTTCTCGTGAGTTTGTTATATGTGTGTTGGCTGGCTGAGAGGAAAAATAAAGAGAATGGAGAAAAGGCTTATGAGTCGAGGGGACGACCGACTTGAGCAGCAAAGAGAACCGGAGCCAATGTGGGGTAAATACGTATAAAATATCGATAATGTAGATCCGTCGTACGAATGGAGATAAGAATATTGCTCTGACGGAATCTCCTTGCTTTCCTTTTTATTCTATCTACTGTATTGTATTCTTCGTGATTTATGCAAAATAATTTTGCTGACACTCAAATCAGCTAAAGTATGTACATCTATTTGGTAGGGTCAGCTTGTTGCTGATTCAATGGAGTCCTCTTCAATTTTTTATTTTTATCTGCTCACTTTTTTCTCACAAGGTATCCTCACAAGCTGAAAACTCTTTTCTATGGCTTATTTACAAATATATGTTGAATCCGGAGAGACTGATGACTCGAGGTAATGAGAATTTAAGTACATTTTATGAGACATAAAATTGAGCATTATTGAATAATAATAAGATATATTTAATACTAATTTTGATATTAAAAAATTTTATAAATATTGCTAAATTATTGATGAATAAGCAGAATCAAGAATCATTTTGAGCAAAATTTAACTGGTTTAATATGTAAGCTGCTAATGAAATAATGGTATTTACATAAATTGGAAATCTTTACTACTCTCGGGCCAAGAAAGATACCTGATAATAACGAATTCTGTAGTATCTCTAATGTGATGTATAACCGAGCTTAAAAAACGTCTGCTGACCATACGTCTGATATTACAATAATAGATGCAGAAATACATTTGAATAAATCTAATGCTGGAGTCACCATAAAAACACTGCACGTTTGCTATCTTATCAGAGACACTAAAAGATGTATATCCATCGCGGAAAGTAAAGTCCGAAGTAGGTTTCCTCGTCTCGGCGTTATATTGCGGCTATTATTGTTGAATGTAGATCACGTCTCGAGGAGCTTTCCGCGATTCTCTTTAAAGATGAGCCCGATACACGATTATTCCCACAGGCTGCACTCAGAAGAGAGATGGCACCATGGTTAGGATAATACACATGTCTATAGACAGAAAGGAGACTCGTGGGGACGTCAGCCCTAAAAAGTATCAAGAGGGTGCTGCTCCCAGAGCCTCTAGGCGTTTATATCATAGGTCATTACGCGATTGCGAGACCCCTACGTGGATGTATGTGTGTATGTGTTTGTCGTATGTATGTATGAGAACGGAAAGTGATAGAGAGAGAGAGAGAGAGAGAACGAAAGAGAGATAGTAGCCCGACGAATTTTGCACCCGGTGCAATGTCCCCTCAGGCTTTCTTCTCATTTAGGACGAAAAATTGCACCTATCAGTCTACTTCTCTATTCTAACCCCGCCTCATCTCTTATTCTCGATGTCTTTTGTATCGTCGCTTTAGGCCAGACGTGTGCTCCATTCAAGAGACTACCCTATGACTAATTCGTTTTCTTTCCATCCCTAAATTTCCTTTCCTACATTGACAGAATTCGTGAAATGATAACCTTTTAATAATAAAAATGTATATGAAGCCAATTTCAGTGCATACTCTTTGTTATCAAAGGTAATATAAAAGTGAATAAATATTATAAGACAACGTGGTGATACCACTAGAAAGTTATTACAAATTTTAACATAAATGGTCACTCTTAACATAATTTGATATCAAAATCAATCTAAAAACCAGATCTAATCAGACCTTACTTTGTAAAACCAGATCTTATTAGAGGCTCCACGGCTCTTGCGAAATGAAGCAGGCTGCTGCAAACACTTGCTCAAAATTTCATTGGGCCAATGAGCGTGGCCACGACGTAGTATTTCAACAGGTCCCAACCCGGACACCTAAACCCGGCTCGGATTACTCTCGGACTTACCCGCACAACCGCCGCAATTCGTAACCCTGCACCGCACACGTGCTTCAAGCCCAGGTGACGACGTGTAGCCAACCACGCGATGCCATTTATTATATTCACACACCTGATTGATGTTATAATTTTTCCCTGTGAGCATTACATTTACGACTTTAACTTAGATGTCACGGTCTTTGAGAATTGCTCTTTTTAACGTCCTCAGTGATGAGATATCGGTAAAAAAGAGACAACGTTGCGCGATGAAAAAAAGATACAAGTTTATTGCTACTGAGACGAAATATATTCACTTAATTGGTTAGTGATAATTTTTTGTCGATTACTCATGTGTTTCAATGTTTTTTTATATTCAAGTGCGTAATTAGGTTTTGCAGTAATTAATTGTCTATTCGACATGTCTACTCATTTGACCGCGAGCGAATTATAGTTAGGATTAGTTCCAAAACATTCATACTAATTGATTGACGCTATTGATCACAAACTTTGCCAAACAAATATTCCAAAGCCGTCAACATACAGATACGTGCACATTGGTATATAACACGTTAATTATCACATACAAATAGGTATATTTAAAAAATGAAATGTTAGGCTATCTTAGTAAGAAGTAAAGTGTAAAAAATACAAATACAACATCAGTCATATTAGTAATGGAAATGAATACTATACCTTTACAAGAAATCGAATCTTTTTTCGAGACATGATCTTCATTAATATGCTCATTTATGGTACTAAGTACGTTCTTTCGGCAAGCGAGGGTGAGAATAGAGCTCCGTTCTCGCTTTATATACTCCCCTCTCTTTCTGCATGACATTCTTGTGGCGTCTAAATCTTCTGGCACCCCTCCATAATGATCTGAACGCGCGCGTCTAATATCCGCGAGTTACTGAATCTCCCCGGCTTTGAGCCAAGCGATAAAAGACAGTGCGACAATTTAGTTCTCATTATCGTTGTCGAGCAGGCAGGCAGCTTCTAAATGAAAATTCATGACAAGTCTGAGGGACATTGCTTTGGACGTCCAGTACTTACATATATGTATGTATTATATATGTATATACTCACATGCACACGTGCGTGTGCGTGAAGAGGGAGACAATAGAGCCGCGGGCTCTTGCGCTTAATGAAACGGCAGAGCGGATTACGTACATGGGAAACCGACGAGTTACGTCAGCACCAGTTTTCTTTCATAAGGTTAAAGGCTGTTAACACCTCTCGGAGAGGATTTTCATTAGGATCTAATTAACCGGGCCAAACGGAACTTACGATGGTTTTTTATACGGCCGCAGGTGCTTTATTTTCATTAAGGGCGAAGGGAGGAAAGTACGGTGAACTTTCAGGGGGTTGCGAGCTTCGATTAAAAAAGTAATGAGCTTGCAAGACCTTGTAACCGACCGTCGACGGTCAACTCGATTTATTAAAAATTGTAATATCCCACTGCCATCTAACTTCTTAAACGCTTCGGAAATTGACTGCATAGTTGGTATTTTTTCTTTATCTACGAGGTAGCATTCGTGCTTGCATTCTCAATCGCATAAAATCTTGTTGTATTTTTCCGCAAGTCTGTATTTCACTAAAGACTGTACATTCTATATTTACCTGAACCAATTCCATCTATAAACGATTTCCGTTTTAACTAGATTAACCAATAGCATAAATAACATTGACCTCATCTCTACTTTGATTGCAGAATTTTCCTCGAGTATTTCCAGGAAAAAGTGAAATATCGCTAGGGCACGTGCAGTTCAGGAAGTGACTATAGTCCATTGACATTCTGGCCATAGTCAGCTCGTAGAGCTGATCGTCGTCGCCGACGGTGGTCGTGCGATGACGAGGGTCCTTCGGGAGAACGGCGCAAACACACGTGTCCGGAAGGTCGGTGAGAAGAGAATGGAAGCGGCGAAAATGTATAGAGACATACTTTGATGGTACGCGCGCGCGTGTGTGTACGCGACAACTGCAGTGAAGTCGTATTGACGCTATATAGAGAGGGTTCGAAACCCTGGAAAGTTGGACGGTCACCGCTCACGACTTTGAGGTTATGCACAGCCTGCAAAACGGAAGTTGAGGAAGCCACGCTCCTTTATGCTAACGTGGCACGCGATCCTGGCGCTACTGTTGCTGTTGCTGCTACTGCTACTGCCTTCAAGCTCGCGTCCGCGTGCGACCTGAGTTCCTTGAATTTCTCCGCCCGTAAGTAGGAGTTTCAATAACATTCCACTGTTACCCTAGCACTCTCCCCCTCGCTCTCGCACTCTTCCTTGGTTACCGCACATCCGCGCCACACTCGAATTCATTCGAGATGAAACTTTTATAATATCACTTTGTGCATGGCGATAGCCTTTATTGATGGTGCACTTAACACTTTTTCTCGCGTGAATTGCTATTCCCCCACAAACTTCGTACAGAGTTGGTTAACATTTTTAGAAAAGTTTTAAGTTTCTAGTGAGAGCTTGTGGGTTAACTGATTGTAAGAATGACCGTGTAGGCTTCAAAAATAAAAATTGAAACTTTTTATGTATCTACATCAATATGATAATCGGCTAGTCACAAGGAGATTCTCTTTCACGTAGAAGTTTTTTTACGATAATGTCATTTAGAACAAAAAAAAAAAGATCACTGAAATGCATAAATAAAACCATTGTAAAAATAGTGCAATTTTTTAATATATAAAATATATAAAGACAATAGGTTGTTGTTGGATGCATATTGATGAATAAAAACAAGATCGAATTCTTCAAATCAACGATTTATCGTCTGTCCAATTGATACCCGCGCAGACACAACTGAAGTTTACAACCAGCATCTTCCGCTAGTATATGCTCGAGGGCTAAACTTTCAGCCTTAAAGAGAGCCGTAAATACGCGTGTTGGCTAGCAGTCGAGACGCCGAGAGAAAGCAACGGTATTCGAGTACGACAGAGAAACCTAAGGAAATTGATCGCAAGGGCTGGAAGCGAGCAAAAAGCTGCCGCCCGGAAGTATAAAAATCCGAACGGCGCGAGGGTAGCTCGTAAAAGGGCGCTTGCGAGCAGCAGAAGCTGCAGCAGCCGATCGACGAGTATAGGCAGATAGGGACGATAGTGATGAAGGAGAAAGAAAGAGGAGAGTGAACGAGAGAGAGAGAGAGTCAGAGAGACATAGACAGAGAGAAGAAAAGCGATGGGGCGCCGATATAAAAGGACGCACTTGGAGTTTCTCTTGACTTTGAAGTCACTTTAATACCGCTTCAGTCATTACTTTGTTTTTCCAGCAGGCTGATCTAAGGAGTTTTTTCTTTAATCTGACTTTTGAGAAAAAGAATTGTCTCTTCACTAATAAAAAAAACTTTGCGCTACTCAAAAAAACTACTTGTAAATAATTACAAGTAATTTTTCTTCATTCTTTTGCCGCAGATAACAAAAAACAAGAACATGTTGAGACATAAAACGATTCTCAATGACCGATAAAGTTCATTCGACAAGACATATTCAGATTCAACGTTGTCGTTTTAGGAAATGCAAAGCCGGTAAAACATGAATATTTGTTTTTTGTATTCTAACACTAGTTTGACATAGAAAAAGTCAAATAGCGACAGACTTTGCCGTTGGGACGATCACCAACGTGGGTAGATCGACTTGCTGTTTATAGAGCGACCGTTCGTCCCGTTACATTATGAGTCCATTTCAAAGACTGAGTAAAGAAGAAATCAAGTCTCACTTTCGTTAATGGATCATCCACCATGTGACTTTTAATTCTGCTAGAATTCCTAACGGTAAGCTTTATTAAATACCACGTGATGGCGAATACGCGCGGCGTATGCTGCGGCCGAACGTCTGACCGCAACGTTGACTGTTTCTACTTGGCGTTGCAAGATGTATAAAACAAATGGCGAATTCTTCGAGATAATATTTGTATAATGCATATTGGCTATTTATTCAATTTTCTTGATGCTTAGACAATTCATCCGATTTCATTACTGGTTTTTTTATTTATTATATTACTCTTAAATACTGGGACTGAGAAGACACTTGTTTGAAATAACTAGCAGCAATGTCAGCTTCTATCTTAAGAACAATATAGAAAGCAACTTTACAACGTTGTAAATTCGAGAGGGAAGGAAGCGGAAGTAAGAAGCAATTACATTTCAATTCTCTTTCTGTAAGACAGGTCACAATTTGAATGGCTAACTAATAAATCTTCTTATAACTGCGTTAATAAATTAAATACGAAGCAATACTCTTCTCGCAATTCGCAAAACTGCGAATGGATTTGCCGTACATTTAGTCATTTTCTTAAAAGCTTAGAATACGTATATCTTTAAATCCAATTTGAAATATAGCTATCTGTTGTTTGGCAGATTCGTGCGAAAAGAATATAAAAATGTAAGACTTTATTTGAAAACGTGCTATTGGAAATCCTACAAATGTTTCATCGAAATCGAAGTCAATGTGGATAGTATAATGTCATAGAGAGAGTGTACGCGCATGCCAAGGTTACAAAGACATTGTATGCATGTCGCGCACTCAAATCTCACTCAATTGAGCTCCCAATACGTCGAGCCATTCAGTCGCAAGCGACTACACTTGGCGATCGTGCAATCGGGAGGAATGGTCGATCGAAGACTGCACCTCTCTTTCTCTTGCCTTGTTCGTCTTTTTTTTTGTCTTTCATCCTTTCTATCTTTTTTCCTCATACCAGACTTCAACTCTTCCTTTCGAGCGAAGACGAATCCGATTTGGCCGAGGCGAAAAATTGATTTACTCGAGAAGTTGCAAATGCGGCCGAAAAGAAAGACGGACACAGCCAGCGTCTCGACAGCCAACGACCCGGAATACTGCAGTTTCGTGAATCCCTGTAGCCACATTAAAAAATAAAAGTCTTAAAATAACGAGTCCGTCGAACTTTATCCCGAGTGCTTCTTCAAGGAACTGAGGTCTCTTGATATTATTAGAAGATGTTTTTAATTCTCTTGACTCGTTAAATCCATTTTTTGCTCTGGGCGCTAGCTTGATTTTCAGCATTTCTTTATTTGGCAGAATGCCTTACTTTGTACAGACAATTAATAATAAGCTTCAGGATAAAGCCAAGCTATTCTGTTCATCCGTTCGTGATTATGCAATGAATAGGAAATTGAGGCAGAGTTTTCCATTAATTAAAAAAGATGTTGTGGACTGCATAAATTCAAAATTGAAAACAATAATAAAGGTGTTATAATAACATAATGTGTAATAATGAAAATAATATAATAATAACATAAATCCATTCTTCATTTTAAATGGAAAAATGAAAATGAAAGAAACCCGATTTTCTAAATCAACAGACTAATTAAAATGTATTGTCTAATATACGAAATATGGCATAATATGACATAATACGATCCTCCTTTTTATCTAATATATACATGTATAACCGAATCATGCAAAGCTTTGTAGAATTTGCTTTATTTAAAAAAATGTAATTGAAAAGTTTAATTGAATTTTATTAAAATAGAGCGAATTTTATAAATGTTATAATCCTGGTTTTCTTGTATATATATATATATGTATGTATGTATAATTTTATACGATTATTAAGGTATTACAGAAAAAGAAAATAAATGCCAAGAAAATAACAATCTGTAATGCAGATGTTTTGTGACAAGGTAACTATGTATAGAAATAAAGAAGTTCATTTCGTCAGCATCGTCTATTAAAAGTTAACCTTAACGGGACGTCTGTCTTAATGAATATCATTACTATTGTTGTTTCTGGTGAAGGGAAGTCTGTCTATGCCGGAAAGACGTCGAGCGTTGAAAAGTCGTCAGAAAACGTTTTTATTGTCGAGAGATAGTGAGTAAGCGCGTGAAGGGATGCGACGACAATGGCACAAGGAGATGGAAGAGGGAAAATAGGAGGAGGAATCGCCTTTGGCAGATATCGAGAAAGAAAAGGCTCGCAACGAGATTTTCCATCCCTAACCAGTTTTATCAGAACTTTGGATCTGGACCATCCTCACACACGGACGCACTCATGCTCGTTACCCGCCATTCGAGCCGATGATTACCCCTATCCGAAGGGACGTCGAAATAAATAAGGCCTGCACCTCCCTCTTACTCACTTGTGCGCGTTATGGTGGTAGTAGTGGTGGCTTAGCCGCCTTGTTTGCCGACGTCATTACGAGCTTTGCCGACGACAGCTTCGCTACATACGTGTGAGACAAAAGCACTGCTCTCTAGCTCACTGGCTCCTTTTTATCTACTTGATACACACATGCTCTCCCTTTTTGGTAAGACCGGCAGCATGGGGTCTCCCTTCCTTCTCGTCGAGTCAGGAAAAACGATCTTTTTCGATAGTATCAGATCATTATCAAGGGATGCTCTCTAGAGATTTTCTGCTTGCTTATAGAATGTGGTCATTACAGTGGTAATCACTGCCAAAGGTATAAGGGACCTTGCCAAGCACACGTTTTTCCATGCTGACATTATAATAAAATTTATTTTGTGATGTAGATTTTGATATTGATGGTTTGCTTTATCATCAATATAACGAATACAACAATCATGAGAAAATACTCTTGCATAGCAACCTCTCAAAATGATTACCGTTGAATAATGTTCTATTCACGTCGCACTCTATTTTTGCTCGATCAAAGCCTATCAAAGGAATCATGTTACGCTATTAAGGGGGCATTATTCCAATATAGCATCATGACGGGAAATCTCAAAAGTAACTAGAATGCATCACATTTTGTCAGAAATTTGAGGAGTACCTGTCGATAATTGATAGAGAATTGAAAAAAACTTATTATTACATCAAATTATTTTCTAACAAGCGAAAAATACCGTCCTTCGATTATTCAATCGTTCGAGGAAGCTTAGCGTGACCACAATCCCGACTTATAAAATTTGTGGACTTTGATAGCCAAGCGAGCTCTCGCGAAAGCTACTTTATCTCAGGCAAACCGAAAAAGCTAGTACAAGGGAAACAAGCTTAAGACGAGAGAGCTACAACCCTTTCCGGGCAACAAAATTCAGCCCATCATTGTGTGCGTGTGTGTTTCCCTTGGTAAAAAAAGAAGAAGCGTTAGTGGGTTGGGAGTCTGCGCGTAGAAGACGTCACTGCCGTTAAATCTCAATCGACGCTGGGAATCGCCGAATCGTTCTCCTAATCCGAGGCGTAATCCCCACATAAGCCAAAGGGGATCCGCATAGCTCGCCCATCTATTTCTAATGCCTGGCTAATCTCTCTCAAGCCCAGCCTCTAACCTATAACCTAGTGGGCCAGGTCCAATGCATATAACTCCATTGCATGAGGCGTCTCTCCCCCCTCCCCCTTTTGCTCTCTTATCTTCAGTATTTTCTCCACAGTGGCGATTTAATCCTGGATTTCATATACTATTGATTCTTGAGAGAGAAGAGAGAGAGAGAAAGAGAGAGCTAGAGACTGCTATACAGCCGGCTTAGACTATTCTGTTATCGATGAAAGGATCGTAATTATTTTCTCGCGAGGCTCGTGTATGTGTATACTGTTTTCTTCTCTTATTTACATCACTAATAGCATTTGTTTTAATTATTACAAGGAATAAAGATTTACATTACATGATCCTTGCAATATTTATTGCAGATCCTTTATTCGACTGATTGAACATATTTCGCCAATAAAAAATAAATTATTTTTGAAATTACAGAATTGCCTACGTTAAATTGATTTCATTTAAATTTACTAAAGTAAATTTTGAGAAAATCGACCTCACCGGAGGGTACATATAAAGTTGCAGAATACAGATTTTTCTCTCGAACGAGTTATATGCTATTCGTTGGCTTGGGCTTTCATCCTCTTAATTTCCTGGCTCTCTCATCCGTATGGTAGTAGTAGTCAGACCCTCGGATTTTGGAAGGGCTGCAATGTGTACACCGCCGCGATTTTGGCTATGGCTGTCAGTCTGAATCAGCAGTGTAGGTATGTATAGGGTCATCGGAGTAGTGCCAAGCGATGTCGCGCTCAACGGCACGTCACATACATTTGCAGGGAAAGAGAGATCCACGGCTACGCGAGGGGAAGTGAACGGTCCCTTTTGTCTCATTTTTTCGAGTATCATGAGAGAGAAAGAGTGGGGAGGGGGGGGGGTACTACCCATACAAATGTTTTTTTTGTGCAAATTTACCTGACTCTAGGAAACTTCTCGTTTCTATTTGGAATAATAGTTTGATATTGTTAGAAAATACCTGTTACACAAATTTAAGTTTTTTGTTTTAAGAAATGTACGAAAGTGACTTTAAAAAATGCTCTAATATATAAGAATACAATTTAAAATAAAAACGATTTCAATTAATTAATATATTTCAGCCACATTTGTTCAGATATTGTGATATGTTGAACATTGCAACGAACGGTTTTATTTATTAATGCCAAAAATACTTTGTTTCTATGATTTAAAAAGATAAAATTCAATGTAATGAACAAATATTGTACTCGAATATTTCTAAATTAGACATATGTAACTCTATGCCTATGATAACGATGTAAGTATTAATTTCACGGGGTATAATGTCTTCATTTTCCTAAATACAGTAGCAAGTATCGATTTCGTCATTTGTTATTATACCCAGATATTCATCTCCCCTCGCTACAGTAAGGTCAAGTATCAAGTGCAGACAGAAGAAAAGATGCAACCTTGGTAAGTTTTTTGTTTTTTAACAACGTGTGCTCTCGCACACACGTACGATGTGCAGAATAAAGGGGTTGTGCCCGCTTGAGTACGAAACGAAGCATCCCCCTCACGTGCACATTTTACGCGACAACATGCTGCAGCGTTCGCATTTGTGTCCATATGGATATCGAAACTGCGACGAAAGTGTACTCGTACAATAGTAGCATCAGTTGCCGGCAGGAGTATTGAAAGATTTTGCCAGACATCAGGTCTCTTTGGGGAATTATTAATCAGAGACAATGTAGCTCTATTACAGTGTGCATTATGTGATATACTTAATAGAACAATGTTATTATATTCAACAAAATACTGCTGTTTTTTATTTTTCCTTTAGCACAGATATACAAATGTTTGTTTTTTATTGGAAAACTATACAAGTTCATCTATTTGTTTATACAAGGTTTTAAAATTCGTTTTTTAGCCGTTATTAAAATGGGTAGTTGAATAGTTGAATAGTTGAATATTTTTAGGTATTTCATACATTTTTCTCTTTACACTCTGTATTATACCATCGTAGTTAGGTTTCACAAAGCTTACAAACGGGATACACGTAAAAAATGAGATAGATGGCCCTGTCGACGCAAAAGCTCATACTGGACCAAACTTCTCTCCCATTTTGTTTTCTCTCTCTCTCTCTCTCTCTCTCTCTCTCTCTCTCTCTCTCTTTGACGACGAACAAGTTCGAGACTTTGCCTAGGATTAAATATGTAGTTTTGAATTAGTGCGGAACAACGCCCTTGCCCTTCATTTTGCTAACATGAACGTGTGCTCAACGCCAAGACGTCGCTCAGACTAAGGCGTACTCGGGCGCGGGGTGCCTGCTTGAGCACGTCAAGCAGGCTGCCCTGGGCTAACCTCTAGTTGCTATTCACAGAAAAGACTTTTACGGAAAGGTAGAGTTTGTGCTTTTTTTACTGTAAAAAAGAGATTCTTGAGATACTCATGTGGTTGCAAAAAAGACTTTTTCATTGGTTTCTTCGTATTCTATAGTTCCGAGCAAACTTCTATTTGAATCATTATTGGAGTAAAGAAGCGACCCCAAAAGTACGACAATTTTTATTGTCTTAGGGGCTAAATGGCCCTTTTGATGAAGGTTGGATTTAGATATATAAGCGACTTTATAGTTCTCATTTAATGGCAGTACATTTGAATTGCAAATATTGTATATTAATCAAGTTGAATTTTAAATGAAATAGTTTTCATTGTAAAAAGTCATCTCGTATGCTAAAAGATGGAATGTGATAGAATTTATTACTGGCTATAAATCACTTCAATAACAAAGAAGTCTGTCGAATGACAAATTTACATGCGATCCCGTGTGACAGGTATCACGTAATAAATTATCGATTATGTACGCATTGTTGGAAGCCATTCACATATGCAAATCTAGACAGCTATCTGGCGGTGTAGCGGCCGATTTCGAGAAAAGTCGAGTGCATGCAGGTGTGGAAAAGGTGTCTATATACGTACGTGCACTCGAATTTTATTGCGCGTTTTCTTCGCGGAAGTATAACCGAGTCGCTCGAATATAACTCTTCGCGTGATATTACACGAGCGAGCAGCTAGAAAATCTGAGATTCGCGATCTTTCTCCGGTGTCTTCAAGAAAAGAAAGACAGACTCGTGTAACGCGTTGAGGTTTTATGGTAATCATTCCAAGTACAGACGTTAGTGTATTGGTAGGTGCAGATCGTCCCTCAATCCCTCCAAGAGCACTGAGCGTATTTTGTCTCTCTCTTTCCCTGAGCTCCTTGGCTCCATGTATTGTGCATGTGTCAATGCAAATCTTCCAGTCGACTACGGATTTTACGGGTATGAACTGACACCGATTTTACTTTGATCGATAGATGCTGATGTTTCGTATACTCTATTCTGTTTTATTTCATTTTTACCGTTACATTGACATATGTATAATGGGTGCATTTTCTAAAACAGTTTTCATCAATAGTTGAGTCTTTCGGACTATTAGTGAAAAATTCAAATGATTAGAAATGAAGATATTTTAATTTATCGATCTTTTTATCATTGCCAACAATTAACTCAAAGCAAAATTAAACGCTGTGCATTGAAAATAAAAAAATACTCTTCAGTCAATCTGGAAAAAGCCAAAAAAGACGATCATAAACAACAATGAAAGCTTTCAACTAACAAGCTACACGAGGATTGAGCTACGTTTCAATTTCGGAAAACAGAGCGCGCAGCACTATAGGCTAACGTACAGATGCAGGGTCTTCAAATATTCAGCTACATCCTTACATTCAGGATTACATGCATACACAGCAGATTACAGGGACGATCACGGAAGTGAGCTTTTCTAAGACTCCACTGCTTTGGCCTACGTAGGCTACATCGGATGCATAAATATTTAGATTTGCCAGGTGATTTCCATGAGTGAGCCAGGGTTATATGTATGTATGTAGAAAGGCAGACGTTGAAAGCTGAGCGACGTTTTTTATCTTACCTTAAACCATAGACATCGACGCCCTTTGCTTTTCGTCAATTCGCTTGTGTTACTACTATAAGTAAAGGAGCAAGCACTTCGTCGTCTCGGTTTTCAACAGGTTTATCGAGCGGCTATATAGCACGAGTGTGCTTTGTGAATTTACTCGTAAGGATTTAACGGGACATTGTTATTGTACCAGTATACTTTATCAAACTCGCGTTTCTTTGAAGATGCAAGTACTCGTTCGTTCTCGTTTCACTGAATTATCGAGTTATACGCGCTTGCGCCTTGCGTATTTTTCCTGATCAAAGTATAGTGCATTTGACGTCCCATGCATAATTCGCACACGCGCGCATAAAAGTTTGTTGCCGTTTGCTACTTTTGCGTTAACATAAATTTACATACTCGAAAGAGTCGTTCGAATGTGGATGCGGCTAGTTTTTCACGCAAAAATGTTCGAGGGATGCAAAATGAGAATTAGATTTTTGGCATCATTGTTCTTTATAACACATAAGTAAATTCGCATATTGAATCCAATATTTACTTAATTTCTCTTATTATATTGCGGGATGTTTTATACATACTGTATTTGTCTGATTAAAATGAAAAATATAGACGCAAATGCTACAAGTTGTGATGAAAAATAAAATGAAAACATGATAAAGTTTAATACAAAAGGAAATATTAAAAATGCCGTAAACTTAAAACGTGCAAAGTTGTTTAAAGTCTTACTTATTTGGAACTAACGGAAGGAAAAAATTCGAAGGAAATCGTAATGTACTTTATATATTTGTAAATTACTGCAACGTAATTCGTGGAACTATTTCAAGCCAAGTGTGTGCCTCTCTGATTGGTTTTCGTCACTTAGTATGACATTTTAGGCTGTGTATGTGTACAGTACGAGTTGCAGTTTCCATGCCACACTATACTGTAATGCTGCTACTGTTGCCGCATGATTGGCACTGAGGTAGAAAACTGAGGTTACTAACGTGTATGTAAGAGGCTTGGCTGATTTGACACATTATCGTCTTTTGTAAATGATTATATCCGTATATTCTTTTATACAGACAGTAAAAGATCTATTTTTTATTTTATTTTTGTAGCGAGTAGATTTAAAAACTTAACATCTACGTTATTTTCCAAGTAACATGTTTATAAGTCCGTTCGCTCGAGCGAAAAACGTTTGCGGATGTACGTAATTGAAAAAATAAATTACTAGCAGTTCTGTCAGAATTAAATACGTGGAAAAAAAACTCAAAACTTTGACCTGAACCCAAGACTAGTGCTGTACCTTATCTTTATTATACAACGTGAAAACTCGAACAAATGCTTGCTAATGTAAAGCCGCGAAACGCCGTGAGAAAGAACTTTTCTATGTACAACGTAATTACTGAACTTTTTGAAAGAGTGTATAGTTGGGTGTTGAAATTAAGAGCAAGACTTGGCCTAAAACATTTGTTAAACGCAATGAGTTATCTCGAATTTGATTAATTGACGATATCGCCTAATGTTAATAAATTATACGTGATTAGCGTACTCTGAAAAAAGGAAAATAATAGTTTTAAAGAGCAATGCATCAATGCTGTTTTAGCTGTGACATCCACAAAGCTTATCGCATAAATAAACCCAGAGTTCTTTCTCTCTCAATTTTATTCACTAAAGTCATAGTCAGGCCCTCATTAACGCTGTTCGTTATGGCAGTGCGTGCAACACGTAACGCATGAAATTCGTGCAAGTTTTTATAAAGCGTCAGAGAGAAAAAGAGAAAGACAGATTAGCTAGGAAAGAAAAAAATGAGAGCTTTTTCGCTATAGCATACCAGTAGTACGGTGTTGCGTGTGCAACATTTCATCGCTCGCAAACGAATGAGAGAGAGAGAGAGAGAAAGGGAGAGAGAGAGAGAAAAAGAGAGAAAGAGAGAGAGAGAAAGAGAGAAAGAGAGAGAGAGAGAGAGAACAGTCAAGTATAAATATCAGTGCAATAACCGATAGAAAAGTCGCAGACCCATTAAGATAATTATCAGACATGTGCATGGCCATGCTTTAGTGAGATTGCAATTTTGTTTAATTAATAAATACGGCAATCTCGGTTCAAAGTAAAAGCCCAACGTTGCGCGTATGTAAAGGGGAAAAGAGAGAGAGAGAGAGAGTATGTTGACCGATCGTTGACAGCACTTCTACTCTTTTCCCTCCTCACTCAGTGTAAGTGTAAGCGGCTGTTTATCAGACCTCGCTTTGATTAAGTTTTCTATTCATTACTATGATCAAGTAGTAAAAATTCATTAACGGCGTCAATTGGTACTAATGAATTTTTCTGCTATATATGTTATCTAAATATACCCTCCATACATAGTTTATAGACTTTTTACAGATTAAAAAAAATCGTGAGAAGAAAAAATATTCCAAAAAATTTTGATGCTTCGATTTCTGTTTTACGTGTGATATTCAGCGAGAACAAAATGTGCCAGCCTTTTTATAACGGAATATCGTTGGACCTCTCTAGTTTTTCATTATTCTAGCATTTTCATTTGGCCGACACATTTGAAGCGCCCTTTGCAGAATACACAAGAGCATTTTTTGCCCTTTGAAGCGCCTACATACGGGTATAATACATATAAAATTGAACTAGAAGAGAAGAGTCAACTCACAAGCACGGTGATATATTATATATATATAAAGCCCCCCCCTCTCTTTCTCTTGCTAGCTTATATTCATCCATCGAGTGTCATTGGTGCACGTAGGCACTCGAATTTCATGCGTCCCAATGAGAAGTATACATTCGTATGGCGATATCCATAATGTACTTTACTTCAACGTTATATACGCAGCTGCGCGTCGATATGGCATTTTACGTGTTTCACGTTTGTATATGTTTTATACGCGAGGTGCGTCATTTTGCAATCATGATAAGTAACCATTTACTCGATTTTCTCTCTTATTTGTGCGGGCGTACTTTGATCTAATACTATTTGTAATAGTGCGCCATCTAATACATAACGAATCAGCTAGTTACATAACTAGGTATGTGTATTTTACAGTTGTGGTACAGCATGCATTGAATTATTGATCAACCTTTTACTTAGTGGAATACATATGTATTTGAACAAATAATCTGCATAGTTGTCGGAACATCTGGTAATTCGTACTTTTATCATTTAAATCAATTTTATTTTATTTTTTTTATTTATTTTCTAAATTTTATAGATCTAACTTTCGTAAATTTCATCGTCACCAGTTGGAATTTACAGGTTAAGTTATAAAACTACTTGAAAAAAAAGAGAAAAAAAGAAAATGCAAATGCAAGCTGTACACGGCTTTCGCGCGCTTCCATGTACAGTAATGGATGCGCACACACATAGACCAACAGACACAAGTCGCGCCGCACACATTTGCCAAGCAAAGGAGGGCGACTAGCGCACGCGACCGCACATCGCGGCACTCGCTTCTCAAACGGGGCTAAACTCTTAAACGTTTCTCCCGTAAATCTCGGGTCGATCAGCATAACGCATTAAGGGCCATTGCCGCTTCTACAATTAAGTGAGTGTATTACGTTTTCCGCGAGATGGTAAGAGCGCCGAAATATACTGAAAGGAAGTAACTATACCTATATATATGCACGTACTTAAATTTGATGGAAGATCAAGAGGAGAACAAAGCTTGCGCTGGTACCTTTGAGGGCGAAGATGAGGGTGTCGTCGAAATATCTAAGATTGAGTTCCGCCTACATTGTCAAGTCACTCATTTTCATGGCAGACGTTTGAGGTATTTACATTGTGTACAAATTCGAAACGAGTTAAATGTTGCGCACAAGTGTAACCGATGGGGGTCGGTAGAAATCACGTCTTCGATGTAAATAATATAATATTTTATCACGTTGTCAATGAGTAAACAGTATTGTTCGATGAACTGTATTCAGTGACAAAAGCTAAACGAACGCGAAATGTGCGTTCAAACAGCAAGATAACTCAATTTCACGAAGCTTGATTACGCCCCCTCGCATTAACAGATAACATCCCCATAAACCGAAATCCGTGTATTCGGCATATCGGGTTTCACTCGTTCTCTCACAAAAATTTCATGCATTGAGAGAGCGCAGCACTTGCGCATTAGCAAATCTCTCAGGCATCTTTCGGTGGAACGTCAGTATAGGGCATCTAAGCCCTCATTGTCCGCGCCACACGTTATATAACTTTGCAGAGGGGGCCTTCGATGTATAAGTTCCCTGGGTGATGGATGATGGGCTTGGTGAAACGTCTCTAGGGACACCAAGGGTCCCATACGCAACCACGTTTTGTTATTTAACGTCAGATTGAGTCGCGGCGAGTGCAAAGTGCGCTTAGCATCTAAGTCGTCAGGCGGATCGTTATATACAATACAAAGAGGGTGAGAACGACGATGGTTGCTCGAGTTCATCGAATGCTCGTCCGCCTGGAAAATTAATGCATTATGGGCATGTAATTAAAAAGTGAACTCGATGACGCGGCGGTTGCCTCAATCGCCGTTCTATCGCGGATAATCAGATAAGGGCGGTGTGTCGAGTGTCGTGCAATGGGGTCAGGTTACATTGCATTGTGCGAAAATAGTGTGGCTCGCGCAGTCCATTGTGCTTCGATGTACTGTGGTGTAACTGCTGCGAAAAGTAGTAAGGTTGATATTATCGGTAGCTTATTTTTCGATCAACTTTAAACTGCAGCAAAGTAATAATTTTTAAAGGAAGAGGCACGGAGGTATTTAACAAATGGATCGATAATTTTTTATGATAAACTGTAAAAACGTCCATAGTTACGAAATCCTTCCCTATAACATTGATATATGGATCTCATTGGAAACCCCTTTTCATTTGCAATATAAACAAGATTCGTATTTGCAGCCGCATGAAATCGCTGAAATATAACCTGATATCATTCGTTATTGCGCGAAAAATTCACAACGAAAATTAAATTTGCATTGCTGTCAACAATGGAAGCTGCGCCGTAGAAATCTTATTAACATCAAAACGTACTTGGGGGTTGGTGTGAGGTCATAAAAAAGCCGCGAAAATAGCGTAAGTATTATTCTCATTATGAACCATATGACAGCTCATGAAATCATAAAGTCGCCCCTGCCGCCCGTAAAACGGGCTGGCGCTTAGAGTCGAGAAAGAGGGAGAGAGAGAGAGAGAGAGAGAGAGAAAAGAGGGAGGGGAGGGAGAGTAGAGCTTGCCGAGTACGTGTCAGTAATGCCATTTCACGAGGATGCGCATACACACCAGCCGCAGTAAATCTCGTTTCGCGGCTCATAGCGCATACAGTAGACTACTGCTATTATCACCAATGCACGTTGGGCAATTTGGAAAGCAAAAGAAGGTAGACAGCAAAACATTAAAAAGCAAAATTGAACTTTGAAAGCTAGAGAGACAGAGAGAGAGAGAGAGAGAGAGAGAGAGAGAGAAAGAGATAGAATTTTTTGCTCCCTTGACTAATAGCGATCTTTAGTGAGTAACCCCTCTGTATGAACCTCTCGCTCGATGATACCTCGTACACACATTAATAGAGCTATTTCGCTTAGCCGTATACGCCCAGACAGGCTCGGGCTAGTCTGGGATGTTATGTCTACGATGGTACCCGGTTTCTTAATTACGTGAAATGAAGTGGACACGGTCATCGGCTTTCGCTGTTTATTATAAATTATCACCGTTTCGAGTTTATATTGGTTTTCGTGGTTCTTGATATTCTCGTGAAATAGCACTAAAACGAGAATTTTGTTGGATGGACATTTTTTAATCATCGTAGCTGTTAAGGCTGTATTGACAAAATCAATTGTCAGACTATTTTCTACGCAAGATCTTAATGAAACACCACGTTTTTTTCGCTTAATTATATATCACATCTTCTGTTACAACTGTATTAGTATGTTTTATTCGACCTAGTATATTATATGATTTCATTCTTAGAACGATTAATTTCCACTTTGGAGGGCATTAACTTTTGAAATTATCGGCTATGGTGTCATCAATTCTTACCTTTGATGATTCTTTTTATAAGTTTTCGTGCGCCGTGGTAGCGATGGTCGATGTCGGAGTTGCGCACAGGTACTTGTAGGAATCCGGGCGTCGGGGTTGAGTGATTTCAACACAAGTCATGTTTTACTGTTCTTTATTTAAATCGACAGAGCTCCTGAGAGATGTCTTGACACTTACTAGTACAGTATATGAATGAACCGTCGTCCCTTGCGGGCTCACATTTTTATAGGTGTTCCGTGTGGGTAAATTGGTCCCTATCATTTCCGCCTATGGTGTCTTATCGGGGTCCAGACGCGCATCGAGTCGTGGGAATGCACGACGTTAATGTTAATATTGTTTTACATAGACTTACATCTACCCGACAGTGAGGAAATGCGTACGTCCTTATCTCCTATTTGGGACAGTTACTCCACTAGAAAATGTTTACCTGCCCATGTATACATATGTATGTCAATACGTCTACATGGGGACGAGTGTGATATTTTACTTGACAACCCTTTCCTTCAGACGATTCTTGTCCTCAAGAATTTACAGAATATTTGCGTATTGTGGCGGAGGTGCTTTACACAATGGTATGAAAGCGTCGGGATCGGAGGTAATAGGTCTACTAATCGAACTACCGGCGGTGTTAACATTAGAGCAATGAGTGTAAGTGACAATATTTGAAGTAGTCGCACGATTATGACAACAGCAATAACCCGTTAGTCGTTCAGACTGGTGCGTAATATTGATCTGTCCGTGTGCATTAGTAATTACAATAAGCAGCGTCAAGATTACCTTCATCTGTAACAAAGACGTCAGGCAAGGGTCTTAATTGATTAAAGTGTCGTCTAAATATAGCGTTGTTATATAGTATTTGTGTAGTGTTAGAGTTTCGATTGATCGTGAGTATGGTTCCTGGTCCTTGATATTCGTTTCCTAGTTTAAACATCACTTGTTGTTGTATTTCAGGCTTGAATTTTAATGACTGTCGTGAATCTACCAATGCTTTGTTTTTCTCTTTACTTTTGTCCAATTTTGATTTTGCCTTAAGTCTATCTCGCGCGACTCTTTTGAATCTTCCTTCGATAACTTCTCTCAATGAAGATTCATTGACGACGTCTTGCGGTGTGCGTGCATAGAAGAGTTCGTACGGTGAGAAACCTGTACTCGGATGTATGGTGTTATTGTAGCTCATGACTAACGGTATGTGAGATCGATTGTTCTCCCGTGCTCGAGTGACCTTCTCCTTGAGCGTGCCAATAACTCTTTCGCAAACTCCATTTAATTGAGGATGTAGAGGTGTGATCGGATAGTGGCTTACTTGATGCTGCTCTAAAAGTTTTTGGAATGATTTTGAATGAAATGTCGAGCCATTGTCCGATATTATTCTCTTAGGCGTTCCCCATTCGCAGAATATATTTTTGAGTGCATTGGTGGTCTCATCAAAACTGTTCAATATCACGACCTTTACATATCGAGATAGTGCCTCTATTACAAATAGATATAGATATTTTTGCGGCTGCGCATGATCTATGTACCAGATCTCGTTGATGTCGGAAGGTGCTTCGACAAGTGTGCCTGGGGCTCTGAATCGCCTTTTTGTCTCTTCATTACGGCAATATTCACAAGAATCAATCCAATTTTTAATGTCTTGTAGCTTTGTCTCCCAACAGTGTTTCCGGAGTTGAATCGTCATTTTGTCCTGTTTCCAATGCGTTTCGCCATGCGCTCTTCCCAATAGTGTTTTCTGCGTGGCCTCATTGCTTATGTGTTGCTGCTCGATGCTTTTAATGTAAAGAATTGGTCGCCTCATCTTCGCCGCTATTTCCGCGAACTTTTGCATTAACCGCTGAGAGGTCTTTTGGTCCATTCTTCTAAATTCTAAAGTTTCATTGGTTTTTAATTTGTTGAGTATATCGATTATTATGGGCGTTGGATTGGTTATGAGCTCTATAGAAGGTTCCAAAATGATATCTCCTTTACATTTATTATTAGTTATAACCTGTGATTTTATTTTAGGCCTTCCCCGCAGTGGAGGTTGTTGCTTTGTGGTAGATGAATCTAAATTTTCGGCGCTGCTTGTCGGCGATGAAGGTTCTTTGACGTTTTCGGGTTGTTTAATTGCCGTGTTTGCGCCCGTGGGGGAGGTAGGACTTGTAGCTGTAGATGAAGTGACGCAGTGATGTTTTCTTTTTATGTAGATTTTATCGATGCCCTTCTCTATGGCTACTGTTCTTAAAAGGTTAATTAGATTTTTAACTTGTTGCGGTGTAAAATCTTCGTTGAACTCTAATGCTTTGAGTCCGTGTTTTGTGGATTCTTCTAACAGTTCCGTTGCAGATGTTGACTCCCACTTATCTTTGGTGATAATGAGCCCAGGATAGCCGTTTCGTGTCCATATGATGTTACAGAGAGATCTCGTATGAAATGCTCGGCTAAGTGCGTCTGCGTTTGTATTTAATTTTCCTTTCTTATCATTGTAGTATTTATCCCTTGAAGATGAGTCATATCTACTTCTTGAGGGATACCTGGTTGAGCGCACATATCTCTCCTTAGTTCGGCTTTCTATCCTCTCTCGCTCTTTTCTTTGATCCGTGTACTCGTATGTTAAGTCAGTACGATTTTTAGCCCGGAGTCTATCATCCTCAGTTCTTCTTTGCTCTTCATACATGGCTTGTTGATATGCTATAGGTAGAGTGTGTGGTTTTTGTTGTTGTACGGCAAGTCGTAGCCCCTCGGGGTATAGTCCACGTACAAATTTTTCTATCGCCTTATCAGATTCATAAGTGCGATGCATTTCTCGGTAATTTCCACCCTCTCCATCTATTGCTACCTGTATTCGCATATTGATGTTGTTATACCGGTATACGTAATTTTTGACCGGTTCTCCTGGTTTCTGTCGCATTGCATTTCTAATCTCGGAAAGTTGATCGTATTCGAGTTCTAGTTTTCCGAAATGCGTTTCCAGGCATTCTTTTAGCTGTACAGCGGTCGTTACCTGATGTCGTTCAACAATCTGCTGTGCTCTTCCTTTTAACTTTGATGCGCATACTTTTCTGATCAACGCAGAGATTGCTGGATCTGAATCTAATTGTCTGCTTGTCCTTATTATCTGGTCTATAAATGCAGATACGTCAGTTGATCCATCATATTCTCTTATTTCTGTTAGTAGCTCTCGAATGAATTGATGATCTTCTCGTTTGAGCATTCCCGTATAGACATGCAACCGCGCAGATGTATCTCGCGCTATAGGAGGATCAATTGAAGGTACAGGTGATGGCGAGCGTTCTTCTTGCCTACGTGTAGTGGATGATGCTCTTTTATCCGCACGTACCTCCTTCATAAGCTGATTGAGTTGGTCCGTTAGATTAATAATTTGTGCTTGCTGTTGTTTGTTTATCTCGTGTTGTGATAGGAGCTCTCGTCTTAGATGTTTTTCCTTTTCTGACTCGGACGTGAGGTCCTCATTCGAACGTATCTTCTTCGCAAGTTTATGAATGGTATCCATTATTGGAGCTCGTAGATTTAGTGTTGGCTGTCGTACGTTTTCGTATGTGTCGTGAAAATTGTCAGATACGTCTGATAATGATTTTGTTTTTAGAGTATTGTGCTCAGAGTCTGTGCTTTCGTTATCGACGCTTCGATAATTACAAAATATGTCGCGACCTAACATGTGAAGTATAACATCTTCTTCTTCCGAGCTTATCAAACTACGATTGCTTTTATGATTAAAAGGTAGTAACCTCACTGATACGGCGAGCGAAAGTGGGTCCAACTTTCCCCCGTAATATCTTAATCATAAATACAATTCACAAAGTATTACGCGACGTGTATAAGCGCTTTATATTGACGATTTATTTGTGTACCTTGAGTCCTCTAGACTTCCTTGCTGGGTCGTAGAAGTGGTGGTACTTGAAGAATTTTGTAGGCACGGTGCGAGCTGAGGTTGAGCTGCTTCTCTGAGAACTGCAGTGCTCCTGAATCAACTGCAAGTTGTGCGAGTGAACTGATGATCGACGTTTGCTGCTTCTCTGGGAACTGCTGCACCAGTCGATGTCAGTTGAAAACGTGTATCCGGGCTATCCTCTTCTTTGGGAACTGAGTGGTAGTCCGGGATCCTGGGATCTCTTGGTTGTCTCCCGACTAAACGGTCCGATTATACTACTGGTAGTCTCTTCTTACCGTTTCTGGATTCCACCTTAGCTGCCACCAAATGTCATCAATTCTTACCTTTGATGATTCTTTTTATAAGTTTTCGTGCGCCGTGGTAGCGATGGTCGATGTCGGAGTTGCGCACAGGTACTTGTAGGAATCCGGGCGTCGGGGTTGAGTGATTTCAACACAAGTCATGTTTTACTGTTCTTTATTTAAATCGACAGAGCTCCTGAGAGATGTCTTGACACTTACTAGTACAGTATATGAATGAACCGTCGTCCCTTGCGGGCTCACATTTTTATAGGTGTTCCGTGTGGGTAAATTGGTCCCTATCATTTCCGCCTATGGTGTCTTATCGGGGTCCAGACGCGCATCGAGTCGTGGGAATGCACGACGTTAATGTTAATATTGTTTTACATAGACTTACATCTACCCGACAGTGAGGAAATGCGTACGTCCTTATCTCCTATTTGGGACAGTTACTCCACTAGAAAATGTTTACCTGCCCATGTATACATATGTATGTCAATACGTCTACATGGGGAAGAGTGTGATATTTTACTTGACAATGGACCGATAATTTCAAAGAATAACTGTTATGGACCAATGATTATTGAATTTTTATTTTAAATGAAGAAATATTCATGTGAACGAATAAATTTGAGAATTGTATAAAGGAATTTAAGAACATTGATTGTGATATATATTCACTGTTTTTCTTCTTTGTTATATCTTTATGGATCTTGTCAACGTTCTAGCGTAAAATCCAAAGGAATATTAAAGATATTAAGAAATTCCCATAAAAATTCAGAAGGATCTTCCGTTTCTTCTTTTTCCGTATGAGTTATTCGAATATCCACTGAAATTAAATAAATTCATGTCTCATTATTATACCAAATAAGATGACTTTCGTTTAGTGACTATCTCCGTAAAATGATTAATTAGTAAATTTCAGTTGTTCAGGTTTCACACAAAGTTATTAGCTATTGGAATGAAACATCATATTCCATCCTATTTTTAAATTGATATATTCAGAAATTCAAGAATATAGTAACACACCATTGCGTCCCTATGCATACATATTGCGATACTAACTAAGCAAGTTGGAGGTCCATTTGAAAGCATTAGCAATTCATATTTCATTAAGCTAGAGATAATTAAATAGCACTCGAATGAACCATACCGGTGAAAGCACATAGAAGACTATGGTTATGTCCTTGGCCCTTGGTACTGTGAGATGTAGGCCAAGGCGTCGAATAGCTAACAATCACCTAAAAGCCTAGCTTGGGTGACGATCGACCCGATTAATAAAGCAATTCGATCGTAGCAATTAGCCGCACGTCTAACTAGACACACGAGGGCCTCGGCTAATGTGTGCTCGCCGATTCGGCAATTAACCAACCAACATCACAAACCATCTTGCCTACGCCTAGCTGCTGAATAGATTTGTTGTTATTGCAATGCCGCCAAACATTGGCGTGTAGCTACCTATTATACTGTGTCTTACCATCAAATGCATAAACCATATCTGCAATTAGCACTTCTTGTTGAATAATATTGAGCTACGTTTGTTGAATAAATAGGACCTGGTCACTATCGATAAATGATGATAATCATTTCGGTTTTGACGTAGCACAATGAGAGCACACTAACTGTATCTTTTACGTATTACATGAATGAAATAGTTATTGATAATCGTTTCTCGATTTGTATAAATTAAAAGTAGAAGTTTGCTGGATTATATACAAAATTAAGAGCAATTCTAGGGAAGAGAGGATGTACGTTATAATGCGAGAGCACGAACTAGATTAGCAAGTTTTGGCAATATTAATGCGGATAGTAACTTGCATCATAAAGAATGAGCAGCCGAGAGAAAGAGAGAGAGAGAGAGAGAGAGAGAACAGGAATATGGAATTATTATTGATTTTCGATATCTAAGCCAGACACTCGCGGACGAGTCAGAGTGCAGATAATGCCAAATGTGGATTTATTTTCACTATATTGGGTCACGAGATCATTGTTATGCGAGGAGTTCGGCAAATCCATTATTCAGACGGTCCTGCAGAGCTATCCGTGTCTGCATCTCTATTGTAATTCCTTGGTAACTCATTTCCATATCAATGAGCCAAGCTACGACCTCGCGATTGAACTGCCATCACCCAAATTTCATTCGATGAGAAATTTTCGAATTGTTTTGACGGTCTTTAGTTTCTGCTCGAACTAACTATATCGAATATAAAAAAATATTTGTGTCTATATTATGTTGTAATACTTTAATAGGTCTACAAATACGTAGAATAACTTGCAAACTATTATAGATAGAGTTCATTGATTTAATTCATAAAACTGTTAAATCTTTATGATCATTATTGGAATAAAACAAAAGATTATCAATTGCTTCTCAAAGTTTTGCATCAAAGCTCCTAGAATCTTGATAACAATGAACAGGTTGACAAAGGCGTAAAGAAAAACTGTTTATTAAAAGAGAAAGAGAGAGAGAGAGAGAGAGAGAAAGCAGGGAATCTTGGACATTATAATTGGCAGTTTTTAATAGAACTCACTGGCAGAAACTGAGCTTAGTAACATTTCTTTCGTATCAATTTACGGGGTTTTTATTCGTCGAGTGCAGACGCTACAAGAAAAGCAAGAATTAAGCGCACTATAGAAAAAGCGGAATAGCGCTCTCTCTCCAGCCAACAAAAGACGAAACTTTACTCTCGACCCTCTAAAGGATAATATTTGACTTGTTTTTATTGTCAAACAAGCGCTTAAGCTATATCTCTCTCTGTGTGAACGTGTATTTCAGCACTTGACTCATCGGATGAATCGACGAGGTTAGCGAAAGGAAAAAGTTTCATTACATGTTGCTTTGTCGGGAGGATATCGGAAATGAAGGAGTCGCTGTCGCTTACGATGGAGAGCGAGAGAAAGAAAGAACAAAGAACAAAAGACGTCGTCCTCACTTTACAGTAGCAGCTGCATTATCTATATCTACATGGCTTTTACTAGCGATAAATATGTCAATGTTATTCGAGTTAGCTACAAATCACGTTATGAGCTTGAGCGTGCAAAGAGCGCACCATGAAAACGCGAAGTGTACGAGAGAAAGAGAGAGAGAGACAGAAAGTCGGGCAGCTGAACGCATTGCATTGGGCATGTTTTAACCTCGGCTTACGCATAATTCTGCATTATCGGAACGCGTCATGAACGCGCGCGATTCATTGTAATTATCGCACGATATTTCGAGGGATATATGAGGATCCCTCGTGGTATTAAAAGCCTCAAGCTTCAATGATTGATTGCTTCCGATCTTTTTCTTTTTCATTCGCCCATTATATGCATTCAAATGACAGAAAACAAATAAAATAACTTCAATACCTGTAAATATTCAAATGAGCTGGGTAATTTGAAAAATATAATCAGCTTTAGTTTCACTTGTATACAGAATATTATCTACGCCATGTGCGCAGGCTGGTAAAAAACTCATACTGCAGTATGTGAATTGAGAACAACTATAAAGTGCTTCGCAGACGTTCATTGCTTATAATGTCACTGGTCAGACAATTAAGGAGTTGTTATTTGGTCGTCCTGGACACTTCGGTAAGATTTTATATTCTCATTGCAACGACGCGTCGTAAACCTAATTTGAAAAGGGGCGGCTTGGGCGAGGAGGCCAACTGGTCGATGGGAAATTACCCGTTTAATGTACTTTAGTTTCTGGCTTTAGTAACTCGAATTGGACGCAAGCACACGGCAACCTGTGTAACCCCATAACCCGGGAGTTACGGCTAACCCGACCGTCCTAGAATATGTATTGCTATGATCCGCGACGTCCGACTGTATCCAGCTACTATACATTTACCCACTGTCTGTCTGTCTGGCTCTCTCTCTCTCTCTCTCTCTCTCTCTCTCTCTCTATGTCTCTCATTCCTGCTCACTTCCCTGCGCTGAGCCTCGATCTATGAGTCCCGTAGGTTATATCCTCGTCGTATTTGCCATTTGAATAGATGTGACTGCATATTTCAGTCTGGTACAGTGTATTTCTTTTTGAATTTACGTCACTCGCTTAAAAATATTGCCAATGCTTTGAACCATGAAATATCAACACATGCTCCTACTAAACAAATTTTATAAGCTCAGAGAATGCAATTTTGAACTGGCACTCAAACAATTCGTTTTGTTTACGAACATTAAAATTTTAGTGATAAAAAAAATTTACTTGTAATTCTATTTCTTTAATGAGATCATATGCATTCAGTTGAATGTGATACTATGAAATAAATAAAAATTGTAAACAGACTCAAGAAATTACATTGAATTTTTGTAGCCCAATAATGTTATTATCGGAATTTAAAACATACTTACGGGCGGTTGCGGACTCGTAAATGAACTGATTCATTATATAGACGAATTTAACGATCGATTGAAGAATTGTTTGGCAAAAATGAAAAAGAAAAATTGAATACATAAATCTAGTCTTAAATGAACACCGAGTATAGCATCTGCCTTCTGTGTAATTTAAAATTATAATATTGCAGATGATATTGCAAGTCTCAGATGCTACATTACAAAGAGATTTATTCGTAAGCAGCTTATACTCCTCAGAGACTAGAAATGAAGATGTCTAGTGGATACTCACTTTGTAGTTGGTCGTTTCATAAACATATTCCAATGTGCAGTTAGGCTCATGGTATAAGGTTACGAGTAATCCTAAGGGAATATTAATGCATAAAAAATAAAACCGTATATTTCAGAAAAGTTCGTCGCAAACATTAAGAGTATACCACAAGAAAAAGTAAACGCGACTTAGAAGATAATGTACTTAAGTTTGAGATAGAAGCGACGTAAAAATAGGTGAGTAAAAAACTAGGTGGATAGATAGATCTATTTATGATTTAACATTTATTTTATATTGTAACAGTGACTGGTAAGTTTTTCAAATATACATTGCATATAACAAAAGTAAACAATCGTTTAAAAGAATTAATCACAAATTGCCATCACCAATTTCAAATTTGCTAGAATGAGACTATTGCATTTAATGGCAAAGCGCTTGCCAATATAACGAGCGTAAGCAACCGATAAAAATCCATATCCTTTAAAAGCGTTCATCCAGAAAGAAAGGAAAAAAGAGCTTAGTCGTAAAAGAGGAAACGCGAGCAGCGACGATCCAGTAGATCGTTAGACCTCGTCAATTTGTTGAAACGACACAGGGACGCATCTTTCAAAACGTTCTACTGGAGTATCGAGCAATTACGCGCTCCACCGGGGAGCTGGCTAACAGTCGAAGCTCGTCAGAGAGAAGTATACGCAACGCCAGTTCGTATAATCGATGCATCCCGCATAACGCTTACGTCACCATCCATATAGTCTCGTCCGAGGAATCCGTATATCCATATGCATGCAGTAGCTCTCGGCAAAATACACTCACACTGCTGTTGCTACTGCTGTTACTACTACTGTTGTTGCTGCCCAATCACCATAGAGATCCGATCGCTTCACTCGTATAACTGTGCGATCACTACGTTTCGTTTGCCTACCTCCGATTCTCTCGTTTATCTCCTTTCTCCGAGTCTTTTATTTTTTCCACCATAGCGTTCGAGCTCTACTGTTGTGCGTGATGTATGTCCTATAAATACACTTTTTTTATTTAATGCTATGGTTTCTGATTAGTATTCATATCTTTTCAATAGTATTTATGAGTAAAAGTCTCATTTAATCAGAATAATTTAATTTTTTTATTTAAAGTATGAATTACTGAACAAAGTAAATATAGTAGTTTTAATCGTATTCTATTTAAAAAAATGAACACATTGATTTCGACGTCGTTTTCGGGCATTATGATTGCTCGAACGTGAAAGTAGCGCGGAAATTGTTCAGTTTAGACGAAAAACAATCAACGAAAAAAGACTGGCTGATAGAGCAGGTGTACAAATATCAATTTTACAAAATCTATTAATTAAACTTGAGGTACGGTAACGTGTATAGAGTACGCAAGTTAACCGGACTAATTAATCTTATCGTTAATTAATTTCCGTGACTGATTCCAAGTCCTCGCTCCAACTTGGGTTTACATGAAGCTGACGCTGTACCTGCTCCCCGTTGGCATCTATATAAACTTAGCTGTAATTACCGGACATCAAATAACAAATACTCGATGATTCGAAATTGCGAGATTGGACCGCGAAGATCTATTATGTTTGTAATCCTGGATAATTCGTTCACGTAATTTTACTGTCAAATGTAAAATACTTCATTTTCCAATTTATAAGTTTACATGATAAATTGTATGACAATTTTATACGAGTTAATTACAAAATAATTCAAACTCAAAATATCGAAAGCTTTAGTTATATATAATAGAAAACTAGATTTTATTGAGAGTTCAATTATATATAGTTTAACATTTGTCTAATAAAGAGAAACTTATGAAATAAAAATGTATTTTGCAGTATATAAATCGTTACTTGCAGAATTAGTTATCATTGAATAAGTCAGTGTATAACGAAACAAAAATAAGAGGTGTATATCACTTATTTAATCGATAATACTGCACACTAAATTATTTATGTGTTAATCAATATACCCATTCTAACTAGGTTTCATTGTATATTATCCACGACGTTGTATTGATAAGGAAAGTTTCCGACGACACATAATAGCCGGACGAAATTTTCATTAATGTGCCATAGTTGCCAGGGCTGAAATTACACACACGTTCTTGCGGTAAGCTCGAAAGCTCGAGATCCAATTATCGCACCTTTCCGGCATAATTGCACCAGCGTGGACGAAGCAAGCCGCGACGTAAATAATGCCCCTGTCATTCTCGCTAGGGGAAGGTACCTTGAATTTTCCGGTGGGTGGTATCTCCCCTGCGTAATTCCCATCTGAGAGAGAGAGAGTGAGAAAGAGAGTGAGATAGAGTGAGAGAGAGAGAGAGAGAGAGAGAGAGAGAAAGGAAGATAGAGGGAGAGAGGGTCGAGATTTGTGCAACGTCTCGTGTAATCCCCGTCGGCCGATGTGCACTTTCACGGCGTCGTCCGGCCATGATTCATGCTCCTCCCGGTATTACGCAAGCATGGAAAACTCTTGGAGTGTTGATATGCTGCCTGACGACGACCGATGTTCTATATATTATGCTCGTGCGCATAAGTAAGAGAGAGAGAGAGAGGGAGAGAGAGAGAGAAAGAGAGATCTCAACTCTGGAAAAGATACGTCCTCGATGAGGGGGCATAGCTCAGGTGTAAGCTATACGTCTCGTGCCGCTAGAGTTATGTCTGGAAGCTTCTAATTTCAATCGATAGTATGGAGCTAAGCCTAGGTGACAAAGTTATTGAATTCTTCTCATCCTTGTTACTGACACTTATTACATTCACGCGTCGCTTGCTTGTGAAGTAAAGAACTTATTTGAAAAGTCGCGTTTTAAGCGCGACATGATATGAGCGATGATTCACACAAATTACTAAAAAATAGTAGAATTATTCAATAAACCGATTAAAAAATGAATTTCTGCGAACGGCTCTTTTTCTTTTCTTACCGTGACTATCACTCAAATTGACGAACCCGTGTCTAAATTCATTTTACAAGATAAAACGACTTTCGCCAACCATTTATACCTAATCTTTTCGCGTAACTCGTTCCTAGGCTGAAAAATACGAGGTATTTAAAGTCAGGTTTAATTTATGCCGAACAAAGTGAGGAGTGCAATGATAGTGCGGCCAGAAAGAACTATAAAATATTTTAATTTCATGGTATCAAGCACGCGAGGATGAGCATAAATTTTCAGCGCGCTTGCGCATCTTCACTTGGCTCCCAGTCACATTTTCATTTTAAATTACCTGGAATGTCTCTCGCTTTGGAATATAACGCTAGCACGTATAAAATGTCACTTGCTTTTCGCTCTTACCTCTCTCTCTCCCCCTCTGTCATGTACCTATAATTAGTGAATAGCCACGTGCGTGGTTATGTAGCATTAATCTAAATGAGATCGCGTTCGATGTTACGTGAAACTCAACTATAAATTTTTCACATACGGCTTATTAATTAGTATTCCACATCGACAATCAAGTACGTCAAAGCCTTTTGATTTATTTTTAAATAAATTGAAGACCAATACAAGTTTTACTTCATTCTAGTTATATTATAAATTATATATATTATACGATAGCTCCAATTTAGAGGCCTCTGTCATTGAAAGTAACTTAAAATTTTTATGAAATGTACATTATTTTTAATGTACAATTTGAGTCATAGATACTACTGCATCGTATAATACATTAAATTTTATTCCAATAGTCAAAACCGATAACGGTTAGGATCAGCGATGCAAATCTAATGAAATAGAAAATAACCCAATAATAGCAATCATTTATTTAACTCCTGATATTTCAAGTATTAAATTAACTACACAACAAAAATGGGATATTTTTTTTATCACATTGAGTAATTGCGAAAATCAAATGTCTACAATCTGTGTGCAACCGTTGATGAATATAATTTTATGATTTTAGTGAAATATTAAATAAATAATAATTATAAACCTCATAATAAAGATAACATACGAAATGGTAAATGAAAAAAGTTAGTACATATTTAAGTCTTTTTATACGTATTAATCAAGCACACATTACCCTAATAGAAATATCCCCATATCTTTTGATGAATAGACTCGGGAATTGTGCGTGTGTACGCTTCTACTCAAAAGTGACGTTAATCGTGCTCCAGCGACAAAATAAAATAGATGGTGTCGCTGCTTATGCACACATAGAAAGTAGAGTAGAAGGAAAGAGAGGGAGAGAAAGAAAAACGAGGCAGTTCTTCTTTGTTCATTGCCACTTTGACCAATAAGGCTTCACTCTTTCTCTCTCTCTCTCTCTCTCTCTCTTGCAACAAACGAGGATGTCCGATACTAATCTAATCTAATAGAGGCCGTACCACGCGACTACAAAGCCATATGGACTTCGGATTATGTACAACGGTCCATTTAGTATATAGGGTGTGTCTATGCTTCGTGCGTGGTTTTTGTAACATGCACACTGCATGTGCGGCACCCTGCAACGGGAAACTTCCTAGCCGTGACGTCGTTTAAGTATGACGCGTGTTACTATGATTTTTCTGCAACGTTATCCCCTTGGACGTTTTATTCTATATCTATATACTCTCTTGCGAGGTTTTCTGTGCTTCTATAGCTTAAGTACAACGCAGTTTTTCATATAACATATGCTTGAATCGAATTACTTTTCATTTTATTCAAGTACAAACGTATACTTTCTATGAACCTAGTTGAATTATATACGACTTCATTTTGGAAATCAATCATTTCACAGTATTTTGAAAATAAAATACAAATGAGATAAATTACATTATCCAACAAATGTATATAGAACATTGTAATCGAAACAGTAATTATACATGCATAATATCTATTCGATACTCATATTGTATTTGTTTATAGTTACATCTTTATGATCAGCTTCGTATACCAATGTTTATATCGACTTATTGATTTCTAAGATTTTATATCGTTTATATAAATCAAAAACTCATGCTGAATGAACACCATACCGATTTTAATATCGAGAATTTTAGTGTCGAAATATTCAGACCAATAATCTATTTATGGTAAAATAAATAAACAACATAATTGAAAATACTCTACGTCCACAGTAATTTTTCCAGTAAAAGAATTATTACGCAACCAATCCATAATATTTTTATAGAAATGTGAGAAAATTCTGTTGGTGTCTCTTTTTATAAATGCTTTAAATTGGTTTTCGCATGGAGCGCTATTCATAACAAGTAAGATTTGGGAAGCTGCCTCGCAGAGAGAAACTTGAGGAATTCCTTGAAGTCTTGTGTGGATCGAAAATTCGTTTGGCACGCAAACTCGTGCGCGCCAAGGTAGCCTCTTTCACTGAGGTCCCTCAGGAAGGTCTCGAGTCTTCCTATTAACTTCAATTACGCGGTCGAAGTGCCGGCTCATTGTTCGCAGCGTTCTACGCGAGCGAACTCTGACGTTATACCATAGTCAGCGCGGCGCTGCATATATATTCTCAAACATGCTATACGTTGTATAGCTTCATCCCCTACTCTGTGCCTCGTTGTACTCTCAAGTCTACTCTGCCTCTTTTCTACTCTCTCGGCGCGGTAACACCCGCACTCTCGCCCCGCTCTATTTATCGCACTCTTCGCCGTTTTCGGCTCTTTCCCTCCCCCTCCGCCCCCATGAGTGCCTTTTTAGCTAGAAGCCATGTATAAGTCTCTTAACGTACCGATCAATTCTTACGCCCAATGCACCTTGGACTTTTCTCCAGGGGTGTCTGCAATGACGTGAGATTTTTGTTCGCATGCTATAAGCCAATTTGATGGCTAAAGAATATAATTCAATTTTGACTATTTCACTTTAAAGTTAAACAACTCAATACGATTTGTATTTAATTCAATTTTAATAAACTTTTAAAATAATATAGTATCTATAAAATTAGAAGTTATTATTTAACAGAATAATTAAGAAAATGAAAATGATTAATTTTTCATAACATATAACTATTGAAGATTAAAATTAACATAATGAATATATGTCTTAAAATAAAAAGAAAAAGGTAGAATGCATAATAGAGCCCTCACTGGATGATTATCTTATTCTCAGATTTATTCCTAAACGCAGATTATTTTCTACAGAGAAAAATCCAGAAAAATTATTTCTTTCCAACAGTGCATTATGTTTTTATAATAACAAAAATAATTATCATTTCATAGGTATATTACAATTAAAAATTATCTATTGTATTTAAATATCTTTTATTGTATAATAAATGTATAAGAAGTAACATATTAAAAAATTAAATGATTTCATTTTTCTCGCTGTTATATCTGATACTACTTGTGAATTACTTAAATATGCATTTTATCTGTATTCTTAATTAATAAAGAATAGAATTCTACTTATTCTGGTGAATCCTATCGCTTTTACGAGAAATTTGCCCCAAGTAAAACAATATGCGCGCTGAAGCAGCAGATGTTATTTGTTCCCGTATATATCATATCAGTTGTACACGCGCCAGCTTTAGAGTTTCGAGTTTTGTTATACAAAGACTTTTCTAACGTGCCTGGAGCACAGTTGGCTATTCTACGTGATTTTCTATTTGTGATTTTGTACCTTCTACAGGCGACCAAGTTGGAAATCGTGTACGAGATTTAAAGGGACACGTTGCTTAGGAAGCGAATATTTCATTCGACTTTTGTTGTGATATATCATATACTTTCCAAGTTTTCATCTAGCATATTTTTATACTAACTAAAATCAGAACTTGCAATTGATTTTAGTCACTTTTTAATTATTTGCCTTTTTGTTGTTACTATTTTTTGATTGTGAACGATATATACCAGATTGGACGAATTAAATGTTTTTTATTTACAAAAAAGTGATATTCATATGAATTCTGATCAATTGCTATAATGTTAGAATACTTGAAGTATGCGACTGCTGTATTTAAAATTTTATTTTTAATGCCCGTTTAAAATAGCTGCGTCATTGTTATACTTATGTTTCTTTGGATCTTTGTAATGGTAGCAGAACATCACATTTTCTCGAGAAAAGGAAGAAAAAGGGAAACGAATAAGAACCTGAGGAAGAGGATCGGGCATGCTTCGGGAATATTCAATGATGGCGAAGTTGAGATGGTGGATAATCTATATGGTTAAATGATGGTTTTAATGAAGATGAAACTTTTCACAGAAGGTAATATCACAAGTTCATGGGTAGATTTAGGACATCCTCAGAAACAGCGAGTGAGAGAGAGAGAGAGAGAGATAAAGTGAGCAAACAATTAGCCTTGAGAGAAGAACTAATTATTGCATCTGGAGAAGCTAAAAGCTGAGGGTTGTGGACCGCAGAGTCCCGCGGTTCGCGTGCGCCACACGCGTTTCACTCGTGCGGTCTCTTTATATACAATGCCTCGTGTAATTGAGTAGTCTTATATACTACGTGTGTACGAGAAGACGAGCAGTATTCTATACCTGCTCTCCCGCTGCAGGCGGCTTATTCATGTTATTAGGTTATCAACGGCTTGTTTTAGCTCTACTAGCAAACCATGCAAGGCCACTGTGTGTGTCTATATGCGGATGTGTGTACGTGTATGCGCTTGCCAAGCTTTACCAAAGCCCAAGCGTGTACCTCGTTACTGTATACGTTCCAGTATTTGTATCGTGCAGGCTAAGCCGTGAAAGTAAATTACATTCCCTCAATTGTATCACTTGAATTGCAATAAACATTCCATGTGCTTCAATAACAATATTATCTAATACTTTCATGAAGATTCAGATGAATGTGTGATTAGCCGAACAAAATTCTGATTACATATTATTCAATGTTTTGACAAAATGAGTATTTCCATGAAACCAAATGACGTACGATCAGAAGAAATATGTTTGTATTAACAAAATCTAATAATACATAGAAGAAGAAAGTTTCAATTAAATCCAATTGCGAGATGAAAATATAATGTTTGATCCACGGAACAATATCGCCGTAATCTTGATTCTCGGGAAATGCAGGAGGCTGCTTCTATATCCCGGTTGTGAAGCTCAATTTAATTAAGATTCATTAATAAAACCAGAATTTTCATAGCTGGCTGAAAAGGTGGCGGCGGTGTTCAACTTGCGATACTACAATAAGGGTATAGTAGCGGCCAAAGGCGTATCTCGGGTATAATAGCCAGCCGCCTGTAACTTTGGGAAGGAAATAGTCGGCAAGTAAGCGAGATTCTCTCTCTCTCTCTCTCTCTCTCTCTCTCTCTCTCTCTCTCCTCTCTCTCTTACTTCAGGGTTGGTTATTAAACGAACGATACGAATTCTCAGCAAGAGAGCAAGAAAGAGGACCAAAGCAGGGCAAGTAGCCCAGCGATAGCACAAGAGCATTACCCGCTAGCGTATGCAAACGAGTATTCTCGGCAAGAAAGAACGAAACGTCTGGGACAATGGCCGAGGGGGATGGAAAACTTTCCACCTGTCCTCTCGTTTTCCCCGATGACACTGCTACTGCTACTGTTTGTTGTTTGCTGCTGCATGTAGGCAGGCGATTTTCATTCCACGTCATTTCCACGAAAGCCTTCTATTGTCTCTCTTCCACTCCCGCTTCCTTCCTCTCTCACTCTTTCTCTTTTCCGACAGCAAATCGAACGTCTAGGCATCTAAATAGAGTGTGTTCCACGTTTTCTTTGGATCCGACAATTTCTTTAGCCCAAATACATAACATCGGAATAATGTGAAATCCCAGTCGAAAAATCACCAGATACACAAGCTCCTAGATGCGCTACGGACAGTCATCGACTCATCGCCCATATCCATCCGCTGTTGGCGTTTATTGACCATCGCGTTTGATTGGTTTTCAAGAGTAGCTATAGATTTTTTAGTTACCTTGTTTAATTCTTTTTTTTGTATTTGATTGCCTTTATCTATTTATAGGGATATATTATAAATTATAGCTTTTCACCGAACGGACATCACCGTTCAATTTAATTATAAATAGTTATTCAGCATATTAATTAATAAAGTGATGAAAGCATCAAACTCTTTTGAGTATTTATATTGTAAATATATTTAGATATAATATCAATAATACATTGTTTTAAATTGTATCGTTAAAATCTCTGCTATGTAACTGTTACTAAGAAGTATTGATTAACAAAAAATAATTTAATAAAAATTCGATGAGTTTCAATTAGCATTTAATCTTTGACGAGAACAGCTTCTTTAAAAAATAAGAATTATTTTTGAAATTTCACATGTAATGAATGTTGTACTAAATTTCATACAAAATATCAAACCAATCAAAAGCAAGTAGCTTCATTAAATTTATATCACAAATATTATTTGTAATAATTAAAAATGCATTCCATTTGATTTCATTACAAATGATTCAATAAATAACATTAATATTTCATGTTAAAATTGAAAACGTGGTTCATTGTTCCAGTATTTAGATCTGAAAAAACAAAAACGTTGAAAAACTTAAATAAAATCTTAATAAGCCAGTGGTCAAGCATCCACAACCGTGTTTTCCTTATTTCTAAGAGTCGGTATAGCGCGTTTACATGCATGCATATATAGTGAGTTTCCAGAAAATTACCGAAATGAAAACAGATAGAGAGAGAGAGAGAGAGAGAGAGAGAGAGAGAAAACTAGAGCACCGTGCGAATAAAAATCAGCGAAATACGAATAAAGGAAAAGCAAAAGGATTTTCAGTACATTGCATGCGGCAAGTAGCATCGCGGATAGCGAAAAAAAGTAATCTCATTAGCGACTTTATGCAAGCAAACGTAAAGATTACAACTTATTTGGGACAGTGGAAAAAAGCAAGTTAGATACGATCTCCGACGAATTCTACTTATCGTTCATTGCCTTTCTGTAAATTTGGCTTCTTCGTACTGGAATGATACTGCTACTTCTTGTGTTCTTGTGGTATGCAAAAGGGTTTAGCCGTAGATGTAGCATCTGTGAGACCGAACGTTTGGATAGTTTCCAAGCTCGCGTGTAGTTGTATGTGCAATTGTACATTTTGACGTTGTAATTTCAAACTATACCCAATGCACATTTGACCGATTTATTATGACTTACAAAATAACATCAACTTTGATGTAAGTGACACATCCTGTGCCTTTACGATTTATCGCAGTTTTTATAAAAATCAAATATTATTTAGATTTTATTTTCGTATTTTGAAAAACAGTGGTCTTCTACAAGTGGGAATTGGAATTGTTGACATTTTCGAAAATTTGTTTCTAAAGCAAATCGAAAGAGTTGCAAGTGAAATTTGATTTTCACGTTGAATAGTCAAACCTATTTTGAAAATCTTTCTCTAGCGTTTGAGGCTCGTCGATCCCAAAAACGAAAGCACTCATGCTCCGACGAGTTTCGAGATTTGCTATTTGCACGTTTGCGTGTGACTAAAAAAAAGAGAAAAAGTCTCGCCTGCGTAAAATCGTCCCTAGGGCTTGAAAAGCTGTTGGCGTTGTGCACAGCCAGCCAACTACGATAATACTCTGGTGGTTTAGTTTGTATGCGTGCGCTTCTGCTATTTCGCTTCTCGCGCGGCACCGGCCCTCAGCGCCGCCGGGCCAATGAATAAAAATGAAATGCTAACGAGCGTCTCTCTCAACTTTGCGCATATAGGTATATGTATGTGTCGCTCCCTGTGTACACAGAGTCCAGTTGCGAGAATTTCTACCCTCATGCTTCTTTATGTGTGTGTGTGCATGCATGAGTGCATGCATGCCTATATGTAGCCAGCGGACGAGACGGAAAAAATGAAGCAAGTAGCAAAAAAAGATATTTGAAAAACAGTTGAAAGAAGAGAAAAAAACGAGACGCGAAAATAAAGTTACTGGGTGGGGAAACGAGTTCGAAATAAGAGCAAAACCAGCCAAAAGAAGAGCGAGAGGGAAAGAGGATAGAAAAAAGATAGAGGCGATGAAAAAAAAATTTCAAAAAAAGAAAGGACGAGATTTCACGAAAACCGAAGCTGCAATGCGCATACATATACAATGGCCCACGAAGGGGCATTTGTTTTTCATTTTCCTTTTGCTACTTTTTCGCTAAGGGCGTTTAAGCGAAAGATTGATTTGTTTAGCTTACGTGCTAAAACTTGGTTGGAATGTTACAATACTGCGCGCTCTTTCATAGTTACGGCAAAAACAGTGAAAAACAAAATGACAAATGAAGACGAAAAAAGAATTTTAATTTTAAATAATTATTTTTTCAACACGTTCACTCCCTTTTCTAATATATTGTCGTCTTTGATAGAGATAAAGTTTGTGCTTTTGATTGTTAATCAAATTCCAGCAGATGAAGTTAGTAGATATCGGTTTTCAGAACGCCCCGCGTGAGCGTGCGTGTAACAAAGTCAAAAATGTGAGAGCACTTTTATATTGGAAGGCTCGCGATCAAACATTTTCTGGAACATCAAAGGTTTCTTGATTGACAATCTACATCGATTGAAAAAGCGTTTGTATGAGTACTTCTCTTCTGTCGAGTCATTCATTGAAAATTCCATCAATTATACGTCAATGAATCTGCGTGCCCGACACGCAATTTGTACTCCCTTCGATAATAGCACTGATTTTTAAGAGAAAGAGAGAAAGACAGAAACGGAGCGAGAGAGGAGTCTAGCACAGCCAATAGTGGTAGAGGTGGTGGCGGTCTCTAGCCCCGCGGGGCGGCATTTTGCCTTTCATCTCCCTCGGCTTCCGAGTACTCGTCGCGGCGGCGGTTACGCTCCCCTCTTACGCCTTTAATTAATATTCAGCGATTCACTTTCTGAAATGGAACCACTTAGTGCTTCCCAGTGCAAGAACCAAGCTTAGCCGACTTGCGCTGCATGTACACGAGGACTTATTTCCATTCGGGGATTCAGGCTACGTTTACAGATTCATGGTAGGCTTGATGAAAAAGTTTCATCGCTTTTAGCCGATTTGCTGAGTACTGGCCAGAGTGTCTCATAAAACACCATTATTTGCTATTTAATGTTATTGTTAAAATATAGCCGTATTTTGTGTATATTTGGTATTTTTTAATAAGGAAAATGATTTTTTACATTACAATTAAATGTAATGTTGTAAATAAATTGATAACGGCTTTGGTTCTAAATAATTATTTACCGAAACAATGTAGACGTGTCATTCAAAATCTTAATAGAATATCAACTTAGATAAGATGACCAATTGAATGTTTTTTGCATTTCCATGTAAAATTTTTTTCGTTTTTTCCAATATCATATAAACTAAATATCGTAATTAAAATTGTTTCGATAATCTATTTATACTCGGCAAACGTTACAAATGTACATCCTTTATAAGTGGATATAAACTTTGATGTTCTTTTCTCGGCAAACGTACATTGTGTTGTGTTTTTAATGATAATATATATACGATATAAATATGAATAACGTATTTGCAGAGGATTAGTGCGTGTACACAGCATGACAAAGGGCTTTTGGCTTTAAGGTGGGGATGACCACAAAGTGCATGGAAACCAAGTAGTTATGCATTCAGTGTCGCATACTACATAGTATGAAAAGGCTTGAATACGCGTTACCCTGCGGGCGAAACGTTGAAAGAGTGAAAGGTGCTTTCTTTAGTTAATTTCTTCCTGCTCGCGGTTTTCCACTTACGCTACTCATTTCGTCGTCTGGGCGCTTTTAAATCCTTTACTCTCACTTTCTGCCTTGTCGAGTGTCGTCGCCCCTCTGTCGCGTCCTTTCGTTTAATTACTATCGACCACGAGCAAAGAGAGCAAGTAAGAACAAAAAAAGGAGCGAGAAAGAGGCGAATTGGAGGGCAGCGTCGTGGGCAATGTCTATAACGAGCGTCTCAAACAATGTCGTAAATCAGCCAAGGCATCAATTGAAAAGCCAAGAGAAAGAACCGGGAAAATGTGATTGTCGGCTTGCTGAGATGTAATTCTACCAATCAGCTTGCCTTCTCGATGACAGAATAATCAGATTTTCCTCGCAATTCCTCTCTCAGAGACCTTTGCTTTCTTAGCATCGCGTCTAGTGATAGCACTTTCTCCCCCCCCCCCCCCACTTTCCGCGCTTAATCGATTTTAGCGTTACAACCGAATGATTGACTTTGAAGTGTTTCTACAAGGTCGGATGATTGTTAGTCAAATGAATTGAACGAATGATTACTGTAAATTAATTTCAAATAAAAAATGTACATAGAACACTTATTATATCATGTTTGTCTAGGAAATGAAAAGTAAAAATTTTTTTCGTGATTCAATACAATAATAATATAATATAATACAAGAAAATTATATATTTTAGATATTATATAAATAATGATATCGGATTTTGCAAAATTTGAAAGACATGAAGGTATTAAAAATAAAATTGTAAGATGGTGAATTTTTAGAATACGGTTGTGATTGCCACGTCGGAGCGTTAGATACACGAACGAATGTGACTTGTAATCGAGTTAAATAATTTTTAAAGAAATTACAGTGTTGCGAAGTAATTCTTCGAGTACTTTAAGAAAGGTACGATAGGTACAATTTAATCATAATCGAAAGAGAAAGTCATTGCATACATGATAAACCTCTTAACTAATTCTAATGATACTCTCTAGTAAATAACATCATAAAAAATATACTCTAGGTTAAATACGGTTTAGTAAAATAACAAAAAATCCTAGAAATAATCAGTATTCAAGCAAAGACAGCTGTGAAGCGAGAAAGTATAAGATGTAAAAAAAGAAAAAAAAATGACCAGGATAGCCCAGCGTAACAACGCAATATACATGCAAACAAGGCGTGATCAAGCAGAAGCCAGAGCACTTTTCCCATACGAAGACGTGTGAGAGCGATTGCCCGTGAAATGAACGCAGCGCAGCAGTGCCAGAGAGTACAAAGTGTATATCGCGTCTCCTTTTCCAACATAGCAAGCATCACGTCCCTCGCGGCCCCTCTGCATGCTGCTACTGCTGCCGCTGCTGCTGTGGCTTCTGCACTAAGAGGTCTAGCCACTCAAGAGAGCTGCCACTGCTGTTGCTGCTGCTTGGTAAAGGGTAGCCCAAGAGAAAAATAGAGAGGCTACTGGCGTATATGCGTAACGAGACGTGCTGCTTCTCTCTTTTTCCATGATGGTCGCATGTATATGTATGTATATGACGCATGGTTGTACAGAAAAGTGCACTTCCTTAAGGGGTACTGCTGTTGCTGTTGCACCAGGTGTGGCCCGAGCGAGAGAGAGAGAGAGAGAGAGAGACGAAGAGAGGGAGAGAGAGAGAGAGAGAAAGAGCAAAAGGTTCGTCCTTAAAATCTAGTGGAGAATCGTCAGCTCGCGTGTTAAAAGACATTGTCTTGGTTTTTTGTCTCGCGAACAAAGAATGAACTTTATAAAAAGCACGATTGGTCCACTTACTATATTGAACTGAACGTGAAAGTTCACTAGATATAGAGAAGAGAGCCAATGCGAATTTTTCTGAAATTTCAAATTTTATTTCGCTAGTTCAGCCAACGCCGTTGCCGATATTTCGCGGACGAACAACTTTCGAGCACTTTGAAAAGTCGTAAAATCACGGCGGCGCAAACTCATTTAAGGGAGTTAAGGCGCACGGCTTTTACTCGATTTAGAGGGCACCAACCATCCCACCGCCACCCCTTCTTTTTTCGGCGCTATTCCGCACTGACTTTTCTTACAAAGTACCAGGCCAGAATGACACTGCAATTTGCTGCGAGCTTTGCGGGATTCAATTTCAATGTGGTGTTAATAACACGTAGGATAAGAGTAATTTAACTTTGCAATTCCTGCCTGAATTTTTATTATTACCACTGTACTTTAATAATATTCTTACCACTTTCAATTTAATGAATCAGTCGAGAAATATTGATACATTTTTTGGTCAAAGAACAAACGTTAAAAGCTACGAATATATTCAAATTTTAAATTTATAACACTTTATTGGACTATTTAGGTTAGTTAAAAATTTAATTTGTTTACATTAATTTTCAAGGAGGTTTTACGACTGAAATCTCTTTCATATGGTAAATCTGGTATTAATAATTCGCATCCAGTATTGTATTCTTTAGCATACCTATTTCAATAATTATTATGTACTCAGAGACGCTGTGCAATAAGTAAATTACTTTTAGCCATAGCATATAATATAACTGCAAGAAAAATGCTGAAAGAAAGTTTTCACTGTTATTAAAAGTACTATTAATTTGAAATTTGATACATGAAAACACCCAACACTTAAAATTTGAAAAAGCATCGAGCTAATGTAAAGCGAGTTATTAAAACGAAAATCCAACGAGGCGTTGGCGCGTACTCACGGTAAATAAATAGAGCAGTTATAGCGGCTCCGAGGCTTTTACAGAGGCCACAGAGTAAATGCCGAAATTGCGAGCTTACTAATTTGAATTTATAGGCGTGCGATGTTCATCCTATCGCGCACTAGAATCGGCGCTCAGAGCTACATGCACACACATACAAGCCTTGTAATGAGACTGAATGGCGAAGTAATGAACAGCCGCAGCTATTCTTTTGTTGCTTTTATCTACCATGCGCATCGCTATTGACTTATCGTGATACTCGATCATTTTTCCAAAACTGTTTTTTTCTGATCATTCAAACGTCGAGATAAAACATTTTTCGAAAAAATAAACATAAATTAATTTTTGACACAAATTAAAATAAATTAAATAAGCTGTATACCAGGTCAAAAGAAATTCAATCGTATAATTAAGGAAGCAATCGTGCCTGATTGATCACGGAATCTTTTCCAGGCTGAGTCAAATCCCATTTTTTCGACTTCTTTGCCTGCTAAGTGAGCTGATTTCAAGCAATTTCTATTCAAAAGGTGGAAACTCGGAAAGACCACATCGACCGCAACGAATAACGTTAATTCCAACGCGATTCTGCTGAAAGTACAAGCTTTAATTCGACCCCCTGTGTAAGCGCTGCTTTTTGCAAATATTCTTGATTAGTTTGCTCAAAATGGAGCTTAGTTTGTTCTATCGGATTGAATTCGTGCCCTTCATTTTATTAAAAATTTTCTACCAAGAAGTCGAAATTGAAATTTAAAAAAAGCTGATTAAATTTGTATTTATTCTGTTTTAGGAATGCAGCCTATTCTTTTAGAAGCGTATTGGTTCTAAAAACATGTCGAATTAGTCAACATTCATAATACAAAAGGTTAATTTACATTAAGCAGTATTTCTTCAGCCATCATAACGAAACAGTCACAAGAAACTTTTTACGATTGTCAATTCCACTAGCAAATAATCATTTACTTTAATAGTGGAATAATTCATTCTTTGAAGTAATCGTAAAAGGCTAATACATAAATAATAATCGTGAACGAGCTTTGAACAATAAACCACAGGAAGCCCCTCGAAGTACAGTACCTCGAGGTGACAAGGGACGTCGACGCACAAAACATCGCGGCATAATAATGACCAAGCACATGCTTGCTACGCGTATACGTGCTTTTGTACGAAGAGTGTTGCGATTCACGGAAAAGACGACTGCAAAGGAAGCAGCGACAGAAAGAAAACAAAATAAAGCCGTTGGCCGCTGCTGTCACACAGAAAACCGGTAATGTCGTATAGCCGTGTTGACGAGAAGGAGCGCGTGATTTTGTCATTACCCTCTTTCTCTCTCTCTCTCTCTTTCTCTCCCTCTCCTTTTTTCTGTCTCCTTTCTTAGGATGAAGAGATGCTGTCGTGGAAGAGGAGGAAGAGGCGGTAACTCACGATAAAAAGGTATTCCGTACGCGGGAATCACTAAGGCTTGAAGGTAAACACTGCAGCGCGAATCGAGAGAGAGAGAGAGAGGGAGGAGGGAGAGAAGAGGAGTCAACAAGAAAGACGACTCTAGAATGCAGCGACGACGATGACGACGCTGCGGGAGAGAAGACGACAGGAATGATAAGAAAAATGAATAGAGAGGCAAATGGCTCTCTCTTTCTCTCTCTGCGATGAGGCTAAAGTTCAACAGCCTTTCTTGTGCTCGACCTCTCTATCGGATTATAATGATTGCACTCGCGCTCCGTGGCCAGCATTCTCTTACTCCCACGTTGAGTTCGCGCGCGCAATCTTGTGTGTGAGTGTGTGTGTGTATGTATACTTTGTTTTCTATGGCTTTGCGCTTATTCAGCTTATTTTTAGCGCTCAAGCTCTTGTTCTCTGCTTATCCTTTGGTAACATTTGTGGTAACTCGTGTAAGTAGATATATTTTTGGATGTTTCATGATGTACTCAATATTGATATCAAGTTACTTATGCTGATGACTCTGGTAAAAAGATAATTCGAAATGTACTTCGATATATTTTATATGATAGGAAGATCAATAAATTAATAAAAAATCTGAATAAATTGTAAAGTTAACAACAGTATGTTCAAAAGTAATCATTTTCAAAAATTCGTTATTAATTTGATGGTCTTTGCGCTGGTCTTTGGCTATACAAAAAATTTCTAGTAATAAAATTAATATGACAATCGATAGACAAAAAAAAATTGAAAATCTGTATTTTTTGTGAACTGTTATCCCATTGGCTGTCAATACCTCTCGATATCCTCTTTTTTATCGAGCTTCGTTATATTTCGAGTTCATTCTCAATTCATCTTTACACGACGTTTCCCTCTTACTCTCTGTTATCTATGTCATCTTTTTCGAATCGTCAGTTTCCACTGTAGATATCAAGCTTCCGATTCGCTACTCGATCGCGATAGAGAATCAAACGTGTGACTGGTTCTAGTACTGAGAACATATATACATATAGAGAGAGGAGGGGAGTGCGAGCAAAAGAGAAATATGAGAAAACGAGATCAGAAGTTACTACGTAAATGTTCGTTTTTCTTACAAATACGCGGCACTTTGCGCAATATCGATGTAATGGAATCGATCAGCTGCAGGCTTTTCTCTTTTCTTGCCAATTCCGGTAATAATGAATCGAGTGTTCTCGCTTCTCTTTTTCTACTGTCCTTTTTTCTTTTTTTAGTTGAGGGCTTTTCTATGTTTTATCGGAATTGCGGAATTCGATAGTGCACTCGTTATATGGCAATCTATATCGAACGTTGAAGAAGACAGCGAGGAAATAGTTTCTCAATAATTAACGATAATGCATCGATACGTTAAGCCGATTACTTTTAGGTTAATAAAATTGGACTTTCAACACTTTTCTATAAAAACACATTAACCATTTTTCTTCTATTGCCGTTTATAAGAGCGGCGCGAGAGGTTTGCGCATGATTCTTTAATTTCATTATATATATATACATATATTAGACAAGATAGGTGTGTTTTTGAAGAAAGAAAGTTGATATCACGCTTAAACCATTTATCAGGTAACTCTTTTATATTGTCATGGTCTGGTTAAATGAAAATTACACTTAGCGCGTCTCTTATTCAACTATCGCGTTATCTTCTCATCATATACTGAAAAAGCATCAAAATTCCTCGCGTTGGTAGAGAAGAAAAAGAGTAAGAAAAAGGATTCTAAAAGACAAGAAGGTAAAAATAAAGAGACACACATGGAGGAGAGAGAGAGAGAGAGAGAGAGAGAGAGAGAGAGAGAGACGTACGTCAACAAGCGACGTCGACAGCGGAGAAAAAGAGTCTGGCGAATAAAGTAAGACACTGCCGTTAGGGGTATGTGTTTCTTTCTGGACGAGTATATGCGATAGAAGAAGATGCTGTTAGTACGACCAACAAGAAGCCCGACAGCTACACTCGTCTTGACAAGAGCTGCTGCTGCTGTGGCTGCTGCTGCCTGGCAGATGTGATGCGCGCTTCTATTTAACAAAAAGTTTTGTGAACTCCGTCACTTATGCGGCATAAATTCTATTGCACCGCTTTATGCATGTAGTTTAAAGATGCTAGATAATCAAGTAGACTTTATTCGACTTTTGCGCATTACCCGCTTGCAATATGCTGTATACTCTCTTACAGTATAATTATTCATAATTTTATTTTACAATTTGAAATATGTTTGCTAGTTTTGTAATTTTTTGTGAAAATTTAATCTAATTAATAATAAATAATGGCAGATAAAATTTTCTGATAGTAGAGATTTTATATTTAAATATATTTGTAGTTCTTTCGAATCGACCATAATTATAAATAACTAGATAAATACTGAATTTCAATTTTTATATTTCTTTATTTGTACAAATTAATAAACAAATATAAACTTTTTTTCGAAAATCGAACAGTTTTATTATGAAATTTTGTTGAACATCTTATTTAATGATGACATCTGTCTTATACGCGATTATACTTAAAATGATTATAAAACAACAAAATGTTGTTCAAGACTTGATTAAAAACATAAAAAAGAAATATAAATAGCCTATCGAATTGCAAGTTGCAATCATTAATGATGCTACCTACACGTAAAGCCACAAAATCGACAATGCATGATTGGCATTGAATGAGAAAGCGCCGAAAGAATGCACGCGATATACAAGGGAAAAGCTTCTTTACACTGAAGATTTCTTTGCTCGAGGCTAATAGCGATGAAGGGTGATTTACGAAAGTATAGCATACACGCAGTCATGAATAAAAAGCCACATGGAATAGTCAATATTATAGGAGGCCTTTACAATTGAGCTTTACATTGGAAACTCGTCAAGCTACAAATTGTACGTTAGTATTCGATATTACTTGCAAACAATTCATCATCAAGGCTTATTATTTCCCCGCGGGCAATGCTTACATTTAGGGTCCATACATCGTAGTTGGGTATAACAAAATGCTTGTGGCACTACTTACAACCATCACATGAGAACATTAAAAGCAAATACTTGTTAAGACAACACTTATTTGTATAATGTGCAATCATATCTACAAAAAATTAATTCCTATCTTCTTATATGAATAAGAAAATGAAGAGTTCAATTGAACGTATCTTTTGCTGAAGAGGCAAAGAAGCAAATCTAATTTCCACGAATCGTCTTCGTCATTTACGTCGGATTATCACGATAAAAAAAAGTTAACGAAGGATGAAGTAGGCGCGCCTGGCGAGTAGACCTATAGCAAAATGCTTCAACGAAAATTCCCTCAAAGTGATAAGAATTCAAGGGAGATTCATAGGGCCACCAAGCGATTACGTAAATGCCAGAGAGAACGCTAGCAAGACTTAGGAAGGTTGGTCGGCAAGCATGCGCCGCGAGGTCCGCATCATCATCCCCTCGGTGTTGAGCTTTCACTTTCCCTCTCTCTCTCTCTCTCTCTCTCCCTTTCGTTGAAAGGCAGCCTCGAAAGATCGCACTCGCTCTCTGAGAAATCGAGTTAGAAACGTAGTTACGCGCCCGTTTCATCTCTCCTGGGGATGCTAAGTCTCGCTCTCGTGCGAGTAATTTTGTGAGGAGAATTGCATTACTCGCCTTTGCAAGCACACACGCATACACACGTAGATCCAAAACTAAACGTATAAGAGATCGATGTACGCGTTGGAAATTCGTTCGCGAGCGAGAGAAAGGACGATATGAAGAATAAGCGAGAAAAACGAGGAAAAACTAATCTTTCTCGGGGGGCCTTTGTCAGTGGGATATTGCAGGAGAAAAACATCGATTGGAAATTTTGCGCTGCATTCAGCGCCTCCCCCAAGAGCCCATTCAATGAGAGTCTCGTAAATTTCTATCTATAAATGATGGCTCATCGCTTTTTTTTGGCTTACAATATGAACGACGATTTAATTACATACCGTAGATGGGCCGTTTGGAAGGGAAAGGAATTTAGTGGCACATCGAATTATTAATCTTTCAAACAATTTTCAGAGAGCATTTTTGAATCTTAATCTGTAATGCACGCTAAGTGGGCTTTTAATCGACAAAAAAACAACTGATATCTAACATTATATTGTTATTCTAGGATAAAAAGGATCAATGCTGTTAGGACAAGTTAACGTGTACTGTATCTCACGAGATTGTTCAAGAAGCAAAGCATCAGTGTTGATATTCGTAACGAAGCTTAAGTAGAGGCGTAAACTCAAGACAAGTCAGCATACTGAAGCGATTCCGATGGGAAAGTGCTTTGGCACGTCGGTCCGAGCAAAGTTTTGCGTGTGCACTTAGGTGTGGAGCGCATAACGAAGAGAGACGGAGGGAGGAGAAAGCAACGAGAAAGTGAGAGAAGCGCAACACGTTGCACGAAACTTGTTCTATTTATCACGGTTAAGGGCGCGAAGCCCAAACACGAAGAGGGACAAGCTGAGAGAGAGAGACTAAGGAGAAACCGAATGCAAGCCTTTGCGATATCGCTCTGTATTTACAAGACTTTATATGTTTGCTATAATTTTAGTACTGTATATACAAGTAAGCTTGTTTTGTTCTCTTGTCTCTTTCTCTCTCTCTCTCTCTCTCTCACTCTCTCTATCCGAGCCTGGATAAACTTGGCCAATTAGTGAACGGGACGTACACTTCCGCTTATTTTGATGGTCGCTGTGTATCACGATTACGTCGATTCTCTCTCTCTTTCTCTCTCTCCTTTTGCTGCTATGTATCTTGGGTTTGCGTGCGAGCAATTCTCTCTCTTTCCTCTTCCTGTATACATGCGGCAGTTTACCTAACGTAAAAATCGTGTGTAGTGTGCATTACGGTACATTGATGCGATTGAGAGCCAATTGTAACGGCTGATTTCTTGCAAATTCCGCTTGATTATTCTATTGTGAGTGTGCGTGCGCGCGCGCACGTGTATGTGTGCGTGCGTAACAATTGGTAGTTTAATTCGCGCTCCCATTTAGTTTTTCTTTGTACATGACTACGATATTCCTTTTTAACATACTCATACTAGAATCTTACATCTTTGAAAATTTGTATGCAGAATAGCATATATATTTTATACAATCCTACTCTACTACCTGATTTAATTAAACTTACTTAGGCTTTTATTTTAAGTTTTAAAACATTTTTTTGCTTAAAAAAATGGTATAGCTGCAAAAGTTTTTATGCGTGTGTGTGTGTGTGTGTGTGTGTGTGTGTGTGTGTGTGTGCATATATGTATTATTGGGTACTCTGAAGGTGCTGCTACAAAGACAAACGTCTAAAAGAACATTGTGCTATTTGAGTTTTCTATTCTCTACATATTTATTGAATGATACAACCATGCATATTTTCAAGGAAAGATATATCTCAATGTCGAAATGAAAGAGAATAAAGAGTAAGCGACATATTCAACGCAGAAATGGAAAAAATGTATATACAAATCGAATGTCGAAATAGCAACAGAGAGTAAGAAAGCGCGCGCGTGCCTAGTATAAACGTATAGATATAAAGAAAGGGAGCCGTATATACGTTTCGCGATGAAAAGCCGAATTCCGACCAGGCCAACTGCTGAAGTACAAAAGGGGAATTTCCCCGCATAAATCTGTAAGGGCAGCCTGCTTGCCTGCTTGCTTGCTTGCTTGCTTACTTCGTCGTCCAAGATCAGCAAGGCTTGTTTCTGCAGCGACTTTCGCATATATACGCACGGCCAACCACGAATCAACATCGCTTGCCTGCGAGTTCCGCCGGTTTGGATTCCCAACGACAACGACAACGTCGGCAACGACGTAGCGCTATTTTGTTTGGACCGTACCACAAAAGGGATTACGCTTTCCGAATCACTGACCACCACCTTTTTGACTCTTTCTCCCCCATGTAAGTCTACTACTACACTAGGTTTTTTTCGTCGTTCATCTTTCGTACGTACGTCCGTACACGACTTCATCATGCACGAGTTGCCTTTCCGCATGTGCTTTTACAAGGATGCATGGTAATAGTCGCAAACTGTGCCTTTCTAGGTTTGATAAGCTACTAGTATAACGAGGTACGTTAGCGAAGTTGAAATTTTCAGACGCTACAGTCGACCAACATTATCATCAGGTTAGGATCAAATATAACGGCGATAATTCGAAGGACGTTTGCATTTTGATAAATGTATTTTTAATAAAGAAAAAAGGTTATTCAATAATCAATAGCAAGCCTAACTTTCTTTTCTTCTAAGCAAAAAAATAACAAGACAGTGTGAATCAGAAAAACGCGTAAAGCGAGCGAAAGTCGATAGGGAACCCTATTCTTTACGTCAGTCCCTTCTCAAATTTCCTAATTTGATCTGAAAAGCTCAGGATGCCCCTTTCGCCCGACATATAGATGCACGAATTAAACCAAATAGCAGTGATCTCGACGGTTATCAAAAAGTATCCTTTCAACTGTCAGACAAAAGCATCTTCGAAATCGAAAGAAGGACATCCACATTAGCACTCGAATGAGTCTCATTGTAGAACCAAAAAAAACTTTTAACTAGTTTTTATATGTAAACATATCTGGAAGTTGTATAAAGTCAATATTTATTTGGAAATGCCATTCCAACAAATTTTCTAGACGATACTTTCAGGTCGACGTTATATTGTCTACAACTTTATTTGAGTACAAGTCAATTATTTAAAAAAAGACCAGATAAACTGTTATACCTTAACGCCTGACTATGTCTCTAAATTAAATGTAGAAACAGTACAGTAAAGAACACCTGACCTGTAGCTTTTTCTCTCTTACGAAAGTTTAAGAAGGTGATAACGAAAGGAGGAGCTTTAAGTCGTGGCAGCTCTTCAATAAACATCGAAACTCACAGCCCAATTCCAGAGCGCGCCCTTTTCTCCTTTCTGACAACGGGCCACAGTTCTTCCTCTTCAGATCGGTCTTTATTTCTCTCTCGCTCAGCAAGCAGTCTTTTATTTTTCATCGAAACTCACCGAATCAAGAAAGGAAAGCAAGAGAAGAAGTTTCGTACCGAAGCCAGGGCTAAGAGATAAAACACGGGTTTCGACTTTCAGACAAAGCCGCCAATGGGCTGAACGTTCCGCGACAGTTCGACGATCTATGGTGGATTCTCTTCGGCTGCGAACGCGATATCTCCACAATGACAATGGGCAACCCACCGAATTTCAAGAGATCTCGCAATTTAGGACTACTGCTATCATAATGGCCAGCAACTACTGCAAAAGAAGTCTCGAGTTAATCCATGGCCAAACTTTCCTTTCGCATAGCACTTTCATCAGTTTAAGGTGTGCATATAGTATATTAAACAAATGATGCGGGACACAAATGATTAATTCGCAATTGTAACAAAATAAACGCAGTAGAGATCGAAGTAGACATGTTAGAGTTTCCTTGGAGTATACATCCAGACGTAGCTAAGGCAGGATACGATAAGGTCTCTTTTTGCACTTGTCGTCGTCGTTATAATTTGCTCGAGTTATACTCTAAGACAAAACCATCAGGTAGGAGTACCAATCCAAGAGGCAATTATAACTCCCTCGATTACCTGATCAAATCATTTGTTGCGTACTGCATGAAAAGGTTCGATTTATAGATTGTTATTTCTTCTGCAATGCAATTCCATCCGAATACGATTATGCGGTTATTATCATCCGTTGTATGATTTATCACGTTGATTATTTTCTAATTAATTGAAAAATTAAATTGAAAACATGTGTCGGTAATTATCATTTCGAATAATATTATTGTTCAATGTCTCAGTTAGCGTCTCTATCATCTTTTATTATTACTATTTAAGCATTGAAGTCCAGAAAATAGAAAAATGAATTGTCATATTACAACGAAATCTTTGCTGAAAATGTCATTTTTGGTAATAACATTATAAATGAAATGCAACTTTACGTATTTTGTTCACTTTTTATTAATCATTGTACCGATTCTCATTGCGGTTGAGATTGACAAGTAAAAAAAATAGCTACGTCTGGAACGCGCCAGATTAGTTGTGAGTTAAAGAGATATTGCTAACATAATAACGAATGTAATTAGACTATGATCGTGACATGCAGCAAATGCTATTAAATTTCAATAAATACAATATTTTTTAATCAAATAGGTCCCTTTTTCATTATAGTGAACTTGAAAAAGTAATTTGAAACGGTTTTGAAAGTAGGAAATACAAAATTGGATTGAAACTTGATATCCTTCATTTATTTATATGTGTGATTCGGCTATTCTTATAATACTTTGACTCTGCCACTAATAATAATTAGCTTAATTGATAGAAATCAAAATCAAATAATCAGGCATATTGGATTTCGGTGGTTAAGCTGATTGTACACGTAACACTTTAGCAAGTAGAAGTACAAGAGATGTTGCGATTCGACACAAACGACTTGAATTAGTCACGGTTCAATAGCATGGTTCGAAACTCGTCCAATTTCTCGGCTCTGCGTGCACGTACACCAGCTAAGTAGTACAAGAAACTAATTAGAAACAGTCGTGTTTGCGTAGCTGGGCGACAGAATCGTTTACCAAGCACATACTGACCAATCTATTTGCGTACCTTTTCATCTCTGCGGTTACTGCTATTTCGACGTTTAATTAAAACATTGACTAACGGCAAAAATACGTTCAATATCTCTTAATATTATTGTATGGGATAAAAAATGTATATTAAAGGGGACCATAAGGAGTTGTTTAGGTTTATTAAAAAGAACTTTTATGAAAAAGTAAGCCGAGTTCAGAAAAGAAAAAAAAATATGGCAGCAAAACGATGAATAATTCCGATAAGAGCGTGTATTTCAAAGAAGTCAAAGAGATAAATGCAAAATGACAGTAATGCATGGTATATCTCTCTTTCTCTCTCTCTATCTCTATCTTTTTTAGGCGCGTATTTTTTTCTTTCAAGACAGCGTAGAAGCAGTACTGAGGCAGAGAAAATAAAAAGAGATTCCTAGCCGCAAAAGGGCCCTTTCATCTGGTCCCTCATTAATACGCTCACAGCCAGAATAAAGTAGCTTTTGTCTTGGTATTTCTGGAGGGCGTCCACCGTGCCCAACTGAAAGGGTTTCAAAGTTGTAGCTAATCCCTTTTCTACCTCGGCCAAACGCGCTCTACTCGCAAGAGAGAATGGCTGCTTTCTTTTTTTAACTTTCTTTTGCCTTTTGTACGCGCCGGCTATTGCTGCTGCTGCCGCCGCCGCACACGCGCTTTCTCGCGATTCTCTATCTTCTCCGCTAATTCGTGCCCATGCATTGACTTTGTTTATTTTCCTGCCGAATACCAACGATTTATTGAGCTTCTTTTTATTGGATAAATATAATGTATTCTTTAGCGAAGTGTGATCTTTTTTAAAATCAATATTTTCTGATGATCGATGTATAGATATTCGCAATTCTTGTATACACTTTTGGTTGGGTGAGTGAATATTTTGCAACGCCTCGTATAACATCGATATACGAAAAAGAGGTGAAGGGTATGATGATCTACAGGGAAGGAATATATGCAGGAAAAAGTAGATGTAAAAAAGGGAGGAACGAGGAAATCCAACGAGATGCCGTTGTGTCGAGGCTCTTTGATGGCACCTCCTGTGATGATGCTTCTGCGTTTTATGACCTACTTACATGCATCCCTACTGCTTGCTGGCTTGAGGATTTCTCCTAGAATATCTTAAGTCGATTTTATTTTGCAAAATTTCTTCTTAAAGAGGCTGCAAAGGACGAATATCCTTTAAAGCCGATGTTTTCAACAAAAAAAAAGAAGAAATTTCTTCAAAAAATACTATCTTCGTATTTTTCACGCTTTACAGTTATTCGTAAATGAATCAAGCGAAAAATGCAACATATATAAGTACGTAACAAGCATACAGCTGGCAAAAGTTTTACTTTTTTTAAATATTAACTTGTAGGCTTTAAAATGCAGTTAATGGCTTCATAAATTTCAATGTTACAACTGATACAAATCGATTTTTGTATTTACCAACTTGGCACGTGTTCAAAAACCAAAATTTTCTAGTGCAAGCAAAACCACCTTGCCAAACTTTGTTGATAGATGAAGTGCACAAGAGACAGAGAGGCAGGGAGAGAGAGAGAGAGAGAGAGAGAGAGAGAGAGAGAGAACCTGGATAAAAAATGGATCGAGACGACAAAGCTGCTGCAAGCTCCTCTCATCCACGCAATTCCTGGAAAAAAGTATATTAAAAGTGAACCGAGGGAAAATTGTTGGGAGCTCACACGTGTACACACATATACACGAGACACGCTGTAGTTTACAGTGTGTACCTGTAGATGTATACATATACTTGCTTCTCTCCTCGAACGCGCATTTCTCCAACCAAGCGGAAGTTGACCGTCTCACTAACAAGCGATGCATTCATACGCGTACGTACGCTAAGTAAACTGAGTACTGCTGCTCTCTATACATTGCACCGTTCATCGTTGCTACAGCACCTCATGCAGTTCCTTTTTTTAAACTCTTCTCGTCGTTGACTACGCTAGCCATCTTTTCTGGGTACATTCCGTTAAATGAACTCTGGGAGGTCATTGACGAAGCTACTCTAAAGGATCATGATGCTTATTAAAGGATAATATATGAGCATGTAAGACTTATTTTTATCCATCTTTAGTGGACTGCAAGTTTTATCCGAAAGCATATATCATTTTGTGAAATATAGACCGAACACTAACAATTAGTCTTCTTCAAATTGTAACAATTTGTTTCAACGAGAAATAAACACTCTCTTACGTAATTCTTTAGAATGTATTTAATCATCTAGTTAAATTTACCCTAACAAGAATTGTTATGTAATGCCCAAGGTGGAGATTAGAGAAAGATTCACTAGCGCGCAAAAGAGGTCGGGAGCATGAATGTTTTTGCGTGAGATTTTATCATCCTGTTTTCCTGCGCGACTCGTGAACACACGCTCTACAAAAAACCGTCTGCACTTAAGATTTTCAGCAGGTGGGTGAGCGTGAGTCATATGAGAGAAAAGACTTTAGGGAAATACGAGGTTAACCCGAGGGGTAACGACCTAATGTTTCGGGGTCACTGAACTCGCTTTTTCGACGATGCTCGCGTGCGTTTGCGGCGTTTATGGTATACATTCACAAAATTTCATGCGTTTGTCTAGTTGAGTAATGTATGTTTATGAAATTTTCATTAAGTACATCCTTTATACGTTTCGATAGCCATACACAAACGATTGTATGCTTTTCGTTGAAGCTATTTTAGTGATTTCAACAAGGGAATTGCCTTTTATAATGTTCTACGTTGCACATTTGAAGGAACTTTTAGTAAATATGTCATATATTAAATGTCAAGCTTTTAGTAAGAACAAAAATAATTAAAATCGCTAAAAATTTTTTTACGTTCATGTAGATGTACAATATAGAATACAACAAGCTGTTTCCACAATATTATGTTATAGAATAATTGATGCGTAAAATAACGTATTTTCGAAAAAAATATAATCTTATTGATGGATAATCCAAGAGCGTTTTTTCCACATTCATTCACAGCATAGGAAAAGGATTTTGAATGCATGATAGTACCATATGCTTTCAATTGAGTGTGCTTTCTGACACGTTAAAGGCTTGGAAAAAAAAGAATGACGACTAAATTATTGTAGTTCACTAAAATAAGAAAGAGAAAGCTTCGCTGAGATTAACTATGTTAGCATAACGACTACGTGGGTCATTGAATTATCCGCTCTTTCACGAAAGCGTGAAAAAGGTTAAATCACGCGAAGAACAATGAGGGTATCTCCTCTTTTTCTTCGTCAGAGACGAAATCAAAGTTGCGCGCATCCGCTAGAGGCCTGTGATGTGTCAAGGACGTGAGAGAGGGTAACGCGCGCGCGCGCGCAATTACTATGATTCACCTGCGAAAGGAGGCGTTCTGGTCGTCACGCTCTCTTGCTTTAACTTCCCTAACTCTTCTTCGGAGGGAGAAACACAGAGCACCTGCCGAACGCCTCGACCGTTGACGACACGCTTGCTCTACTCGGAAAACGGTTGGACGACAACGTGTTTTTTCTTCCTTTTAAATTGTTGATTTCCCGTTGATTTAAAGGGAAGAAGACAAGTATATTTCCTGCTTATGCTAATTAAAGATGGTAGAGTTCGTTATATATACCGTTTTTATCCATCCACGTTATACTCGATGTTATTTTATGTTGGTATTAGCTCTTTAAACGTTATGTTTTTAGTCTGATTTCCATGCTAATTTATGCTTAACACGTTGACTACTGCAATTTATCACCGCAAATGATCTCAGATTATATAATGCTGAATAGACATTGAAATATATATATTAATATTTCCGATATATGTGGAATAAGTTACAGTTCGGAACTTATGTAAAATCCAAATAATATCGAAATTAATAACAACGATTAAATAATATCTTTATGAAATATGTAAAAAAATGTCGATATGCATACACAATTGGGGAAGCACAAACAAGCATTATTTATGCTTATTTAAACAAATAGTACATTTCTTTATAGAAACACTGCTGATAGTTCAGTAATGCAATTTGAACGATAACATATTGATTGCGCGGTAAAAAATGAGTTCCAGAGACTTCTAAATAATGGTAACTCAAACAAGGCAGATTTAATGTTTCAAGCAATTACATAATCAAAACGTATAAAATTCAATAGATACTAATTGAATGTGCGACGCATGTTACTCGATGCCATTGAAATATAACGATGCACTCTCTTTTATTCGGGCAGGTGACTTTTTTTAGCCTGAGTGAAACTACTCGATCGCATCTAGAGAGGAAGCCGTGACCAAAACGCAACAGACTTTTTATCTAGTCTTGACAAAAAAAGAATCTATTATAAATGAGCTACTTAGAATCTGCATCGTACGTACGGAAAAGCTTTGCTCGTTGGCCTCTGTCGCTCTCTTTCTTGCTCGCTCCATGTCTGTACAATACGGTATATAGTGTGAGATGCACTTGAGGTGAGTCAGCATCACCTGTGGCCCCACTCGCCGTTGTTTAGCCAGCGCTTGACTTCCGCCTTCGTTCTACTAGCACCCACTTACCAACTGTCACCTCAAGTTCACCTTAGAGAATCGAAGCAGCGTCTGCTGACGTTAGCTCGCGCGCGTTTATAGCCCTTTTGTACACCGCCGCATGACCAGTCTCCTCTTTGACATATGCTTACAAACCGGCAGATAACTTCTTACATCTTACACTATTTTTTCATTTGCAATCATATCAGACGGATATTCAATCGTAATTTAAATATTTAATTAGTTTAGACTGCCTTTGCAAAAAACGTACGGAATAAACGGATATCATATCAAAATCTTCTGATGTAGTATACATCGTACAGATAGTACGAAAAATGTCCAATTATTTGATGAAATTGAACTTGATTTTATGTATACCATCTGGTTTTATCCGCATAATTTTTATTTCTTGTAAAACGTGAGCTGTATTATATTAATTCAAACTAAACAAGTATTTTCGCAAAACCCAAAGTGAAATTAATTAAATTATCTGAAACATTATGGTTCACAGAGTATTAACCGCCAGTATCGCAAACAATTTAACTGTTTATTTGGCACTGTATAGCCAATGCATACATAGAGGCAAAAGTATGTTAATTATCAATCGCTAATGTTACTGCGCCGAGCAATGGCAACGAATGGAAGTGTATATATACACTTATATAAAACATATGATATTTATCTGTCGAGAAATAAAACTACGTATCTCCTATGATTTTTTGCTCGTCCGCGTGTACTCGATAAGTGTATACGTACATGCACACACACTCTCTCCTTCACTCTTATTGTCCCTCTAGCGGTGCTGGTACTGTCTGTTTCTCTTATTTTATTTATTCGTACTGTGGCAGGCGTGCAAGGCGTGCGACCGGAACTCTTCGTCACGCCTCGCCAAATCTGCCAGCTATCTATAGCATCGCGAAGGAGGAAAAGGAGGCCTTAATGTGTTGGGACATTCGAAATGAACGTTTGTCGACGAGCTAAGTGGTCAGTTGTAGCAGAAACAAGTTTCTTTAATCAATTATTATATGCTGTCAGGAAATATAATGTAGGTTAAACATTTTTTCCCAATTCTCATGAACTTGCGTGTTATTTAACTTGAAGGTATTTGTAAGGTATCAATTCAACAGTTATAATTATTGATACTTTAATTAATTGTAAAAATTTTAATAAATACGCTCATGAGTTTCAATGACTAAACTTGAAAATAAAAAAGTATTGTCTATCGACCAGTATCTGCTAGATATTCACAATATTTTTACAAGTATTTTTACGATGTAAGCTAACTTCAGAAAATAAACCTAATTGTTTATTAAAACTTATTAGAACTGATCAGTACTGGTCTAATATAAAACCGTGCTATGACATGAAACTGGAAAATAATAAGATTTTTCCAATGCCAGGATCATCGAAAATTTGACCCAAATAATAAATACTAAAACTAAAAATATAATAATTTTGTAAAAAACTGTTTTGATCAGGGGCAAACTTGAAGGACGGGGACCGACGAAGGTTCGTTCATTCTCCAGATGCGAAATCCGAGAAAGAGGACATGGTTGCCCGAGTTTTCGACGTGCAACCATAGAAGTGTTGTGTATATGATGGTATAACATATAGCATTCGTCGTGTTTCGACGTGCACATAGCCTTACAATGGCTTGCCTGTAACATGTTGCATCTCTTATTTCATGGCGTTTCACCGCAGAACAAAGGCAAACCAGTTGTCCTTGTGTATATATAAATTATATCTATATACATATATATATATGTTGCGTAGATGCTGACCCAAACTCACACTTTGAGATAGCCAACTACGTATGTATCATAAAGTTCGCAATAGAGCTACTGCTCGTAATATATTGCGCGAGTGCAACTTTAATATTTGACGGTGGAAGAAGGAACAAAATGAGAAGGATAGAGAGGCGCCGAACTGTTTACTTGTGTTTTTGGCTTTTGGTTGGTTTTAAGCACAAGCACAACACCCCAATTGGAAGGAATATCTCGGGAAATTCTACGCCAACGCCTCGAGAATCACAGTAATAAAACGCCTTCGACGTTAACGACGAAATATTACCAAGTCAACGAAGTGATTCGCACGACTACAATTCATCCTTTATAGCTGTGCTGTTGCCTAATAATACTTTTTCGTTTACATTTGCGCTTATTGCGTTGCTGATTCGTTCCTTTCTTTGTAGATTTCAATTGAATGAGAGCTCATGCTTTCTGTAGTGCTTTGTGGTTAGGCATTTTAGAGCGTTATATATTAAATTTCTCAGAGAGAATTGTTCTCAACGGACGAAAAATGCCACTATTACCAAGAGAAGGCAAATGCTATTGAGAATTGCAATTTATTTTTCGTTTGACCTACTCACTTTTTGTTTTAAATAAAGCAAAAAGTCAAACGGGAAAAAGTCTCGTTTTCTGCACAATAGTACACATACATACACGCGCACGCGTGTGTACACATACTTTTGAAGGTAAACTCACTCGTGGCGTTATAGAATCTGCCTATTGCAGGTCTTTGTCAGATTTTCGTAAAATTTAGTCGTCGAAGATGCTAGAAAGTGAATTACGTACCACAAGAGCGCCTCAAAATCTCCATTGCCAGAGAGAGAGAGAGAGAGAGAGAGAGCAAGAAAGAAAGAAAGAAAGAGAGAGAGAGAGAAAGTGGGAAAGAGAGTGAGAGAGAGGGAAAATCCATTTTCAGTGTTTTCCCACGAGTTAAGGAAAGCGTCTGTCAACTGGCGACGGCCAAGAGAAATGGAACGGCACTCAAGCTATATAGATTCCGGGGCTACGAGCAAGTGACAAAGAGAAAAGGAACTCAAGCACGAGTGCGGAATTGAGGGAAAAGAAGCAACTTCGAGTTCGTTTGGAATATATATTCATAGTAACAGTTTACTTCAATTTCCAGCCAATTACATATTGGAATATCTGTATCTCTTGATTTCATCACAAACAATTAGGTGAGAAAAATACAGAATTGAGCAATTATTGTAACAAGCAAATGTTGTTAGCATTAGAAGCAGTTCATGCGTGTTTATTTCCGAGTAGTGGTATAAACCATATATAATCTTATGATCCATCGAAAAAGACATGGCCTGCGGTTATTAGTCTACCGAGCAAATCCATGCAATTCCTCGGCTGGCGTATAAGTCATGAAACTCGTAGTGGCGTTGCAATAACCCAGATCGCAGCAAGACGCGAGAAGCCACGTTACAAGCTCTTGCAGAAGCTTACGGCTAATTTGCAATTGTGCGAGCGCTTGCCAACGTATTTCAGATTAACGTGCTAATAACAGATGATATCTCGTACCGCTGGGATAGAGTTCAAGTAAACTTGGACCAACGAGGAGAGAGCGAGAGAGGGCGAGAGAGAGAGAGAGAGAGAGAGAGAGAGAGAGAGGGCGAGAGAGAGAGAGAGAGACCAAGTTTGGTGTTCGTAAGAGGATGTGTATAGGGTGATGTCTTGGAAAGCAGAGGCGAGGTCATAAACGGATCGCCCGGGAATTCGCGAAGATGCTGTAAGGCCACTAGGAGCTACAAATTTTGATGGTACTTCAGGCTGCTTATTAAGTTGAAGGGCCAAGCTTGCAGTACCGCCGCCGCCGCTACCACCTACGACGCCGACGAGCTTTGCGGTTTTCCAACCCTGCAGCCATAAGCCTTAGCTTTCTCAGTGCCGAGATTTTCCTCCAATTACTTTGGGGGACGAGAGACTACGGCCCAACCTGCATATCATTGCGCCGCATTTGTGCGCTGCTGGCTCCTTGACCGCGCTACGGGAATTTCAATTTACTGGGATCTATGCTTATAAATCTATAAATTTGCTAAATAATTGCTTGTTATAGGTATTTCTAATAAATTGATATTAATGGAGCAGTAGCGGTAAATTTTTATCATCATTCGATAGTTTACAAGTGGTTTAAATAAAGATAAGTATATATTGTACTATTTTATTTGTTTTATTTTCTATTATCTATTTGAGTTGATTTCGATAACGAGCCTTGTTAATATAATGATTAAGATATCCAATAAATGTTCCCATAATATCAATATGTTCCTGTATAATAGATATATATTAAATGAGTCAAAAAGTTCCTCCTTCTCTTTTCCGTTTCTGTAACGAATTTTCGTCACGCATTCCACCTAACGCACACATTTTGCTGGCTAAGTCCCTTCACCGAATGAGCGATAAGGAACTTCGTTTCAATAATATGCATGCTGGACAGAATTACTCTTAACGAATGGATAAAATGTATTTCTAGATTATAATTATTATGAAAACAATATAGGACAATAGACTTTAATGAACTCGTGAAATTACGAGACACAAAATATATAAAACGATATTGGAAAATCACGATTACTTTTTAATCTCTTTATACATCAGAAAAACAGAATTATACAGAGTGCCTATCAATCTAATGTAGTTGTTGATTGATAATAATCAGAGGTACAGGATATAGCTAAGTATTTAGCACGTACCTTGCTGTTAATCAGAACGAGAGGCAAACACACGTAAAGCCAAAGCTCGACAAATACAGCCCCATTGAGGTGGGCGCGTTTCAATAGATGGCGATTAAATCGTTAAAGCGAGGTAGGATAAAACGAAGCCAGTGGGTTGGCGCGCGCCATGGTATGGCTCCGTTATCGAATCAAGCCTCGACTCAATATGAGAAGCAATGAAAGGAAGGAGAGAGAGAGAGAGGGAGAATAATGTGTTACCAATAGTTGAGTCATTAATTTAGCATCGAGTCGATGCAGTGTGTCAATTAACATCTTTTAATCGAGGCGACGATGTTGTTTCCTGGTAAACGGGCGCCATCAGTTCGAGGCAGCCTCTTCTCCACAAGAGAAAGCACAATACACATAGCAAGCCGCACCTCCTTCAGTAGTGCCGCGTTTCTACGGCATCTACCGGAACAATAGATCCTAATACCCACGTCTCTCTCTCTCTCTCTCCCTCTTTTGCTTCTCTATCTTCGTCTCACCTCCTAGTCGCGATCGATATATACTCTCCTCTCTCGTATTTGCTTGCCTCCGTCATATTGATGATAAATGTAGTCCTGTATCGATTAATTACTCAGCCTCTCGCCATTCTTGCGTAATACCACTATATCTCTCTCGTCGTTCTACGTTCCTCATCCTTTATTTCTTCCACTTAATGTTCGTTCCCACCGAGTTAACGTTATTTGCTCCTCCTGTGCTATGATATCGTAAATCAGTGATTCTCCTCCACTCGTGTAAACATCCTGATATTCCGTATATTAATCATTATTTCGAATGAAATGTTCTTATCAAAGCCGATTTTATTTATTCAAAGACACGTGGTCAATCAGTAAGGCAATCAACTCCGCAAGTGTTCAAGTATTTGGGTATCTATAACTTAAGCTATATATATAAACTATGTTTAAGCGTCGCCTAACTGATTAACATCCTTATTAAATGGCAATTTTAAATAGAAAGAAGCAATTTGAGCTTAGTTTCAACAATGCTTGAGGCTTGAGAGTAAGTTTTATGAATTTGCCTAACCCAATGAGATTCTAACTCATATAACTCTTTAAACTCGCGGTGCAACGGTCTCTAAGCTTGTCGATTGCAAAGAGCGGGGTTAGAGATGCATACTGCGCTCGTACTCTTGTAGATCAATTTAAAGTTGGCGCGCGCATTTTAATCCTCTTTGGGGTTGTCGCGTGCGGCGTAACAGTCTCTTCATCGTGTAGTCTATGAATTGTCAATGATAGATAACTCGATCAAAGGTGTCGGCTTCCTCCTATCTCAGTGCAAAGTCAATCTCTCTCTCGTGAGCTACCTACACTCTCATCACGCCATCACTTCGCGCGCGGCCCTTTTCCGATCTCACCAAAGCGATCAGGTATGCAGGCGTCGTCGAAACTTTTCCAATCGGGGCCGGAACTTTGTTCCGGTAATTAAAGCCGCATGAATACTCGATGGGCTTATCTATGCCGCTTTAGCCAAGTACTAGTACATTCTCTCTCACTCTCTCCTACAGCTCTTTTCTTATCGCGCTGCCGTAGCTGTGGATTTTATACAGTGAACAAGGGAAAACTGAGAAAAAAAGAAGAAGGGAATATAGCTTTGCTTTGGAGCCCTGCACGGCTGTTCTTCTTCTCCTTCATCTACTTTCCGCGGTTGCAGATCCTCGGCTTTGATAAAGATTTCCGTTCGCAGGCGACCCGTAAGCCACTTCCCGCCGACAAAACGCCGCGCAGCGTAATAGTGAATTGACGCTGTTGTGCCATTATTTTTTTCCTCTTCAAATTGGTGGGGTTGCATTAGCGTTAAGTGTGAGAACCTCGCTCCCACTGAACTGTATGTGCGTGCGCTGTTGCTGCTGCTACTACATTGCTTTTGGCTCATTTGTATAGCATTTACGAATATTAATGTCCTCCGCTGTTTTCTATGCGAATAACTTTTTTCAGTAGAATGTTAATCAAGCACAGATGGATACGATAACTGTGGTTTCGTTTAAGAGTAAGAGAGAAATATTTTATATCTTTGTTATTCGATAGTTTAAGTTTTCATGAGAATATATCGAGATAATACCGTGTTATATAAATCATGACAACGAAATTTATTCAAATGTAATCGAGTTTTAGCCGTGATTTAATTTTTATGCATCTCGGTTTATATGAGCAAATCGATCATCTTAAATATCGTTTAAACTCGTCTAGACATTACAATCATTTTGTAACTTCGTAAAGTTATTATTGAAATGTTTTATTACTTAATTTATACTACCTATGTATAAGTGCACTCAAATGAATATTTCCAGTACAGTTCATAATACGTCAAAATTATTTTTATTGTAATATGCTGAACTTAATTTGAAATGCATTAAATCGTTTGTCACTTTATAGATGAATAAAATATATCCCTTTATAAAATGTTGTGATTAGATGTTATGTAATTATTCAGCATTAGTTCTGGGTGAAAGTAATGGTAAATGTCCTTGCATAGCAAATTCAGTTAACATCGAGTGTATCGGATAATATAAAGGTATCATCGGTAACAAGATTCTAATTATCAATAATCAAGATAGCATTGTCTGGAGCTCAAAGCGTCTCTGTAAGTAATAAGACCGACTTGTTGCTTTCTCGCACCTTACATACACATTTTACTCTACATATATACGAGAGTCTAAGTGCTACTCCCTATCTATCGTTCATTGTACCGCAAAGCGATGCGCACACGCTCAAGGGAATCAAATCGCGCTACTGTATTCTGCAACGACGACATCGCGCTAACTTGGCTCGTCTGCGAGCTCATCTGTCGCGAAAACACAGATCGGATTCGGCTCCTCTCCGCTACCATCTTCAAGGAAAGGACAGGCGACAGAAGGGGATGGGGTATAACAAGCGTATACGCGTGCGCACACCGTTCGCGAGTCTAATGAAGAGACGTCTGGGGAGCTTTTGGGCTCTAATCTAACTGCGAGTAGTGTGCTTCCAGACAAAGATACGTAGTATAGATCTACGTGCCGGATGATAAAGAGGCATTGTACTTGGAATTAATTTTATCTCAAATAAACTCGTTGCACTTTGTGAGTGTGTATTATGTGTACATATCTGTATTCCTTTTCGATTATATTTTTTTTCATTCAATCCGTGGATCTAAAATAATTTCGTGGGTTTTTGAATGGTCGTGGTATTTCGCGTGAAATTTTTTTCGACGAGATCGTGAAAATACGAATGATTTACATAGTCATGAGAAAGAGAGAGAGAGAAAAAGAGAGAAAGAGAGAGAGAGAAAGCGAGAGAGAGAGAGAGAGAGAGAGAGAAAGAGAGAGAAAAAGAAAGAAAGAGAGAGAGAGAGAATGAGAGAGACAGGACTAGTCGTCGACGCGAATAATTCATGGGGCGGACTCGCTCGCGCGTAAAGCAAGGTAGAGATTAAATTTTCTCTGCGACAATCTCTATTATTAATTGACTACAAATGCCTGGCAATTCCTAGCGATGCTTCAGTAATTTCATAGTTTTTCTTCGGATTAAGACTTGATTACGTAGTATTGTCTGACATCACTTTTTATTCTCTAGTTGCTTTTCAGAAGACATCGTTATTCAAAGACTTCTTGAATAATTACGTTTGTCTGTAAAGTAGGTTGATATTTTTTAAATAATTATGTATAATACTAGCAAAATAATGAATCGTACTTTTCATTAATATTACCTTATTATTCCGAACGCAAAATCACTTTCTGCTTTCTATTATTATTAATAATTACATCGCATTAAGTACTGCTAATGTTTCAAATGTAGTGTATTGTACAAAACATTTGTGATATTTCATTTGAAACTCACAATTTTTGAACTGTAACTACGATTGAATATCCTCGACGTGTAATAATGCAATTTAGACTTCAGACCTCATGGTGAAGAGAAAAACGATTATATAACGACGTGAATTAACAAAAACTCGCATATGTATATAAGACGTATACATATATGTAGACACACACGTGGATACGTAATGAAAGAGATCGTACGTGCATACGTGTGCGCCGCCCGCCTTTTTCACGGTCGCCTGCTGCTACTGTTGCTGTTGAACCTTATAGCACAACGACGTTTATTCGTGCTGTTGCGCTCTCGCGTTATATGTACATTATGCATTTATGCCATTTACACTTATAGACGGGAAAGAGCGTGGTCTAGCTAGGCAACAGTGTAATATCTTGCCACCGCATCGTCGTTGTCGTCATCGCTATAGCTAGCGCTTTACTCACTTCTCTTCTCTTCTCGGCATCTTCTACTTGCTCTTGCAACTGAATAATGTATGAGAACCCATAGAAATATATATATATAATACAGCGTACGCGATATGCGCAATATCGCCTTCTCGCCATCGCGCGATATGTACTCCATTTCTAAATATACGCCACACGCTCAGCGCACCCATCCTGCTCTCTTCTCTCCTGCACGATTTTGCGATTACCTGACTCAGGAGACAATTGTTTATGCGCAATGCGATCGCGTTATGCTTTGCTTTATTATTTTTTCTTTTTTCAATATTTTAAGTTGAAGAGTATTGCTAAGCTTAGTATGGCATTGTATTTTATTTGAAAATCAATTTATAAAGTGAGGGATTTTTATTTTTTTATGATCGTTTGAAATGTGGCAAACAATCTTATTTCCATATAAAAAATCTTTAACAATACACTCAGCTAATGAACCGTACATTCAAAGTTTACAAAGTTACCTATATTGAAGAGGTATTAATTAATATAGCCTGGGCTTTGGGTAGCGTGCGGGTCACTTTGAACTAGCTGCTGTTCTGCAATGGGATCTCTTGAGAGCGAGATAGTTCATATTAAATTGGTTTTGCCATTGGAGATGAGCAGACGACAAAGACGGCGGCGAGGAAAGGCGTCTATCGCGCGATATCGAACCAGATGTATGTGTTGTATCTTATAGGCTTCTTGAAGGAAGGTACTAGGTTAGGCGGTAAGCCCCAAAGCTAAGAAGGCAAGAGAGACCTCAAAAGTACACGACAACCGAATAACATGCAAATTCAATATGATCTCACGAGAGGCTCCAAAGTCTCAAAGACCAATGCAACCCCGCTATCGGTGCCGCAACTCCTTACAAATTCAAGTTACCCTTGGGTGTTTTAGCTCGCCTACGATGCCACTCAAAGGATTCTTCGAAGGCTGCTGACCTACATACAAATTTGTTATAACCTTGTAACAACTAAACAACTAAATATTTAAGCGAATTTGACACATATGACACATGAAAACTTATACGATAATACTTGAAGAATCAATCAAAGTATTGTGAACATTCGTATGAGAATACTTTTTCAGCTTTTGTGAAAAAAAATCAATAACTCTGATACTTGAACATTATAAAAGTAGGTTAGCGCCTATAGACGCATCTGTCAATACATAATAGCGTATCGACGAAGAAAGAAAGAGAAAACAGCAGGGGCGAGGGGCAGCATTCTGTCGTAATTTTTCTGAAATAAAGCGTACCGCCCTTCGTTCAATTTTGGAAGAGCGTACAACTGCCTTCTATATTACCGTTGAATGTTTCCTGCTCGGCTCGAACCTCAAATTACAAAAGACATTTGCCAAGTACAAGTCAGCTACGAAATTAAATAGCATTTCGATCAAGATACATCATGTCAAATATAAATTATAAGAAAAATAACAGAAAATGTATTTATTTTTTTCACAAAACAACTATAATAATTATAAATAGGTAAATAAAACGATAAGTTCGAATTATATAATGTTTCATTATTATCTCAATTTGATCAACTATTAAACAATGTAGTCGGAAGTAAACTTATAATTTTTTTCTGACGTAACAAAATCGGTGACATGCCGACATTATTTGTATATTCTTCCAAGCTATCCGATTTACTGATAATGAATTTTGCTTTAGTAATCATCGGTGTTCTATTCGTAATCAAATAACATTTAAAAATTTGGGTATTTTTTCATACATTAAACAATGCTATAAAATTCGATTATAAGCTAGATGTATTTATTACGGAGTTGATCTATTAATACAAAATAATTTCAAACGGAAATAGAATTGATAATTGTTTCTACCAATGCAATCAGTAGAAAACGTTATCATATCTCTAATTTCATTCTTTTCTCCATTAATAACCCTAATCAATATGCTGCTTGTACATAACATAGACAACGATTATTAGCGATACTAGAAAATAACAACGTTTAATTTATAACAAGCTTAGTATGCTAGGAAAAAATAACACGTATACAATTATATTTATGTTTTCGTTGTATCAAATACTATTTAAACTCTTGAAATAAAACCGGATGATCATGTTATTTGCAATACTTTAGTGATCATAGTATCCTGTTCATGTTTCTATAATTGGATCGTATATAATTTCATGCTTATCCGGAATTGCATAAAAGTTATATACTACAGAAGTTGAAATAAATAAAATTTCTATCACTACAAATATCTGTCTCATGGAAATATATTAATCTTTATTTTAATTTTTAATTGTTACTTGTTCGCGTATCTTTATTCTTCCGGTATCAATTTGTTTAGAATAAACCCACTGTTAAAACTATAACAATACTAATATTATCTGTTTTAATAGAATATTTTTTTGTCACTAAAATGTGTAAAATTTTATAGATTTCACTGTTTATCCAACAAAACAATTGAAATCGCTTAACGATTGTGATAAAAAATATTCAAGATCCAAATTTATAAAAAATACAAGACTGGAATTGAACAGTTAAATATTTCAATGTGTATAGATATAAAACAGCTACTATCAAAATGATGCAACAAGAAGAGAGCTCAACTAAAAAAAAATGTCAAAGAGTCGAAAATTGTTAAAAGAAAATTGAGATCGAGCGCAGGGCTGCACGCCCGAAGACTGATTCATATTTGGAAATTATATTGTGCTCGGTTGAAAGAAGCCTGGTACACATACGGTCGATCGCGTGGTGTGCAGCTGCCGCAAAAAAAGAAAGCAGCAGAAGCAGACGCCCATAGCTAGAGGAACGGAGTAACGCGGAGCATTGATTCTCTCTCTCTCTCTCTCTCTCTCTCTCTTTCTCTCTTCCTATCTCTCTCTTTTACTCTGTTGTTTTCTCTTCCCCTCTCTCGCACTCTCTCTCTTTTTTAGTCTCTTGAAGAATCTCGCTTGTTCGTTTCGGTTTTCGGCACAGGTAGCGCCCAGGGATGGCACCTGCCTCTTTTTTCTGTACTGAATTCTCCTCGCTATTCTTTCCCTTTTGCGAAAGAGGCTGCACGCGTGTGCTACACTTTTTTGAATGCCACGAAATTTCTCTTCACTCGTTGCAATAGTCTTTCGGTTGTTTTTTTTGCCTTCTTATAATACTTATTCATGTTACCTTTACGAAATCTATTATCCTTGCCCAAATTGCTTCTCGTTTTAGGGACTCGATATGTAGACTCATTTTCAGATAAAAATGGAACTTACTGACTTATTGGAGGCATGCATTACAGAGTATGTTCCGACTTTAATATCTTAACATCCTTGTAAAAATTATCGATTTGCAAATACAATTTCTCGGAGTTTTTATCTCATGCATTTAATAAAAACTATCGCTTTATAGATTTTGTAGATATGGTAAATTGTATCCACTTTAATAGCAGTGTACTTGGATGTACTTTGGTTTTAGAATAATTATTATAAGTATCTTTACATGTAGTGGTTCAATTTTAAACTAGATAATTAGATATCGCATGTGTTATTATCTTCATCTATAGTCGTCGTTTGGATATGGCATAAGATTCAACTTATAGTCATTCAAAGAGAATTGTAGGTTGTTGCTATCAGGCTGCATTGATTACTGCAGTAATGATGAGCAATTTCACATTGATTTTATCCATCCCACTCGTTTATTCATAAAACTAATTTAATACGCGTGCATCAAATTGAAAATGATACTCGTCGAATTATTCCCATCCAATCGAACGTTTCACAGTCAATCCCCTAGAATAATCAATATTTTTGTCTGCGCGGAAATCTAAATCCCATTTCGTCTTGGCAAGTAGGTCGTCGTACGTGGCACGTCTCCTCTTCCCTCTACAACCGTCGTCAAGCATCATCGTCATTTCTGCATATGCATCTCCCTCTCCCTTTCCTTCTCTCTCTCTCTCTCTTTCTCTCTCTCTCTCTCTAGACTTGGCGCGACGACCGGAACGAATCCACTTATTGGCACGCCAGCTTCCACTTCACCTCCTTGCGATTGCTTGCAAGGAGAAAGCCGCGCGTCTGCGCCGGAAGTCCTGCAGTCGACTCTCTCTCTTTCTCTCACTCTCTTTCTTCTTATTTTTATTTTACCAATGAAAATCGTTGGCTCGGTCCTGATATTCTTATTCCTTGAGGTTCGATATCTACAGGTGTATGGTGGCCGACATCGCGTAATTATGGAGATTCCACGTACTTGCGTGCATGCTGCGTAATTTTGCACTCCGAGCACTGCTGATCCTGATGCTGCTGACGTTGCTGTTGCCCAACTGCATTCCAGGATGTACTAATTGTCAGGAGAAAAACAAGTTACCGTAAATAGATCATAAATATACTGGTTAAAGTGGCAGGATGTAGATGTTTATTTTTTTTCAAATCGCAATTGAGGTTATTGGCGATGTACTATATGTTTGCGATAATTCCGTTTTTAATTTCCAAGAAGTGACAGATGAACATCATAAGTATTTATTTATAGTGGCTGCACTCAGTTTTCAATAAACCACTTAAAATATTCTTACATACTTCTCTTTTATTTCAGTAATTATTCATCTCCTGCATTGGAAAAACCATAATATTTCATTTTATAAAAACGAATTTAATTTAATAATTTAGTATAAAAAAGAATTCATTTGTAGCTACCTGTCTAAAATGCATTTTTGGCTTTTATTTCATAAAATGTGTATTGTTATATGTCATTGTATATCCATACAAAGTTGGCCAATGTCTATACATATTTAACCAGTCTTTGTAGTACATGCTACGTAGTTACAAAAGCATGTGGAATATTAACATTTTATTCCAGATCAATATAATTCTAATTTCATGATTGTAAGCTGAAAAATATATTAATAAGAAAATACCTCACGTCAGTATGAACGTCTGGCACAAGTCGGGTTCATAAAGACATCGTGCCCCTCTGATTTATCCAAATATAGCATTTGCGCCATGCCGCGTATATTTATTAACACATAACCCTCGTGATCGATATAAATCCTCAGCCACAATAAGGGTAGTGATCGGATCAACGCTATGTTGTAACATCTTGGCGAAAGTGCACCGAGATTTTGTGAGTAAACCCAGACACGCACACACACACACACACACACATCTATTCGATTCCCTTCCCTATTAGATGGACCACGCAACCCTCGTCTTTGTGCGAAACGTTTATAAGCACGTAGGTCAATCGATCACTGACTGGCCGAATCCGTGCGTGACACACTCGTTATTTGCAGCTCGGCCGGCAAAATCTATCGCGAGGACACATAACGCCTTCCTTCGATGCAGGAAATTAAAAGGACCGGAGGGTCCCTTGCCGCCAGCAATTCAGTGAACCCTCCACTTCTCTCCTCGGTAATAGTAGTACGCTGCTCAAAGTGAACAGTAACCCCTTGTGGCTATGCTCTCTCTTTCTCTCTCTCTCTCTTGCTGCAACTCGTGCAGTTTACTGCAACGTTTACACCAGAGGAGAAATTGCTATGACTTTGCTTTATTTTCGTTTTCTTCGAGCAGTAATTGCCCTACTTTGACGTTGATTCTGGATTTTTTTTATTTTTGACCGGAATTAATATCTTTACTTTACAAACCGAACAAAAAAATATTAAGTCTTAGATTTTTTGCTTAAAAAATATTTCATTCCAAATATCTTTCTTCTATGTTTCATCAAATTTTTATAAAGATTACATGAATAGAAAGGTGCAGTGCCAATAATATTCCTTATCCAAGCTTATTCTTCATATACAAGCTCCAGAGTTGAACTGTAAAACGTTCAAACTCTGCATAAGCCATTATTCATGTGCGGGTATCTCTATCATTTAAAAAGAACGAGCAAACAAAATAAATTTGCAAAGTTGGCAGGTTAATTAACGAGGACGGAAGTAATTAGGAAGGTTCTTCATTATATCGAGCAGCCGAATAGCAGGAAGCACTTGAATCCCATGAGAACTGCAAAAAGCTGATATACAGAGCATTAAACACCTGGCAGGATTTATCTTGCGAACTCTTGATTCTTTCGAAAAATGAAGAATACAGAAAGTCAAAACTAAAAGAAAATAGCATGGCTACATCGTTTGAGAACTCCTAATTAACATCTGCTCGTGCGATATAATTTTTAACTTTCTGCACAGTGAAGGAAAGTTCAATATATGAGTTAGAATAATCTGGCAAGATCAATAATGGAGCTGTTAAACCTCAACTTAACTCAAGTTTATCGTGAAGTCCGATGGTTTTCTATATCAATAAATTCCTATGCTCGCAAATAACGTATTTTTTTCGTAAAATAGAGGTGCTATATCTTTCTATTTCAAGTCGTTATACTTTCTTCGTACTCGCCCTAGCTAGACCCTTTACTTTGGTGTACTACGTAATTTTGAAAATACTGCAGTAGCGGCTTGTTTAAACAGTAAAGTAATACCCTGCATCTATGGACACCGCACATAACGTACCTATAGTATATCGTCGCATAAAATGCTTTACCTAAATTTCGTAGATAGCTTATCGGAAGTATGTCGATCGAGTATTGATAATTTGGATTTAAAGAAATTGATAATAAAACTTCAAGCACAATATTCAAATAGAATATTTGTATAACAATAGTAGTACAATTAACCAACAAGATATGATCTTATTATTATGAGTCAGAATATTCAATTTCTCAGAAACTGGAATGCACAAACAGAGCCTTATATTAAAATGGTTAGCCACTGTTTGAGCGCAATAGAAAAGAAGCAGACACAGAGTTGAAATTTAAAAATCTCGTTCTCAGTAACTCATCCTCTTTGGGCTGATCCTCTTGGCGTGCAGCTGCAGTCTCTGGTTAGGTCTTGGCATTTTTTTGGTGCGCCGCGTGCCGAGATTCATTTAACCGTCAGTCCGCTTACACGCCTCTCTCCGGTTCACCGTCAACATAGGATCGCGATTTGCTGAACTTTTTTTTTATCAGCTCTCTTTCGTCCTTGGCTCGTAGAGTGTATCAACCGCGTGAGCCTCTGCCTTTGTAGGCTTCACTCTCTAACCACAGACTCTCGTTCTCTGTGATTTAATCCCTCGGCTCACGGAACATACGCGCGGTTTGAGAGAAATAAACAAAAAAGCGGTGACAGAAAAAATACCATTTGTTGCAATCTTAGTGCTAGCCATTTTCAAGTGCTGTTCAATATTATCTCTCTGTATGTCCCATAACGGATTATGAACTTTGTAGCACTGCACATTAAAGAGACTAGACTTTATTTTTGTAGTAAAAAATGTGTCTTCATATTTTTTTCGAACCATTTTTATAGCGAATTTACAGGCATTTTTCATCTACTGGTTAAAATCGAAAAACTCGGTGCTTTTACTGGTGAATTTTTCAGTTTGGTACATTTTTCTATCATTGCCAAATACCTAGAGTATTCCGTATATTAATGAATGTTATTTTTTTCGCTTGAACTTATTATTCGAATAATGTAAAAAGCTCTAATATACGTAATTACCACTGCTCACTTTTAATAACGAATGTCGAATTATAACAGAAATTACAAGCGTATCAAGAATGACAAAAGAGGGTTTCGTCTCGTCGTCGCGGGCTAATTAAAATTTGGACACACGTAGATTAAATTACATCGTCGAAAAGTTAAGCGAGAAATCTGACTGTCTATAGAGCAAGAGTTTAAATTACAAAATTTAGAAAGCCGGTGAGCTTTTCAATACCCATTAATTACTAGAAGCTTCTCTGATAATGCTCGTAACGTTCTATCAGAGTAGCAACAAAGACTCTCAAAGGTATAGGGAGTTTGCTTGCTGCTACTGCAGTGTATTGAGCAAATTAAGTCGAACGTACAAAATATGAGTTTCATAAAGGCTTTGACCGCATACGCGTGAACATGTACGGGTGTACGCGTTATTATAGGGTATATGCGAGTTTGCTACGTACATAACGACGATTTGTTTTTGCTGCGTCTTAAGCATACATATACGCCGTCTCGGTAGGCAAAGGTAAAACCGGTGGCAGCATTGTTCTGCGATCCGTGCGCATCAAGCCGAAACAAAAGGATCCGAGCAAAAGGCTCATATATGCGAGCGAGCCGCTTATCGGGCTTATCAATATGGCGATATACGCGTATATGCGCAAGAGCTTCATTGCGACTCTCGTCATTTGCTGCAAATGCGAAGGATTACAATGCGACCAGCGGCCGTTTCTGCTATATAACGCGTATTGTGCTCCCGTTGCTTCTGGTCGTGTGAGTATGTATACGAGGCGTATAGCTACGACAAAAGAAAGAGAAAATCAATCGGTGTTATCGGTGGCTGCTACTCCAATCAAAAATTTGTGTGCGTTTTCACTTTTGTTCGGCGCCATATTCGCACGTACTCTCTGTCGAGTGCATTAAATTGATTGTTCCGCGATTCTTTTATCTACGCTCGTGCTGCTGTTGTATTCGCGAGAATCCGATACTTCTTTATTATGATTATACTAACTATTTCGAAAGCATCCGCTGGAATCTGTATGAGCTTTTTCAGATTTTCTGCACACTACTGCAAGGTATAGAAATGAATACTTTAGATGGATTTCATAATATTCCGATGTACTTTTTTTCATAAAAAAACCATCTGTACATAAACTTTTTTTCAATACAACATGTGTGAAAACTCGAGAAGGTATCGATAAAAAATCGCAATATCAGTTATTTTCGCTCTCCATTACAATAATACTCCGTATAGCTTATTAGCATATTAATAGTCTTTAGCAACGTAAAAATCATTTTCTTCTGCACCGATATAAATATATAATTTATCTCCATGAATATAACACATTTATATGATTATGTCAGTTAATATTTGACGAAAATACAGTTTAAAATAAAATACAGTGTGTGTATTGAGTGGGAGAACATTTTTTAAAGAATTCATGTCCGTATTTTTGGTGGTAGGATTCGATTGTACTTTTGAACGTTTATGGAGTAAAAAAGAGACAAACGATGCAAGAATAATTACATTTGGTACTTAATTTTTATTAGATTTAATTAAAAAAGAGCTATATGTGAAGTCAGTGATTTCAAATACCCACTTTGATATTAATGATATTAATTGATATTAATAATCTTCACGGCATCGGCAAGAAAATTATGTAGTAATAAACTGCTTGTAAAGTAAATTATATTTTTAATTTCATTCCATTTTTCTTCTAGAAATGCATTGAGCCATTTAATGTTAAATAAATATTTTACGAAACAACGTAATACTTTCAGTCAAAAGGATTATTTTATCAAGTTAAAAAATCATCCGACCAGGCAAAGCCCTCCTAAATCAGTAAATAATTAGTGAACATTTTCTGAGTAAAATAGGATTCTTTTTGGAGAAAAAAATTTGCGAAATGGAAACAAGCTATAAAACTAAAAAAAGCTTTTAATGACACGACACGAGACGATTGCATGAAAACACGGACCCTTCCTTTGATAATAACAGGTCATTAGTTGTACCGTCGAGCCACTCGATTCTCAACGAAAGGAGCTACCATTGTGTGTACTCGACTCAAGTAGTGAAGGATCAACGAGAATCATGGCTCGCGCCGAAAGTGGAAGAGCAAAGAACGGCCGACGAAGCAATTAGTGCTCTCCCCCCCCCCCCATTCTCTCTCCTCCCTCTTTCACGTCTTTCTTCGTCGTCGTCGTCGTCGTCGTCGTCGTTGTCCTCGTCGTCGTCGTTCAGGGAGTCACGGTGTCGCGAGCCCGAGTCAATTGAAGGAAAACGAGCTCTAACTACGTCGTCGCACACATCCTGCAGGATAAAAGGCGTAGGTAGACAAAAGGAAGGGGGTTGGGATGCCAGTGCCAACCAACTAAGCCAAGCCATCCAGCCGAGGCGAAAGGGTTTGGTGATGCGCCGCCACCGCCAGTAGAATTGTGCTTGCAAATCAAGCGGTCCAAATTTACATGAGATTTATAGCATTCCGTTTGCTCGGCCCCAACGACAACTACCTACTACTATATATACTATTGTTGTACTACTGCTGTTGCGTAATGTCCTGGCGAGTTGCGCGCGAATGCGCAAACGTTTCTCCCTTCTCTCTCTCGCCCCGGTTTACCTTCGTTTTTGCATTTCGCGAACGTCTGCTCCGAGCTTCAGCGTTTAGCCACGTTTTCTTATATTCTATATCTGCCTCATTATTTCCACGAGCGTGTCCTTCCCTTTCTCTGCAAAGCTTTTCTTTTTCCCTTTTTTTATCGCAAATGAAGCTTTGTTTTTGATCGGTCGTAGCGCGGTTTATTACGCTCGCTTGAGAGCACTTTATTTTACGCTGCTTTATGTCTTTCTGCAGCGCCTGTTTATGAAGAATATCTACCTCTGTTAGGACATTTAACAAGTGGATAAGATTCTTTATGATTTACTTGAGTTGGCTTGGATATTTTAACGCTGTTTGGCGCAGATTTTTCCATCCAAAGAAACTGCAAATGAAATGAATCGCTTGATTATTATATTTTTCTCAACTGGTTGGGTACTACCGAATATTAGTTCAACTAGAAAATTATTTTAGATGATGGTAAATATTATTATATTTTCTTTTTTAGGGGAGAACTTAAAAGTTATCATCCTAAAATCCTCATATCAACTTAAACGATCCACTTTAATTTCAGTGTCATTTAAAAGTGAGAGCACTACCCATCGCCATAAAGTACACAGATAAGTATCGAAGCTCGTTCCGTCAGCACGCAAAAAAATAGGTTAATATTGACTATGTAGTCGTATGAAAGTCGTAAAAGACGTTAGTGTATAATTGAACTTCTCTGTTACGTTTGTGAGACTTATTTTTAAGTTACATACGTGTGTGTGTGTGTGTGTGTGTGTGTGTGTGTGTGTGTGTGTGTGTATACGTGAGTCGAACTTCGATCCTCAAACACTCTGCGGGGTTATTCATTCGCGTCTTTACCCGCCCGTGCACGACAATGTCTCTGTTTTTCTTACATGTGCCAAGCAAACATCTCGACAATATATACTCTCATCCCTCCCCTTCTATATCTCTCACGATGTCGTAACTAGCAGACGTCGCCGCTTGCGAGTTATACATTTTTGCACGCGATGACTAGCATCAATGCCGACTTTTCTTCTTTCCACCCTCGTCTAGAAGGGGGAAGTAACGTATGGCTTTGATTCTCTGTTTCTTTTCCCTCGACTGTAATATGTATTACACTGCAATGTAAATAACGCGATCACATTTCAATACAGATAAGATTGTCAGCGGGGTATTTGTGCACGTACGTTTCACTGACATCTGACGATAGATTAAATGATTTTCGATGTCGTTAAGGCAATGATAATTAGCTCGCCTCAGAGCCATGTAAAGATGAGGAACCATATAGACAGCTTTGGAGAACGCCAAACTAGTACGGAAATTAAAAACGTTGACCATGTCGTTTAGTGGGCCACCGTAAACTTATGTGAACTGTTTATATTGAGATAGAGTTGGGGCGTACGCGCGAGCGCAAGAGACGCTTGATTTATGGAGAGTAGTGTGCGCGCTATTTAACAGTAGGTTAAAAAGTTATTCAAAGTAGATTCGAGAAAATGCGCGGTAAATTTGCCGCTGTGAGTAAGTATCTCTTTGGACTAAAGGGATGATCATGTTTACAAGAGAGCACAACAAGCACCGCAACATAAATTAGTTAAAACTTTTTGTTCAAACAGCTTACAGTTTTAAGCAACGCTCTATTTTCACTTGAAATTATGCGCGTTTGCCTCATGTAGCGCTGTAAATTAAAACACATGCTCTTTCGAGTGAATTTTCCAGGGCTTTATTTGAAAACTTTTCTCTAGGAAAAGGAGAGCTGTCAACCGCATTTTATAACTGACACGTCTATTGTTGTACGGTGAAATAGAAATGTTACCAAACTTACCTGTATGTACTCTGGCCTTTTTATAATTCATTCGCATAGACATTAAAGTTACATCGGCAGGAAGTAACAAAAAACAATTAAGGAAGGAAAGGAATTTATAGCTGCATATATAAGAACATATTAATCGATTAAACATATACGCCGAAATGCCACCCTCCATTCAATGTCCCCTACCAAAAATAAAATATCCATAATCCTCGAAATCACGTGAAATTTATTTTTACGAGGATATCCGAGTTGCTGGATAACGGAGTTGGTGACAGAGTTTATAGGGCGGCACACGCACAGTACAAACGGGAGGGGTCTAGTCTTATTTATCTCACGAAATCAAAGCTCATTTACGTAAAATCGCTGAGCCACCGCGGAGCTCTAGCTTCATGCAGGTGAAACGCAAGAAAAAAGAATCCATAGTGCCGTAAAAGTTCATCAAGAGAGTCAGTAGCGCGCAGCGTATAGAAGCGTCAGAGAGAGGGCGGCGGTGGCGCGTAGCTTAAGTTTGCTGCGTGCAAAGTGTCGCTCGCGGCTTACGACGCGTCAACATGGAAATAGACCGGGCAAGGCATTGTCGCGCAGCTAAGGCGAAGTGTCGGAGCGGAATTCACGGTAGTAATTCACGTCGCTGCGACGCTCGCCCGCGACGCCGCACCGGTAGGCACTTATTAATGGCCCCACGCTCGCACCACCACCACCACCACTAGTACTACCGACTACCACCGTCGCGTAGAAGCACTCCTCTGACACCTACTACATTAAGAAAGCCATTAGATACCGTGCGCCGGACCTTTAAGGTCGACCCATTGTTTCCTGTGTAGCTCTGAAATATCGCTCTACGGCTCACTCTTTCTCTCGGCCGCGACACACGCTCGTAGTCCTTGAACTTCTTTCGCAGCTTCTGCTGCACGTCTTTTTCTTCACTTTTTTCATTTCTTGGTTATTTCTTTTTTTTGCGAGCGAAGGAAAGAGATAAGCAAGCTTTTTCAATTTGAGTCTGGTGGGACTCGGAGTAGTAATCGCAAGTAGTATGTCATACGTCTGGGAGAAATCGAATCTCCTTTCCAATCCTAATAGACTGCGGCGCGTACGTGTTCACTTTACTAATCTTGCTTGCGCGCGCGCGTATACACGCACACCCAAAAGCACGCTATACTTCCAAGTGGAAACATTAATAATTTTATAGGCAAGGGCGTTAACCGATAACATCTCAATTTTCGAAACCTATATATTCATCGCCACGACTCTTGTGATTCATTGCTTTCAAGAACTGCAACGATTTAGTGCACCTAATCGTACGTAACTTTTCAACGAACTGCAGTAGCTTTTACTCAGCGACTGCGATGACAGTTTACTGATATGAATATTTTTCATTGAATTTGCCGTTATAAATTAAGACAGTAGTATTTCTTTTTGTCAAGAAGTGCAAACTTTACCTAATTATTTATCGAGGTAACTGCGAGCTGCAGATATCTAATTTAACCTCTGAAATAAAGCAATATTTAAGAATTTATGTATCAAGTTACTATTATTGTAACCACAATTTTGAGTGCTTTAAAAAACTTGATCACCCATAAAGAAAGATCAGAATTCTCTACGAAAACTAAATTAGCAGTGCCGATTATTCACATTGAATAATAATGCCTACGTAAAATATGAGCAAGTCCGCGGAAGTTGTTCTAGTAAAAGGATGTTTCCACGCGTAAAACCAATTGGGCTGGCGCGTTCAAGAGACTGATGCATCGAGCTCACGATATATACCTTATAACTTGTGCCGGGACGCAAAAGCTCGACTACTCCCAAGCCGCTTGGCGTGCAAGTATACGCGCGCTACGTGTACACCGTGCGAGACTTGGAGAAAGCATTGTGATAAATTTAAGAGAGGCGCGCATAGGTATGCGCGCGAGGAGAGAGCAAGCACCACCCTTGTAACGTTTACTAGTCTTTGGCTGGCCCTGCCTCCCCTACCCCGCGCAATCGATCCTCGTTGCCCATTACCATTCCGCACACGGGTTAACGTAGCTACTTCCCTTCTACGAGACGACGGCTATGTACCGAGAATCGTAATGGTCGTCTTTTTTTCTTTTTTCTCTCTCTTTTTTTGGTGTGTCAGTGAATTTTTTAGAGGAGCCTCCCGGTAGACGAGGGCAATCGTTGAGAAATTAATAAGGGCTAGAGAGTAAACGAAGGCTTATCTTCGCCTATGCCTAGTTGGCAAGAGTGTGCCCCGTTGCCTTTCATGATTTATACCCACTAGAGGAAATCGCGTAATTATGAATTTACGTCGAGGCGAGATTGCGCGCGCTCACCTCACGCGACAGGCATTCTTCTATTTTTAACAATTTACGTCACGAAACTTGCAAGCGCAACGTTAAATATCTGTGTTTATATTAATAAATTAGCTGTATTAGCGACTTAGGGGCGCGCCCGCACTCATGAGCTTATGTACCTTGTTTTTCTTTCTCGTTAAGAGTCAGTTAGAAATAATTATGGCACCAGATATCGGCTAAATGATAATAATTCGCATGACGTTGACTACTTAAAAAACTAAGTTTTTCTGAAAAATTGAATTTATAAATGCATGGCTCGACGTTTATCACGTACTTATTTTGAAATAATAAAAAGTATACACAAAGAAAAAAAGAGTAGGTAAATAACAGTAAAAAAATATAAACGATAATTGTTTAATATATCGCAAGCTTTTCACCATAATCAAAGGTTAAACTAAATTTAATTGTCATTACAATTCTACTTAGTTAATGGTAGATAATTGACTGTTGGTTATTCCACGAATTCCATTATTAATGACTCATGATTCAAATATTAAATAAAATATATAGATAGAATTGCTTTTGAGTAGCAACATTCATCCACATTAGTCAGTTTTTACGTTATCTACTTAAACCAACTATCGATGGTATTGCATTCCAGCCAATTTTGTAGGTGATCGATTCATATTGTATATACATTCAACCAAAATTTTTAATTCCTCACCTCTTAGTGATGATGCAATTATATAATTTTATATACTTCTAGGTGTGGAAATAATGGACTGCATTATCAAATAAATTGGTAAGACCCTTGAGTAATAATTAAATAGTCTGACGCCACGCCACTCAAAGTTTTAGTATTTGGAGTTGTATATGAAGGTCGACGAGTTGCTTATTAAATACGAGCAGACTCAATAGACGCTGGAGCTACGCTTGTAATATCCAAAACGGTAATCAATTTAAGCAGTAAACACGTGCGAGAGAGAGAGAGAGTAGGAGGACTTGCAGGGCAACACTTGCTCTCGGTTTTGCACCTTTCCACGCTGCTGCCGGGGGCATGCGCCAAATGTACCCTCCTCACTCTCTCGTTTTCACGGTACTGCAACCCTCTCTAGCACTAGCGCGAGAGGGGAGGTTGGCGAACCGGCAGCGCACATTCAACCGCCGGTCTTCGTGGTGGCTGCTCGAGCTTTCGTGCAAGCGCTAGTCGGTCTGCAAACCGCGTGCAGTTCGTTCACGCTCTTTAATGCTGTCGTGTTTCTGATATATAAGCTTCATACCTTTATCTCTCTTTCGCTCCATATCATTAAGCTGATGTCGCTGTTTCTATTCCATACTAGGGGTCACGCAAAGTGGTGAACCTCATTTCATGAGTTTTCCAGTGTCGTTGTGATGCTATACGCAGAGTTTAAGCTCTTTCAATATCATTGTTTACGCATTTGTTGCGTGTGATTATACACGAGGGAATAGTTACGTAAAAAGTACAAAGATCAATTTTCTATTAACTATCTCCAGCAAGCAAGTATGCTATTACTGATATTCTATATACGTATTGCGGATCTTCTGATTCGCATTCAGTTTCGCTGGTAACATCAAAGTAACAAAAATAAATACAATAACTGAGCTGGTTTATAAGTGTACAAATTCAGAAATATCTCTGACGCATGTCCTCGCGAGGTCTCGAGAATCGGAGGCACAACAAGTGAGAGTGTGTGCGCGTGTGCGCGGTCACGTGTCGTCGACGTCGGCCGAAAAAAAACACATGCCGGCCAAAAATGTGATTTATTCAAGCAAGTCAACCAGTGCAATCCTTGCCGTACATTACCTCTTTAGTTCACCGTCAAACGTTTGAAAAATAAAGCTCATCCTGCGTGTGTACGCGTGCGTTGCCTTTGAATATATAGGTACGATCTACGAAAAGCATAGAGAACACACAGAGAAAAGGCGAAAGTAAAACAGGAGATAAGTGATTTCTCATCTGGTGATCGCACGCACGTGCGTCCGAAGGATAGCAATGAGGATGGCTCTGTCGTCGGAGAGGAACACCTGTCAACGATGCTGCAGCTACAGCCTCCTGATTCTGCTTGGATTTATCGGTACGTGCACGATTCAAATCTCTATACCGCCTCTCTCTTTCTCCTTCTCTGCGCAGACATTTATTTCGTGAGATTTATCGTGTTTGTCAGACTGATTTGCATGGGGTTAGGGCTTAAATCCCTACTATTTGTAGCCGAGCTTGCTTCCGCGGTTTGACGTTATGTGGATTTAAATTGCGGTCCACAAGACAATGGCGAGTTTGCTTGATGTGGTTTAGCTTATTTTGATATGCGATTGGTACTCGACGTGTTTTCATTGTTTTTCGTGTGATTTCGAGTTAAATAACGCTACTGATCAAATATTTCAACTTCCCGATCGATATGTTTATTTCATTTAGCGACATTTCGTGGTAAAAAAATGAAGATGGACATGGAAAATTTGAAACTAAAATCAGTCGTGCGTTCCCAATGTTTGATGTGACTGTAATATTCGAAAAATAAACAATCGAACGATAAAGCACACGATTCGATCGATTTTTCATTCTTTAATGACAATCAACTGTCGTATGGTAAGAATAGTCAGGTCAGAGAAATTTATAAATAGCAGTATTAAAAAATGTCATAAAATCGTAAAACGATATCGCTCATTCATTAAAAAATTTTTTTTTTTAATTTTATGCATTGCATCCACGCAATGAAAAATTAAGATAAAACAAAGCAACAAAAGCTTTGCTTTATGGGAATGGACTTTTAACGAATCTATGAATAACCATGAGTTGAGATAAAGCTGAAAAATAATTTAGTAAACATTTTGCGAAACGGTGAAATGTATCATTTACGGCATTTTAAATACACTCTTTTATGTGCGAGCACAATAAAAATTTTATCACTGTCATATACGACAAATTGGATGAGCATTGCTCGTGTAATCTTTTATGATCTACTTTTAGATTATACGAGATTCGATAAAGTTGTACAGTGTGGATTTCGAGTCTTGCCAAGTTAAAATAATGGGATCTCTTTTCATAGCTTTCTCTTTCTTTTTACGGGCTAGAGTTTACAGATGAGGCTGGCAAGTTGTGAAAATTAAAAATTTTAATTTTCCCGCTCAGTACACCGAGGTTCTCGGCAATCATCACGTGCGCCTGCCTCTGCGACTTTAATTCAGTTTAAGCGCAATGCGCGTACGCATCGAATAAAATTAAAACCGATGACACGTAAAATGCATATAATTCATTCCCACAGCAACGCGCATCGCGATAAAACTCGCTGCGAATTACACTTTCGTCTGGTGTCAATATTTATATTTAATCCTCGAAGCAGTGCAAAAGTGCAGAGTATATACGACTGACTTGCTCGCGAGCGTTGACACTTCAAATTAATTTCGCTTCCTCTTCCTCCTCCTACTTCGCCCCTCTGCTTGTCATGACCATTATTGTTTATTACTCGTCTCGTTTTAGCGCCTGGTGGCGTCGCGAGTCACTGCAGGGCAATTATTCATGAAATTAAGGCCACCTACCCGTGCATATAAACACACACGCACACACACGCACGCGTACACACAATTTAATAGAAAATATCGCTGGTCGTGTGCTAGCTCGCTAAATGCACGAGGGCGATGCATAAATGTTAAAATCCTGCTTACCAAGTTTTTCCTTCCCCTTGTTTTACCGTTATTTCATTTTAAATTGCTGACACGTTAAGCTTCGCACCCAACCCTTTGCGCGCGCTCTCTTTCTCCCTCTCTCTCTCTCTCTACATTTAACAAACGCTTAAGCTCTTAGCCCACGTTTCTTACTGCTACAAGTAATGTATCACTTTTTGAATAATTTATCAATTTCTTGCCGTTACTCCATCAAGAATGAAGTATAATCCAACATCCAGCGACGAAAATTTTACATTGCCTAGAACTGTGTAATCATTTGTTATAATTTCAGTTTTCTATAATTGTAACTATAATCCGGAAGGTAATAATTTGTTTTTTTGCTAATAATAAAGTTTGGTATTAGCTGGTACGTTTTGGTGCCGCAGTCACAAATTAATGTTAACTAGATAGTCCGACTTAAACTTCAAAAGTACAAACTGCATTAATAATGCCCAACGTCGACTTCAGAGCAGCTGCTCGTCGAAGTAAAACCAAACGGAGTAAAAGAAGAAGAAAAATTCATTTCGTATACCCCGCTCGCACGGGATACGACTACAACAAAAACGATGTTCGTTTTTTTTTTTTTGCAGCTTGCACGTGGTTTTCGATCATACCGGCATAAAGGAAAAGTATAAAAGTGATGGACGAGGCAGCAAAGAAGTTGTGTGCAAGTGCAGCTGTCTGCTATGCTAAATGCAAAATGATTGAGCGAGTGCGGGCTGGCTATTTTTTAGTCAGTGAATGTACATATGCGTATATATGTAGCGTAAATTGGAAAGACAGAGAGAGGGAGGACTGCTATGACTCAACAGGTTACACTTTCGCATTGTTAGGCTAATTGAATTTGCTTAGCCTATGCAATTTCGTCTCCTTTAGCCATGTCTTTATATAGTGATATCTCCATCGCATTCGGCGTCTTCATCTTCGTCAGCACGTTTCCATATATGCGACATGGCGTCGATTATACGCGGATAATCCAGGCACAAATGATTGCTGCCGGCCCGGGAAATTACTTGAAGGCCATTCCACCGGAATACGCGCTGTAGAAACCAAGGGCTTGTAGAGATTCGCAAACTCAATCCGCTATTATGTAAGTCCATAATGGAGTTGATACAATGAAGCTTGTACAGTATAAACTCCTCCCTCGGTAAAATTAAGTTTGAGTCACCAAACTCTTTTTCCAAATATTCTACAATCGTGATAACCTTGAATGGCATAGTCTTCTCTAATTGCTATATAGACTTATTAAAAGTTCAATCTTTTCAATTATTAATATGACGGTAATACGTCCATACGTACAGCAAAAACTTTATAAATTATACATTGCATTCGATTATAGTTGAAAATTGAAACGGTAATAATTTATAAGTTTTGATTTACTTATTATGATTAATATCGCTTATTATACAAATAATCGATCGTTTTTTTTACTTTTTAAAGTGTTTCTCTTTTTTAAATCGCTTTTCAATAAATCAATGTTGTACATAGAATGTTTGTCACCGCAAAGACAGATCAATGATATAACATTTTTAGCGAAAAAAATGTTGAACTCCATACGATGCTTGTTAACAGAACGTCAAAAAATCAAACGACACAATTGATTGATTCAACTAGAACTGCATTTTAACTGGCATCGTTGCAATCGTGATGTAGCAACGAGGGGCTATATAGAATAAAAGTGAACGAGAAACGTTCTTGTGGAATTAGCGTAATCTAAATTTAAGCACGTCGCTTCTGACGAAATAAACGAGGAGGCCCATGAAAGGTAGAAAAATAAAATAAGAATGGGCTAAGGTAGAGGGGAAAAAAATTAAATAGACTTGGACTCTTTCCAGCTCGGGTTAGGGTAAAAGGTCCACGAAAACAAGAACAGGTACAATAACAGGAATTTGTAACAGGAATTCGTAAGACTTCATCGTTCAAAATGTTAACATCTTGTGAAACTTTTAGTAACAAAATTATTGAATAAAATAATTTATCGCTAGTGATAATAGTGTTAAGATACACAAAGTACTTTATCAAGTTTCGCTACTATTAGAAATATTCGCCGAACGTTTGAGAATAATATATATACGAAGTTATTTCTAATTGCAAGGATTATCTATTAAAATGATAATTAGTAAGTTAAACACGTATCTATTTTAATTATAAGTAAATTTGACAATGTACTGTATTGCCATTGTAAAATCCCTGATTTAAAAAGTGTTGCAACTTGAGACATCAATATATTTGAATACCAGTAGAATACTTTAGTGTTAATATTCATACAAATTTTAAACAGTAAACATAGTAATAAAAGTGCCGATAAGTTTATTCAAGTTTTGTGTATTTTTTAAATAAACGCATTTTAGTCACAATGATTCTCCTGGGAATCAAAAAAACCAAACAAACACAGTGGCTCACGTGTGCAAGCTCGGTATTTATTTGCATATAAATATTCATCTTCGCCGATGATATCGCGATCGCTTAGTTTGGATAAACGTATTAAGCGGCCCCTGGTCGCCGATAGCAAATATTTATATACAGATAGTTTTAGCGGCGCGACAGATCCATTGTTACGTGGGGACACACTAGTCATCGAGGAATATCGAGATGCCCGTTTTGCAGTCGTCGACGTTTATTACGAACGAATTAACCTTCATGTATTTTGATTTCTCCGATGAATAATGGTTCTCGTAAATTTTTTTTTTCATTTACTGATAAGTAGGCCGACCCTTCATCAAACTCTCGTATAAAAATAACGAGGAAAAATTGTTTCCGAATAAGTAATATTTTAAATCAAATCACGATCTTTGAACAAAATGCCGAAGCAATTTATGGAAATCTAAAGGTATCAGTGATCGTTAAAAATAATATCTAGGTCAAAACTGAAAATTAACTTTGTCAAACTCGAGCCATATAGCGACGACGTCGCTCAGGAGATAAATTATACGCAACGAGTTCGTTTAGCCTGAAAAGTACTGAGCTTCTCGAGCTTTACATACTAATTGTCGTAACCTGCTAAACTTGCGAATAGCTTCAATCTCTCGAACAAAATGAAAAAGAATGAAAGTGCAATAAAGACTTTAGACTTGTTCTTAATGATTTAAGGGATTCCTGTTAGAATTTCAGACGATCCTTAATTTGTTAGAGCTCTCAAGTTACATTAATGGCATAAGTTTCAAGAATAATACAATTAGAAAAGTTTATTCGATTAATCTATTCCGTAGTGACATAATAAATTCCTTAATTCCGTTACTGCTAATAAAATAAAATACTTCGAATTTTTTACTTATATCAATATTCTATTTTACTGAGACTTGTTCAATATTGGGTGATCGTGATTGCATTTGAACAATTTGAACAATTTTTAAAGTGTCAGCCTACTACAGCAAAATTTTATTTGAAGCGATATTTTTGAATAACTTACCGCAGTATGATATAAAAGATAATCATGAAGGCAGATTTTATTCACCAAAATTCCCGTACAATTTACAAGCAATTTACGTCATCCCTCGAAAGCAGTGCATGAAATTCAAATGTCTTGGCAGTAAAACAACTCACTCCGCCGACACCTCACCCCATCTTTCCCTCCATCTTCAGTTGTGCCACGGTGGCATTTCACGAGTCGGCGGAAGCTCACCCAGCCGAATATTTCCGCTCTGGTCTATCTTCAGGCGACTTTGTGTTTCTATGGTGACTTGTGCATCATCGAACTACATTACTAAGATTGCATCAGACTAACTTTATTCATTCTTTATGTAGTTACATGTTTAAAGCGATTAAGTGAATTTTTAATGGGCCATAACCCAGTTGAGATGGTCGAGCTAAAGAATTACCGAGAAAAAACTCATTTTTAACGTTATCCTTGCTTCCGTCGCATCTTCTACTTTTATTTTTTCTTCACCTTTTTTCGCGAATCAAGAGGAAAAGTTTCATTAATGCTGTCATTTTATAATTAGTGGTCCGAGCCATAATCAAGCTTTTATGAACGCTACTAAATGCAAAACTTGCAACACAAAAGTTACCTCGTGTATATTAAATTTGTTTTCATATTGTTTCAACTCTCGGATTCATTTTAACTTGAGAAACTTCTCTGTGTTATTTCTTAGGTCATAGCCGGGGATCATAACTGTCAACTGTCTTATTTATAAATTTATACGCGGAAATGAATTTTCATGCAATATTTTTTTTCTATATTCAGTATAACATTCTTTGAGAGTTGTACATTTTATGAGATGTTAGATAAAAGTAAAAACATACAATTTGAACGTTTTTATCAAACTTAATGTTACGGAAAAACTATACATTGATAAACTATTAAATCAAAATCAAGATGAAAATGCGCTTTGATGCTGCAAGTAAATAAAGTATTTACGTGGGCTTTAATAAAAATAAGCCTTGTTCTCCAATTTCATACTCCGAGTATACGTAACATAAAAATAGACTTCCTGTGTGAACAAAGTACATTATAACTCACACACAATAGTATAAATATAAAAAAATCGCTCAAACTGTGGTTTTGCATACTCGAAATAATGCTATTATCTTGTTTTATTTTTCTACTCAATAAAATGAAAGGCGTATACCTTCGTGTACATTTTTTAAAATGTATTATAGTTATTTTTGCCAACTAAACCGTAATATTATCATACTGAATATTATCACTTCATTGAAAACAATGAATATGTAACGTGGAATATTGTCCATGCAAACATAATAACAATAACAACGGTAACGACAATAGCGATAATAATGATAATTTCAGCGATTATAATTATCATGATTGCAAGGCGGTTAAGCAAACGGCACGCTAATTAAGCGCGTTTCTACGGGGAGGTTTGAAAAAAAAATAAAACACACAACAAAGAAGACAGAAACGGGAGAGAAAAAACGAGAGCAAGTGCAGCTATGAATATTTGTTGTTTTTTTTTGCACGGACGCTCGTGCTTGCACTCGGACTAACGGCATTAACTCTCTGGCTGGAGCTGCGGATACTTCTCTCTCTCTCTCTCTCTCTCTCTCTCGCAAAATGCGCGCAACGGAGCTGGTGTATATCTAATTAATTTGTCGGCGTTGTATGCACACTCAACAAGAATAGCAAAAGCAATATATACGGCATACATATACGTGCACATACACATCTCACAACTGTGCTCTGCTGCGCAAGTTTGAGAGAGCTTGACGCGTCGATTGTGCGGGCGCCGAAAACTTGCCTAATTAGAGCGAATGCTGCAACGAGATGCGGACGTCTTGCTACTACTGCTGCTGTTGCTATGTATAAGTGCCGACAGAAGATGCGCGGAAGCCGGCGAAAGTACGAGTGCAGAGCAAATTACGCTACTTCGGACTTGCCTGCTATGCAGCTTTATTAGACACAAACTCGCAGCTGCCCATAATTGTTTGAGACTTGTACGCGTCAAAATGTAAGCTCAGCTAGAAAAAAAGAGGTCTTGCCGCGTGTATTGAGCTATACAGACGCTTCTATTCTCTTTTGCTCTAAGAAAATCCATGACATACACTTACACGATACTTTCGTTTATAATTGAAACTATCTTTTAGGCAATTTATATAACCAGTAAAAACTCAATGCGCTTGTTCTCATACCCTAACCTATATCACCCAATACCGGATAGAGATCCTTCATGATTTTATGCAAGTATGGACAATTTTCATATTTTCATTTCAATCTATCTTACTACAAAATGAAATAAGTAAAATATCAGCGTAAAAGCTTTTGTTATCGTAGAAATGAATATGGCAAAACGTCATCATCTAATTGTGTGAATTTAATGTAGAAAGCATATCCTGCCGTGAAAAAGAGAGAGAGAGAGAGAGAGCCGCTCAGTACAACTAGTAAAAAATTCATAGAGTCGCGAGTATAATTGAAAGTGCTTGGAGAAAGAAAAATTATTCATTTTTATAATACGTCGGATTAATGCAGTGTATGGGGGGGGGGGGGGAGGGTAGAAAACGAGTGAGGCTCTGAATTTTTAGAATTTAACGAGTGTGTTATCCAGGAGCTGTCGGGCGTCGAGTGAGATAGAGACGAAAGCTGGGTGGGCGCTATCTCGAGCGCCGTTTTTTCATCAAAACGTGCTCACTCTCTTTTTTCCTACGTGTTAGCCTGTATTTCGCGCTTCGGCAAGGTTGGAGATTCATAGTACAACTGAGTGAGTGTTCTTTTTTTCTCTCGCTCACGCTCTTTCTCTTTCCCCACCAATTTGCAGCCACTGAGAGAGAAAGACCACAGAACAAAAAATAGCTAGAATAATCAAGGATACGAGGATGCTTAGATTGCGGAAAGTAACGAACGACCTGATACAAGTGATAGGCTAACGGAAAAGTGATAATGAGAGGAGTGAAAAATCGACGAGAATTAATGAAAAACTCGCGCACTCAATTTTTACGTTGATTGAAAATGCAAACATCGATGCAATAATTGAACTCTCGTTGAAAAATTGATTTTTCATCAGAATTCGTTCTCAGCAGGTAAATTACTTTGGATTTATATTTCTATCAGCTCAACAATGTTTGTTAAAAATTCCATAAATTCAAGCTGAGTTTATCATTTGAAAACATATAAATTTTTTCCATCTTTAAATATCTATTTTTTTTTAATAACAAATCCGACGAGGTATTTCAAGCTGTGCTTCAATTTACTTTGACATGAAAACCAAATAAAAAAAATGTTCTCGTTCAGCTAGTAAAGAGGAACGCAAAGGTAAAGTAACTGCCACGTTAAGGTAATCTACTTTCTCCCGAAAGCGTTTCGAGTTTGCACACAGTAACCTATCAGGCTCGTAATATCAGCAAAAAACCGATCCAAGGCGAGCATTAAATTACCCGTCATCCGCACATTCTATCCGCAAATCGTCCTATTCTTCATGTTTGCGAGAGCGAATGCGCCACGAGAAAAACCACGACCGCCGCAAAGCTCTCGAGCAGGCAAATAGTCGTGTCGCTCCAAGAAATCCATTAAGCGTCAACTCACTAAACCGAGCACTCTTCAATGGCAAAAAGAATTAATCGTTTCTATTTGTTTACTTATCGAATGCAAAGTCTTTTTCTAAAAAAAAAACATTAAATTGGCTTTTTGCGTTTCATCGTTAAACAGTTTATCACGTCGTATTCTAGGTAATTGAATCGAAGAGCTTTTTTCCAGCGTGAAAAAGGACGGAAAATAAGAAAGAAAAAAAATAAGAAAAAATTCGCCAGGGAGAGCTCGATAATTGGTTTCGTTTCGACAAATATGAGGACTTGGCTTCCTCGAAGATGGCTTATCGCGGGCTAGTGTTCGTGAAGATATAAAAGAGGTAGTCGGGTCGCTGGCAGCCTAATTTGGCGGGTGAGCTAGCGAGCGAGCACGATATTCCAGACCGTTAGAGCTTGCACCACTACCGCGTGCTTTTCGCGAAACGTCCAATAACTTGAACGAATACGACGGGCACGTGCGTCGTTTGCCAAATGAACGATTCATCTCGGCAGCGCTAGCTGCTAGATGTGCGAACGCTCAACTGCCGCGCGAAATGCTTTTTAGCTTTGCGGCTTTCTCTTACTTCCCTCTTCGCCTCTATGTCTTGAAATTGCTGAAAGTCTTTGTGTGACCGCATTTGACGATTATTGCACACGATTATTTCAAATTATTGTCAAATCGATTTTTTAATTTCTTATGGTTCACATTTTAAATATCTATGACGTTGTTTCGCAATATTTCCAAATTGGTGTCTTAGCCATTTTTCAATAACTATAAAAATGTGAATATTGAGGGAAGTAATTTCGATTTTGTTATATTCACAGACATATGATAATGTTTTTAACATTTCTAGAACAATGTAAATTGATGGCATATCGCAATGTCATTATCATTTCAGAGGAATGCAATTAATACTTGAGATAAACGCATTACAGTCTCGTCAAAAATACTTGACTTTCTTCGTATACGCTTTTTATTTGCCGCACCCTTTTTCACTCTGCGTCCTCGGCAAAATTAATTGATGCATCTTGTTGGAATGTTGCACAATATTCGCAGGTGGCCACAAAGGCCTCTTGGGAGATAGCTTGTTATTAATTAATTACAACGCTCATAATCGGTAAACTCGCCGTGCATTTCGCCTACCTTTCCCCTTGGAGAATTGATTTTCTGCTCGCGTGAATCGACTAGTGCGGCTAGCACAAATCGCGTTATTATTGTCGCCGCGCACTGGTGTTATCTTATGCGTATGCGTGTGACTGCAGGCACTCGACACACCTTGAATTGGCGATTAACAGCAGCGAGGGACAGCCTGTCGGAATGCCTGTGTGAATTGGTGCAATGCATAGTGTCAACGCTAATGACTGTTTAGTATGAACCTCTTTGCATTTATCAGCTAGATGTTATTTCACCTCGAATAAGTTGAATTGTATGCTGTATGAATTAAGAAACTTAATTACTCATCGAGTCTGAAGAATTATGTACTTGATCAAAGTACCTCGAGATCGACAAATGGACTCTGCTTTGATTCTATCTAGTTACACATTCAATGTCTTTCCATAATTTAATTATTTACAACAGTATTATTGTTTGTATCCGCTAATATTAATTATTACCAGATGTACCGAATTTTACAATGTATTTAATAGAACTTTCGATGATAATTATACTAGAAAAAATAATATAAAAAACAAAAATAATTTTTCTTTTTAAGAAATAAAACTACACTACTCAAATTAGTATCAACCATCAGTCTCATCCAAGTGACGAACAAAAAAGTACGTACACGGTCGTTATCACAATGGAGTGCAACGGGGATTATCGTAACGCATCGGCACTAAAAAAATGTATCGCCAGAAAGTATCGTGCGATATTACTGTATGTCGCATAGCCGCAACGAGATGGTAAATCGATGCAGCTCTATGCATAAAGAAGTACGATGGCAAACGATGCATGAAAGAGAGCGAGAGAGAGAGAGGGAGAGACCACGGTGCGTCGTTTATTTCGGTGGATGAGACCTTTGCGATAATTTGAAAATAATGACTTAATGACAGCTTGTAGAGTCCGATATCAATCGCGAGGTTCCATGTGACGAATGGCCGAAGCGTCGTTACATCGATAAGCACACGTTAAACGGAAAAGCGCCTGCTCCTCAAACGAGCCACTTCCGGACGCTTACTAGTCTAGAAAACGCTCGATACTAAGTGCATGGTGAACTGCTCGACTGTTCACTTGCACATGCATAGCTCTCTTGCTTCCCTTCGAGGAGCCTTATTTAGATTCGCTTTTTCTCGGCATAGAAGCTTTTCAATGATGAAATTTCAATGTCAGTATTACTAACATCTTGGCTTAGGAATTGTTGATAGTGGTTTAATTTAAAACATATCTAAAATACTAAATGTATTCATTGATGTACTGTTGATGAATAAATATATAAGTGTATTACAAGCAGTTCTGCTTATTCGATAAACCAGTCAATACAAACAAATAATGTACAAAATTATATTAAAGTAATACTTATATTTTCAACTATACGTAATAATTATTTTTCAAATGTTATTGCATTTTTGGAATCTTTCATCGTGTACATTATCATCAATATATTAAATAAAGCGTATTTGTTACCATAATAATTTATGAAATTTAAATATACACACATACAGACGATTTCATAATATAGTAACTATCTAAGACGTTACGTTAACTTCAAATGGTATTTTCATCTTCATATTCGTCGTTTCATTTTTTACGTAGTCGGGATCATTCCAAGGTTGTACTTCTGCTTTGAACCAGATAATATAGACAGCATTTGATAAGATAGAAAATAAAAATATGATCCAAAATACTAATTTCCATTCGTATATCGTTGAATTAGGGGTTAATATACCTATGACGTTTGGTACAATTATTCCTACAGTAGCAGCTAATCCATTTCCAGCAGCCATTATTGAACCAGCATAATTTGGACTCAAATCCAAAGCGTTCATCATCACACTGGGATATAGACTGCCCATCAATGTTATTCCAATCATAAAAGATACAACTACGAGTGTCTTATCACATTCTGCGTATGAAGCTAAGAGTAAAAACATAGCTGGTCCGGTAATTGATATCGTAGCTAATAATTTCCTTACATTTGTCAAAGACATCCACTGTTTTTCCAATATTTTATCGTTGCTCCAAGTGCTCGCTATAACGTTAAGCAACATGAAGAGATATGGCAACGACGAAAAGTATCCATTATTTTCAAGTGAAAAATTGACAACTGTATCCATGTATATGGGTAAATTGCTGAGCATGGCAAAATAGGCCCAACTGTTGCCGGCAATACTGATCGTAAATGCCCAAAATTCCTTACATCGGAATATATGTTTCCATGGAGCTGAAGGAAGCTTACTCTGTACTTTTTCCGATTTGAAACTACTTTTCCAGTACTGAATCTCTTTGTCGGATATAAAAGGATGTGATTCTGGATTTTCGTAAACGAACAAAAGCCAAAATGGGAACCAAATTATCCCCACTAAACCAAAGAAGTAAAAAACACCGAACCATCCAATGCCTGAATATTTTATTATCGGAGGCGACATTATAGTGCCAATGAATATACCTATGAGTGGTCCAGAATAAATAACATTTCCAATTTTTGTTCTTTCCATTGGTGTTGTCCAATGAGATACCATCGTATTGGAACTTGGAATCATTCCACCACTTGCTATTCCCATAAGCATGCGTGTAATGATGAGAATAGTAGAACCACCCCACTCAGTTACGACAGGTGTGATAAAAGTTAGTACAGCTTGTACGAAAATTCCTAAACCTAAGATATATTTGCCTCCAAAACGTTCGGCTAAAGAACCAGAAAAACATTGGGCAATTGCATAGCTCCAATAAAATGATGAAAGAATGATTTCCTGCGTAAAATATTGGCATATAACAATAAAGTATTATTTTTCTTTGTGTAAAATCTGGAATGATCTAACCTGTGTGTTATGATCCCACGTATACCGTTTGTTTAATGTATCGTCTTTATTCCAAAAAATAAATAATGTTTCATTCGATGATATAGCATCATCTATATTTTTGCAGTTTCCACTGCCTCGTTTTTCTGAATTTTCAGATGGTATTACCATTTCAATAATACTGATAGAAATAATAACTCTAAATATAGTGCCTATGCAGAGTCCTAAACTGCTTAAGATAGCAAATACCCATTTTTGAGAGATACTAGAACCTAAAAACAAATAATATTTTCAAATAAAATCACTGTTTGGACATATTACGATGAACCCAATTGATATTGGTAAACGAGCATACATAATGCGAATAGTACTCACAACAAGATTTCCAAGACAATAACATTATTTTATTTTTATTTATTCGTCGTCGAACGGGTTTACATTAAGTTCATGAGGATAAACCTTTTACAGATAAACAATATAAAATATTTAATCAAATTATTAAAAAAAATAAGCACAACCTGTTCAAAATAGAAAAATGTACGAACATTTTAATCCTTTTATCAAAATATAATTTTATAGAATATTTTCAATCTGGAAAATTCGCATTCAGGAGTCTTTTTGATTCGTAATAAGATTAAATCATATTTGTACGACGATTCGACAAGTAAACTTGTTGAAATCATTTGGTAAATTATGAAAATTTATATCTTGCGTTTAAATGTTATAATCACATTGCAGTATTGACATTAGAGTTACAACTTACCTCAGCTTCACATTGAATTTTATTTTTAATTGTTGCAAATCTTTCCGAAATGTTAATTTTTGAAAAAAGCCGTTTTGATTTCAGTCTGTATTAAAATAATGTCTCGTAAGTATTTCTTTTATAAAGTCTCCATTTGACTATTTTTCGACTAATATGTCATACAATTAGTATAAGCCATATCTATCTAAATGATTAGATACGTTGAATGAACGTCTTACTAATTTCCTTTGATAATTTGCAAGCGACGTCAGAATAATATTCAGATTGATGATAATTTCACATGGGCTCGACTTGCTTCTATATAAAATAATCGGTTAAACAATAATGCGTGTAAATGATAGTACGAGAAAGTGAATTAATCTTTGCAATGATCCTTGCGTGATCATTGAATAGTCCACACTATTAAGAAATTACCTTTTTCACGTGTATCGAACTGTAATATTTTACAAGATGCTTAGAAATATAGAATGCGAGCATGTATAACACTGTTACGCGCACATAACAAAAATAATTTTTATCGTAAATAGATTTTTGTGCGGCTATTGATGTGCGCCAATTATCTTTTTGAGATGTTATCACTTTGTAATTTAATACTAATAATCTCGCTAAATGTTATCCATTTGATAACAGGATTTATGTTATCTTTTGATTGAACATAATTTCAATACAAAATTTAAAAAAATATGTATCGAGTTATTTAGAAAATTATTAAATACGCCAAATACGGATGTGCCTAGAAAATATTTCGTAATTAAATTAATTAATATATAATTAATTCGATTGTATTTATCATGTGCCAACTCTACATTTAAACGTCTATAAAATTTACATAAGCATAAAAATGATTAATTTCAAGTTTTTTTCTCAATATTAAAACTAATATTTGGTCTTTGCAGGTACAGTAATATTCGATTTTTATACACATTAGTTCTAAAGTTGTAAACCGGTATCTTGATTTTGCTTTGTTCAACCAATTTTTTAAATATTTAATTTATTATATTATAGACCGAATGTGGTAACAACTATTAAAAACAATCTTAAATAAAACTACATTCCAATAAACTTTTTATATTCGTGACTTTGACTTTTTATTCTTATTAACGAATATAATTTGCTGAAAACATGTAGGATTGTTGAGGTTAATATAATGTTTGAATATATAGTTCAATGCTTTTACTGAAATTAATCTGTTACAAAATGAGGACTGTGCCAAATTTAAGTCATTGTATGAACAAACATAATATGATAAAGACATAATGACAACAAATGTCAAAACAACTCAAAATACTACATTCTTTTCAGTAATAGTTCAAGTTTTTAAATTGTTATCGTGTACGGAACCAAAACTCAATCGAGTAATTTCATTCCGATGTTAAGATCTAGCTCTAGTGGCTGACAGCCAACAAACATGAGACGATATGACTTTTATTAATTTAAATCTTAATTATCTCTAAATCACTTAATAATTGACCTAATAAGCTCTTTAAGGTGTTTAATAACATCAGAATGATTTGTATCATAGCTTAAAATGTATTCGCATGTAAAATCAAGCCTGTGACAAGACCTTAGTCCTTTCATCCACAGTAGTATCTCCAGCCACTTACCTACATATACACTCGCTTATGTGGGTAGGCCGTCGTCGTAAATCGTAGATCTCTCACTCATTCGTTCGTGTATTAATAATACTAATGCGCACGTAGCTAGGTATCTGAGAGGCCGCAGTGCATTAGAGGACACGGTAGCGGACGATGGGGGGGGGGGGGGCTATCGTCGTGGTTGCACGCCGCTAGAATCGAAATAGTTGCAGTTACGTAGCGTTGCCGAAATCGTCATTCAACACCCCCTCCCCCTCTCCTTTTGGTATGAGAGAAAGCAAACGTCTAACCCACTTTGTAAAAGCAAGAGAGACAGAGAGAGAGAGAGAGAGAGAGAGAATATGGGAGGTAGAGGGAATGGCTTGCTTCGTAGCCCGCCAGCGTTGTGGTCTCTTTAGCCAGCCTCAAACGATCTTCTCTCTGCGCTTTATGGAGAGGGATGGGTTCATTAATAGCACCGCTCAACGCTGTTACACGCGCAAATACACTTTTCCCAAGCTTTTAAACTAATTTTTTTACTTTGATACCAAACTTCAAATGTAACCGGGAAAAACTTGTTAATTTTCACAATCGTCAGTCACTCATAGCTATCCGGTCATGGTTTTGAAAATTAATAGCACGCGGATGTAACCACGTAGCTATTATCTTTTGCTGCTTCAGCTGAAATTGGGTTATTGTTATCGCTCCATTTATGAATGCGATTACACGATGATACGGCCGTTTAACGTTACTATTATTCAGTATATTTCAACTTTTCATTCAGAACACTCAAAATGTTATCACTATTTTACATGTCCGACTAAAATTATGAGCTCGTAAAAGTATGCCACTCACGTTATACACGTAATTAAAGCGAATGGAGATTGTAAGAAAATTTTGGGGTTTCAAATGTACAAGTAGTATTAGTCAGGATACGTCAGGAAATTTTGACAGTCCAGACAAAGTACTTTGCTCATGATATATATTTCACCTGCTGCGGGAGGGACGAGGCGTCCCTATGCTCAAACTCCAATAATTAATAAAGCCGTTTTTGCATAACCCAACCAGCAAAGGCATCTATCTCTCTACCGGTCGACATATCCGTATGCCGTTTCGTGGCTGCCCTGAGAGAGAGAGAGAGAGAGAGAGATTAGACGAAGTTTCGCCCTCGAGATTAACGACGAAAATTCGTCTGGTTAACTGCGTACCACTTCTCGCAAGCGTTTGCCAAGAAAGAACTTTTGGACACAGACTTCGGTACAGTTTGTACTTCGGTGCACCCTGTCCCCTACTCTCTATCTCTCTCAGCCGAGTTCCAATTTGAATCGAATCGAAGAGTGCCACTGGCAAGATTGTGCGATTATGGTCCAACTTTTATTTCCGGTATTCCATTTTGCGCTTCGTTCGGCTAAACCACACTTGCCGCTTGGCCCTTCTCTGTTTTCACCCGAATTTAGGTAATTGTTATCGTCTCCCATTTCACGCTGTGGTTAACCTACTTTATAGTGCTCTTAACTTACGCTTTTACTTTTTATTTAATATCACTGTGCACGTATAAACATCGACTTCATAACTCGAACTGGAAATCTTGTTTTGATCTTCTATTTGATTACATAGTTGGGATTCCTTTGTTAGCAGAAGTAAAGAATCCAGTTTATAAATTAGGTCTTTTAAAAATGAATGGACAAACAATGAGAGAGGAAGAGAGAGAGAGAGAGAGAGAGAGAGAGAGAGAGTTTGCTATACAGTTATGTAAAAGTACGATTGTATTCGCCAGCATATAAGTTCTTAAGCCAGTTTCTAAGCTGCAACTCATCTATTGATCCATTACCTCTTGAAGCATAGGGTTATATTAGTTGTCGCTTGCCTTAGCTTTGAATTGGATAGTATACAGCAGTGCACTTGGAAGCTTGTCACTTCCGCTTTCCTGCTTCCGAATGGCGGTTTAGTTCATTGCTCCTCATAGCAGTAGTGAGATACACACCCCTCTAAAAGGGGAGAAAAGGATATTATGCACGGTTGTAGTCAGCTGAAGGATGACCCCTTGATTGGGAACAGTAAAAGGATCAAAATTAGATGCCTCAGGCTGAACGCTCGGGTATTATAGCTGTAGTAAAGTTTATGCGAAAATGACAATTGATTTACATTTGAATTGCTGTAATTTCACTTGGACTCTTCTATGACGTTCATTACAGTCATTAGCGGATATTTGAAATGCTAATGAGACCATTTTTACAGCAAGAATAGATGCCTACGATAGGAACTCGCACACGATATAAATACTTGATATAAAAATACTGGAAATACTATTTCTCTATAAAAAATATTCTTGAATAAGACAAATTTAATTTAAACTCGTAAATAAAGTTATAATGATAAATATTCTTGTATTATCCGTTACAGTTTTATACCACCGTTTTATTCAACTTGCCGAATGAAATTGGATGCAATATAGAACTCATCAATTGATTTCTCGATTTATACCCAATCGACTTTTTAATTAACGTCGGTCAGCATGAGTTTTGAAAGATGCACAAGCCATTTCCTCGGCAACGACCCATTTATATACTATTGGCAAGCTCGAGTCTTATTTTAGCGGCAAGCTGAAAGAAGCCGGAAATCAAATTGCGTCACCTCTCTGTACATAACGGGAAATTCAGCTGGTTCGCATGTTCTTTTAACGGGAAAAAAAGGAGAGCTGTCACTGGAGCAAGATAAACGCGTGAATTAATAGTGATAGTTGGCTCGTGTTTTACGCCCGCTTGTAAATTTCTTGTGTATTTTTTCGATTTATATTTTACATTTACAGAAGGATTTACCAGCATCATACAACCTATATATAAGTAAATGACAAAAAAGCGAGAAGTAGACGAAGAGTCGGGTATATATAAATGTGTGTGTGTGGTGCTAGCGAGAAAAGGGAAAAAAGTCGTTGTAAGCGCACGAAGCTGATGCAGCAGTGTATTCCAACTGCAGACTATATAGGGCCATTGTTAACGCCTCGAGGCGATAATCTATATAAGGTCGTAACTAGCGAATTCTCCACCTTTCACCCATTTCTCTCTCTATCTCTCTCTTCCTATTTTTTTCATTTCACAACCCATTCTTTCTCTCACTTATACTCTCACGATCCATATTTTTTGTCGTCTCCTTCTCATACCTATTCTTTATTATATGATCTATATATAATAACCGAGTTATTGGCCTGCCGCATTTCATTCTTCTTAGATTTTTTCTTTTATTTTTCGTCCGACGCGAGTGCTTAAATTACTCTGACATTCAGAGTCGCGTAATGCAAGTAGTGTACCGTAATTTATTGAAGATAGAGAGCACAAGTCGTGCACTTCGTGTACCAATTAGGTCGTTCACAAGTTCATAAACAATTAGATCAGTGGTGAGAGAAAGCAACAAGGAAAAACGAAGCTGAACAACAGCCTCGCTGGAAAGTAAACATATTGCAAACTCTTTGGCAGTAAGTCCTTTTAAAAGATCTATTGGTATTAATGCTATATTCATAATAGAGAGGCTCAATGTAATAAGGAACTTAGCGCTCAAAGACCACAAATATCTAGTTTACCACTTTTTGTATCACGTTAGCTCTTAAAATCCCGTCAATTACGTTACACTATCATTTATCAAGTCAGAAAATCATATCATTACACATTTGTTTTTTAGATAAATGACATATACAGATATAAAACAAAAATTTCTTTCGTGAAAAAAAATACTTCTTTGAATACTATGAAATAGCTAAATATTGAGCCGGGAAATGAAAGAACGAATGGGATAGTACTAAAGAAATGGTTGGATTTTGGCGCAGCGCAAAGTTACAAATTTCGCAGTGCAGCGAGCTTGCCGAGATTGGCGAAGATTCCGAATAAAAAGCCGAGCATGCAAAGTGAATGAAAATTTTTGAATAAATTTCTACGTGCTCGTGAATAGGATCACCTAAACTGGATTTTATGAAAATGCCTATTGTTTGTTTCTACAAATATCCTAAAATATTGCTCTGTGCTGGGACGTTCATAAAAGATTTTTTTAAATTATTTCAAAGATTTGCAAGTGTTTGTAACAGGGGTAAGAAAAACAAAAAAATGAAGAATTTGACTTTGTAATCATATGAAATTAAAGAAACGATGACGACATAATCCAAATAGTCTTTTGTGCAGATACGCCAAGTAGAAAAGCTCAAGTGCACTCGTGCGCACCAGAGAATACGGCAGTTTAGTGGAGATTGCCACTGGTGTACTCGGTCTCTCTCTCTCTCTCTTTCTCTCTCATGCTCACTCTCTCTCTCTCTCTTTCTCTCTCATGCTCACTCTCTCTCTCTCTTTCTCTCTCTTGCTCACTCTCTCTCTTTCTCTCTTTTTCTCACTCTCTCTCTCTCTCTCTCGCTCTTTCTCTCTCTCTCTTTCTCTCTCTTGCTCACTCTCTCTCTCTCTTGCTTACTCTCTCTCTCTCTCTCTTTCTCTCTCTTGCTCACACTCTCTCTCTCTCGCTCTTTCTCTCTCTCTCTTTCTCTCTCTTGCTCACTCTCTCTCTCTCTCTCTTGCTTACTCTCTCTCTCTCTCTCTCTCTCGAGCGACCGCACTTGCGCTCGCGCTTTTTCCTCTTAATCTGATTGGAGTCGCTGTGGTGACTACGATTGAAGACAGAGAAATCGTCGTCCTATGAAATTAACGAGCTAAAGCTTAATCGGGTTCGATTCCTCGCTCATTTTTTCATTTCGCTTATCCATGCTCGGATGAAATTTGAGATTATTTTTCAATTAACTAGAAGTCAAAAAACTGAATGGAAATTCGAATTGGAAATTGCTATCTCGTTATAGTCGCGACTTTAGCCTTCTGTTATAACTCGAAAGAAGTCTCGAAGAATTTCACACCCTAAAAGCGCCTGCTTGAGATGAAAGTGATACTCATTTCGGTGGGCGAACGTTGGGAATAATTAATTGATGATAATCAAGCGAATTAGAGCGTGCTCAAATTAATTTGCATAGTTGGGTGTCCCGACGAGTGCGCGCGCGCGCAAGGCAGATGCTTTGGTAAAACTTCATTCCCCCGAGGAGCTGTTGACTAAGTAATTGGGCCGGCCCAAACGTTCATTTCCTTTCGCTATATCTCTTCGAGGATCGAACTACGCCAACTGCGAGTTTATTTTTAACGCAAGTTTCTGTATCACATACGTATGCACCTTTCCATTTTTTCTAATGTTTGTTTAATAACAGTGCCTTGGCGAGAAGACGCGTGAGCGCAATAACCAATCGTAAATACAGAACCATAACTTCTATACAAGTACCGTGATCATCGAGTTTATAACTTGGACCACGATCGTCAATCGACCAAAGCATAAATTTAGTCAGGGCTATTTGACGATGTATTACGCTTTGATATTATGACTTCGTTGGATTTGATAAGTATAAATGTGCCGTAAATAATATTGCCCTTTGTTTTCATGACAGATTTAACCCTATTAAAGCTTCACATTCGGAGCTGCGAATCGATATGGACGCATCGCGCGAGCTTTTTATTCTCGAATGCAGCTTGGAATACACCGGATTCCCATGTCACGACAATTTCCTTTACCTGCAGTGTCACGTGGAAAATTTGCATTCAGCGAAAAGAGCAAGAGGGAAAACAGAGAAACGAGCGATATATACGTACGTATACCCGCGGGAAAATTTCCGTTTGGCCAACTTTGAGAAATCAAGTGGCTCTTTCATAAGCAAGACACGCAAGCTCGTTTGCGAAGTGCGCGCACGTCAACGAATATGTTGAAAATCTCTCGCGAGCAGGCTCACTATCCTGTAGAATCTAAACGTTATTCCGACTTTAGCTTGGAATACCAATTGACGCTTCGTCGATTTTCTAGCAAATACCGGAAAGGGCTTGCTTCGGTTAGCCGCTTGGTTAGTCAAATCTAGAAGTCACTCGAGCTTCTCCCTCTCTCTACTCTACTCACTTTCCGCTCCTCTTGTCTCATTCAATTCATACGCTACATGAAAGCTCGACTTATTTGATCATATGTTATTCTTTTTGCCCACAGGACAAATAAAATATTTCGTAATAATTTTGAGTGAAATTCTGACATAACGTAATCCTTATATGAACCCTAGGAATCATTTTCACTTCATAGAAATTTTTATTTCTTTGCATCTTTGAATGTTCGTATTATATAGTCTCAATGTTTGTGAAAAATACAAAAATGACGCATGAAATCTAATATTAAATGATTACATTCTAAAAACATTTCAAAGTGGTATAATATTATTAAAAAACTGCGAGTGTAATATTGTACGCCCATAATTTTAGAGCATACAATATGAATAGTATTATTCACACTATAAATTATAAAGTAATTCATTAACGAGATAACATTCAATTTCAATAAATGTACTTGATATGAAGTTCTGATCGGACATTGTAAAAATGATATTCCTATAAACATAATTGTATTTGTTGCATTCATCCATTGGAATTTGTTTACAACTGATTTAACAATAGCTCTCTATTCAGTAATGAAATCTCAGTGAAAACCAAGTAAACATATAGGATATTCATATGAAAAGAATGCGTTATGAAATAATTTCGCATTCGAATACGCAGTATACAATGGCATAATAGCGATGCGTCGAATAATTGAAAGCATGTATCACTGGCCGAGCGAGCGCGTGCACGCATTGATAACACAATGTAACGTGACACTTATGAAGCTCCAGCCCATGTGCAATTGCAAAAATCGAGTCAATGTAGCATATTAAAGCCCTAGAAAAGTATACATCCAGTCATAATTGAGAGGCGCACAGAGAGAGAGAGCGAAAGGAAATGGTTGAGGGGAAGGGTATGGCAACGAGCTCAGCGAACAAATTGGAAAATGTCCCGACTGTCGGCTGTGAAAGCACACGGTCGATGTTAAACCGTTAAATTAATTCGGCGATCTCTTTCTCTCTCTCTCTCTCTCACCATTTCCCTCTACGATTTGATGTACAACGCAGTTGAAGCCCGCACTGACATCTACATCGATCAGAAATTAAAAAGAAAAATATGATTCGCACATTGGCGGCCTCGATTAATTAAATTACACATGGCAACGCGTCCATCCCTCAATTTCGATAATTTTTTAAATCTGACGCGTCCCTCGACTAATTGAAATTTTCAAGATGAAATGTAAAGATGGTTAATTGAAACGAGAAATTATGTGTTCGACCAACGTTTCAAACATTTAGCTTGTAATTACGGCCAGATAATAAATCAAACCAATTTCGGCATGTCACTGAAACAAAAATGAAGAGCAATAATTTCTTTTCCGGTTTTTGTTTGAAACAATGAAAAAACAACGTTTCAACTTTAGAAGAACATTCTTAAATAACTGTGATTACATTTCGTAAATTTTCCTTTGCCATTGTTGAATTTGAAAAATTAATTTAAACGAGGATACTTTTTCTCTATAACAGAGAAATGCCAATTAAAAATCGAATTTTTAAGTAAATGAACATAATTGATTGTGTTGATCATAGTATTCAACCATAATGAAATAAATTACCAATCAAATCCAAATAAAATAAATCAAGTATTACTAATTCATATACAAACTTAGCGGAAAGTCGTTTGGTTTCTACAGAATGTACAGTCTCAAGGTAGCCCTCCACGAATTTTGCGGTTGCATTTCTCGCATAAACTTGACTAGCATTTCCAAGGAGTCCAAGTCGTAGCATAAACTATATTGATCCGCATATTTATCCGTGGAATGCTATTTTACGTTTGCGAATAATTTCTCTCTCCTTTTCTCTCTCTTTCTCTCACACACGGCGAATTGTCTCTGCGACCCCTAAAATGCTAATGAGATCGAAATTCCGTTTGAGACGTTTTCTAAATGGAGTCGCGGAACGCGCGTAACGCGATAGTCTGGGTACTTTCACATTTTGACAACTGGATGTTACGTCCTTGATGCACGCGCTGGCGTGTCGTGTCGGCATTAATTTTCGCCGACCCGGTGTACTGTATGTGTACGTCCCTAAATTCTTGCAAACTGTCACAGTTACTGCAAGCTTTTCGTCTATTCCTTTTCACGAGTGTACTTCTTGCGTAGGACGTAGCCTTACCATTGTGCAATAAAGGACGCGCTACTGAGTTATTAGGCTACTTGGAAAAATTGATAACAATTAAAATGTTCATAGTAGAAAGTAACTTTTGCAATTTCTTTGAGTTTTACTGACAAACGAAAAAGATAACGACTCATGCGAATAAGTACATAAAACATAGAAACACATTTCCTAATGTAAGACCCTAGAGGTAATGCGATCATTAAATTGTACCTGCTTTTATTATTCAACGTCCAACTCTTTTTACTTTAGCAGACGTAAAGCTTGATAGTGTTAGCACATTTTATTGCTGAAAGTTCTTTGACAGTACTAAGGTTTAAGTATCCTTCTGCAATAAAGTGCCTCAGTTGCACCAATAAAATGTATTCCTGTAAAGTTCACTCCGCTAAAAGCCGCTATTTTTACGTAAGTGCGTCAGCAGATAAATATATTTCATGCTAATTATTACGAATGATAATTTGTATTTAAAACATAGCAATGGTCATTTTTCATTAAGATTCGTTTTACTTCCTCTAGCATCATTTTTATTTTCTTTTATTTTCGACAAAATCTCTTTCAAATTGCTAAAATAAATAGCAATGCGAGATTTGGCTTTGAAATAAAACATTTCCATTGTGCATTATCGTGCTCAATCGTAGAAACGACTGACGTTCTGGCTGACGCCAACGTGTGGAGAGAGGTCTAGCGCACACATGGAAATTGGAAATTCTGGGATTTCCACCTTTAAATCCCTCTCCGATGGGCAGGCTGCTCTTGCTTCTACTACGATACGCAAGTCAGCTCTCGCGAGAGGTGTGACTTTAAACTTTAAAGGTGAAAGAACGAAAGATATACATGGGGTATATGCCTGCACGGCTCACGAGAAATTGGACGACTTTTGTCCTGCATTGCGCGACCTACGAAAAGGAAAACGTTGAAGAAGGATTCCTTGAGTGTAATTAATATCATTTGCGCGCTACGTTCTTATTGTATTCACACTCCAAAGAACACGATATGTACAGTGAACATCGATTGTGGGACGTAGTACTGTGCTCTAATTTTCGGTGTACCCTAGAGAAATAAACATGAAAGTTAATTAGCTTTTCACTTCGTTCAGTTCAACTGTACACCGACTGTGGGCTAAAATTTACATCTTAATTATTTTCTGAAGTGTTAATTTTCTAGGAAAATTGTCGGTCTGCCAGATGCAAAACGCTGTTTTGATAACTCGTTTTGTATTTTTTTTATCAAAATTATATAAATCTTTTGGTTGCAGTCCAAGTATCAAGGAAGGCTAGTATTAGTATTAGTTTTCGTTTCTATAGTAAATATAATAGAGAATATAGGATTCCAATTTCACAGCAAAGATCGAATTTCTAAGAATCCAAACTATTTTTAGAAAGTCTACATGAAATTATTGAATTTTATTAAAAACAAACAAATAAATTAAACTTAGTTACAATATATTGTGGAGTTTAAAGTTATATACACGCACTATTACGAAATTTAGATATTTATGAATACATCCTTTGATTTAAACGATATAAACGAGAAAATTGTATCACCAATACGATGATAAATACGAAATAAATTATTTTAATAAATGTAAAAAATTAATAAATTTTATACAATTATTAATTTAAAGTAAATATTTTATAAAAGTAAAAATAAACAATTTTTAAAACAATCGCAAGAAAAATGCTAATAAAAGTTAGTTACTAAAGAAGGTCAGAGTCTCAAAAGTTTTTCTGTTATGTCAAAAGCGACACTTTGGCCTGTCGATTAACGCGAGCGAGAGCGAAGAACATTCTACAGCAACGTAAAAACAAGTTTTCAAAGTAAAAGTCGCAGGCTTTCGCGAGGACTGCAGTCTTGCGCGCAACGCACACTTACGTATACACATACTCACATAAACACGCATACACGTAAGGGGGAATATCGACGGCAAGCGACTATATAAGGAAGGCACATAAGTCAAGGGAGCCGCGCAGAATTGCAGTCGTTTGAAGTGGCGCGTGAGCAAGAGCGGCCGTCCCACTAGCCAACGCCGAATGATAAATCTACCTCGCGACCGCAGCAACTTTGAACGAGCTGGCTAGCTATGCTGAGAGAGGGAGAGAGAGTGTGAGTGAGAGAGAAAGAAGGCGGCGTTTTTTTCCTTCATTTTTGGAAAAAGTAGCAAGAGAAAAAATTAAAGAAGCACCCGGTAGAGTTCATCAATGCCCTCTGAATGTGGAGAGCTTTTTATAAATGCGAATTCTTTCCCGGGGAGTTCCCCCGCGGAAAAGTTGATCGTAGCCCGTCCGCCTGCGCGGAATTCACTTGGACGCTCGCTACCGGGCAATCTTGTTAAATTGATGCTCGGATTGCAACTTTAGAGTCTGTTACAACGCCGGTGACTGCATAATGATATTGGATTTTCTTTCAAGTTCACCCGATCAACGAATATCATAGCTACGTTAAACTTGAAATGTTTACTTGGCAGAAGCGGTGGGTATAGCTCAATAATACAATTTTCCATAATAAAGAAAGACTATAACTGCAAACCTAAAAACTAGAAAATAATTCAATCGTAGAAATCGTAGAAACGACTGACGTTCTGGCTGACGCCAACGTGTGGAGAGAGGTCTAGCGCACACATGGAAATTGGAAGTTCTGGGATTTCCACCTTTAAATCCCTCTCCGATGGGCAGGCTGCTCTTGCTTCTACTACGATACGCAAGTCAGCTCTCGCGAGAGCTGCTTATTAATTTGCTTCCGAGAAAGGGTCGGTGTCTATATGTCGCCACTTTACTAGTTTAATATGAAGTACTAGATAAGCACTAGCGTACGCATAAATAAAAATGAAATGCTATCCGCTAGAAAGTTTATTATAGAAGGAACATTGAAAAATTCAAGTTGCATGTAGAACCTTCCTCTTTTTAATGTTGGAGAAACAAAATAAATACAAAAATTACAAATCTTGGAATCTTCGGATAATATCATGGGAAGTTTGGGAAATAAATAGTTTAAAGAATATTTTGGTTTTACTTATAATAAAAGTTAAGGGAAATACACATGTGATGAAATTTAACATCACTGTGCAATCGCACCCGTAATACACACTCTAGCCGGTTCTGTCCTCGACTAACTGTGGTAGTTGCAGTCGCTCCTTCTTGCCAACATTGACTTTTTTTCTCGATCAACCCTTTGCTTTCTTCCAGATATCGGATCCTTTCAAAACTCACAAACTTTTCAAAATACTAATATTTAGTCGGGAAACAAAGTCTCATAAATCGCATACCTATTATCATAGAATTAGCCAACAACAGCTATTCCTTTCATTAAGACATCATCATTATTTATCATTAAATCAGAATTTAAAAAACTTGACAGATAAATATTGATTTGGATTATTTGAAAAAAAATTATTGGAAATTGACATTTTGTAGTACAACCAAATTTTTGAGATATTTTATTTTGGATTTTACTCTGTATTTCCATTTAATCAAAGTTTGAATATTTACGAATGAAGAACAGAATCGAAAAAATCGAAATAGTTAGCTCGGATTTTGCCGTGACGGGAAAACGAGAAAGCTAACGCTCGTTTCGCGTCCCAGTTAAAATGACGCTGTCGTCCTCAATACCCGAGGCGATTTGCGAAAATCGCTGAAAAAGCTATGTGGTGTCCGCTAAAAAATTGGATGGACAGCGTTTCGTTTTCAGCACCGATCATTTTGCGTTTTCTTTCACCTCGATTCCATTAACACGATCACTTTTCTGCTTCTTTTTTTTAATCTCCAACCCACTTTGTCAAACATTTCATTCCCTTAATATTGATTCAATTTTTCACAAGATTTAATTGTACTTTGGATAATCCGATATACTAAGCTACCTTGTAGAGATTTAAAGCATAAGTAAGAATCTCGGAATATGGTAAACTTCATTTCACTTTAATGAACTTTAATAAATGTATTGTAATTGGAAATTTTTATTAACACACATAAATTTCAGTGCCAATAATAGGATAAATCTTCTTAAGCGGGGACACTTGTAATTTTAACAAAAGATCGAGCAAATTTTATTAAAACGAGAAAACGGTATAAGTTGTAAAGTATGCGCTCTTTAATTGCCTTTAACTAAGAGTTGGGCTACTATTTCATGAAACAAGAATCAATTACCACGAGGGTCAATCATTGGAACAAGGACTGTACTCGCGGACGCTAGCCCGATAACGATGACGGGAAAGAGTCGAGAAAAAAAAAGAAACGATATAAAACGCTTTCGCGCCAAGCGCTGTGATTGTGGTTTATTGCCATTTCGCAAAGGACTGTTCGTCGCCGTGATAAATCTTTTCAAGAGCACCCATATACCATCGGTATTAATCAGAGTAAAACTTCGGCTGCGCGTGCGCACCGAAAATTCACAGCTCGTTCACGAAAAAGTGAAATAACCCTCTGTTCGGTTATATTCCTTTGCTCCTCTTTCCCTTTATTCTTTTCTCTCTGTCTCTCTCTCTCTCTCTCTCTCTTTCTCTCCGTCTCTCTCTCTCTCTCTCTTTCTCTCCGTCTCTCTCTCTGTCTCTGTCTGTCTCTCTCTCTCTCTCGTTCTCTCTTGCTCTGCGTTAACGTCGATTTATGATACTCGTACACAGCAGATGAGGCTTTCGAAATTGCCTAGACCTTCGATCTAGATTTTATCGTCCTATTCGGCCAATGAATTTCATTATATTTCAATTTGCTATAATAAAAACGATCCATCCTTGCAGATTTATCTTTCATATTATAATTTCAAGCTTTTAGTCTTGTATATTTGTTCGTAATTTTTAATGAGTATATATATATATGGTAACTAATGAAAGTTAAAATTTGACAAAGAATTGAAATTGAATATTTTATTAATAAAACAGTCGAACCGAAAATGTATTAACCTAAATATAATTGTGAATAAGTAATATGGTATACCATAACAGATTTATGAAAATCAACTAAAAATTCATGTTTTACTTGTCAAATAAAAGGTCATGAATTACTAGCTGTCAAGTTTTATCACTATAAAAGAATTTATTTTACATGCTAGCCCTCATATTTTATGAGACACTTTTCATAAAAAATTAAAGCGTTCTAGTTTTTGAATTTCAGATATTTCCAATTATTCGGTTTTTATTCGGTTTAATTGTGTTTTCACACGCAGTTAATTTGAATAACCACTTCATTGGATAAATATAAGTGAATTACTAATAAGTCAAAAATATCAATTTCACGAACGATATCCCAATTGAAAGATCATATTTCAATAATAAATCTTGTAATTAAAAAAACTCATTAAGTCCAAATTTGTAATCATCTAATAGTACTCTTATTTTCTCTCGACTACTCAGCAGTTCACTTAAACACAGCGCATTTAGTTTCACTCGGCTGAAATTTCATTAGGAGTCTGAAGAAAGCTGAATAGCTCGTCTCATTACGAGCTGAAGCATGTACTCGCGCGGTACCCCAGTAAAATAAGCCCGACTGAGCTCGAAAGTCGGCCGTTGAGGGCGTAGTAAGCGATAAAGAGGTAGAAATGGCAAAAAGAGAGGGTTAGACGCGATTCCGTAGCTCGAAAGAAAAAAAAAAATAAAGCTGAACATTCGGTGCAAATAGGTTTAGTCGAGATTTAGGGGCTCGACGCTGAATTTTCATGCATGTAGGTCAAAATTTATGTAAATATTGCGGCATGAACAGTCTGGGAGCTCGCTCTTGTACTTTTCCGTCGCGCGTGAAAAATCCACGATGAGAACGTCGATTCGTTGTATTTAATTTTTTCACACCCTTGGAGATTTGTACAAAAGATTTACGTCCGAATTACGTGCCCGAAATATCATTTTTTAGTTTTTTTCGCCACTGCGGTAGCCTGTATTTTTCATCAATTATACGTAAAATTGCAAAATTTCGTGCGCATACATTTTATTCTTGCTAACACGCTGAAATTCAGTCAGTGGCAAAATTTCGTACGAAAACAGATGAAAAATAAAGAATTGTTCAATTTTTCTTTCCCCAATAGGACTTATCACTAGACTTTTTGCGAACACATGTACATTACATATTATATCGCGTCAAGATCCTTCTTGAAATAGAAGATGAGAATAGTTAATACAGGTATATATAGAAGAGTTGGTTAATGCATTTGAGACGCTGCAAGGGTCGGTGTGTCTACATTACGCAGACGAATTTATGAACTTTCTTTAGTCTCTATTCGCTTCTTCTTTGCACCATGCGCACTTGCGCGTGCGTTTACCATACCCCATTCTTTTGTTCTCCATCCTTTTTCTTCCTTTTAAGAAGCCAACGCCATGCAGTGGCCGCGATAACGAGTGGATAAGCTCTAACTTTACATTTTTCAACGCTTAAAAAATTTCTAGACAAGAGCCGTGTTTCTCGCACGCGCGCTCCTGTTATCTTGTATCTTGAAAGCTGGTTATTAACGCCCTCACTGCCGACTCTTCGCAGCTTCTTATTTTTACTTATTAACAAGACATTTTCTCAAACCAAGCATTTTTATTCAGTTGCTGTAGAGTTTCAGTGTAGTTGAAAATAAACAGTCAATCGTGATTTTGAAGTTTTCTCATACGCCCGTGGATTTATTATAATCTTACATTTGAATACATGCGCCGTATATAGATAAAAAGTGTAGATTTAGACGTACCAAGGTCGGCTAGAGGGATTGTGTAGGCACGTGCAAAAAGGTATATATATATATATGTGCAATCAGTAAACGAAGGTGATTCCAATTTTCCTAAAATTCGATTTTCCAGGTAGTTTTCCAGCGATGCCTCTCCCGAAATCTCCTCTGTCGCGCTTTGCAATCTACCAATCGGAAAATAAATACAACGACTTTGGCGTGTGGAGTTGCGAAACAAATCGCTTTTACCTACCGCCTCGCGATTGCCTGTCGACCAGGCGCGTGGACGGCGTTACCTATCAAGCGAAAGCAGTGCAAAGAAAGAGAGGGGAAACAGCGCATCGTTTACGTAACGAAGGGACGGCTATCCAGTTCGACGCATATATCTGTGATTTGATTGCCGATAGCGCTTCGGATAACAACGACCTCACCAGTAAACATCCCTAATTTCTAATGCTAGTGGGTGGATGTTTGAACGGTGGTATCGGAGAGGTTAAATTGCAACACAAATCAAATTACATAATTTGACATTGGAGCAAATTTATTTAAATATTGTTTTTTCATACCAACTGAAAATCAATCGCGCTCAATTTTTATTTCTGTTGAACAATCGGTTAAATCACGAATGCTTATACCCCTATGTGTAGCTGATCTACAATATACGAATTTCCACTTCGGATAAAATTATCCCATTACAAACAATTTATAACTGGAATTTGTTATCAAATGCTTTAACATTTTATTCTTTTTATAGAAAATGATAAAGTTTATGTAATATTTTCAGAAAAAAAAATTATAGAAGCGTGAACTAAATTGACAGGAAAAAATATCTGCTCATTATTATCAGCTAATAAAGAATACCAATAAAACTATAAATAAGTCGATATAACCTTAATAAAGAGTTGAGAATGACTATAAAAGAAAACTATAAATAACCTTTTTCCAAATAAAAAAATCCTTTTAGCGTAGTATCATAGAAGCTCTTAACACAAAAGGCAATAAAACTCAGACTCATAAATACCCAACATTAATAGGATGACATCTCGAAAAAAGAAATCCGTTACTTCCATATTGAGGATATGATACTGGGCTTTTTTCATTTAGCCGAGGAAATTAAAATGTGCATGCGTTCACGCTCGTCTTTATAAATAATGAACGACATTGAGCTATAATCCAGATCGCATACTCAAACGTTCGAGTTCAGTTTTCTATTTTTTTTAGATTTGTTTAATTTACTGGTTTAACAAAAGTCTACTCCTTTCTATTTCATATATATGTTACTTTTTTATTTTACATTCTTTCTTATCTTTTTTTTCTCTTTTCACTTTTTTGCGATTTTTGAGCGTTTGCTTTCCATACAAGCTTGCTTTGTTGTTTTCTTCAATATACATATCTTTTCGTTTGATTTATATATTCACTACAATTAGAATAGTGCGCGTTTTAGCTGTCCGTTTTTTTAGCGCACGAGTTAAAGGAAAATCACTCATTTTCGATTGTCGAACAAGAGAAATTGTATCCAATGTCTGTGTTCGATTCGGATATAAATAGGTGATAAACTAAAATCGCTCGAATACAAAGGAAGCTAACGAATCGTAATAATTTAGGCCCCAGAAAGTAATACATTACAGAAGAACTTTAACAAATTAGTAAATCTTCTATTTTATGTAAAATCAAGACTTCTGAATGATTATTTTGAGACCAAATGCTATAATATTGAATCAAACGATAAAACAACATTGAATTTCAAATAACACGATAGTAGAAATAGAAATTTTGGAGATCATAACAATTCAATAATGGAGTCTTCATAGTTTTATTCAATAACTCAGAGCCGCGACTTCGTAATAAAACAAAGGTTAATCACAAAAGTTAGCGAAGAGCGAGCATCGAGAGGCCCCCTTTTGAAAACTATTCGAGATGAGCTGAGAGCGAACTTGGTAGTATGGGGGTATGGTGCAAAGTGGAGGAGTAAGGCGAGGAAGATAAAGCCGAGAAAATCGCGTCCGGAGAGTTTAGTTGGCAAGGAATTTTCCCGCAGCGCTCGCAATTTGTCCAAGTTGTCTGTTTGTAGGGAGCTTTGCGGCAAACGGGTTTCACGCCACTATAGTACCGTAGAGTCCTATATACATGTACAAAGCGTCGAGTCTTTCGATTTCAACTGACGAGTTTTGAATTTTCGCAGCCGCCGGGGAAAAAGAATTTTCACGAGGCCGCGCGCATAACCTGTTGTGTATGCTTGATAAATTTGAAAAGCAAAGTTTCTGAATGTATGTATTTGGTCTGAATTTATCATAATCGTTTTCTTGTTCGTGGAAAGAATCATTCCAATTGATTCAAGGTGTACTGGACATGCATGTATTTTTCATTGTTTCTATTTGATAAATATATCAATTAAAATTCATGTTTACTGATTGTATTGTTTTATTCGAATTATAAAGTTTTACCCGTTATATTTTTTAAATATATGTATAATTATTTATTATTGTCATCATTACTTTTACTTCCTGATAAAAGATGCCTTTTCCAATTTAACGTATAAAACAGTGTGAGTGATGTGTGTTTGAAACATAAAAAAAACACAATTAATTACTCAGGATAAACAATATTAATTTATTGGATTAAAGAAAATCTAACAAAGGCAAAATATTTACTTGAAAGTTAATCTATATAAACACCCTGTTTCACAACCTCATTCCGGTTAGTCTTCCTCAAGTGGGCATCAATTGGTAAAACTCACAAATCGCGTTAATAATTTGCGAAAGCAGTCGAGTTGAGAAATTTATCGTGAAACTTTAACGTTTAAGCGACGCCGGGAGGAAATTCTCCAGACAGCAAGATAAATATATATGACCAATGTGTGGTCACGTTCGTGATACTTACACCTTGTTTCGTAGTCTCGACCATTGAGGTTCTATATACTATAACACTTGTGAGTACAGATCTACGAATAGCCGAAGGCAGAGGAAGAAAGTGAGAGCAACCTACCCGGAGCATCAAGGCAATTCCGCGTTTACACTCAAAAACGGGAAACAAGTACATTTTATCGCCGAACGTATAAGGCTTACTACGTCTTTCCTTCTATTTCCTGCTCGATTTCTCATCTGGGCAGTATTTTCCTTCAACCTTAGCTTTTTGTTACTTTAATACATCGTTTACTTTACACAATTCGAAAAGCGATTAACAGTATTATGAAAATGTTTGTATTGATAGCAAAATATTTCATTATTTAACTATCACTCCTTTGTTTTATTTATTATTTTTTGTTACATTTCATTACTTGATTATTCCGATTTCGTGTGGAAATTTTACTATTTTGAAAAAAGGATAAATTGAAACAATTTCATTCCAATCTGCTACAGGCAACAACAATTCTTCTGTATTTGTAAAAATATACCTCATGGTTCGTAGCGTATCAAACTTTTTATTTGCACAAATAAAATGAACTTTCAGTTCGATTCACACAATTTCTCGTAAACTTTTTACTAACTACATTTAATTACGGTATTATTGATTTATTGCTTTTTAGTTCAAATGCTCACTTTAAATAAAAAACCGACAATACATTTATTTTCTTAGGTAAATGTGATACAATTTTTCAAGGAAAGTGTAATCTAAATATCAAATCTTAACAAGGTAGTGTATAATGTTTTGCTAACAATGTTGGCATTTTCGTACTTTATAACTCAGTCAAGCATGTCGAAAATCCACATAAATCTTAACGAATGTGAAATGTTCTGTCACAAAATTGCATCACTGAAATTTGAAAAAATCAGCAGCCATCAATGTGCCCAAACTCGAATGAGAAAAAAATGAAAACTGGCATCTTTCCGAGGTACAAAATTAAAATGTATGACCGCCTCGACACAGACACACACGTGCGCACATGCAAGCGTGCGTGCGAGAACACACGAACACGTCAAGGGTCACGCAAACACGGAAAAAGAGCACACCGCAAAAAAAGCGAGAGGTAAAAATATTCGGCAGTTCTATGGATACGCAAAATAAAAAAAGAGTAACGAACATAAAAAGCAAAAACGCAATGCATCTGCAACGATAGCCGGGAGAAGCGGATAGAGGGAGGCGGAAGCCAACGTCATCCCCCTCAATCTCCGTGCATCGGTCCGAACCGTCCGCCAATGTCAATCCGTTCCCCGCTGGATTTATGGAGAACGATGCATTACGTAAATTGTGAACGATGTGCTTGCTCTCTCTTTTCTCTCTCTCTCTCTCTCTCTCTCCCTCCCTCCTGGTATGTACAACAGAGAGCTTGGAATTGAAGGGGCCAAAAGTGGAAAGAACAGCATTACCCAGAAAGGTATACTACCAGTACAGGTGCAGCGAGCTTCATCGCATTTCGTTCTATTCGTCGTTTAAATATTTAAAAGCTCTGGAGTTTGCTGTTTCATGTGCTTTATGCACTCTCTGCGCCTAAGAGCTACTACGGAGCTTTCGGTATATATAAATAACCAGAAAATACAGACTAATCAACACAGAATTGGGATACATCAAAGCGCGAAATGATGTTTAAATTTTCAAGTATCAGATGAATTGAACTCGGAGAACACTGTAATCTTATGCTATTTCGCGTGCATAAAATTTTTAATGTAACTGCAATCCGTACGTACGCGAGCACCCGAGCACATTTATCTTTGTGCTTTAGGTTACGTTTTTTTATTTTCATTTGACACATTACACTACAGAAATGTCTTTGTAGTTTTATTAATTTTTCATTTCAATAAAAATGAAGTCCGTCAACATTTTTAATATGATTAAATGGCCGGGATTATCTATGGGGTTTCAGAGTTTACTTTTTGCTATGTCAAACATCCCTTTGTTCATTTAATTAATCAACAGTACTTCCATAGAAGTGATCTTTATGTTTAATCAAATTTTTCAACTTTGAATATCGATGAAAACATGCTTGTGGCTCTTTAAGTTTTATTTGTAATTTCAATGAATGCTTTGTGTTTGAAAAATAATTAAATTATAACAACTGCTGGAACTCGTCAAATATTTCAAACGAGAGTGATAACGAAAAATGCTCATTCAGAGATTCTTAATGTTGGCATTCCAATAAATCGATCAAGATGATGAAATTTATTTGATTTTTTCGCTTACAAACCGAAAACAGCCATGGTGAGCACAAAAGCATACGTGATATTCTACAAAAGAATTTGCAAAGAGGTATAGAGTGAGTATCAGCGAACCAGCATGATGTCACTTGCGATAGATAATGCAAACGCGATTGACAAGAGCGAGTGAAGTACAAAATGCTTTTTTCCAAGGACTGCACAGTGCGGATCGGTTTTGCGCGACGATCGCTATCAACACACATAGTCGATACGCAATTTTCTATTTTCCGATGCTACGCCTTTCAAGCTTTTCAAACAACGGCGGAACAGATAGAAAAAAGGACACGAGGGGGAGTTCTGGACTGGAAGCAAGAGCAGAGCAGCAAGCTGCTGCATTCGGATGGCCGACTAATTCGAGGTTCTGGCGCACGCGGTCGCACCGAGATTGGCTTCTTTGTTCCGAATCGGTAGTCCGTAGTTGGTGGCGTAGCGGCTGTCCAAATTTCGGGATGAGCACAACGAGCATTCCGAAGTCGCTGCAGATCGCGTCTAGTCGCCTCTCGTTGTAGTGTCCCATTGTGCTGTACCAGCAAACCCTCCCCCTTCCAGTCTTTCTCTCGCCGAGTCAGTGCAGTACTATATACTGTTTTCCAGTGCATCGGTCGGCTTCCAAGTAATGTAGTCGGCAATCTGGCTCGGCAAATTTGTCTTCATGCCGACTCTATTACGATAGATTGCTTCGGCTAACTGACTCATTTCAGTTGTTCGATTTTTCTAGTGCTAATTCGACTTGGATGCCGCTAAAATAATATTTATTTTTCTTAGTTTTATATGAAAGTGCACGATAATATTAACAGGAAGATTGACAAAGAAATCGTTTTTCAGGAGTCGAATAGAATACTACTTTAGATCCTTTTATATCGTACAATACATTAAACAAAATTCATTTGGTATATTATTAGATGTCATTTAACAACGGTTCGTATCATAAGGCAATATATATAATGAAGGTGCTTTTTATAGTAAGTATAAAAATAAAAGAATAGCGAGGTTGAAAATAGCTCGTGAGAAGGAAAAGGGAAAGAAAAATCGTGCGCTCCGAGTTAAAGCTTAACATATATGTACGCGCATACATGCTGATCTCGCATGATCCGGAGTGGCGCCGTAGGTCCGGGGCTCATTTCAAGGCGTTAAACGATTAAGCCCGATGTCCAGCTATATAATGCGATAACCACTATATTAAATTTTGCGAGGCGAGAGTGCGGATTACTGCAGCGAATGGTAGGAGAAGACGCAAGAGGAGTAATCTCGAAAGAAGAAAAAAACGAGGACCGTAGAATAAAAAAATGACGGCGGTGGGGAAACTAATGGTTAGATTTAAAATAAGAAAAAAAGTGAACGTAAAAGGATGAAGTAAGTAGAGAAGGTTTGGATGGCAGATATATGCGCGGAAAAGGCGCCGAAATTAGCTTTTCTTAATTGGACTAGAGCGAGAAGCGAGAAGGCCTGAGCGATGTTCGATCCGCGGCTGGCCGCACTCGCCTTCGCCTAGCGTAATTGGAATCGTAAACCGAGATTCCGTCGCTGCCACCGCACCTCTATATCTCACTTGTCCGACCAGTAATTTTTTTACTACCGCCTTATCACATTTTAACTTTATGTTCGACGAGTTCATTATCAGACGATGGTCAGAGCCATTCAAGTTCGTTATTGTACGTTTAGTTACTGAAAATCATTATGACTTTATTGCAAGTATAAATATACTATTTTTACTCAGTTACTTTCTCAGTTGTATTAGAAAAAATCTATAAAAATAAATACTGTGCATACAATATTACCGTCTGAAGATCGTATAGAAGAGCGGGTAAAGCTGAATAATTTGCCGTGACTTTTGTTTAGTAAATTTTCACGGTATAGTGAGTGATAGTTGTCTTTTTATAAGTCCTCTATTTCTCCAAGGAAATACTTTATGGCACGTTAGAATTTCGAAGAAATGTAAGAAACAAAACTTTCATCTTATAAAAGTAGATGATCTTCACACGAAAATTTAAATAGCGTATTTAAGGGAAATCATTTTGCCCGTCGCCACAGGATAATATTCCATTCTTCATACATTTGTACATGCAAGTAACAAGAGTCTAGGTGCATTGCTACTATAAGGTGGCCAGAAATAACCAAGTGATATTCTGTACAAGCTAGCGATTAATCAGCGGCTATATGCGAGACTCCGAAGTACTTAAGTACTTTGCAAAAAGAAAAATGATAAGCTCACACGGCAAGTGAGAATTAGGTAAAGTGTAGCAGCTCGTCATACGGCTGGCCGCTTCCCCTCCTCTATCATTCCCTCTCCCTCTCTCTCTCTCTCTCTCTTTCTTTCTCTTTCTCTCTTTCTATATATATATCTTTTTCCCTCGGAGAGTATATAATTTGTCTCTGCTGCAAGATTAGCACATGAAGATGTAATATAAAAAAATTACGGATTCTTTCTAACTCCGTCGCTTACCCACGTTATTAGCATACTTTTTTAACTACGTGCACAAGACTTCCTTGCTCGTTTCTAATTTTTCAGTTTCTTCAGGTTCATTAGATTTTACAAGATTTAAATAGATTAATAGTTGTTGGAAAACGCTTGTTGGATCATTAAACAGTAAGATTATTTATATTTTTAAATTAAATTTAAGATCATTTATTAGTTGTTACGACCATTTTCCTGTATATCGTTAATTTTTACGATGTTGAGCTGCTATGTATCATAAACCATAAACTTCATGATTAATTATACGATGTAAAAAAGTTGTTTTGACATTCGTTGAATCAATATTTAAAAAAAAATTAAAAAAAACGTAACTCAACAAGTTTCAATAGCCATCATATGATTTTGATTACTCGCTTGCATAGCAAATAGAGTAAGAATCAAGAGAAAATGCAAAGCGTCCCGTAAAGGAAAAATCTCAACATATATCCATCGGGATCCAGCAGTTTATACAGCAGAAGTCGCTTAGAGCCGCTGCAAAGCGGGCAAGACCAAGAATATTCTTATCGTAGCTCTTTCCTACTCTCGGGGACCATCAAGCCAATGTTCGGAATCCCCGTTGATACACGCCTTTTTCCCTCTGCTAGACACATAAAATGCCCAGTAAGAGGGAGAGGGATAGCGAGAGAAAGAGAGAGAGAGAGAGAGAGATGGAGAACTAATCTGGCTAACCTTCTTCTTGTGTCGCCGGGCGCCATGCACACACGACTCGCGCCCCGAGAACAGAAAGATACCGTGAGAGCATAATTCACTGAGAAATAGGATGGATTGTGGAACTCACGAATAAAATTGAAAAGAACTTATTTCCAAAGAAAACTTGAGGATTGGACTTATAGAGTATCTGCAAAAATTGATGAAAAACTGATTGAAAGTATTATTTTTTTAATGTAAAAGAGAAATAAAGTTTGCAGTCGCTGTCGAAGAGGATAGATCAGGCATTCAAAAATGTCTCTAATGGCGATTAGTAGGATTTAAATACATTGTCAGAGTTCAAATGGCTTTTAAAGTGTGAATTTGAAGTACAACGACAATAATTAATGTTGGTATTATTTTTAAAATCACATCATAAATTTGTCAGATTATCAAAGACATATCTTTCAATGACTTCGAACGCAATTGGAAAAAAGCTTATTCAAGTTTACAATACACGATGAGATCAATAGTGGTAAGTTATGCATGTTGGCAGTAAAACATTGAATCAAAGTTGGTAGAAATGGAGGATTGGAAGATTGAAAGTGCAAAAGTAAAGTAAAGAGTTTTGCAGAGAATAAGAAAAAGAATTGGAAGGGGAGGGTGATTGGAGTAGTAAAAGAATAGAAGGGGGATAGAAAGAAAAAAATGAGCAATGAAGGAAGAATAATGAGGGAAAAGAAGAAAGAAAATAGAATGAGCAGTAGAAAGAAAGAGAGGCAAGCGATGCGGAAGGAATAGGACTGCTAGTATAGCTTGACTCTTTTACGTGTACGTCCCACTAGTGTCCCCCGTGAGTCGTCTCTCAGGATTCGTGCCCAGGGATTCTAATTCTGCGCTGCGGTAACGCCTCGTTTTCTTCTATTTTCCGATTCTAAGCTGCGCACTACTCTATGCAAAAAAAACAAAAGTTGGAGAAAAAAAATTTTCTTTGAGCTTACGGAAATTGGGAAGAACTAATTTCCTTCACTCGTTCCAAGCTTATCTATTTTTTAACCGTTTTTTCACTTGATTGATTGTGCTACCAGCACTCTTTTGTTGTGCACATCTATCAAGCTTATTTTCTTAGTCCGTCATACCCATTGAATCAATATACTGTTCAATGCATTTTTCTTTGCGCTCACTATTAGAAACCAACATAAAAAATGCACATGAAATCTGAGTAATAAGAAGCTTTCAAAGAAATTTCCATGGAATTTATTTGTCAAGTGGTCTTTTAAATAAATCAAATGAATGATTACCTAGTCTGTTCCACTTATCCTTCACCTTTTCCCTCTTTCTCTTCACCGCTAGTCTCTCAACTGCATACTCTTCGACAGCTCCGATTTTCAATTCTCATCACTGCCAAGGTAAACTTCATGCTTCTACTAAAGTTCTTCCATTTCCATATTCAAATCTTTAGTTACTTAAGCCTAGAGAAGAGAGTATCGTGGTCATTAATGAAGTTAATTCTCGCACATTTCGGTTCACTGCGAATGAGAATTAAGGAAGAGTGCGATGATCTAAAGGTTTTATCAAATTACTCAGCATGGAGGATTGAATTTTAACCATCGATAATGTTCCTTCCGCCGGTTCAATTGTTAGATTTGTTGATTTCTTTTTAATATTTATTTCACCCTTTGCTTAAGCATGTTGCACATATTAAGTATTGCACGGCGTTGTAATAAATAAACATATAAATTATTCAATTTACATCAATATACGCAGAAAAACAGTTGAAATCATCAACAATTATGATATAAGAATCTAAAGTAAAATTTATACATGTGTATATATATATGTTTTGTACTAAAAGCATAACATCACAACCGGAATATCAGACGCATAACTTCTGATTTACTTAGGCGAGCGCAAGCTTTGCAAGCGCATAAGAGACTATGGAGTTTTGCGCGGTGCATCGATAAATTACAATTACATAACTCGCAACGTACGTGGAAATCTCAGTACACAATTCTTGTATACGAACTCCTTCACACGTGCGGGTGTGTGTGTATATATATAAAGGCACCGCATGAAAGTGATAATTTGGGAAGTAAGTTCGCCGCACGGGAGCTCGATAAATATCCCTTTGCCATTATATACCTTCAGAGTAGGTCCCAGAAGTAGTATAGTTGACGACACGGATAAATGAGCCGTTAGCCAAACTGATTTGCGACAATTGAGCCGGTACGTGCCCATCCGGAACTCAACGACCAATGAGAGAGACAGAGAAAGAGAGAGAGAGAGAGAGAAAACGTGTCGCGACGTTGCTGTGCCCAAGAGAAGAAATAAAGCTAGCAAGCAGAGAAAGAAAGAGGGAGTATGAGGCGAGGGTTACGAGCTCATTCGGTGAAAGTGAAATTTACGAAGTACCGTAAATCATTGATGGGTCTGCCGTACGTCCAATAAAATACATTCAATGTATTGAAAATAAGAGGATACCCTTCCTAAAAATCAATCGTTTCGCTTCTCGATAAAAATGAAGCATAAAATGTGCTTTCGTTCGATCAATAAAACAAATTTTATTGAAAATTTTCGAGAAACGTGGTAATGCAATTTTCAAATGGATTTTGAAAAATGCTGTACGATTGCATTATAAGCACAGTTAAGAATGGTTGTGCAAACAGTACCACGTCTACGGTACTATCATGTTACGCGGAAACACTTTTAGCAATACGGTGAAATTTATTAGTGCCGATAAAAATTTCAAAGACAAATAGACGAAGGAGCACACGAGCATGCAGCAAAGAAGTACGAAGGAAAAACATACAGTGGCTTAGTGGAAGAGAGTGAGATAGAAAGAAAGAGAGAAAGAGAAGAAAAGAAAAAAGAAAATGAGAGCAAAACAAGGTTTCGTGCACGAGCAGTCGAGAATGGGCTTCGCTTACTGCCGCGTGCCGGGAGACTTGCCAAATCCATCGAAACATTTTTGCTGTGATTTCATTAGAGAAGCCGCATACAAACTCATGTAGCGCTCCTAGTGTCTAATTTATGTGAAATTGCTCCATAAAATCAAGATTATGGCATTACGCCCCTACTGGATTTAATTTTTATCCTTTATTGGGGTATTTTACCCTGAAGTACTTGACTTGCTCTTCGTATTCCATACAGGGCCACGAAGAGTCTAAATTGCACAACTTCGCTCCAAGAATTTCCAAACTACAACTGCAAAAATTCTTTTCAAGAAACTTCATGTACGTTTCAGGTATAATAGCTTTCTTTACTTGTCGAATCCTGATCTATAAAGATTATTGACCGATGAAAGAACCGAATAAACCAACGATTTTATTTTATTCATTTATTGGTAGTAATGATAGATTAAATGTACTGTAGCATTTTTATTTATTCTTTAGAATGAATGTTAGTAATAAATCTCTTTTCAAAAACATGAAAGAGCCGTCAGCAATATAAGAAAAAAATATATCTAAATTACGATGAATGTGCACACAATAAAAATAACACCAACGCTTTGATATCCGCGCATAAAAAATGCAACTATCATCAATCTCCGTTATCGCGAATCCATAAAAAAAGTGACAGAACGCAAACAAATGAGAATCGATGCCTGCCAACATCATATCAACCCCTTTCTACATTTGAAAAAAAAACGAAAAAATGGAAAAATACATGTACACACCTACATACCTGCACGTATACTCGCGCGTCGCAGCATTTTAATCAGAGTATACCCAGAGAGAGAGAGAGCGAGAGAGAAAGAGAGGGAGAGAGAGAGAAAGAGAGAGAGAGAGAGAGAAAGAGAGGGAGAGAGAGCAAGAGGGAGAGAGAGAGAGAGCTTACTCCGTGTACATAGCACCAACAGATATTTCGATTATTACGAAAGAGTTTCATCGTAAGGCCTCGCGGCTGATTGAACGCGTGGTAGATATAGGAGCCCGAGAAACGAGAAAGAATAGGCTTTAGCTCAATCGCACACAAGCGGAAAATTGGAATCGCAGCTCGTTGAAAACTGTTGAACTGGTCGACACACTGCCGAACGACCAAGAGATTCGTGAAACTCAAATCGAGCGCTGCAATGGGATAAATAGCGAGATGCTCAGGCTCAGATACCTATACAGGTTAAAATAGGGATACGTGCATTATTTGCTGTGGGGAAAGAGAGTGAGAGGAGGAGAGAGGGAGAGAAGCAGACAGAGTCTGATTGGAAAACAATAAAAGTCGAGGAGTCGATAAAACGCGTCGCCACGTTTGATGGATTTTGGGAGAGACGAGAGCTTTTTTTTGTCGCTACGAGGGATATATACATAGTTGGTTGCGGTAATAGCACACTGAGAGTGAATTTTTATTTTCCTTTGCGGACAGTTGACAGTTTTTGCCGATAACTGACTCGCCAGTTTTTGGCGATTTGTCCACTGCCTAGCTATTATGATTGAGATACTCTCAATGTATGCTTTTTGTTTGTTGAGTTGTTAGCGATACTACATCATGGTTTCCTGAATTTGTATCCTATCGAGTGTGCATTTTCACTTATTATCCAATATGAATGATGGATCAATTATTAGTCGATGACTACTTACTTGTAGAAACATTAACTGAATTAACAATGAACATTGAAGAGCAAAATTGATAAGTTTCTATAAAAGGAGCATATTGTCAAGGATTACACCAGGATTTGAAATCACTTTGAATGTCATGGCGTAAAAACTTGGTAAAAAATGGAAAGCACAACAATATAAGCTAGTCACAAAAGTAAAGCACGTTAGCCAATTTCTATGTATCACTGAAAAAAGCAACGGGAGCACATGTTAATAAAGTTAATAATTTTTTATTTTCCGGCATTCCCTTATTCACGTGTTTCACTTTTGTGTATTCAAAGGCCTGTATACGATCACAGTCGTGCACTGTTTTCAATCAAGCGTCCTATTGTTTCTCCGAGTACTCACCGTGATACACATTGGCAAGAAAGCGAACATACATACATATACACACATTCCGCGGCTTGGGCCAAATAAAAATTGCATACTTTCATTTTAGCTTATGGCGTGCAGTGCGGCGCACCACGCAATCATCTTCGGCAAACATATGAAGCCCCTTGCAGAGCGAGGAAGAGAGAAAGAGAGCAAGAAAAAACAAAAAAAGCTCGAGTCACGATTGGCTACAGAGCGTTTTTTCATTACGCTAGAGTAAGCAGAGAGAGAGAGAGAGAGAGAGAGTGAGGGCGTAAAAGAGGCAAACAAACAAAAGCAAAGTGGGTAAAAAAGTCGTGCTTTCTTGGAAAATAATTCACGCGCGGAAATCCGCACATAGCAGTACATTAGACAGTAGGTTGCGCGTATCGATCGAAACTTATCGCGCGAACAACATCGATCATAAATACGTAAGTACGCGGTAGCCAATTGCGCTGAACTTACAAGCACACACACACGCAATGACAAACGCAACGCTGATATACTCTCCTATATACGAACATCGTCTTTTGCCGTTGTGCGGCGAGTAAATTACAAGGGGGAGGGGGAAGCCCAGTAGCTCACTAATCATGCCTTGATGCCAGAGGAGTTCGTAGCATGATGACACGAGTTCGGTAGACGACTGTTGATAACTTTTGTCTTCCACGCAACAGATAAGTGCCCCGCAATTACCTACCACTTTGCTTGCAAGGATAATTATTATGGATAATATGCTCTTGCAATGCCATGCTGTTCTTTTCACCTACATACTCTCGCGTCTCATCGTGTATGTGTGCATAAACCTGACGACCTGCTGATGGCTTTGTGTGGTTTATAATCACTATTTAAGATTGACTTTAGCGTTAGGAAATCGATTTTACCATTAACACTTTAATTTTCACATTGGGTTCTTTTTTCAAATAAAAACGAGTTTTTATGCAAATGATTGACTATAAATAAATGTATTAATTTTAAATAAATGGATTGGCACAAAATTAAGTGTATTTCTAAAGATTAATTCTATTTTAGAATTAATCCTTTTCTTTTTTCCAATAATTCTTTTTCAATAATTTAGTTTTCACGGTAATATATATATATAGGATAACAAAGATATTGTCCAGGTCAATGAAAAGTCAATATAGATAAACATGTATAAACTAATTCATTTAGTGTCCAATGATTTTATATATGCGACGGAATCAGTCTGACTAAACTAGGCCATTTCTACTGAGCGATATATCAAGGGATAACAAATCTTTGTCCATTATTCATACTCTGTATTATAAAGATTAGTAAGCAGTAGTTTTTTTTTGTTATTGCTAACATTTATCCTGAATGCAGGCTTTTCAGCTGATCCCATATTAAAATTTTTCTGCGTATTAACGAAAGACGAATATGCAAGAGAATTAAAGTCCCGCAGTATAGCAACAAGACAAAGCACCAGCAAAATCCGCGCGCATAACACATTTATCCGTAATAACTAAGTATCTCAGGAGTAATACAATAAAGGACTTCCAATTCGTAGTGAAAGAGAGAGAAAGAGAAAAAGATATAGCAGGGGTTGAGTTTGTGAGTGAAAAAGGGCAACGAAGTGCATATATACACCTATTGCCATCTCCGTGTACATGCGCGCGTCGGCTGCATTAACAGATTAAAAGTGGCAAAAAGCACATCCAGCGATATTACTCTCGCAAAGCTGCCTCCATCTCTCTCTCTCCCTCTCTCCATGGAACCCCGCCACACGTGAAACTTACGCGCTTGTATTTTTCCTCCTTTTTTTGTACCTTGGCTTTTTCTTTCGCCTTCTTTTTATCACTTTCCTACGTTGCGAAACCTCGCTCTATTCTCCTTGTTTTACATACAACACCTCACCCCCCCCCCATCCCTCGGTTAAATCCTACCGAGTAAAATTAACTGCGTTACGTGGTTCTTCTCTTGAATCTTGAAAAAATAACTCTGGTTATATTCCAGATTGAGAGCTTAGAATTCGTTGAATCAGAATTTCTATTCACGTTCGCAGTTGTTTTAAATTAATCATGTCTTTATGAGGAAGAACTTTTGTTTTCTAGTCTCGCATAGATCTCTACTTGAACTGATTTTCACACACGAACGGATTGACTTTCTTTTTGCAGCCAAGCTGCGAAGAAGCAGCATCATCTCCCTTTCTCTCTCGGGCTTCAAGTTCTTCGAAAATCTTTACGAACGCGTTCGGAATACTGACAGATTTTACCTCAGCCATACTTGCCGCGGAGGTTTACTTGAGCATTTTACGCATCTTTCACTGACAGATCCGCCAAAGTCTTCCCTCGATGCAACTCCGAGTTGTTAACATTCTCGACCTGTGCTTCCTAGTTTTCATAGTATGATCTGTGTGCTATTTGTACATTACACAAAACATTTCCTCGAAATTCCAGTTGAAAATGTAAATTTTTCAGAAAAATTCAAATAATTTTTTTCCTGAATAATAATAAATTCTAGAATTTCCATTAGACGGATGATTTTTAAGGTCAGGGAATATTAGTTTGAATTCATTATTTAATTATAGTTACTTGAATGACTAAACGTTTATATAGGAACATTAACAAACTTTGATAAAAAATGTTCAATAAAAGTATCAGCTTGATGAAATTTGTGAAACTTCAAACAAACTTTGAAATGAAAACAATTATGCCACTAATAATGGTTAACCATTATAATTTTGACCTGGAAAACAACAATGAAATAGCAATGGCATAGTAAAAATACAAATCTAACATTTCTGTGAAAATATAAAAAAACATCCGTATGTGTAAAGTAAACAAAGATATAAACAAGGTTATAGAAAAAAAAGATAGAGTGCTATCAAGTCCTCTCGAGAGAGAGCCCTGAATAAAAAATAATTTGAGCCTGGTTTATTTTATAGTTCTCTTTTTCTCGTTGATACTATGTTTGTTGGAAAGCATCGAAGAATCGAGCGAGCGGCGCACAATCTCACAGCTCGAGAAATCATTCGCAATAACGCCAAGCGAACGAGTTCTCTCTCTCTCTCTCTCTCTCTCTCTCTCTATCTCTGCCTCTGCCATGCAAATTCATGTTTTACGACACAACGTCGCCGCCAGATGGGATGCGTTTCTGCTTTTCTTTAACGCGCTGCCTCCCTTATTGCCCCCTCGGCGACGTAGTCGTATCGAGTTGTATATACGTATATCTACGTCGAGCACATAAACAGATATGATGCAAATGTGCTCTCAAGACACGGAGAAGTACGAACTAAAGAAAGCGAATGAAAGGCAGCCTGCGAGAGCGATCATTCGGATTGAAAGACGCTCACTAGAATCGGAGTAATATTCACTTTGAGAGATTGCTCTTTCGTATATTGTTGTCGATGGATTGTTGTTTTTATTCTTTTGACAAGTATACTCTCGTGCCAACAGGTACTTGTTGATTGTAAAGGGCCCAAGATATTATATACATGTGTGTACATATATAAAGAAAAACTACAATTTGGTTTTATGAACCGCTTTGGCTTTTCAGGTAAGATACAACAATACAGCTTCTGTGAAAATAACGTAAGTTTGTATTCAGTACAATAGACTTTTCCCGTTTTATTTGGTATTACGAACCAAACAAATTTTATATTATGCTTTGTTAAAAATACGTAATTGGGAGCATGTTGCTGAAGAACTTTTAACAAGCTACTTTGTACATTGCAGATACCTTATACTTTATTTTCACGTTTGTTGGAGATGATCATATGAACTGAAAGCTCGGTACCTCACTTTTATAAGGAAATAAATACCAAGTTGTCGCAAAACTTTTTTTTATTTGCCACATTTCATTCATATTAAATAAGTTGCGGTAGCTAAATATAATTATCCCCACCAACGCTAATAAACCTAAGTAAAATATTATAAGTAAATCATACCCATGCTAATTTGGATTCAATGCTAAATTCTGGAAATACTCGCCGATAATTAAAATACCATGTGTATAAAAGACACAAAGAGAATAATTCCGAGCATATACTCGTCTATTAATAGCAGAATTTTATAATTAAAAGCGTGAATTAATTAATATCATCCAAAAAAGCATGAATGGCAACTTCTATTTGGTAAGCGCATAATACACACATAGTGAACTTACGGTAAAAATGATACAGAAAGCTCTTGGCCCGTGTATTATGTTAATGTACCGTTGATAAATAACTAGAATAAAGCTTCGGTCGCTCGCGAACAGGAGCCTTGTATTAATGAAAAGCCGTGTAAGCGCAACGACCTGGCACAACAACATTTGTCAAAACGCACGTTTAATCTTGCATTTCATTGCGCATCACACTATGCTCTCGCCCGATTTAATTAAACTTACCAACCAACGACGTATCTCGTCCCATTTAATTTGGGAACAAGCAATTTTCCTCTAGTACCTCGACAAAGTCGCAGAAGCTAAAGTAACTCTTGAATGTAAACCGTGGTGTATCTCTAAATCCATTGTTTTTTTTACATTTCATTTGTTTACTTGTCAAAAAGAAAAGTGTATGTTGTAAATAAATGGGTAACGAGTGAATTTATACACAAGAAACAAACTATCCAAGTTTCTTATGGCCATATTTTTTGGAACAGCTCGTTACATGTGTATGTATTTTCTCAGACAACAACCCTTTTACCTTCAGTCTTGCTTCTCCCTCTTTTTCTTTTTATTCACAGTTATACACGTAGCAGACTCGTAGAAGTGGCTTTTGTTTTCACCAGAGCTTTCTTATTTGATTTGGTAGAACTACAACTGCAAGAGCGTTATGTGGCTGCAATTTTTCTTCGGCCTCGTTCCTTTACATCACGCGGCGACTCCGGTGCGAATTGAAGTTTTCGAAAATTTCCTTTAGTAACCCTGCTCGACATAGTGGGCGCGCATCGGCGCAAGCCTCGACCGTACAACAATTTGAATTGCAAAGGGGTCGTACATCGTCGTAAACTCAGTCGAACATTTAAATAACGTCATTTGAATAGAGATTGGGATTATAAAAATGAGAAATTGTACCCATTGCGCAACCTGTAGTAGCGATAAAGAAGGAAACAAACGAAATTGCTCTTCTAATTGTGAACGATTCAATTAAAACAAAAAAAAATTATTTTTCCATTCTGGCCGCTAGCTGAAAAAGTAAGGACTGTTGCTCAGTCTAATTATGCAAATTCAAATGTTCTCTCTTACTCGTGCGAACTTCGATTAGCATTCTACGTTCTACGCGAAATCTATTCGACTGCAATAGTGTATAAAAAGATAAAAAGATCATGAGCAGGTTCTTTCGAGGTTGTCGAAAAAAAATTCTCGCCCTCTCATCGCTGAAGCAACATGCGATAATATCCTGCAACATTGGTGCGAGCTCCCACTTCGATATTGGCCCAGCTCTCTCTCTCCTCCCTTCACATTAAAGCGTAACAGGGTATTACAGAATAATCCGAGTGCATTTCCGTTTCATCGACTCTTGAACGGACGTGCGAGTGTATGAGAGAGACAGAGAACGTGGGCAGCGAAAGTCTCTCACTTTCTACCAATAGCGTCGCGTAATCCATTAGCAAGGGTTATGTGTAACCATATTCTGTTGAATTTTCCTTTAGAGAATGTAATTACCGAAATAGGCTTTATTAATCGTATCTTTTTTTCAATTTTTTCTCTCTACTATACCAAAGTTTTAATTTTTTGCGAACTAGTATGTATCGCATTATATACTATACTTTAATTTTAAGCTTTCTGTTACTCACTATAAAGAAATATCAATACATTCTCAATTAATAGATTGTGTTTTTAACAATTATGGATTGTTTTGTGAAAACAATTTTTGTTTTTAAATATGATCATGTCAACTGAAAAACAAATATATTTGATTATTTATAATAAACTTACAGAAATTAGCAGTACATATCACGAATAAGATTTTTTGTCGAAGATAGTTATAGAGGTGACTTGTATCTTAAAAAAAAGAAATAAACAGGAACGAACGTCTTTTTTTAAGATTAAGTCTCAATTTCTTGCTCACTCAAATCTTCGTTATCCCTTCTCAGTCGAAAAGGTTTTTCCCCAAAAGTCTTTTTGACCCCCTTCGGTCACGATCGGAAATCGAGATACAAATATCGATTCGGAAGTCGGCGTAAGTTTCAGCGCTACCTGTCTCTCTTACGATCTATCTGGCTTCCTCTTCCGTGGTATAGCTCTCGGAGCCACGCCGAAATTCAGATAAGTTTCGTTCGCCCTCGTCGAGACTTCGGGCTATCTTCGTTTCGTTTCGCTTACTACCTCTCTCGGACTTCTCTTTGATAACTATTCTTGTCTATACCTCTTTAACTCATTCTCGTGACTTAGCACCGGGTCATTGTCGATGGGCCACGATTGATACCCGATTCTAGTAGAGCATTTTCAATTGATGCATAATATATAGTCGTCGTATATTTCTTTTAGAAGGATACACCTTATTTGATGAAGTTCACAAAAAGTGCGATTCTGTTCTTTAAATATTGTCATGAATTCTATTACGTGCATAATAGGAATTATTAATTCATAATAATAAACAAAATTTGCATTATTCACATTGAATCGGAGTAGTTAAAATGTTCAATATATTGTTTTTATTTCATCACAATAAGTACATTTTAAGTTAAATTGTATTTTTCTGACCAGTACGATTTACCTATGTTTTTGCTAAGTTAAATGCATTCTTCCATAAAGTTAATTGGATCCATTGGATCTATGGTGTAAATACAGTAAAATCTATCAACACTAATGAAGTGTTTGGCATTCATTTGCGTTTAATTACAAAGATAAACTTTCGACGTTATCGCTTTCGGCAGTCAACAGCTACAAACTTTAATGCTGTTTTGACCAAGCTTTCAGGCTAGTAGTTAATTTCCAATTATTGTCAACAAACGATTTCGAATGTTCATTCGATAGTTCTTAACAGATATAATTTTTTATATTAGTAAACATTGAAAGCGATAAATACTTTAGACAAACATCGAAAGCAAATGTTAAGCGTAAAGTTTGTTTTGCTAATAAATGCATAAATTCAAAACATCCCAAGAACCTGTTAATTTTAAATATTCAGAAAAAATTATACAATCTGTAGTCGTCGATTTTCTCTATTTATGAAATCACTCCACTATGTATTATGATGGATCGTCGATATTTCTGTGATATTATATTCATCGTAATATCGAATTTCAATTTTCAACTAATAACTAATTCTCAGCCCTACATTATCGAAGTATATCGACATACAAAGAATATCATAATTACCGTATCGCAATGTGATAACAAAAATGAATAAATCCCTAAATTAGACAAATTGATTAAAAGTTGAATAAGATCTAACAGAAATATAACTCTCGAAAAGAGTTCAAACCACGTAACCACAGTATGCCATGACAAGTTGTGTTACTCCGTCCGGAGGTGTTAGAGCTATACGGTACATATGGAGCTACGTTATAAAACTGCAGAGCGGCGGTGGCGGTAGCGACCGTACGAAATCACGGGCCCCTCGCTTTCGTGTGGCCGGGTACTTTTTCACAAGTGAGAGAGGGGTTAGAATCTGGCTGGGCGTAGATCTCGTAGCCCTCCACGTCCCAAGTGATTTAAGCAGTTCGTGGTCGATGGTTTGGCCGCGAGTTGCATGCACTATGAGCTTTCCCTCTCTCTCTCTCTCTCTCTCTCTCTCTCCATCTCTTGCCGCAGAAACATCCGACGAGACTTTCCTTTGGCCTTAAGCCAAGCGTATTTCTTTTTTTTTTGTTTTTCGTTTTTTTTATTTCTATCCAACGTACTTCATTCATTGCAGAGGCGGTATATGCGCACATAGCCATTCACGGATTTATCGGTATCACACGCTGTACTGATCCCGCACGCTGCAATAATAACAAGCTCAAGCCTTCGTTAGCTCACCGCTCGAGCGTTAAATATTCAGACGGTTATTTATAGGCCTCGACAATGAGAGGGTTGACGAGAGACACATCACTGAGCCATAGCCTGCACTGATTGGAGTGGGAGAGAGAACGCTTCGTCGCATTATATACTTTCGCGATAATGTCAATTATTTACGCGCTGATGGACGGGTTGCGGAACCCACGAAAACGTGCTTTAAAGGGCGAAATGTCTCGGACCGTACGACGATCTCTTTAATAGCTAATCAGTGTCGTAGCCAGTCGAGTCAACTTTATCATCAGATTGTAACAGAGGCTTCCTTTCCTTGCAGATCCGACATTTAATCGATTATCAACCAACCTGTCATATCTGGATAAGAAGATATATATTTTAAAATTTTGAAATTCATAAGAAATCTTATTTAAAATACGATATGATCTAATAGCGTCCATTATTTATATTCTTAGTCTTCAAGCAAAATGTATATATGTACATCCGTTAAACGAATAAAAAAAGGATTAATGGAAAAAATATGTTGAATTAAGTAATGTGTCACAAGTAGAAGAAATGTCTGATATTATATAGGAGCTACAAGTAAGTTACAAGTATAATTATTTTGTTTGGTAAATTAAAAAGAAACTATTTTATTATAAATAAGAATAAATATTCTCCATATAAGTGAATATGGCGTACAAAGTCTTAAAACGAAATCAACGTTGCAAGAATATATTACACATAACTAGACAAATTACAGCAAATCGCATCTAATACCTAATTTTAATCTAATGTATTGCAAAGAGTTTTCTTATCCTAAGTATCGCAATGGTTGTACCTTGATCGAGAAAGCTTCTACACGCCGCGCATCCTAAGGCGACAAGGTGACAGAAGTTCTCCTTACGCTCGGAACGGCGATGAACAGCTAGCAAAGTGTATAAGTGCCGCAAATAGAACGTTACAGAATGTATTTCGAACAATAGGCTTAGCGGTTCAACCAAGTAGCGCCCCACGAGGTCGTAAAATGAGAACTCGTTCTGATTGCTAAAGGCCAGTATAAGACTACAGGCTCAGAGTGGAAATATGCCAAAATGCTACACAGAATGGTTGCGGAGTTAGCACGGTTAGCTCTATCAAACGGAAAAGCAATGACTGCAATGTCAGCAGCTATTCTCTTGTCGCGTTCTTCTCTCTTTCGTAGATGCGCAAGGCCCAGGGGAGAAGGGTCCTTCAAGCCCAATAAGCTCATGCATAAACAAGGAGTGACCCTCTAGCTACTACATACACGGGAAGAGCTCAAAAAACGAACCAAAATAAGTACTTTTACGTGTGTCCTAACTATAAGCAATTAAGTGCTTATAATTAAATCATAATTAGAACAGCTTATATAAACATTCTCAAGTTTAATATTGGGGAGTACCAAAATAGATAATAGTGTTCTAGTTTACAGCTCTAATGGTTACGAACTTTTAATTTATTTTTTGGATTAATATTCGTTTTTAGCATCAAAACCAAAATTACACTTGTTCCCGTGTATTCCATATTAATTGGTCACTCGCACTATGAATTGTTTATAGAAAGGTAAAGTAAAAAACGCAACATATATAATAAACTTATCAAACTCTGCAGGCTCAACCCACGTCAGACTCCAGTCTCGTAGTTGATTCCATTGAAAATGCAATGTGCTCGGTCTGAGTTTGGACACTCGTGGTATATCTATATTCACGTGTAAAAATAGCGCAAGTCTAGAGCGAAACTCGCAAAATAAATGTGAGTAAACTTAGGCGCAACAAGCTTTACCCCGTCGAGGTTGAGATCCAGGAACGGAAAAAGGGAGAAACAAAAAGAGAGAAAGAAAGAAGAGAGACCGTCACAAAAGAAAAAAAGGAGGCATAGGGTCGCACGAAAGTTGACGTGTTCGTTCGCAGAATCCTTTCTTTCAGCAGGTAAGTAGACTGGCAAAAGGGCTGCCGTACTCACAGTATAGTTCTCGTTCTCGCAAGTATGCAGTGCAACCAGCAGCAGCACGCGATCTCGCAATCACAGGAGAACATGCACGTGGCCTTATCGCCGGCCGCAAAGTGAAATTATTCCACGAGCGAAAGCGCTGATACGGAGCTTGCAACGGCTATATGCATATACATGCCTCGTTCCCTTCCGCTTCCCCACCCACTTCTCTCTCTTTCTCTACCCACGCCCCAGGATACGTGAATATGTCTCGAATGCTGCTGTGCGACAAAAGTCTCGTCTGCTTATCCGTACGCGAGGAACAGACCACGCTGGAGAATTCATAATCCAAATATGATTCTTATGCTCGATATAAGTTTTTAATATCGATGTTCACTGATAAATCAGATATAATGATTGTTATTGATGCTATCAAGTTGAATTTCATTTGTACTTGACCGTTTTTATCTGTCTAAGTGAATATTTTAGTACATAGTCTATTTACGGCTGCGTGCAGAAGTCACCTTATATGTCGGTACACGTTACACGTAAGTCGCAACGAACAGCGCGTTGGGAGTAAGAATAAAAAACCCCAACGTGGAAGCAAGGAAAAAGTGAAAAGTGATAACGTAAACGAGAGCCTGTGACCTAATTTTAACGAAGTGTACTTCACGGTATTTTTATTGTTTGCGCGATCGACAACGTGGCTAACCACGTGCTTCGTTAAAGTAAAATTTAATCATTATTAGATGATACATACGTAATAAGTTGGGAAAGTAAGCGGCCAAGTTTTTACTCGCTTTTGTAGTCGCTTATATTTTCTCTCATGATTAAACTCGACATGCATCGCTCAACATTCTTTTGAATAATTTATCTAAACTTTTCTAATTAATCTTGCTTGCGTGAAGTTTCCTATGGTGCGCGATAAATTGATAAGTTCAACAGGATCATTGTTTACTTACGACTAATGATTCATTTAATGATAACCGTTATCATAATGGGAGCAAATTAAAATAATTTTTGATTGGATGTTACGATGTACAATATATGTACTGGATGAAGATTCGTTTATTATAAAATCAGATCGACAAATACTTTTTTTATGTCATCTTAATAACGACAATTATATATTTCAGCGTTGTGATTAGAACTTTTTTCCCGTGCATTTGAAAAAAATGTGTATATTTGAGAAACGAACTTGATATTTGTTATATTTTTTTTTCGGTAAAGTGGCACCAGGTAGTTTACCATGATAAACAGAAAATTCCATTATAGTGTTTTCTTTATCGCCATTCTTTCGAAGCGTTCGATTTGTGGACGCCTTTCAAAGATGATTTTAAACTTCGTCAAACTCGATTCGCTGTCCCGTGGCTTGGCTGCGCGTGCGAATAAAATTGCCAGTTTAAGAGAAAAGGTTATATATACATATATATAAATAATAGAGAAAAGGGACAATAAATCTATGGAAATGATCTTATTTTTTTCTTTAGCGATGAAGACCATTTCTTCCCGGTTTGCTGCTACAGAAACAAAACACTCGGAGGGAAATGGGGGCCGAATTGACAGACGAATGGATTGAACAAGGCATTTGGAGAGGGAAAATTGAGCCGTTTGCGCGCGTGATAAAAGACTGTCGCCCCTCGAATAGATAGAATGCCTGTTTTCGTTGTTTCCAAGCGCGAATAATTCGATAAAGTCAAAGTTACGATGTTTCAACTAAGAGCGTCATAATAGAACTTTAAAGGACTCTTTGATGCGGTGTATTATTCTGTGATATTGCAAAGGACTCTTTACTAACTTAATAATCTTCAAACCTCTTTACAAGTAACTTACTTTCGTTTAATGATATGAAAACGAAGTTGCCAAGACAACAATAAATTGTCTTTTTTTCCATTAAAACGAACAAATTTAAAATGAGCCACAATCACGAAGAACAACGCGCATTCTAACCAGAAAAATTGAACACGGAGAGTGCGCGCGAATTGCAGTAATACAAGTTTCACTAGACGATCGATTCGTTCTCCTTTTCTTGAGTTTTCGGATAGTACGAGCACCCGTTGCGATTCGACAAACTGCACCGCACAAATCCCACGTGACGATTCTGGCTCACTCCCACTGGACTGTAAGATCGTGTTGGCATTTCTTAACAAGGGTACGCCTTTTTCCGTCATTAGCTGATTGCAATCGCGCTAACCATTGTGATTATGTGTGGTCGATATACGTGTGTGTGTGTGTATAAATGTGTACTGTGCGGAAAGGCTAAGGCGCTTGCTTGCGCGCTTTTACCTCGTTTTCCCTCTCTTTCTCCCTGTGTATGCAATTCAACGATTTTTTCCTCGTTTAACAGCCCCTGAACACGTGCAAAACTCTCTGAAATTTTCGTGCAAGATTTATGACGTCGGCAACGGCTTTATGCACACGCGTAATTAATTTCAGATTTCTGTTATTAAATGTGCGTGCAATGCTGTCGTTAAATTATTCGGCCAAAGTGCGTTTTAACTGCTGGCAAATTTATGTTAGATACGAGCTGATTTGAGATACACCTAAATCCTCTTGGCATGTCATGTCACTAATTTTTGACACGATAATTTTTTTACGTGATATTGGTTTTTTTCACAAAATTAGTACTCCCTATCACGCGATAACCACATTTGATTATTAGGTTTTCAGTAATTTCAGACTTTTGTAAGATAAAAACTTGATTAAATTTATTAACGTCACGTATTAAAAAAACCGTTGAACTAAACTAATATTTAGATTCATCAATAAAAAAGAAATTCTACTTTGCTCTCTTCGTTACAGACATTATACAAAAATAATCAGAATTCTACGCACGGAATTTCAAAACTCACTTCTGAACTTTCCAGCACCCAGCTCTGCTACTGCAATTGGCAAAGTAATATTGGCACTGAAAATAACCAAGCATGGGCAAACAACGTGGCTAAGACAGGAAAAGCACGAGGGACGCAAACATATACTCACATACACACGCGTGCGCGCACACATACAAGTTCCGAGGAAAAAGGGTCCCGCTAATTACATGGCCGTAATCAATAAAGCTCTAGCAGAGTGCGAACTGCCCGTTACAGCAAGTGCCACTAATATTGAGCTACCCGTGCATTCACGTAAATTTTTGGGTTTTTTCGTGCTACACTTACGAATATACACAATAAGGTGAGCCAATAAGACGCACGTGCAAAGTTATAGCAAAAAGTAAAAAATAAAGAGGGAGAAAGAAAGAGAGAGAATGAGAGAGAGAGAGAGAGAGAGAGAGAGAGAGAGAGAGAGAGAGAGAGAGAGAGAAGAGCTAATAATGACCAAAGCTTTGGAGCAGCAGCAGCAGGCCCTATAAAACATCAGCCAAGTTAACAATGGTGAGATTTGGGAGCGACGTTTAAGCACGTCCCGTGGAAATGTTCTGCGACGAAGAAAATGCGTACTACGTTTGTCGATAACGAGAGTGAGAAAGACCAAGAGAGCTGCAACGACAACGGCCCCCAATGCCCTGTGAGCCCTTTGCCCTCCACCTTCAGAGCTCTACTTTCGTACAATTTTCATGTCTATAATTTTCAGCCCGGAGTGTTCACAAGTGGTCAGCTTTGGAATTTTGTGTACGACTTGGTGACGTTTCTATATTGAGAGTACGTGTTTACCGGCTATTTGCTTATATATTGCTTGGAAGTATATATACTTTTATTTGCATAACTTTGAATCCTTCCAAGTAGACTTTATAAATTTAACGAACTCAGAATATGAAAAAAAAAACAAATTATCTGAGCAAAAGTCATGGTAAATGAAAAATTATTACTAAGCCATCGCATTCATTCGTTTCATTACCATTTAATTGGCTTCAAAAACAAATTAATTTCACATATTGAAATTGATTACAACGTTGTAACGATCACGGAAGGAGGAAAATTCATACTCAGTACCATTAAGAAAAGAGAGAGAACAGAGAAAGAGAAAGGAAGAAAAAAGACCGGCGGCAATAATCGAGCCAAACACGAGAACCGATAAATCGCAACAAAGAACGAGCCAGCCGGAGCGCACTCGCCATCATATCTGCAAATAAAGGAAAAAGTCTCGTATATAATGAAATCCTTTCGCTACAATTGCGCAAAGAGGAAGGTAGAGAGAGAGAGAGAGAGAGAAAAGAAAGAGAACGGAAATCTGGAGAAGCTACGAGGGCCAGACAGACGAGTTTTTATCGTTGGCCTCCGTGGCGCTCTCCTTCAATAAGGCAATCGGTTCTATCGAAAAATCTCCACAAGCGTCAACAGCAGCAGTAGCGTCGAAACGACTTTGTCGGCATGTCGACGCGATAAAGTTCAACACTGTCATAAATCGTCGATACACTCACATACAACGCATTTTATACAACTATGCGTGCATACATTATTATGTTGAGTGGCAACGCGCAGAATTTAATGCACCCGCGTAAGTACGATAAATCGACCATTTTCCACGGACTATACTAATGAATTATATTCTCTCTCTTGCGCACGCGTTTGCTCGCACAGCTTATATATGTTAGCAACTGTAAACTGCAGACTGCCGAATAAGACAAAAGAGAGTGCACTGGACTATTAACGGTCACAAATCTTTTACTGAAAGAGACTTTATTGGCTCGAACTAAAAAGTTATTCCAGATACTATCTTGCTGAGCAGCAAGCGCCACACTAAACTATTTCTATCGGATGATGGGGAGGCTTGATGCAGGAGCAGCAGCCTTTTAGCTCTTTTACGAGCGACCAAACCGAATACCCGAGTGGCCAGTCTAGTAGAATAGATACATACACACTGCAAGTATAGAACACGACGTACATACTCTTGCCAAATCTCATTACGCTTCGAGCTATTCGGAAAAGAAAGCTTCAAATGATGATACGTCAACGATCTTTTATACGGCTTCATTCTTTATATCCTTTGACGCTTCTGAGCTTTTTCAATTGACTGCTGAATCTTGCTGCAAGTCAGAAATGCTTGTACACCTACCGATTCAATTAAAATTTTCTATTATGACTCTCTGTTGCGTTAAAGCTTTGTGTTTTATTCTATTGGAATTACAGTCAGAACAAATTGATTTTCCACAAGTTTGATGAATATTCTCGATACCTTTGTTCAGCTCTTCTCACTACTTCTTTATTTTTTAAAGTTTAGCATTGTTAATTAAATATAACATCGACAATTAAACTCCTCTCACTCTCATAGCGTTTACTGCGTAATTATTCGGTATAATTCGCAAAGGTCCTGAAATAGCCTCACTCACAGATCCATGACTACCATTTAAAATATAACTCGCTAACCCATTTCTACTAGATCTACTACAGCGAGATTAATATCAATTGGTCTCAATCATTTTAAAGCACTTTCTTCAAAATAACCAAAAGCTGGGATGTTTGTGGTAATGCAACACACAATGTATTATAATGAATGCAGCAGATCGTGAAATGCACCAGGCAGACAACCACGAGTAATTAGCGTACAGTTTCCAAGCGATCAACTCGTGAATTATCAAACCCCACCGACCCCATAACGGTACGCACTGAATATCATTATTTTTCTAAAATGTTAATACACGTTTAGATTCAAATTAAAGGGCTCTTTCATACTTAAATGATTACATGACTACATTGGAAGAAATTCCATTACTTATATTCCAATGAAATTATCTGTTTCAAAAATAAATTTCATTTTCAAAAGGGTAAAAGAGATTTTATATATTAAATATTACAACTTTAATTAAACTTTGGAAAGTCTACATTAAATACTCATGGTTGTACTTATTAGGAATTTGTATTACTTTTAAGAATATCGAAATAAAATTCATTTAATGAACGTAATTGAAATCTTCAAATTCGAATTGAGAAACGTTATTATGAAGTCAATTAAGTGCAATGAAAGGTCGAAATTAAATTTCAAAATGAATACAAAAAGACAGTCCGACTGAGCCAATACTAACACGGAAATAATATCAGATATTACTCCTTTCATTCTCTCTACTCTCGTTGTATTAGCCAATAACGAAGCGCAGCTCATATACGCCAGCAACACTACAGAGACCACCCAATAAACTGATTCGCTATTCGATTGAATTTACATTCACGTGCAGGTCAACTGGAATGGTGACAGCTGTGACAAAGAAGGTCAACCCAAAACAAGAAGTTTCGAACTTGCGATAGCACATTGCAATAGAGCTGTTTAAAAAGAGAAGATAATTAGTGGATACGCCTTTTTTTCACAAGTTGCACGTGCTCTCAGCGCGTACTTAATTAAAATTTGAACGTTTATTTGGTCCGTCGGCTAACGATAGCGTTAATGAATACATTTACCTACTACATGGACACGCGGCTTTTTATCTATTAATTTACACGATTTTTTCACGACTCGCTTTGAAAGAAAAACTAGGACTGCACGGAGCCACTGAAAAAAAAGAAAAGTGAGAAATGAATCGCCGGGGTGTATGAAATACTCGGTCTACAGCGGGATGAGGTACATATGAGAGTTGTAATGTTCTTCTAGCGAAAAGCCTGCGGGGCGATAAAAATGTCTCATATTCCTGAAAAAGAGGGCGAATTTGAGGTGAAAATTTTTGTGTAGAAGTTTGAAAGTACATCCAAGTTCAACCCAGACTTGTCTCGACTACTCTAAATTATGACGCTCGCTGGTCACAGTGTTCTTTTACTTTTAATATCAAAGTTGCAACTTTTTCTCTATACTATACAGCACGTAGTCTTGCAATAGTTTTTTCACTGTTTCCCTTTTAACTAAAAAAAGTCAAAATTCACACACATATACATATACAAAATTTTTCTTCATAAAATGTTTCTCTTCTTGAAAGTACAGGTTTTGAATATTTTTGAAAAGAGAATCTTGAAAATACGGACTATTTTTTACATTCAAGTTAAGCTGGAACAAGTTTATACTATTTACTCAATGGAATCTCAAGTTGAAAAGTCAAATGAGTAGCAAAACTGAGAGTAACTTTGGTCTTCCTTAGAACGATAACATTCAAGGTTTAACGTACTTAACTCTCGTTTTGAGTAATCAATTTTCGTTTGCTTACGGTGACTCGTTTTAGAAATCATACTCATACATAAAGCATCGCTGCAATTATTTATACTTCTAATAAAATAAGTAATCTCAGGATATTCGCAAAAACTACTTATGTCCTACTATTTATATACCTACTATTTATTATAAAATAGATATGTTCTAAAAGTGGAAAAGGTCGCCGAATAAAAGTAGCACAAATATCGAAAATCACCAGAAGGAAACCGAGTGTTGGAAGGGGACAGACACGTATCGTACACGCAGGCCAAGCGGAATGCTTTTCCAATAGAACAAGATATCTTCTGAAAACCATCTGAAGAAATCTTCAAGGGCTATTCGATAAAGGTGTGGGTCTCATCGCATACGATTATCAAAGGAAAAACTGCCAATAGTTTGGCTTCAACTTCATTGGTGTAATTAGCTAACTTTTCCTCTTTAACGGCGTCGTGGAAAGTTTTCTCGTTTGGTGTTATTGAACGTGCCGTTTTGGAAAAAAGCTCCATCTTTGTTGAAAACTAGACTAATATAATTTTAATCGACATCTATCAAATCTAGAGATTTATCTGTTAAAGTAGCTAAATAAAACTATTATATAATGTATATACACTTGTGCGTGATGGAGAACGTAAATTATGCACAAATATTTACCAGATGCATTAATCAATGTAGGAGTTACACGACTTCGTCGTCCTCTGGTGTAACTCGGAGAAAATAAACTAGAGCTCGCAATATCACACAAGCAAAGTAACTGAAAGAGCATTAGCCATTCTTCATTATATGAAAAACTGTAATACTTAGGTAAAAGTTTCCACGTTCCTTTTATCCCTCCTGTGCCCACTTTCTTTTCCCTTATCATCTCCAAGGCGAGCACGGAACTTAATAACACAACAGATATACAAAGTGCCACGAAGAGAAAAAAAAAGAAGAGCAAAACGAGCCCGTATTAAGGTCTCAGCACGCGGGTAAAAGAAAACAACAAGAACGAAGCGAAGAAAATAAGCACTCTTTAAGATCTAACGAGGAATGCGGAAAAACTTAAATATTTATTGGAATTTAAAAGTTTGGCCCCATCGGGGTATTTAAGAGTTCGGCCAAAGTAATAAGACGAACGGGCGTTGTCGTCGTTGTTGTCGTCGTCGGTGAGTATACACCGAGATCTCTCGAACTTGTTAATAGATAGAGCCCGGGCAACATGCGCAGCTCTCTCCCGTACAGCCGGCACAAAGTAGAACGTAAATAACTTTGCAACCTTTTGTGCCGCGAAACTCCTTGAGAATACACTTTTTTCTCCATTTCAATAATCCTCAATGATCGTTTTGGTTAAAAGAGGTAACTGTGTCCATCTGCACTTATATTGCCTGTCCATTGCAATCCTGCTCTAATCATTATAAGTTATAAATAACTCTTATTTACATTTTCACTTGGACTTTTTATCCACTTTGACCACATTATTTTCCTGGAGAATTCCCGCACCATTATATATAATTTTAATGTTGATATTATTACAAGGATAACTAATGGATTTTACATAACAGCCAAAGCGAGAACAAAGTTAATGTTCCAAGATGTGAATTATTTCATTGAATTATTCGATTATAAAATAATATACTTGTTTAAATAATATACAATTACTCTCTAGAACATTAACAAATATTTTTATTTGAATAAACTTACTCCAAAAATGTAATGTTAAATTGCAATTATTAATCATCGTACGGTGAAAATTCCTGATACGATATGCAAATAACCTCGGTAATCGGGAAATTATACATTAAAATAAAATTAAAATAAATATACATTTATTGAATATGTTTATTTTGGGTGGAAATTTATAAAGTAGCTTGTAATTTTACTCAAGCTTCATAATAATACTTGTTATATTACTTATTGACTTGTTAAACTTCATGTTACTTTTCATCTTTTTGTTTCAGGTATGACAACATCTGAGTAGTCTATTATCCCGAGTGTCTGTTGACTTTTCTCAACCCTTGGATTACTTAGAAGGGAAGTCAAACTGATATTTGCCTTGAGAGCTACCTGAAAATTGCTGCTCGGATAACAAAAAGCAATATAAGATTTTAACTAAATGGAGATATTCAAAGTGACGAATCAAAGTAGACAAAGATTTCTGAAGCTTTCTCCATTTGTCTCACTTCTGTATTCGCGTAATTCTTCCCTTTCATCCCGGCAAATCTTGGCGGTAAAGTAGGAAGAAAAGGTTTGTGTCGTATCAGTGACCTGAAAATCCCTCAATTTCTCTTTCCGATCCTTTGAGGCTTGGAAAATCTTTCGAGCATATGTCCAGATACTAAATCAGAATTAAATATCGTATCAAACCTTGAAATTGTTGAACATGGGATATTAAAAAATAGAGTTGTAAGGATGCAGACTTCATATGCCGAAACTGAGTGTATTATCATTGAATACTATTTTGAGAATAACTCCACAATCAAATAGGATACATCACTTCGGCAGCGTGCTTTCGCAACTTGGGTCATTATAAAAATCAAATACAAATAGAAACAACCCCAAGTGTTAATTATATTAGAGGAAATCCAAATAAGCAAAGAGCTATTAAATATCCTAAGAGCGTCGGAAACCCGTGTCACTCGTTCATTTTTCTGTTTGTATGCTATAGCATCTCGCATGTGACTGTTTGTCTTGAGAGGCGTTGACATATCATAGAGTCCAAGAGAGGAATCGAGAACGAGAGGCGTCTGGCTTCAATGCCTTACGCACAAGAAAAACGAAAAGTTGCACGACGTTGTCGAAGGAACGAGCGACGTTGCTAAGCTTATATGCTCGGGAGAATGAGGATTCACTCGACTTTATTTGCATCTAAGATCGTCTCACGTGATTCAATACAAGAGCTTCATCTTGTCAACAATGAGCACGCATGTTGAAAAAGGACTTACAAGGCCAATTAGAAACCGTGTTACTGTTGGTAATTTCAGTTTAATTTTGAGCTTTCTTTACTTTTTAGTTGGGTTATATTATCGATTTTTTGTATTAAATTTTATTCGAATTCGATTATCTTCTGAACGATAATCGAGCTGATCGAAAAAATAACTTAAATATACAAATTGATCTTTGTTAATGGAGTATAATCGGACGTTATCATTTATTCAAAAGTAAAATTTGTACAAATCGAGAGAACACCTAATTCAATCATTACTAACCACATTCTTGAAATTAACGATTCCAAACTTCCGAAATTCTTATTTTTCATTTATTTTGGCAATCCACCGTATCTTGACAACCGAACAATTGAATATCCCTGGAGATTTCCCTTGAAAATATACGACCAATCGAATGACGCGAAGCAAAGGCGCAAGGCGATAACAAGAGACCCTCACGAAATCCCTAAGCCGTCTAGACGAGTAGTCGTCGTCGTTTGGTGACTGCAACAGGGTGGCAAGACGAGCACTTATCCTACAGCCGACAAGTAAAGCCTCAAGGACGAGGGCCGAGCCTCGGTCCACGCACGTCTTCCTGACATCTGCAGCTGTCGTCGTCGCGCTTTGGCCCCATTGTCGCGGAGCTCGCACAACCGGCATATTCACGCGCTCCCGTGTTCCCTCGCTCATAAACTGCAGAGCTACTGTCCTTTGGCTTTCTCTCTCTCCCTTTCCCACTTCCTCTATCTTATGAAATGATGCTATATACGACTACCAATTCATATGTACATCGTGAAACGGTATGTAAAAGATGTTGAGAAATATTTCATTTTAATTTTCAACTGAAAGCGACGTTTCTCACTTTTTTGAATAAAAACTGAAATCTTGACAAATTGTAAACAATGCCATTAAGAACTAATCTACAAGTACAAACGATGTTTTAATAGCGTTGAGTTTGTGAATTCGATGATTAATCGAAAAGCCTATTGACCCGCAAATCAATTTGTTAATCCGATTGTTATGTTATACTTAGTCAACGCTCAAAGTGATTCGTTGTTTAGGCCCTCCCCTTAATAATGATCCACTAAAGCTCGACCTATAATAACTTGTCGCTACGGTCAACGTGTAAAGGGGAGTTAGTAGTTTATTACATCTGAGGCAATAAAATGTTCCACAACATATAGCTTATATCTCGAGTCATTTATAGAAATCTGTATGTCCGTAGAATGTTATTCGATCCTTTGTAGATCCGATGCTTTTATTTAATATCAAATGGTATGAATGAAAAAAGTGTCAGCACATTAATGTTCAATAAGGAAACAGCAATTATCAACTCTTAAGATGGGCGATCGATTGTTTGCATTTGTTTAATTGGGATTGTCAATCAAAATAATTGACTGCGATCGCTATCAATGATCTGGGCACATTTCTTCTAAAGGGAAAAATGCGACAATCAAAGCTTTTCCCTTGGCTCGGGTAATCCGCGGATCATCGGCTCTCTTTCTCGCGTACCTCAACACTATGGATATATAGGCGACATCGAGCCCAAGGGAAATAAGCTTGTTGATGCTACTATGTCCTTCTTTTTTCCCGCGCTCTCGGTGCCTATCTTTTTTAACTTTATTTTTCTTGGTCTCTGTCTGCTATATTTTATACATTCTATTCATCTTTTTTCTTCTTGCTAATTTTTATAATAACTAGAATTATAACAGCGCGTCGAACACGCAGACAATCTCTCTATTCCACTTGCATTTCACATTAATACTTTCGACCAATAAAGTTTCAAATTAACGTACTCTTGACCAATGACATTTGACTTAACAATATGACGACACTTTGCGTTCGTCCTTTGGTTTACGCTTTTTTATTAAATAATTAATAATTGTTACTAGAAAATTTATTAGGGTCCTGACGCGTACATATTACATGTACATCTGTAGTTGGTAATAATTTTGTAATTTGTTACATCGTGTTTTATGCTGTTTGTATGTTTGCCTTTATTCTACACATGTATTTTAATAGTATTTGTTAATGCAATAAACTAATTTAATACAATTGTCTAAAGTAAAATCGCACGTCATATCAATGAAAATTTTATACATTGCATCTCACTTATTCCACACATGACTCCAAGTTCGTTCTTGAAATCTCGAACGTAATCAATGTCGTCACCTCGATACTTGAATTTTATTCGACCAGTAGGCAACCATTTTAGCGTATTCACGTTCAATACAAATTGAGCTCGCGCGCTCTTTTTATAGGTGAACTGTATGGATGGATGTTATTATGATTTATTTTATGTAGTTTGAATTCGAAGTCGAACAGCGATTGAAATTTCCGTCAATATTTTATAACATATGTTGATTCGACATGATGGAAATATAGATTCTATAAGTAATGAAAAACGTCTGGACTCCTAGACTCTCATCGCTGATTGATGGATGAATTCATCATTTGTGCCCGAGTGTTATTATATTTACATATTGATTGAATCCATGCTATTATATATCATCACATAAGATACAAATTGTTTTTTTACATTTTCTATTTGAAACATAAGAAACAGATGTTTTATGTCAAATAATCAAAGCGCCATACAACTTAGAAGATTATTATTCGTTATTTTATTGAATATATAATTCCAGAAACTATATTCCACATATTACATTATATAAAAAATAACTCCAATGCATTATCGCATAATTTATAGATATATACAATTAAAAATAAATATTTAACATTCTCTTAAATTAAATTTCGACACTAATTGACCATATTTATAACAACCATAAGCAAATAAACAGCTTACATCATTTTAGTTTCGTAGTTATGTTTTGTACATGCATTTGAAATATTGGAAAACAATAGATCCTTAGTTAACTTTTATCTCTTCCAGTAAAGTCTATCCAATCGCCTGAAAGCAGCATGGAAATCACATACTAAAAAAATGAGTAAACCGTGGCTGAATTTCGTGACAACAGTTTTGTCGGTCATCGAACAAAGGAGAAACTATACCGCAAAATTTTACGTGGCAATTTCCCGGGTAAAACCCACAGGAACAACTATTCGTTTCAGTCTCTGTCTGTCTGTCTTCTCTCTTTTTCTCTTTCTCCCTCTCCCCTCCCTCCGGTTCAGTAGAACGCCTATGTGTGTGTGTGTGTGTGTGTGTGTGTGTGTGTGTGTGTGTGTGTGTGTATCAATACAGGTACAGAGAGTACGTAGACGAGTGTGCGTAGAGACGAAAGCCGGATACTGTAGGCACAAAGCACTCGACCAACTGTACATAGCCACGCTACTGCTGAGAGAGAGATATGCTGTGGTGCACTGTGTGATCCGATTGCGCAAAGCATATAGCTCTGCTTTAGACGTACGAGTGCACGCCTCAATACCTCAACCTGCTAGCAAATTAGTACCCAAGCAATAAATAAGATCAAAAAAGAAAATATGTTGATGAAAAAGATTTACGTAACTTTTTCTTCAGCTACCAAAAACTCTTTGAAAACTATGTCATGACATGACAGCAGACAGAGTTTGACTGAAATTTCATATAATTGTCTATTTGTAGAGAATGGATTGGAAAATAATATAGGAAGCTTCTATCTACAAACTAAAAAAGTAGCCTATAGGCTATAGATACCCGAGTATCTTGTTTTTGTTTAATTCCACTTTTTCCCCCTCACACCAAAGTACAGGTGCGAAAATCGATTAGCCAAAGGGATTCTATCCTTTACAATTTTTCACTTCTTTCTTTCGTTTTCCGTTTTCATTTCCGATCAGAAATAACGCTGGTACGATACAAGTTTCCTTTTTTTTCAAATCTAATATTTTTGCGATGAAACAATTTTTCAGAATCGAATACAAACATGAGTGTATTGGACTGGCATAAAAGTAATAATACCTATTTCTTTATATTATCTCAAAGTTTTAATTCCTTTGTTAACAATCGAGTTTTTTGTAAGAATTTTTGTCAAATATAATACTTAAATAAAAATGGTAAACTACTAAATTATTCGTAGACATAGATTGCAAATAAATTCTACAAAGATACAGGGAAACGCTCATTGAATTACAATGGCAGTACATTGGAGTTGGGTTTAAAAGAAGTACGAGAGAGAGAGAGAGAGAGAGAGAGAGAAGGAAGAACAGCAATTTGTTCTCTCTTAATCCTCCGATAATTCTATATAGTAGTTTCGCGTGCACAAAAGCATAAGCCAATTAATTCGTAGACCATTGTTATGCGGTCTAACTTATATATATTTATGTATATACACACACATATATATATAGTAAAAAGGAACAAGAGGCTGCTTTAGACATCTGAGCTTCCAATCGAGTGCGCGGATCGCAGAGAACGGTTCAACACTGGTGATGGCTTTATTCGGCACGGGCGTTGAAAGACCTGGCTGTATATCCCTGGAGCTTTCTAACTCGTGACTTTAACCTACGCGAGACACGTGTCTTAACTGGCGTTCTATTGCGTTGACTGACGCCGAACGCCCGGCGGCTTTCAAACTTGAGCGTGGATACGTAGTTTCGCGCCGTGCGCTTGTTCTGACATGATAACCCAAAAGAGAGGTAGAGAGAAAGAGAGAGAGAGAGAGAGAGAGAAAGTGATGATTATCGAAATAACTTGCTTTTTGACGAGTCGACGCTTAAATTTAATCGACCTACGTCTATCATATAAGACTATGCGAGCTTGCGAAGCTACGTTTTCTTTTTTCCATTGAAGAATGAACATATGCAAATTTACTGTAGAATTTATTCAGTAGATATGATTTCAGAAAAATGTAAATAGGCGGAAAGTTACAATCAAATTATTTCCAAACTGCTAAAACTAACAGAGCAAAGATAACATTTTATTCGATCGTATTCATATTTGAATGTAAATTTGTATTAAAATGTCCTTCCATCGAGTAAAAATTGTAATGAAACAAGGCAGAATATTATGATAGCAATTTGTGAATTGTATATATTATTCTAAAAGCCTTCAATTTTACTTAAATGTGGAGTAACAAAAAACATGGCGATGGCCAATTGATTTTAATAATTTCAAAGATTTAAGTTATTAATAATATTTTTAGCACCGATGTTGTAGGGACAAAACTACCCAATCTACATACGTTAATACGTTTTACGAGACAGAGATTCGGATTCTATCAACTCCATAGTAATTTCGAATATGATTGATCTTGTAAAACATAAGTATTGTAAATATTTCTGAAAATGTTATCTAATATCTATATTATACAGAATGATATGTTTACTCATTTTTACTTTCAGGGGTAATATCAACTGTTTGAAGGCTATTAACCACATAAATCAGAATACAGTTTATAATTGCTTTAAAAGCTCATTTACTTGATATACTTCTTAAACGTAATACTATTGTTTCGGCACTTTTTATAAAACGGAAGTTGTCAATTAAATTTTATTGCAAACAATGTATATTTTCACCCACAAGGATATATGAATCTTGTACTATAGACGTATTCAAAGAAGATAACAATAAGCATTTACAAAAAGAAATAACTAATAAGAAATAGTTTTATCATGTGCCCTCTTAAGCAACTTGCATAAAAATCATTTTCATTTATTATCGTACATAACAAATATCTGAAATAGCATAATATTGAAATTAAATAAATTAACAAAGTCCTCGGGCAGCTGTAAAGAAGTATTATTTAGACTTTTTCGTTCGGTATAATAAATAAATTGCGCTGTTTTCTACACACTTAAAACGTGAAAGTGTTGATCAGTACGCACACGATATCAATCATAAGCGGCTTCTTATACTTTCGTGTGTATAGACTTTCATGTATAAAATGGTACAATACCCATGAAACTCCTCGAAAATTTCACAAGAGTTACACAGAAAGAGAGAGAGAGAGAGAGAGAGAGATGCTCTTTGCTGCTCTATCATCGTCGGGGCAATTAGCCGCTAACGAGACTAGAATCCGGGAGCCGCGTGCGCGAAATATCCCACCAGCGGCTCTCTCTCTCTCTCTCCATCTTTGACGACGTCGAGAGGCATTGACTGAGGAGATATATGGCAAACTATGTGCCACATATAGTTGCCTCGATGCACACGTCTTTGAGATGATATTCTCTGTGCTTGTAAGGAATAGCTAAGACGGATATACGCGTGTTGTAGATATCTCGAGTCTACAACAAACTCGATTCGCCTCGTTATCACAGCATATCTGTGCACTTCAATTTTCACTTCACGTCATTTGATATAAATTAGCAAAAATAAATAAAAAATTCTCGAAGTAATTATATAGTTATTTTTCCCGTCGCTGAATAATTTTAACGAGATTTATTATCCATTGTATTCTCCTAAATATTGTTCGATTAACTAGAACTATAACAATATTGACTTGGTGCAAGATTACTCTTCTTTAAAAATATATAAATTAGTCCAAGAAAAATAACGAGCTCGCAGGTCTCGAAGAGTTCAGATGTATATCTCGCATATACAATTAAAAGATTGCTAAAGTGGTTGTTGCAGAAAATCTTCTGGCAGTCCGTACAATTATCCGCCGAGTGGAACAAGTTAGTAATTATCTTAACAAACCATAATTGTCATTACATACAGTTTTGTTATATCTTTGCGCATCACTAATGAAATCAGCCTGAAAATCGCGAAAAGTATTTCTGAATGCTGCGCTAACTACAAGCTAATTACGGCAGTTAATTCACTGCAACTCTGTCTCTCTTACTCGCTTGCTCCATCCGTATCTTTTCTTCCCTTTTGTCAAATCTTTATCTCGTTACTTTTTCTCTCTTTGTCTCTCTCTCTCTCTCTCTATCATTAACAAAATATTCGAATAAAAAACAATCAGTTAATAAAATTCCAGCCTCACGAAGAAAAACATTGTCGTTTTGATTGCGGAAAGCGGAACCAAATCGCGCGAGCCAGTGAAACAGGCACGCGGAACTCGCCAAACGTCTTTGTGAATCGTGCTATATGCAACGACACAAAGGTTCAAGGATAGTAATTAACGCTCGTTCGAACAAAGCGTACTTTTTATCGGGGGAAAAGTCGAGTAGATCCCAAGGAAAAAAACGCAGCGCAAGTAAGACAAGAGCAAATGACGACGACGACGACTTTGTGATGCAGAGCGGCATCGTTTGATCTTCACCCTACGGAATTTATCCTAGTTTTGCATTCAATTTTTTCCTCGTTATGCCGAACGGCCTTCGTTGACTTTCCGGAAAAATTAGCATAGCTCGAGTTCACTTTTCTTTTTCTTTCTTTTTTATCAACCAAGACTCTCTTTTTACCTCTGAGCTTTTGTACTCGGCATTAATTTTACCAACTCTTACCTTTATGATGTTTTCGCTCCCGAGCATGCTCTAGTGAGCCATCTACGGCTTGTGTTAACAAAAGAATTCAATTAAAAAATGCACTGTTTTTTGAATATTTATACATTTTTGAATTTCCAAGTCAATTAACAGGCACATCCCAGCATACATTTGTAAGTAATCGCCAGAGGTTTTATTTTTCATTGTTTTTCCATTACTGTGGACAAATTCAACGTCATACTCTCTTAAACTCATAAAAATAGCTCCTTGGAAAGTAATGGATATGTGTATACAGTCTTCATAACATTGTCATTCATAATAAAATATTCGTAAAAATTGAAGCATCGTGCGCTACCTTTTTTCACTGTTTGAAAGTAGGTTATTCGTAATTAACAAAGTTTTCCAGCAGTAAATGTATAAGCTCCGTGTCTTCCATCATTTATTTATTTGTCTTGCTATCGGTGATAGTCGCTTGGCTCAACGCATGACACACTTGCATCGTTTACAAACTCGAATTAATACTGGTGAGAGAAGAAAAAATTGCTGAGTTGTCTATCAATTAGTCGGAGCAAGAGCAGGGAATATCGCGGAAGTTTGACAATTTCCGCGGGTTGACGCTTGCAATGAAAATTTATGATCCTTGTAGTCTTTGCTAGCATATATTCTAGTGCAACGAACGCTTGAAAATATTTATAAAAGCCTTGAATCCGATTAACCGGCGCTCATCGCTTGGGCGTCGAAAGTGTCGGCATGAATTTTAATAGAGGCACTGCTTTGGCTTCGGTCGATGCCAACTAAAAAGACGTAGCAGATATAGTCACGTCGACGTCCTGAAGGGGGTTATCGCATATTGAATTAGCGCCAACGGAATGTATAAATAGACGACGAATCGGCTGGATTTTAACGAGGGAGCTTTCACCCTCTTCTCCCCCGTTGGAGTCGAGGGTACATTGCGCCATGAAGAGCCACTGAAATGCAAATGCCGTTTACTCGAAAACGCTTTACATATAAGCGTCAGTCACACGGTCAATTTGACGTTCGATCCTATATGCAGCAAGCAGCTTGCCACATCAGCCTCTTCCTGCACATACATATATAAGCTTGGCTCACGCGTCCTCTCATCGTCGGCATTAACTTCGTTCTCTACACTCACCGATGGGTCTGCATCATGGCTCTCGAACGTGATTTTACCCGCAAAATCTTGATTCTGCGCGCGCGCAGGCTACTGTAATATCCATGCGTCAATCATGCTGCTAATTATTTGAGGATTTCTTGGAATTAGCGCTCGAGCTTTTAAGCGCTGTCATTTATAATTTGATTGACTGATGATTCGATTGGGGACAATTGGCTTTGAAAATTCTGGATGATTGACGGGATATGTTTGTAAAAAATTGAATAACGCTGATCAAATAATCGTGCCAATGATTATTAGAATTACGTTTTTGGACAACGAGGACTCAGATGTGAGCTTTTTAAATGTTAATGACGTTATCTGTCGGAAATGAAAATTGGTAATTACATAAAACAATAGCCATCTTTCTATTGGATCATAAATTTCCTTTTTGAATTGTTCTTTCCGTCAGCTTTACTTATTGCATTTCACTTTTAACAGTTTATAATTACAATTGAAAACATATTATTCACGAAAACTTCAACAAATAAACAAAAATAGTAGAATACAAGTTTGATTCGCATTAAACTTTAACTGTCTTTCCGTTAAATCAGAAATTTTCTATTCAAATTAACCTCCGGTCTTTGGCTTTACTTATTCTATTTCAGATTTGATGGCTTGTAATTGAGATACGAGACACACAGCTGTCATCAAGTTTGTAAAGTAAACAAAAGTAATATAAGTTTCATTTGTCCTTAAATTGAAAATGCGACTCCTGTCTAAATCCGATTTGTCCAGAAATAAGGAGTCGAGCGTTAATCTCACTGGCACTCAGTCGGACGAAGTTACACTTGGTTACGGGTGTAATGCAAAAAGTAAAGCTTGCTTGCACGATTGTGATAAAAGAAACTGAAGAAATGAAGAATAGCGGAACGCAACACCGAGTAAAAAGAAAAAAAAGTATTATCATCAGCTGTTGCAAGAGTTGCAGGGCGAATCCGAAGCTGTTAAGGACTTTGGCGCGCGATGAGCGCTGAGTAAAGTTTGCTCTCACTTTCTCAAGCGAAATACACTCTAACCAACTGTGTGCAGTGTATAAGTTGAGGGAGTGAGAAGCCCAGGCGATAATTAAAGAGGCTACTTTTAGCAGAGCGACGAGCCTTCTTTGCAAGTTTCCTAAGACGTCAGCTTGCGGGCCTCTCCTTGTCGCTTTCCATTTATACGGGAGGATTTTGAATTTCGTGTGTTTGCTGCGGACACTTTCAAGTGTTCTTCTCGATTGTTGAGGATCGCATAATTACTTGTGTAGCTTGTTTCACTCAATGACTTCTTCTATGTGTTTCGTGCGCGCGTTTTCGTCACTTCTTCTCTTTGTTTTGTATAGGGATAAGCGCGTAAGCTGAGGTTGCGGGGTGGTTCGAAACAACTGTCAAGGCGATCCTTTCCCCTGTAGAGTGGATGATGCGAGAGAGAAACAGCCTCTTGAGCATGTCTTTGAACTTGTTAACTCGACAATTTTCATGAGTTGTAGCTCGTTCGTCGACGAGTTTCTAGGACCAATACTTGAGGAAGTTGTTTTTGGTATAATTTGAGTGCGAGTGATTTCTTGTCGTGCAAAATATTGTAATTAAATAGTTTGAAATACCATTTTTTAGCTTTTGTATACTAGATTCGATTTTACAAACTTTTAATCAATTCGTAGCATTTTTCCATGACTATCGATTAGTAGCTCTATTATTGCTTTACTAACATTTGAGACATTTTTCCAATTTGTATATACGCGAATATCTATTACTTTAAATCCTACCAAATAATGAAATATTTAAAACATGTGGTATTATACAGTAGACTATAATTATAATTAACCCGACGTATTCTTAGCTGCTTTAGACACCGGCTTTGTGATGGCAGGCAACTTCCGTTTTGTTTTGCGGCGTTATTTATCTTGATTCCAACATAACCATCAAATAAAATTATGTTGCCCATAATTGATTTATAGCTACTAGAAATTTATGTTTCGTCTCCATTATTATTTATTACCTTGATTACTAATTAACTAAATATTATTTTCTCCTAACAGGCATTGGTTCATATTGCTATTGAATCGATTACGTTCTTCATTGAAATATCAAAATCTATTACCTTATCAATATATCAGCATGTAATAATGTGATCGTAAGCAAGAAAGATCTATCAAAATAGTACTGTAAATCAAATAAAATAGAGAAAAAGTACTTAATATTTAGCTAAACATGTGATATATATTTAATACATTAAGCGTCTATACACACGGAAATAACCATTAGGCAATTTGAATTGACACGGAATAGAGCATTATCGTGAGAGCTGAGAGAGTACAAACCAAACGTAACACCCTGAGAGTGGGCCTCGCCTCAGTGATCCGTCCATCGGTGCATACACGCAGAGGTTGCGGCGGCTGGAATGCCCCATAAAGCGGATCATCCCGCAGATTGGAGACGTATGTAATGGATCGGCACATTGGTAGTCTGCAACATCAGCACGTACGCCTCAGAAAGCGAGCTAAATGCATGGAAACTGAACAACAAGGGCTATTCGGTGTTCCTGCTGTTGCTGCTGCTGCTACTTCAAGGACGGCTAGCTGTGGTGGTGGCCCAACTACACGACAATGCAACGAGAGCGACGATGACGAGCGCATCGTACGAAACTTAAGTGCCGGATCATCTGTGTCTGCTCGACTATAAACGACGATGACAACGACGACGACGACGACGACGACGACGACGACGACGACGACGACGAGGATGTGCTCACTCGTAAACGAGCAGTAGCTGCAGTAGCAGGTGCAGCGTAGATAAGCAACCCGTACGAGATTCTAATGTTTGTGCTTGTTTGTGTATGTGTGTGTCCTGTAAGCCGGTGAGTTTGCCTGTCGCCCACGACGACGTGCAAAGAGCAACAAGTACCCCGAAGGCTTCCACGGTGACCTTATACATTCTCACCACCGCCATACTCACTCGAGCACGTATTTCTGCTATACGTACGTATGTATATGTGTATACAGCTTTGTGCGGTTTCCAACCTATCTTTATGCCACTTCATTATCCAGTCCTCTGCGCTACTTTAATTGTCTAATTCCTTGTGCTCTTTGAGATCAAACGTCAAGCTTCGTGTGCATGCTTTTCAGTGCTGTGTTTCACGAATAATAGTTTGTGAAAATTGCATAACAATGTAGTATTTTATTATATTTAAATTCTTTCACTTGAAATGATTGCATTATAATCCTTGTTACTTCAGCAAAGTGAATTTATAACTTTTGTTTAATTACCCAAGAGGCATGTTTGCAATGAAAATATTTATTCGACTGTATAATTAAAACAATATATATATATAACCTACTATATTTGACTGTAAAAGTATAATACTTTCATTCTATAGAAATCGTGCTCAATTTTCAATAATTGAAAAGTAAAAAAATGCACATGCCTTGTTCAATTGCTTATTGAATACGTGATGCAATAAGACGATCAGAATTTTCGCAGCCATTATTGCACCCGCGTCAAGCAATTCACGTTTAACCTACTTCTTTTCCTCAGTCTCTCAACCGCACTAAAAGATGACGTCATCTCAATGGAAGTGCGACAGAAAGAGAGAGAGAGAAAGAAAGTGCATTTACTCGCTAAAACTCACGGCAGCCGTGGTCATTAAAGTTAAATCTGCATAAATCCAGAAATTCCGCGGAAAGTTTCAGAAAATAATTCAGATTCCTGCGGTGTGAGCTTTAAGTGCACTTTTAATCGTCGATGTTGTTTCCGCAAGCATCAGTGCTTGTCAGTGTCGCTATGAGTGCCTTTTCTCGCCCCTCGCTCTCTCTCTCTCTCTCATCTCTGAATTAGCTCGTTACTTCTTCCTAGAAATGACTGGAGACGAGCGAGAGAAAAATCGTTCCAAGTCCTAAGCTAAAAATAACTATTGTTGGTGCTCACGCGCTTGCCGCACACACACACACACACACTCAAAAGCGTTATCTGCCTTTTGGTAATGTTCTCCTCGCGTATGAAGTGTACTACTCAATTTCGTCAGTTTGCTAGAATATTTCATCGTATTTCAAATTGCATTAGTTATCCGGATAACGAGGTTACTACTTAAAATGGCTTAGAAATTTACTCTCTACATAGTAATCGGTAATCGCATAATGATTATGAATTATAAATGTTTCCTCCGGAAACGTATCAGCCACCTTGGAACGTGTTCTTACTTATATTTAAATCATCTTAAATAATATTTCATACTATATAACAGTCCTTTTATAAAAAGAAGATGAACCAGCAAGTGATAGCATTTTATTCGTAATATGATCGATTGAAGGAGAGTCTTATGAGATACGGACGTGATAAACATATATATGTACTGTATGTAAACAAACCTAACCTCAAAATAATATCTTGCATTTTTTAATGTTATTTTATGGAAAATGAAAAAAAATAGTAAAAATCTAGCTATTAAACGCATTTATGGCTTCGATATTAAGAAAAAAAAGTAAACGAAATGAAATCGCTGCGCTAGTTATTGACTAGTTTATTATCAAAATCATAAGGGCCGATTGCTTTCTTATGGTAAGATACAGGTCCCTTATACGAATCTAGTGATTTATTTCCGCAAGATTTTGCAGTTTTAATCATTCACTCTCAAAGCTCTTGATGTCAGATCAAATATTTGCCAGCAACGTTATTGTGCTTGCAGTGAAAATTACATGCAACTAGTTCTTTGAAAATCAGTGTGCTCAAACTATCAGGAAAAACGCCAATTTTACCGTTTAATCAAGTTTCCGATGGATTTGTCTCACGCTCTCTCTCTCTCTCTCTCTTTCTATCTCCTTTTCGTGCCTCGTTGCCCTGATTTCCCGAGTCGAGCGTCGTTCCATCGAGTAAACAGGCGCATTCGTCGACTATCCAAACTACCTTGCGCAATTTATTGCTCGAGTGTCCTATACTGAAAATCCAAGAAAATGTTGGCAACATCACTCTTTCGGCATCTCAAGCGAGATGATAATGCAATTTTCCGTAAAACGAGGGATGATTGAAGAAAATTCACCACTATCACATTTGCATCTTTTTCTGTCGGAAGGCGAATTATCAAAATTTTAACCTTACAAAACGAGAAAATACGATAACTCAAATAAAAAATGTGTAAATGAAACGTTATTTCTGCACGAAAAATGAATCAATTCGACGAGAAAGAAGTTACGAAAACGTTTATAAATTAGAGATATCTATTTTTATAGCTTAAGCTCTAGATTGTAACTTATTACAAAATGCTATTTTTATTGTTCTCCTCTTAGTCATTGAATAAAATGAATAATTTTATTTTAATAATGGTATTCTCCAAGGTTTAATTTGCTCGTAGCACTCGCTTTATATGGACGTACAAGTCGTACACGCATAAGTTTAAGCCAAAAAAAATAAATAACTTGAATGTTGATAATTTACATTCGCAAATATTTTTGAGAACATTTCAATTGTATACCAAGAAGACGAATCAACAAAATATATAATTGCAACGTTAAAAAAATTGAACCAATATGGCTGCTGTTCAACTACCTGAGCCAGAGACGCTCGATAATAACATCAGTGAATCAATAAATGTAGAAATAGCGAGATAAAAATCTGTAAATTGTAAAAGAAGCAGAAGTAGTTCAAATGAAAACAATATTGCAAAAAAGACAAACTCTCATCAACGACTACTGACTTAATAAAGTAAACAAGCGGCCAGTAGAAACCGAACATTTTTCCAATATCCTACAAGAAGATGACTCAAATGTTAATCCAACCAACAAAAATTCAATATCTCCAAAGATGAAAACAAAGATAATATAATCCTCACTTACCAACCAATATTCGTAAGTGACGTGCAAAATATCTGCCTTTTAAAAAATCTTTTGGATCAAGTAGTAAAAAGTTCTCAGTAATAACAAAATAAAAATTCTAACAGAAGAAATAGAATATTTTAACGTAATCATAAAGCAATTACAAAACAAGAATACTCTGTACTATGCATTTCAAAACACAGACTTTGTATTAAAGCAAATTCAGACGCAACAAACAGTAGTTAAAAACCGTCAGTTAGAATCTAAGTTAAAACAACTAATGAAGAGAATGTATACAATGATAAATTTTCTAATCAAGCTAATAAATAAAATTAAATAATTGAAGGAATAACACTTGTAATTTGGTATGTAAACAGTTTAGTTCAAAGAAATCTTCAGCTAAATACTTTTTTTAATAAATAACAACTTAAACATAATTTTCATATCACTTCTCGCTTAAAATTTGGTGAAAACCCTATAATATTCTATTGAAACACTTATCATCCCAGTGATGTAACACATGGTATTGCTGAAATTATAATTAAAACAGACAATCAATACCGTGCGAATCAACCACATAAAAATAACTATTTACTAGCAACGTATATTACAGTTGGAGATAGAAACGGTACTATTGTGTTCTTTATTGCGCTCTGATTACGCTATCTCCAAAAAACGATATAAACAATATTTCGATAGCCTTGGGTATCGATTCCTTGCGGGTGGTGACAATAATGTGATGCGTCCTTGGTGGGAATCAAGATCGATCACCCCACATGCTAAAGGGACTAAATTGTACACTGTGGTTCAAACTGAAATTCTCAATCCAATACCAAACGGTGAACTCACTTACTGACCGTCTGATTTAAATAAACCACTTTCACAGTTGTTTTGACTTGTGACATCGTTGCCTTAGATGGCATCGATCTCATTTTCTATCGTTATAAAGGTTATGAATTGATTGGAAATATATTGAAGGTGAAATGATTTAACACGCGCACATAATGGGAAAAAGCCTATAACGGCATAAAAAACCCAGTTTATTAAACTTCACTCAACACAAATGGATGGTACAATATATAGCACGCTTGCTAGAAGTGTTGGTTCGCACGTGGTTTGCAAGACCTTTTCGTCCGCGTGACAATGATTTTATTAGCACACGCACAACACATTCACAAGGATCAGAAGTGCTTCTCATTGAGAAAGCACCGGTGTTGTTGTAATAACGAACACCTTTAATCTGGCAATTTTCTCGTTTAGAGAATACAGGTGTTGTCACAATGACGAACACTTAAAATTGTTATATCTCATTAAGAAAATGTAGACATTGTGACAAGGGACAATGTCTACTAAAATAGTTTTTTCTTACTAAGATAACATAGACATTGTGACAAGGGACAATGTCTATGAGAAATTCGACACTCAACACGTGCACACTAATTTCACTCGTTCACGCACATGCAAATAAAGAACCGAAAATCGCGAAAATATAGGTTTTTTAATATGCAGCCCGATATTCTTAAACTAGATGTAATTAATAAAATTAAGGATGGCAAAGATATAAACGATTTCGAAAGGATGCAACACGAGGCATGCACACGTGTGAATTCGAAGGGCTAAGGCGCGCTACTGACTAGAGGAGAGTTCGAGTATGCGCGTCGACATGCAGATTCCTTTGACGCATTGTGACGATTGACCGTTTTTTATACGAATCGAAAGTTAATGACAGCATTAACACAATCACTCTTTTTCATGCGTGCGCACTCACTCTGTTCAAACGCTGTTGCGACGCAACATACTCCCGCGGAAAGGCTGCGAGATGATGACGCTAAGTGACAACATAACGCAGTTGACAACGTAGGTACAAAAAAGATTTACTACTGGTAGATTCTACTTAATCTTTGAGTAGTCTGCGGATAGTAATGGACGAAATCCGTACAAACAAGAGTGGTTTCCGTTGGAGGGACCGACCTTTGGCGATTGACATTATAACTAATAGGAACGAATCGCAGATTTATAAGCAGAGTGGATCAGTTTCCCTTGGATTGACTGATCCAGTGATTGAAACGCATCGCTTGTAGGACTAACTTACATTATACATTTACATCCTCGCACTGATAGCAATATTTCCTTCCGAAATTACATAAAGGGCAACACACACAGTCTTGTGATGTTACGTGTATACACGCCATTAATCGTCTTAACTTTAACGACTCTGACGATGCCATCACTCCCAGGGCACACCTCGATGATGACACCTAAAGGCCACCTGAAACAATGTGTGGCATCATCCATGACGACGACAACGTCTCCAACCTTCAATTCGGTTGTTGAATCATGCCATTTTTGCCGAGTTTGGAGTTCATGGAGGTACTCCTTATGCCACCTTTTCCAAAAATCTTGGCGGGCTTTAGATATGAAATTGTAGGTTGCAAGTCGGTTCTCTGAAACTGACGAAAAAGATTTTTCAGGTAGAGTATTGAATGGTCTACCTATTAGTAAATGGGCAGGACTTATGACAAGAGGATCAGTAGGATCGGAGGACAACGCGTACAACGGTCTAGAATTTAGGACGGCTTCGATTTCTATTAATAGTGTGTTCATCTGTTCGTATGTCAACACTTGATCTTTGACAACGCGTTTCAGATGATGCTTAAAACTTTTGACTGCTGCTTCCCAGAGACCTCCAAAATGTGGTGATACAGGTGGATTGAACTGCCAATCAATCCGTTTCGACATAGAATATGACTTGATCGAATCTCTGAATTGAGGAGTTTCAAATAAGTCATATATTTCCCGAAGCTCCTTGGCAGCTCCGACAAAATTGGTTCCGTTGTCTGAGTAGATTCTTTCTGGTACTCCTCTACGACTAACAAATCTACGCAACGCCGCTAAAAAACCTTCAGTGGATAAGTCGGTGGCGAGTTCAATGTGTACAGCCTTAGACGCCATACAAATGAAAACACAGCCATATGTCTTCAGGAAGATCTTGTTCCGAAATTTCTTCTCCTTAATGCGGATAGGCCCGAAGAAATCAACTCCTGTATGACAGAACGCTGGAGCTTCATTGACTCGAGCCTTTGGTAAATCTGCCATTTGGGCGTGCGCAGGTCTTGGATTGTTGCGGAAACATTCTACGCAATGACGGATCACGTGTCGAACTTGGTTCTTTCCATTTAAAATCCAAAATTGATCTCGTAGAGAATGGAGAGTGCTTTGGATTCCCGAGTGTAAATTCGATAAATGCCGATGTCTGATGATGAGATCGGTGACGTGATGTTTAGACGGTAACAACATAGGGTGTTTCTGTCTGTAAGTTAAGGCAGACTTTTGTAACCGTCCGCCGACTCGTATTATTCCTTCATCGTCGAGAAACGGATGCAACGCGTCAAATGGAGTTCCTTTACGTCCCGAAGCAGGGCATTTAGCGTTTGAATCGGACGAGTGAACACTCCTTAATCGATTCAATTCATTGTTGAATCTTTCACGTTGGATCAAAGCCACCAATTTACGTTCGGCTGTTCGGAGCTCATCAACTTGAAGAGGAGAATGTCGACTGGTGCGAGGTTTTCTCCAACGTAAAACATAGGCAATGACTCGAATCAAACGATCAAAATTAGAGAATCGAGAATAGAAATTTTCACCAAGTGGAATAGTCACAAGACAGACGTTCTTCTTAATTCCTGAGACTTCAGTCGGCGTCGCTACAATTGAAAGGGGCCATTCCGATTCGGGAAGTTCTAACCAACTAGGACCATTACTCCATAATGAATTACGGAGAAAATCAAATGGCAACTGCCCTCGTGACAACGCATCGGCTGGATTATCTTCCGATCGAATGTGTCTCCATTCGACCTCGTCTCCTAATGATTGGATATCTGCTACTCTGTGAGCTTGTTTATGGAAAACTCAAGGTTTTTTACAACTTCGGAATACAACCTTTTCAAAAGGGAAGCCGCGCAAAGCTCTAACCTGGGAATAGTAATTCCGTTTAACGGTGCTACTCTGGATTTACTACAAATTAGCCTAACCAACACCTTTCCATTTTTGTCGATGGATCTTATGAAGAGACAAGCTCCATAACCATAGCTACAAGCGTCACAGAACCCATGAAGATCTACTTGCCTGGAATTCGGAATACTAAGTTGTCGAGGAAAGGACACTTCTTGTAGTAGACTCAATTGATCGGCGAGGGATTTCCATTTCGTATGAATCGTTTGAGGAAGCGATTCATCCCATGTAAGCTTAGCCTTCCAACAGTCTTGAATCAAAACCTTGGCAAACAACGTGACAGGTCCTAGCAAACCCAGGGGATCGAAAATCTTGGACAACTCGGACAACAACTTCCGTTTTGTGGATACGGTACATGGATCAATTTCTGATATGCTGTACTGGAAAAGATCATTTCGTGAATTCCAAACGATGCCCAGAGTTTTTGAACGGGATTTTCTTTCACCAGACAATTAAGATCCAAAACTTCCTTATCAATAGAGTCTAACGCACCGGGGTGATTCGAAGCCCATTTTCGAATGGGAAAACCTCCTCTCTGGAGCAATGCCGTCATTTCTTCGCGGATTGCAATAATTTCTTCGAGGGAGTTGGCTCCGGAAATGAAGTCGTCTACATAGAAGTCCCTCAGCAAGAGTTTACTTGCTCGTGGAAATTCGAGGGCTTCATCTCGAGCGAGTTGTTGGATCGTGCGGATCGCAAGAAATGGAGCTGCTGCTGTGCCAAAGGTGACAGTATTCAGCTGGAATTCCCGAATCCTTTCTTGATGATACCACAAAGTCCGTTGAAATCGTCTATCATCTGGATGGACTAGGATTTGACGATACATTTTCTCAATGTCACCGGTAATGACGTACGAATGAGTCCGAAAGCGTAGGATTTGCTCAAAAATGGTATTTTGAATTGTCGGACCCACCATAAGCGTATCATTCAAAGAGATACCTGTGGATGATTTCGCAGACGCATCGAAAACTACTCGAACCTTCGTTGTCTCGCTGGATTCCTTGATTACTGCGTGATGGGGAAGGTAATATCCGTCGTCTTGTTCAATATTTGTGCACAAAGTCATGTGCCCTAACGACACGTACTCTTCCATAACCTTGGAGTATTCGTCTCGCATAACCGGGTTGGCTTGGAATTTTCGTTCTAATGCGTGGAAACGTCGCAATGCTTGTTGTTTCGATTGTCCGAGATCAAATTGGTTGTCCCGGAAGGGAAGACGAACAACATACCGACCATTCACATCTCTTTGAGTATGTGCGACGAAGTGTTGCTCACACGCTACCTCATCACGAGACTTGATCGGTTCATGATCAAAGTCTTCAATAGTCCAAAACCGCTCAATAAGTTTATCGAGTTGAATAACGTGACAAGTACCATAGTTGGAAGGCGCCATGTTAGGAGTACCACCGGCAGCTATCCAACCGAAGCTCGTCTTTTGTAGAATAATGGTCGATTGTTCGTGCTGCAACTTGATTTGGCCTACCGCTAAAACCGATAGCGTCGTGCTTGAAGCTAAAAGAGCGTCTATTGACCTTGGAATGTGGAATTGAGGATCTGCTAAACGAATCGTTTTAGGAATAGCAAAAAGATTACGCGGAAAAACATCATTAGGCACTAAATCAGCAATACTAGGGACAATTAAAAACGTCAAATGTTGTTGGTGTTTATTGAAACGCGACTGGACTATGAGCTTGACCTGGTGGCTGGCGGCAACACTGAGGCCGTCCACTGCTCCGATATTCACTGAGCAGGTCTGAGTGGGCAATCCCAATGATCTCGCGAAGTCTCGCGTGATGAGATTGACGGTCGAGCATGAATCGAGGAGGACTCGCGCCAAAACGAAGTCCCTACGTTGATTGCGAACCTTTATCATGGCGGTGGTCAATAATTGCGAATCGGGGGAGAAAGCTACGGAAGTAAAAGTCGGGTATGTTAGTCATGCCGAAGAACCTGATCCGGTATTAGCTCCTTGACCTTTAAGTTGAGAAATATTTTGCGGGAAGTGTAGCAAGGAATGATGCGGCTTTCTACATTCTCTGCAACGTTTTTCACTTTTACAACGATTTTGATGATTCCCCAAACAATTGCGACAAAGCTTGCTATTCTTGACGAATTCATATCGCTCTGATGCGTTGAGCTTTTCAAAGGCCGGACATTTAAAAAGTCGATGCTCTTCCTTGCACTTTGGGCATGAGGAAAGTGCATCCTTCGATGAATTTGTTGACCTACCAATTGAAACTAACGTCCTATTCGAAGTCCTGCTGGTTTTGGTTGGTATCTGACGAACAACATCTCCGATTCTTTTTCGATTGTTAATTTCAACCGAACATCCTTGTTCTGAGGACCGCAATCTGATAGCTGTCTTGTTGAGAAATACGAACATTTCTTCCAATGTTGCCATCTCGTCAAGATCGCGGGTTTCCTCCCATTTTGAAATTATTGCTGGCGGAAGGCAACGTTCCAAAATTCGAACTACTGCTCCGTCGTGTAAGACGAGACCAAGATGTTTCAATAAATGCAGATGTTGTTTGGTTTTATCCACCAACGCTGCAAGATCTGTAGCTGTAGCCTTATTGAGCTTGGGAAGATCATAAATAGCATCCAGATGTTTGATTATTAATGGCCTTTTATGATCATATGCATCTAGGAGAGCTTCCCATGCTTTATGATAATTTTCTTCACTAGGCGGGAATTCAGCAATCTTATTCAGAGCTTCTCCGGTAAGAGAGTCTTCCAGGCGAGCATGTTTCACTAAATCACTATAATCCTGACGTGAGTGAACTAATGCCACGAACTTGTGTTTAAAAGTCAGCCACTTGTCGGCTGTTCCGTCGAAGGTTGGTAATTTTATCGTCGGGAGCCTGGGATTTTGATGTAACTCGCTGAGGGTTATATTACTAGTATTCATGGTGGAATTAGCAATAGGGTTGCTCGATTTCAAATTTGTAACAGCAGCCGCAACATCAAAGTACTCGGAACGCATCGTGTTAAACCTTTCAATAGAGTCGTGCGTAGCATCTAACGTTATCAACTCGTCATTGTATTGGAAATATTCGTGGAACAATTTCGTGAGATTGGATAGCCGTATATTGGCGTTTGTCGGCTCTGCAACCGGACCCTCAATGTATTGCTGTAGCTCTCTAAGATTAGTCGCGAGACTATCAAATTTCACACTTATTTGTGTTACGCGAGCGCGTTGTTGTTTCTTTAAACTAACCGACATGATGAGGGATTAGGAAAGGCACAATAAAACAGTCTAAAAGAAATGTGTTATTGCAAATAATATAAGTGAAAATACTTATCTTTGTCGTATTTGTACGACGATGATGACTAGCTGTTGGATGAAGCTTCTTGGGCTTGGAGTGATGGCTTTTGTCTCAAAGTCCACGTTGGTTGATGCAATCTTCGCCTTACAAAGTTAATTTCGCGAGATTGTCTTAACAGAATTCGTTCACACGCACGCAATGTCACTTTATGCGCGGATAAAAGAATGTGAGATATCAAACCTCACAGGAGGCACCATGTTTTGACTTGTGACATCGTTGCCTTAGATGGCATCGATCTCATTTTCTATCGTTATAAAGGTTATGAATTGATTGGAAATATATTGAAGGTGAAATGATTTAACACGCGCACATAATGGGAAAAAGCCTATAACGGCATAAAAAACCCAGTTTATTAAACTTCACTCAACACAAATGGATGGTACAATATATAGCACGCTTGCTAGAAGTGTTGGTTCGCACGTGGTTTGCAAGACCTTTTCGTCCGCGTGACAATGATTTTATTAGCACACGCACAACACATTCACAAGGATCAGAAGTGCTTCTCATTGAGAAAGCACCGGTGTTGTTGTAATAACGAACACCTTTAATCTGGCAATTTCTCGTTTAGAGAATACAGGTGTTGTCACAATGACGAACACTTAAAATTGTTATATCTCATTAAGAAAATGTAGACATTGTGACAAGGGACAATGTCTACTAAAATAGTTTTTTCTTACTAAGATAACATAGACATTGTGACAAGGGACAATGTCTATGAGAAATTCGACACTCAACACGTGCACACTAATTTCACTCGTTCACGCACATGCAAATAAAGAACCGAAAATCGCGAAAATATAGGTTTTTTAATATGCAGCCCGATATTCTTAAACTAGATGTAATTAATAAAATTAAGGATGGCAAAGATATAAACGATTTCGAAAGGATGCAACACGAGGCATGCACACGTGTGAATTCGAAGGGCTAAGGCGCGCTACTGACTAGAGGAGAGTTCGAGTATGCGCGTCGACATGCAGATTCCTTTGACGCATTGTGACGATTGACCGTTTTTTATACGAATCGAAAGTTAATGACAGCATTAACACAATCACTCTTTTTCATGCGTGCGCACTCACTCTGTTCAAACGCTGTTGCGACGCAACAACAGTAATAAAACCCAGATCATGCGTGGAATTGACCTGTGACTATTCCCATATTATTATAAATACGAGTAAAAAATAAAATTAAATACAAGAAATAGTTCCTTGTACAACAATAAAACCAATTGGGATATATAGAAAGGAAGACTGCATGCCAATAATACCTTAAATTAATACTGAAAATACCATTAGATATAGACACTGCAATAGAAAATCTAAACAAAAACATACACTTTGTTATTAATAGATAAAAAAACCTAACGTATATCTCTCAAAATGAATTGAAAAAGTCTTACAAAGATGAAAGGAAAAAAGAAAATCAAAAAAATAATAGCAACAAAATAAACTAAAAACTTATTAAATGAAGAATAATAATTCAATAAAAGAACCGAAATAAACTCTTCAGAAATAGAAAAATACGGATTCAAAAATATAGTTAAAAAATCTTTCTATTTTAGTGATTACCAATTATTTACTCTAGTAGGTAACCAAACAATTAAATTGTCCTCAACCATTTTCTCTTTAAATTCTAAAAAATCATATATCTCGGGTTAGAATCGATAGCGAAAAAGGGACCTTTTCCATTATGTATTTGGAATGTGTATTTCAGCTCACCCAATGCAATATAATAAAAGAGGAAGAACTTATTCTGCTTAACAATATACAAATTATAAATAATAATAATAATTCACTTAATAACGTAAAAGTTAAAGAAATAAATCAAATATTTAATAATCGTAAAAATATAAAGAGCCTGGAACATGACAACATAAATGGAAAACTACTTAAAGAACTACCTCCAATAACAAAAAGATATATTACCATTGTAATTAATGCAGTAATTCAACTATCTTACTTTTTCACTCAATAGAGGGTCGCAACTACTATCCTAATTGCTAGACCAAATAAATCGCTTGATCATGTCTCGTTGTATAGACCGATTACTCTACTTCCTACACTATCGAAAGTTTGCCAATAAATACTAACAAAATAATTAAACAAACATTATTATCGAAGAACAAAATATCTTATGATCAATTTAGACTTTGTAATTTCACAATTGAACTAATTAACAGAGTAACACCAATATGAAAAAAACTTTCAAAGGAAACGAATACACTGCAATATTTCTTGATGTAGTCCAAGATGTTGATAAAGTCTGACATGCAAGACTACTGTTGACATTTGAAAAAATCTTGCTTGAATGAGCTATGTATCTTTAAAGTAACAGTAAATAATGTAACCATTAAACTATGCCTAATCAAAGTCGTATTCGATGTTAGAAAATAGTTAATTCTAAAAGTTAATTCTAAAGTTCTTCCTCGTTTATTATATTACATTGCGTGAGCTGAAATACACATTCCAAATCCATAATGGAAAAGGTCCCTTTTTTGCTATCGATTGTAACCCGAGATATATGATTTTTTAGAATGAATTAGCAGACAATACAATTTTCATAACTTCTCACCCAAATACGCCTATTTTAATATGCAGAAATATCTGTAGATAGCTTCGTTATGATTCAAAAAATGGAGAAGAACAATCACAGAAACATGATCCGTTCAGTAATAACATATACTTTAAAAAATGAACTTGTTCTCTAGTCTACCAAAGTAGTCATTTAACACCTCAAGATAACGACATCAGCATACCAACTGTTAATGAAAAACTAAAAGCTGTCTACAGAGAATAAATAAACAGATTATTAGATTATCTTGACCGCATGGTCGATGAATTATTCACACCAAGATTCTCAAGACTTAACAAATACAGATTACCTTTTATATGAACATAATCACATATTTAAGTAAAAATTAATCAATAAATGACGTAATGAATCTGGATATTTTATAAAGCAACGATATGACAGTGATCAATCGTAAAGAATCCTCACGTAAAGATGTATTCACTTCATTGATTGTACTTTTATAAAATGTAGTTAATGTCAGTCATGACAGATTATATATAAAAACAAAAGGAAAAGAATGTCTAAGATTGAATTTCGGTTTATTCTCTTTTAATTGTTCATTATTCTATTCAATAAAAACTATAATTAGGACAACCTCTAATTGTGAAATATTACATGTCCTCGTAAAGAATCATCGATTTAATGTCCATTAAACGAACCGGATTTGTTTTTGTTTCTATGATTACATAAATACATATATATTTAAATAACCACATTGTAATATTTAAATCTAAATGATACAAAAACAGAAAAAAGGAAGAAAATTAATTCTAAAAAGTAAGCATTATTTTTAAGTTTTATAAAGTCAGCAGGAACGAGGATGACTTGTTAATGTGCTCTCCCCGGAAAAGCGAAGTAATCATCTTGGCGCGTTGGACAGAGAAGGAAAAACGGGAAAGATACGTGAGAGCAAAAGAGAAAGACACGAGGAAGAAAGCAGAGCGCGTCGCGCGAATTCCCATAGTGTTGGTTTTTCACATTGTTAATCGTAACGGATGTGCCGACAGCCTAAGGGAGGTGTGTGCGCGCACGCTCTCTCTCTCTCTCTCTCTCTTTCTCAATGGTTTATCGGGTTAATTTAGTGCGAGAAGAGAGAGAAAGAGAGAGCGAGCGAGAGTGCACCGTAATGAAACGAATTTTCGCACGTTAGTAGAAAAACGGTTATAACGTAGCTCTTCTGGTTTGCTTGCTCCCAATGCTTACGTCTGCGAGTTTAGCTACTCCGTTGAATCACACAGCTTTCGTACGTACTCACTTTACGTATATGCCCATAAGTGACATACACCGTTAGGGACTTGTACCTGCGATTTATTGATCAGCCTCAAGCTATAGGTTCTTATCTACTAGTTGTAAAAGTGCTGGCGTGCACACTATCTACTCGGCGCTTCCCACTATCCTTATCGACGTTTAGTTATGTTATACTACTTTTGCGCATTCCAATATGATCTCTTTTGATTTTTTATTCCTTTATTGGTTGCATTTTTTGAACTATTTTAAAGTAGGATATATAGTTTCGGGTTCAGATAGCAAACTTTTTTCTGTTTATAATTAATTTTTTAATAGGATTTTGCCACGTAAATATTAAAATCCTTTGACGTTATTGACGTAAAATTCATCAAACTTGTTAAATTGACTTATTACGTTGTTGAACCTTCTTCTAGATAACATATTCTTTTAATAAATAGACACATTTAAAAATATAAACGCTTCAAAACATCGAATAACTTAAATATTCTAATACTTCAATATATTAATCTGGTGTTCAATAAACAACAAATAAAAAATAAATAAACTAAATGGCGAATCTTAAATTTTTCATAGTAATTAATTCAATGTACGTTTAAGGAAATTGGAAGTGTGTATTTTATGCTAAATGTGATTTCAGCCCCAATGAACTTTTGCGCGACAGTGTACAAAGTAACCACGTAGTGAAATGAAAGGTAACATATATCCCTCCACCCCTTAAAACATATGACTAAATGTATCCTAGACCTTTTTTCAGTGAAAGAGTGTCGCGCAACTCTAATCTTCGAAATACAAAGTGCAGGCAAAAAAACCTCATCCAGACAAAAAGAGCCTTTGAGGTATCATGCAGCACTTAGCGTAGTACACATAAAGCGAAGTGCATATTCAACCGTCACATGAATATGACACGAATGATATCACACACTCGTTATATTTCATTTCTACAATTCGTGCATAAATGGAGATCTCACTGATACTCGGACCAGAACGACAAGAACTGAACTAATGAGAAACCACGACGAATAGAAACTCATGTTTGTCCTACACTCCACGTCACGTCTGTTGCTTTTTCTCTCGTTTCACAACTAAATTTGAACGTCACTCGAATTAGTGTAGTATAATAACGTTTGAGCCAAGTCTATTTTGCGCGTGTGGCCTCCTTTCGGTAAGATTTATTTACGCATAGAACCATGCCCTCTCTTGATTTCTTCCACTGCACATTGATGTTGCTGCTACCATGGAATCATGACAGGAATCATGAAATACGAAATACACTTTTGTACGAAGATGCCACTGTGACTCAATTAACTGTAATCATTATACCTGAGGAGAATCGATTATTTTTTAATTAATACCAGAAGTAACTCGAGTGCATATGAAATAAACCATACATTATTTATAGTACAACAGATTTAAATGCCATTAAAAATTCTTGATAACTATCATGTCAGACTAAAATCAAATGTTTATGTTGATGAATCCGCGGAACAACTTTAGTCGTAACGCAACGTATGTAGATTTAAAATATTTCCTCAAATTTATTTATATACTCTTATTAAAGTATTTATTTATAATTACGTGACATCAGCAAACAAAACCAGGATAGAAGAGACGAATACATTTTTCAAAAGATGAAGCCAATTAGCGTTTTAATAGCAGAGATCGAGGGGAGAAACAGCCGGCAAAAAGCTACAAGCAACAGTGTGCATCGAATATTCATGTCCGCAAGCATTCACTGCGAGAGCGTGAACCAGCTGTAAAAATAATCAAGGTATCATCTGAATATTCACATCTCCCTCATTCTCCCTCTTTTCTTCTCTCGCTATAGTAGCTACACAAATGCCTAGAAAACAAGAAACCACAAGCAACAAGCAGACGAACGAAAGCTTAAAATCCACGCGTTAATAAAGTTTTCCTGGATATCTCCGCTCAAAACATCTTTGACGGTTTTATTATAACGACGAACGGACAGTAACCCTCTGGCAAGCTAAGAGGGTCAATTTATAGAATAGCTTCTTCGCGATCGTATTGATTAGCAATTTCTAGTACGGAGAACTCTGCAGAACATGTACATTCACAGCCTTGTTCGAACGAAAAGCTTCAAGTGGTGTTGATCGCTTTACCGCTCGGTAGCTCTCTCTCTCTCTCTTTCTCTCTCTCTCTCTCTCTCTCTCTCTCTCTCTCTTTCCCTCGAGCTAGAACAGGTAATCGAATTAGTGCTCGTATACGGATACACCACGGCTACCATCGAATTTCGTTTCCCTTCGCAGATATCCTCCCTAGAATAGCTTCTATTTCCGCTCGTACTTTTCTTTCTTTTTGTTCTCCCAAGGCAACGTTGATGTGCCCTAGCTACTTCCTTTGCTTATTTCCTCGCCTTTCTCTCATTGCTTTTTTTTCATTAAATACTACGCGAATATTGGTTCGTTAAGTTTGTTGGATTCCTTGAAATTTCGCTTTTTTTTCTTTTGGTCGAATTGATCGGTTTCGTGATATAGTTTTTACGGTAGAGTACAGGTCAATATTTCTCAATAACTTCTTAATTTCGATCTAATGGTAATCACAATTAAAACATTTTTCGGTATTTGTATATCTTGAAAATTTCACATGAACTTTCTATTTTTGATTAATGCTCAAATTAATCATTTCATCACCGATATAATAAAACGATAAAATAATTCATTTCGAAAAAGTGTACAATTATTTTTAAAGAGAACATGAGTCAAATAAAAACCGTTTGCTTCCGCGCAATTATTGAGAAAAGTCAAACGCGCCAAAGAAACAAAAATAATATATGTATACATGTAAAATAATGGATTGAAGGAAATATCAGTATGTTTAATACTTCAAAAAAAATACATTCTTTCCATTTCCACATAAAAATCATGAAAATCATGAAATCATTTTATATCATAGAGATATAATCTCACTATTTTTATACGATTCGACATAAAAAAAGTGTGAGCAGATGACAAGCTTTCACAAATCTGCCTGACTAATAGCTTGCGACATTTGTTTACCATGTCACACATCTTAAAAAACTTAAACTAGCAGCTCTTTGATATCAAACAGCAATAATCCCTCAATCGCGTGCGACATCGTCTCATATAAACCCATAACACCATCGTAACGTTCTCAACACACTGGCATCAATCCCGTAAAATCCAAAGCGCAAACGTGTCTCGCGACATCCTCGAGCTTTAGCTTAGATATCCCAGAAATAGAAAATCCGAAAGCACAGAAATAGGTGACGCATAGAGCGAACACAGGAGTTTATAGCTCACGACGCTATAATAATTCTAGGCCTGCAACACCAACACACAATGGGTCACGCTTACTCGTACGTTACGATAAATACACTCTCAAGAGCGTGCGCGTACACACATACGTATACACATAGAGAAAGAAAGTCCACGAGATTGATCAGCGTACAATCTGGGCCTTGGTGTACAGGAGCGCCTCGACTCTTATACGCAACAAGGGATATAGATACAAGCTGTTGCAGGGACGCCTGCACCGCGACGTATTGCGATACTTATCACCGCACAAGGAAAGATAACACGTGTCCTGCTGTTGCGGGAGGAGTACCGTAAGATTTACTACATGCCAAGCCGGTTTCGCTACTCAAACTAATCATTTGGATTATCGAGCATTTTTCAAATATGTTAGAATGACGTTGTTAAATGACTCAATAAAATAAATAAATGAATACATATGTAGAATTTGTTCAAGAAACTTCTTATTTCCTTCAGAATCTATACGTTATATAACGGTTGCTACCAAGGTACTGGAAAACATAAAAACGCTAGAAATTTACTAGAGTACAGTAGCAATCATCGCCTAAAAAACAAGCACAAAAAAGAACAACCTCTTCCCTTTTACTCAAATCTCGGGAATGTAAAGTGCGGTGTATACCTGAGCGGTTTTCTCCAGTAGCATACAGTCATAACTCAGAACAACAAAAGCCTCAAAGTGCACGAGCATTCCTCAAGCGAGTGAACTTGATCCAGGCAGATTGGCGCTGGGAAATTGGACGAAAAACCGTAAAGCCTACTCCGTATGATTCTTCTTTTAGAGGATCGGCACGCGCACGCCTCCATTCCATCGGTAGATCCACTTGTCTTATCCCTCTGCGTGCCGATGGTGGATGATGACGAGTAGGAGGAGGTGGAAGAGGTAGTAAAACGTCATTTTCCACGATACCTTAAGACGATTGTCGAATGGCGATCCGTAATCGTCGTAACGACCGCGAACCGGACGCTTTTTTATTTCTTTTACGACGCCGTTTATACGAAAAGCAGAGCTTTTTTTATCTCCTCGTCGAGCTCCCTATGCTCGTATTTTCTCAGTTCTACGACGTAACGTTTTTTTGTCTTATTGACGCCTCTTCACTTCTTTACACTTTACAGCTACGAGATTTTTCAGTTTTTATTAAGAGATTGTTGTCGAATCGAATAATTTCTGTTATAGCGAATCATTTTCAATAGACTCGAATTTGTATCGTTCTCTTGATTTTATCCTGTATGTAATTTTTAATGAGAATGCCTTTCTGTGCAAAAGAATCGGATTTATTTTCTTCTTTTTTAATTAAAGTTAAAATAGATCTGACAAAACTCGAAACACAAAAGGATCAAGACTTTCAGAAACAAACTATATATTCTTTTAATTAAACTTTTCTTTGAAAAGTGAAATGTGAAAAAGTAGAGAGCGGTTTTACAATAGAATTTCCAATTATATACATTCGTACGTAAAGTCTTTTGAGAGGATATTCATTTCCAGAGACTAGACGTATAGTGCAGAAAGAGGTAATTTCTTTGAGCATACGGGTATGCCCATTATCAAATTCTAGCTTTGAATCGTTCGAATGGTATCAAAAACCGTACAATTTTCATTAAGACTGCATCTCTGGCAAGTTTCGCCGCGAATCTCTTACGAAATTCCAGCTTTTCGCACCATGTTTCGCGCCACTTCACGAATCGTATTAGAGCAAAACTACTCTGATGCAAACAAAGACAGTAGTCGTGGTAAGAGAGAGAATGGGAAGAACATTCTTCCAGTATACCTGCGTGGATGGAAGTCAGCGAGCAAGTCTCATAAGGAAGAAACTCGAAGTTGCCGCGCACCGAGTTACGTATGGCAAGCATATTGAGTAAACAGAAGTAAGATTTCGACCCAAAACTTTACGTAATCCAGACGCGCTTGGTTATATAAAATTAAAGATATAAAAGTGTATAACGGAGTAGGTACGTTAAATTCGATTCATTAAAGAGACTGCCTGGCCAAAATTGCAAACATTCCCCGCCGGCAAGGACGTAGCTGTTACTTTTCCTAAAGGGTGCTTATGTTCGATTGCTCTGTCTGCTTGTCGGGCTATCGTCGCAATGGCTGAGCAACTTCTCTCTCTCTCTCTCTCTCTCTCTCTCTCTCTGGACGATAGTAATGCTGCGGGCATACCTGCCAGATCGATCGAATACTTTCGAAAGAGGGTGATTTTAATTAATCGCACGAGGTGTTAAATTAAGAGATCAAATTTACTTAATTGAATTGATGGGAAATATGCTCATGTAAATACCTCATCAGGATTAAAAAAAATGTATTATTATTTTGTGTATAACTTTGTTAATCTATAGCGTTAATCTATTTTTATTATATTTTCACCAGAAAGGCATTACCAATAAACACTTGCTAAACGTCATTCATAAAATTTAACGAATAAGCCAACTCTGAACCCGATGTGAATGCTACATTTTGTGAAAATTTTCATAATAATGGATAATTATCTTTTTATTAATCGTATTGAAATATGTTAATAATCAGTTATTTATACATTGATTATATCTGTAGTATAATATGTATATTGACTTCTACATACAATGGCATTCAATGTTGAATATTAGAGAGTAACAAATGAAATCCATGGTTTTCTATATTGTCATCGCAATGTTATATTATGTAATTATGTTGTTAACAATACATAACAAATAATGATTATCCATTCTATATATTTCAGATTTTTTCAGATATTATTGAATATGTAAAGTAAATAATTAAAAATAACAATTACAATAAATTGGAATTATGTGTTCTGATTCGATGCTATATCAATATTTCAATTCCACCCTTAACATTATTGATATTTTGTATATAATATTCTTTCCAATCAAAAAGGTACTTACATTTCAAATCAAGTACGTTCAGCATCTATCATAAAGTAATCACTACCATATTACTAGCTAGCCAAGCATACAAGTCGTAATGAATATTTTCTCTGTGGAATTGAATTTTTTTCTACAATGCACTGTCCCGCGGCTCCGGCGCGGCAAATATCCGGCGAGGAAACGAAGGTCCTGCGCGTATGAATTTCGTAGTTGCGAAAGCGCCATTCTTATTTTTCTCAGGGCTCACCCTCCTTATTCCCTGGACCTTTTCTTCGGTTAAGAAATGTGGCCTACGGCACTTCCCGGTGTTCCACAGTTTGCAATGGACCACTAGACGAGAATTTTCATTCGTCGACAATTGAATTTACTGTTATGAACGATTGGCGACTTTCGTCGGAATAGATTTAAAGATAAAACGAAAAAGAGTGAGAGAGAGAGATCACGCACTAATGGGATTTGAGGTGTGATATGACAACTTTCCGAGACGAGAAAATTCACTATTCGTATTTTTGTTGGTAATTTTATTGCTTTATTCTAAGAGGTGTATGACGAAAACTTTGGTAATTATTTTTGTACAACGTAAGTTTGTGTATCTTAGTCGAAATAGGGTTTTATGAAACGATTACACAATTACGAATTCTAATGCAAGCAATCGAATAGCTTAAAAGATACAAAGTAAAACATTAATTGGATACGTCGCACATAATAAGATTCGGAAAGTGAAGCAAACAACAACTCTAGCATCAAGCGCGCCACCAGCACTAGTTTCGAACTTCATTCATTAAATTCAAATAGGAGATTGCAAGAGACGAGGCTCAACTTAAACTTAAGGTAGAACTTTAACTTACTTTCTAAAGTTATACACCGGTACTTCGGCTGCTTTGTACAGTTGGTTTTTAAATTTCGCTTCTCACCATTAGCAATTTGGCCAAAAATACTTTACTTTACTGTAAACGATATCTTATGTTTAGGAAATTTAACCTTAAAGACACAGCTTTATGCATTCAATGAACGTTTGATAAGTGCGTACAGGAACGGAAGACTATCAGTATAACACAAAGAGCTTTCGAACTCCCACATGTCCTCATTGACACACGTTTCAATCCTTCCCTTTTAATCCCACTGCCGCAGTGGCTCTCGTGGCACATAGCTGTCATTATTCACGAAGCTCGTTGTAAAGGAATCCCGCTCTCCCGCTCGCGAACCGATACAAATGGGTATGCGAACGCAGCGCGAGAAAGGAGCAGCCTCCTTTGGGAATCAGATAGCGCTGAGCGGCTCGTTTGTCAGGCAGTGCACGTGGTGTCGGACCCCGAGAGAGAGGCCAGCGGCGATGGCGGCGATTTCGAATTAAAAGCAAGCTCTGATCTTTTTATGGAGAAACTCAAGGGGGTGCATCGATCGCTTTCTATATAGCCATGGCACAGTTTCTTTCGCTCTTTCGTCGGGTAAAAGATATAACGCTTTAATCCCCTACCCCTTCCTCCCTTTTTTTTCTTTCGCAGACTGTTGACTGGGGGATACCGATGCCCTAGATTGGAAAGCTGATCGCTCGATCGCTTCCACTTCTTTGGCTTCCGGCGCACGCCAGAACACGAGGAGATCCTGAAAAACGAAGGAATGCGCGTCCTTAGCGAGTGCTTTCGACGAGAGCTTTTTTTCCCTGGCTAGACCAGTTGGCATCCTACGTGGAATCGTCAAGCTAGAAGGCGGATATTTTTCTTTTAATTGTTGTAGAGTTTTTATCTTTCAAAAACACAGCTATATTTTTTTTCTTGGAAAAAAATAACTTTACAATATTTAAACCATACTTTTATCGTGGAGAAGAATTTTATTTTTGAATTAAAACAATATCGTCTTTGATGCTACAAAATGAATTTAGTAATAGAGAACTTGAACGTGGATAAACTAAAATAATATAAAAGAGTCTAGCAAAAATAGTGAGTATTTTCAAGTCATATCAGTTGTAACGAGTTGAAAGGGTTTATTCATTGCTAATTATAAATGGTATAGAAACTATTATTTTCCCTGCACGAGTCTATGAAATCTTAGCTGTGCACGAAGTCGAGTCGAATAAAAAAAATGAGTGAACTAGGTATTTCGTTGGCACTTTAGACAAGACAAAAAGGTGAAGTATAAAAACGCAGAGCTTCTGAGCGGTAGAGAGAAGAAATAAAGGGTATAGATATGCATAGCGAAGCAGAAGAAAGGGAGGGGGTAGAGAAATATAAAGAGTGAAAAAATAACGAGATATACCCGAGTCTCACTAAAAGGAAGGAGGCCCCAGAGAATCGTCGCTAATTCTCGAATATGCCCCGCTGGACTTGCGAAGGTTTGCATTAAAAATATTTTAATATTATGCAAATGTGATTAAGCCAGGCGTCTCTCGCCTGCGCCGCCACCTCACGAGATCAGATAAGAGAGCCAAGAAATAGAGGGAGGAGGAGAAAAGAAAAATTCTTTGACAAAATATTTTCAGGGAAATTCCCGATAATAAAAGGAATAAGAGAGGGGCTGGCGTGCGCGCCATTGTTTTTGCGCTTCTCTATTTTCACCTGCGGCTTAAGGGAGAAAAGAGAGAGACACGTTCGATGCGAAAAGGAATCTTCAATACCACAGCTATGCGGGCAACGTCCGAGAGCGAAAGAGAGGGATAACACCGCGGCCTATGCTCTCACCCGCGTTTCTTGTCATTCGAATTTTGCATTTACAAGTTATCGCATATTTCGTAAATGGAATATTTCCCTCCTTCATCCGATCGTTGCCCTATCTGCCTTATTCATTTCCATTGTTTTATAAAATGCTTTGGCTGCTAATGTCTCTTCTATCGATCGCTACCTTTTTTTTGATCGTGCACTGCTCACATATTTCTTTGTGCTATTAGGAAATTCAATATCGTAGGTTTGAGCAAATATTTGAGAGTTTTTTTTATGTTTTTCAAGCTTTTGTTACTCTAATTAATCAAAAGATATAATTACATCGCATCTCATCAAGCTTGATAGGAATATTAAATATTAACGAATCATAAACGATAAAGCAAAATAATAAAATCAATTGGAAATTATTCGGTAACTTTTCAAATGTATGTAGATAAGCGTTGAGTAAAAAATGTACTTAAAAACATAAAGATCCAAATCTTTACGCAAGACTTGACGCAAATTTAGTCAACATGAATTACAGTTGGAAATCGGATACGACTGATGAAGAGAAAATCACTTGCCATCAAAGCCACCGAGTTCATAAAGTGTGAGCATCTTTCAATATTTAGTTACAGAACTGGCTCGCAACTATGAGAAATATGAACTTGAATGCGTCAAGCTATGGCTATAAGTATACGGCAAATAGAAGAATCTCTCCCCGACAACTTTGCTCTGCGTCGCGCCTTGTCTTCCCACGACGGAAGAGATAGATTTATAACGTGCCATTTTTTTCGTGGCTACGCGTGTTAACAAGCAGAAAGAGAGAGAAAGACAGAGAGAAGAGATAGAGCAGGAAAGAGAAAGCGCCGCGTTATCAATTAACGTCGCGCGACACGACGCTCGTGCAAAAATGAATTCTGTCCAACGGCCCGTAATTATCGGGGGTCGACGCGCCGCGTTAATCGCGCTCGAGCTCACTTCTGCTCTTTCTACCCCCTCCCCCACGTGTATATTTATCGTTATATTCTCAACATCGCTGAGTGCTTTATCTTTTTGCTTTTTTTATTTTGAGCAGAAAAACGTCTTGAGAGAAGAACCAAGCGCCCTCCATGGTACTGACTTTGTAAGAATATTTTAAAGCGTTGAAAACATACATTTTTTCTTGTCATATTTAATTTTTCTTTTTAATTAAATTTAACGTAAATAGTTATAACACTTTTGTTCTTAATTATCTAAACGTTCTAGTGACAAGCTCTGAAATTCAAATTACTATTGTGCATACTTGCTAGATCATTCTATAATCGTTCATCAAGATGAAACGAGATTTATTTACTTAAAGAACTTTCGATAGATGTTTGTCGTTCAATGGTTACTCTTCCCACTTGAAAATAAATTATGATGACTCATAATATTTTCACAATCTTTGTCTCTCAACTTTCTTCGTTCATTTCCACTTAATTTTTATAATTGTCTTACAGTCACTATACCAACTTTTTTACAGCAGTTCCGAAGAAAAAAACAGAAAAGCAAGGTGTTTGAAATGAAATAGAGAGTTATTAAAGTTCTGGGAAAAATAAATGACCGATGCCCAAATATTACATCGTCATTTTAATGTCGAATAACCAAATGTTTGGTCCGAATAGAGAATATATATATGTATAAGAGTGCTATTGATATGAAACATCTATTGTTTAAGTTCTACTATGTGTTAAATGTTAAGGCAAAATACCCATGTCGAATTAATTAGTACGCAGCAGAGAATGATATCGCTCGCTAGTTATATTTACAAAATATTACAGTATTCTCTATAGCATTGGAGTACAAAATCACACCTATAGCAAACTGCGATACAGAATGTAATATCGCAGGACAGTTCATTACGCGGTAGCTCGCGTGCAAGATATTAGAATGCCGAGAATAGCTGTACGCGGGTTTATCCCGAGATTCGGTTGCTGCATGCATATATCGCTGTGTGCGTGCGTTTATGAGAGTGTGTGTATGTGTGTTATATACGAGGTTGTGGAGCAAGCTCGGCATGCCATCGATATCCAAATCTATGGGACATTTCACCGAGGTTATGTCATAGCCGAGCCATGATTCGGTATACCCAGCCGACCGACAGCAGCAATCTCGTCCCCCCCCCCCTTCCCAGTTCTCTTCCTCTTCCCAATACCGTCAATTTCGCTTATTGTATGTGCTACCTATACTCCCCGGCTAGCCTCTTCATCTTGTCCTCGTGTTTGCCCACTATATGACTAAGCCGCCTGCTTATACCTATACTGTATCCTACCTATATTTGTCTCATAACTATTAGAATTGCTTCTATCATCAAACGGTTCATTTGTAATAATAATTAAAATTTCCACGAAAATTAAACTAATAATAGAACTAATAATAATAATAATATAGTAAATTGATAGTTCTACTCAAAACGAATCTAATGATTTACTATACGACAGATTATTCAACAAAACATTAAGTGTGGCTTGAAAAGAAAAAAAATTTTAAGTTTTCTCTGTAAGTTATCGTATTCAATTATAAACGATTATAAACTCATTTAAATCAAAATAAATACACGATTCCAACGGCAAACTTTCATAGTAAGAACTATCATCTCCGCCGGTCATACAGAGAAGCAATATAATTATGTTTTAAGATTTTTATGAATAAAAAAAAAATTCCATACGTTTCATTAAGCGTATAATAACATTTTACACGATTAAAGCTTAATTTACTGAAGACATTTCAAAACAGAAACAAACTGATTAGTTAACAAATCATTCTACTATAGCAATATGGCACTGCATCAGAAGGTATTTTAAATGCACTTTCTATCCGATAGTGCAGCTAATTCCATATCAATCCGACAATGTCTCAGTGATCCATGCATCGTTCCCGTTCCCGCATTCAGCAGTTCTATATGTATAAACAGTCATCAACCAGTAGCACGCGAATCGCACTCCCTTCGGATGATCAAAACCGACAGTGCAAGCATAATTCGAAATTAACGGATTTAATACCTGTGTACAGCTATGTATGTGAGTCTTTCTCTCTCTCTCTCTCTCTCTCTCTCTCTCTCTCTCTCTCTCTCCCTCCCTCCCTCTTTCGTACACATACTCACACTCACTCCCTCGTAGTTTCAACATTACAAACGCGAGCTTTCCAATATATGCAAATTCCACAGATATTTAGCTTAAATTTGACTCCAGAGGCTTTTTGCTTTTGTGGACACGAGATTTGTAGCTCATTATTAATCCGTTCGTATATATCGCGTGAGTTTACCACATCTGTCATGAATTGTGGTAGATTCGAAGCTTCGATTATAATATTACTTCTAGGAAGAATCAAAACCACTCGTGCGCTTGCTCGCACTCCCACTCATATGTGAGTTATTTATTCGAGAAATATGCTAATATTATGGAAAGTAATTTGTGAAATACTCTAGCTGTATAGCTTTGTTCACACCGGAAGTTAAATTATCACGATAAATGTTTTATGAACGAGCTTACACGAATGCCTGATAAGGCGAATAGTACAATTTTATGTATTTAACATCGATTTTTTTTTTCAATACGATATCTTTTCTAACGCAATAATAATTCATCTAAAGATACATATTTGTATACTACTTCAAATCAGTCTATCGATGAGATTGGTATTAATTTCTAGATTTGAAAAGTTTTTATCTTTGCAAGACATTTAGAAACTCAGTCAGAAACAAATGCTAAATGGTATTAATACGTTTCCACAAAGTCACTCTACGTTCGAGTAAATGCTCGACTAGATTCAAGGCATGCTCGAAAGCAAATGTCCGAATACGAAAGTAAAACTTTACACGGTATTATTCGATGTTTTACAACGTAGCGCTGACAATCGGATGAGCGTGCGAGTGAACAACAAAAAAGAGAGGGAGGTGCTATCTAAATAACGGACGCCTCGAACTGAACACTGATAGAATTCATGCCAACCCAGCGCCCGTAGTCCATCCAAGACGAATCCGTTTATTATGCGCGCAACGCTCGCGGTAGCTGCAAGAAGAGAAAGGAGAGAAAAAGAGAGAGAGGGAGAGAGAGAGAGAGAGAGGAGATGAAACCAAGGAAAATACCGAGATGCGAGAGGCCTCGAAGTCTACTAATTGTGCTGGCAGCTCACGCATCTACCGGCGTCCAAGAAAGACAGAGAAAGAGAAAGAGTATATCAGACATACTCCAGGGATCGGAAATCACGATTCCAGTCTTTTAACGCCTCATTCATTCAGATAATTCGAAGATTTTTACCGAGATCACGTCGATATACGTCTGGAAGGAAATAAACTACATGGGATAAGACAGTAGCTGTTTTATTTAAATCGTATGTGTATTTCTGAGCAATTAGTCTGTTCACGTTTTCTAAACAAATACGGTAATATTTGCCTTTCTAGAAATATGAAGCAAACATTCGAAAATATAAATGTAGTGCTAACAAACTATATTCAATGTATAGAATGTTTAAATATTTTTTTATATTGCAGATGTCTATTAGTCAACACTGACGTAACTTTTAATTGTGTACACGTACCAGTTCTTATATTAGATTTAGAATGATTAGTAATACATGTAATAATTCCTAACAAACGAGAATGATAATTTCATTTCTGTTATTTTACGCGATGGATCTTGCTAATAATATTGAATTAAAAACGCATGTTACAAATAAAAAAATTTAAATAAGATATCTAAAAATATCGATTAGAATAATAAATCTTGAGACTCGCGCAATAAATTACATTCCGCAAAGTCGACCTACTCGTACGTACATTTACTTAAAGAGCGAATATTTAAAATAGTGGAAAGCTCCGCGAGGTATCAGCGATATTCTTCTTAAGCTCAAGAAAGTGAGAGAGCAATGGACGATATTATACGTATTAAAAGAAAAGATTTCTCCCGAATGCGCGATTTAACCCTTGCAATGACTCGTATAAGCTTGGGTGCGATATTCTTCGTACATAAGGAAGGGCGTGCAAGCAGCATTGCCGCATGCGACCTCGAAGAAACGCGAGCGAGCACACGTTTGCATAAAACGCTCGACAATAAAAATAGCGATAAAAGTCAGGTGTTATGGCGCCACGAGCGCCCTCGATTTATGCTAATAGACTGTCTTAGAGGTGATGCCGCGCATCGGTTTATTACACGATTTTACAAACATCAGCTGTATTTTTTCCCTACCTTCTCTTTTTTTTGTTTTTCTTTTCAATATTACACAACCAGTAAAATGGATATTTATTCAACTATGCATCAGACTTACGTTCCAAAACCCCTGGGATTTTCTATGTAATTGGCTGATCAAATACGACCGAATGTTTGTACTTCATCAGATTTATTTTTATTTTTCCACCGACCTTTACACGCCCTATATTTTTGTAAAAAATAATATAACGATACAGTTCATTTTTCTTTCGACATGCGCGCACTGATATTTTTTCATTACAATAGCCAACAGAGTGGCAGTGAATTATCGAGAAACGCAAACATAAAAGTACCTTTTCAAAAAAAGCATCATTCTTCCCCTTAGACGAAACATCGAGAGATAATCAATCTATTCCATCCATATCAATCACTGCTAAACGAAATAAAACAAGATCCAGCATTGCGAATCAGAAGCAGCAAAAACGCAACCCCTCCGAAGAAATCCCAGACGAGCTCTACTTTTGGCGCAAATATCCGTGGGTCATTATTTCAGTATCCGCGCTATCACAACATACCGACCGAACTTTTGCCAGTCTCTCCAGGGTATTCAATTAAGACCTCCACTTTTCGCTCTCCCCACCCCACCCACTGAAAGAACAACAAGTCGAGAGAGAAGTAATTGGCTCCGGTTCTTGCTTGTAATAAATCCGCGTCGTCGCGCGTATCGTCGTCGTCGCCGTGCGCGTGGAAAGCCGTTAGGGAAATCAGCTGCGACCGGACGAATTAAACTCGTATATTTAACGTCAAGTGCCGTAATCACCGAGATCACGGAAGCACCATGCGGCCTGCAGTCGCCTCTTATTCTTCATTATTCGCAGATCTACCTCCTTTCGTGAACTATAGTACTACACTTACGGACAAGCCTATGTAACATCCAACTTCTCAAGTCGACAAATTATCAAGTCCGACAAAAATAGAAAACGTGCTGGAACTAATACCGACTAAGCGGGCCTTTTTGCTTTCAACAGTTTGGACAAATTGGCAATCGCAATTTCCAGAATTATGCCTTTTGACCGTTTTTAGCTGGTAACGTATGATTTTTCAAATCTTTGATTTCGTATCGATCGTTCTTTTACCACTGCCATTGAAAAATAATTGTTAAATGCTAAAAAATATAATATTGGCTACTATTACAGAATCGCCGTAATAATTCTATCTGATAAATGGTAAAACAAAAGAGATCAAATGAGGTATATAATAAATACGTACATTTTCATGTTATAATTATGAAATGACGATCGTTACATTTTGCCATTAATGCACCTATCAAAATTCCATCGACCAGCTCAGGACAAAGGCTTTCTCTTCAACAGTGAATATTTTTTTCGAAGCTAAACATCATTAAATATTAATTGACGGCATTTTTGTTCGTTGTCGAAGCTATTACGCTCCTTCGAAAAGTTAATTTTACGAGGTTTTAAGCGAGTTAGCCGTCGTAAAGCAGGCTCCTAGAAGATGCTCCGAGAAAAAAAAGCATAACCGCGATAAAATTGATCGTTCCAAGCAGAGAGTACCCTCTGAATCTCAACATTTAAGGGTGTCTTTATAAAATCAAAGCAGATACTTTATTTACTCGTCCGCCACTAAACAATTATCGGATATTCATAATTCACCAGTGTCAAAACACATAATACCGATTTTTCTTTCGTAAAATAAGTTATAAAATACAATATTAACGGAGAGTCTATGTAAGTGAGAGAGAGAGAGAGAGAGAGAGAGAAGAAATATGACATTTGAAAAATCAGAAGTCTGTCGGCGAACTAATCTCTCGGTATATATAATTTCTACTTGTCTAAATGCGAGTAGCGCGCTTATCTCGTTGTGCCTGCAGCCTCCCCTTAATGACACACCCGCAGTGAAAGTCGAGGCGTCTCGTGCGCGCCGCATTACCCCCGCACCTAAAGCCTTTTGTACACGCGTGTGTTTAGGGGAAGATTGCGCTCATGAAATATAACTGTCATCTATTACCTCTGATAAATATGTGTGTAAGTGACGTTTAATTGTTGAGAAATTGCTTTTATTCCCACCGTATTTCGCAGATACCGTTTTACAGCAAATTCTACATATCGTCAAAATAATTAATTTGATTCTCTCGACAATTGATTTCGAGAAATAATATTAATCAATTTCACATGAACGCACATTGCGATATTCGCAATAAATAATTGAATAGTTTAATTAATTGAAAACAAGATCAAGAAATCCTATCAACCATATATATATATATATATATATATATATATATATATATATATATTCGTTTCAAAGGTCTCGCATAACCTCAATCAATTTCATTGGAACATGAAACGCTTCAAAATTCAATTTAGCAGTATCACCCGAAAATTTTTAATAACAAGAAAACATCGCCTATATACGCGAGCTGCAAACTAAATCACTCAAGCGTGCTCGTACATTGTACAGCTTATACGAAGGAATCGATCAAGCGAAGAGAGAGAGAGAGAGAGAGAGAGAGAGAGAAGAGCTATCAATTTCAATTTCCCACCGGCACCTACGTCGTCATTGTCGTCGGCGTCAGGACTATATCGGCACCGCAACGATTAAGCCAAGAGAGGCTCTCAAGGCCTGCAGACACTCGCTCAGATAATCGCAAAAGTCCCTTCGCGTTTTCCCTTATCGCAATGCTGGCGCGTGTACGCAACGGTAGACTGCTGTGCCCTCTCCTCTTTGTCAGCCATCTCTCTTATCTGATCTCGTTAGATCTTCTCGAGACGACGCTCTATCACCCTGCACCCAACACTCATTTTCGAATGCTTCGTTCGTCCAATTTTTATACATTTTCTCTTCACTCCCCTTTTACACTTCTTGAAGCCTACTACTTTCTTTCAAATACTTTGAACTGTGAGTGTTGATTGTCTGATAAATAATAGTCCCCTATAAGTAGCGATGAGTTTTTGAGAGCTTTGTTAAGCTGTGCACCCGTCCACCCACCCGTCTATGAAAACATCACAGGGGTTTCAACAGATAATGAAGCTGCCAATTGTTTATGAAAAAAACCATCCTGGGGTTTTTTTAAATGTAAGATCGACTTTTTGACCGATAAATAATTTATATAATTAATGTACAGCTTTATTGTATAATTCAATCCGAAATAAAATAACTATTAAAGTGATATTATTAACATAAAAAAGTACCATAAAAGTATTTAACTTGTTTAACAGTTTTACTTTAGTCTATTTTCGTCTCAAGGTAATAATTCCATTTCACGGGCTTTTTATATGATTTTTCAATTCAAAATATCAAATCAATACTGCTTCACTTTATACAGTTCACGCGCAAGAATAATAATGTTATATTTTGAAAATAGATTTTCAATAGCGGGCAATTGAAATTGATTTATTTCACCATTCCCAATATTATACATTTATAATCCTATAAAATGTCAAATAATAATAGCTAATCATTTTATTTGATAGTCTGAAGAACATAGATAGTGCCTCAAATAAATTTATTGAAATATACGTTATATTTATACTATTAGATTTCTTTGATCATTGAATATTACCTACAATGAAAGAGAGTCTACTATATATCGTTCTATATTAATACAATTGTACAAGTTAGGATTTATAATGTAATATAACGCTTAAATGACAGAAATGTCTGTCGAAAATATTTAAAAAATAATGAATTACGCATGGAAAAAATTAGAAATAGAAGGCGAAAAGAAAGCCACAAGAGATAAGAGAAAATGAGAAGTTGGGCCGAATAATCTGTAAGAGTGTCGTCTTATCCCCAAGGCGTCGCATAACTCGTGGATAGGACGAGACGTTTCACGAATTTAATAATCTCAACGTCGCGTCTAATTTATGACGTCGAGATTTGGCCTTCGCCCTAGAAAACTCAGCCTCGTGCTTGCAGTCTTTCTCTCTCATCCCCTCTCTTTCCCACCATATTTCTTGAAGATCAGGCATGGATAAAGCGTCTGCACGCTTGGTGCTCTCAAGAGCGCGGAAGTGTACGTTGCGTGGAGCAGACGGAAATCTTATGGAAAATACGGATTACACTCCCTACGTTCGACTACTACTCCGAGGAATTTGTATATAAAAACTGCTATATACACACACATATCGCTGAGAGAAAAAGAGAAAGTCGTAGGCTATATCGAAAATGATATCGCAAGACTAGCAGGCACCCTTCTTGGCTTACGCGTAATTTCCACGTGAGAAATTGTCTCGACAGCTCTTCTCGCCAGTCACGATGATGGACGATCGTAACCTGCGTGAATATTTACCCTCTATACAACCAACACCACGAGCAAAGGCTTTTTAGACTTTCCTTTTCAATGTCGTTGGCTGTAACTTCCTCATTGCTTCTTGTAAAATTACTTCCCATTCTACTGCGAGCTGTATAGTTTTTATGAAACCACTGTCTCCTATAAGTCTGAAATGAAACAGAAAAAAATTCAAAGCTGTAAATGCATTTTTCATTAGACTTTCATTTATTTCGTCAACATACCCTTCTGTGCTTTTAGTATTTCATTGCGAAAATATGTTTTTTCGGTTACATCGATACTGCATTATTGTATTTTTAGAAAATAAACTTGATTTAAGTTATAATGTAAATTAATTTAAAAAAATGTTAACATATAATGAAACTTTTCGATAGCCACTCCATTGGTTCTGAAACTTGATTCATTCAGGTTGATTTATAAAACATTTATTCCATTTTTTAGTATGCTTTCTCAATTTTAATTGAATTTGATAAAACTGATTCTGTATAATCTAATATAAAAGTACATTGTATGAGTCAATGAGCTTTCATTATTACTTAATTCAGCAGTAAATTTCATATATAGTCAATAACCCATTGAATGTGTCCAATTGAGTAAAAGCAATGAGATCAGAACAAAGAAGCAGTCCATTGATTAACCGTATAAAGACGTTTAATGAACACAGGAGAATATAAAAGTTTTTTACTGGAAAACGAATAAGATGTAAGATTCCTCGAGCGTGGCTGATAGAGCTTGTGGTGGTAACAATAGCACGAGCACCAGAATCAACTACATTACATACATATAGGGCTTCCCCGCGAAGTTTACGAAGATGTACGAGCTGTGGCAGCGGCAGCGGAGCATCTCTGAATCTCTACACGCGGTCAAAGCATGTATGCGCGCTCTAGCGATACTACTAGCCCCTTTCGAGCTTGCAACCCACTGAGGAAATTGAATTCCAGCTTTAATTAAGGATTTAAAGGGTCTCTCTCAATCTCTCTCTCTCTCTCTCTCTCTCTCTCTCTCTCTCTCTCTCTCTCGATATACCATCAGTGAAGCCTAGTAGAAAAAGGGAGAACAGCGACATGACAAAACGTTTTTCGATGGCGGCAGCTGGTGAAAAACAAGCCCAGGCACGATATTGGACCAATCTCCGGTCAAATTGAATTTTTACACAAGATCAAGGCCCAGCTTCTATTATCTGATAGATGGATTGGTGGACGAGAGTAGAGTCTAGACGCCCGTCGAAAACCTCAAAGAGGACATGCGTGAGAGAGGCGAATTTTAATATCGAACGAGCTGCTGCTACTTCCTCTTATCTACCGCATTTTTCCAATATGCGGTTTTAGAGAAAGTGCGTGAGAGAGCATCGAATATTTCCGTTTGCGGTAGCGCACTCCGTTTTCATGCCTTTTGATCCACAAAGAAGGTCTCTCTCTCTCCCACTCTTTTATACTTCTTTTCTCTTTTCTACTTGAGAGGGCGCACGGTCATGCCCTCTCCCATGCTTTTTATTATATTGGCCGAACACTTCAATAATATAAGGCGCTATATGTGCGCATTTCTGTTCGATACTATTTAGAAAATGTATAAATTTAAAACCTTCGAAGGATATGCATGGTGGATACATATTGGCGAGTGAATTATTTGCCAAGTAGAATTTAATACTCGTGCAAGTGACCAAAAAGGTCAATTCTTTATTAATTCGTCGTAAGATATAACATATTTATTTGATATTTGCTTCAAGTCAGAAAAAAATAAAGTATGATAATATTTTATTCTGTACAAAAATATGACTTACTTTACGATCGATATAGTTCGCTAATTTTTAAATGGATTGTACAAAACACCAGTATAATTAGTTTAACCTTATTTAAAAGCTCGATTAAAAATATCCGATAATAACGAATATCATAATTTAAAAGAAGTCATATCTAATACCGATGTATCCTCACAGCATATTAAAACGTGATATCGTGTAACGTAATTTTTTAATGTATCTTTTAATTGAAGTCTACGAAAACTCTTGGAGTGATCCAATACGTCGTTCATTTTCGAATCACAAAGCCTTACGATATTCATGAAAATGAAAGCCACATTCATCGTTACAATACAAAGTATATAAAAATGTCACAAAAAACATTACTGTTCCCATCTATGTAAATCACGGAAGCAATAAAAAGCATAACGATTTCATTACAACTAATGCGCGAAAATGCAGTATTACCAGAAAAATATCTCTTTCCCGAAAGAGGGACTTAAATGCATCTCGAATGTACTCAAAAATCGTCCTCAAGTAATATATATTTAATTACCACCACCAAAGAAGCAAAGATAGAGCCAAAGATACTTGTCGTCATTGTCATTAAAACAAATAAAAGACAAACAAAACGCAGTGGAAACAAGTTACTCGCGACAATAATGAAAGCTATACATATTTTTATGCGCGGATATGCACCAAACAAGAGAATCATGACACGCGTGTAAAATGTTAAATGACAACAAGATTGGCACAATATTCCACGCAGCTCCGGCCCTCTACTTTTTGTCATAAAGAAAAAAGAGAAAGAGCAAGACAGAGAGAGAGAGAGAGAAGAAAGACCCCGCATATCCGGTGCAAGCCTCCGGGTTGCATTGTGCTACTATACATATGCGTGTTTATACATCATTCACCTGCGCCTAAAGCTTCAGCACTCTTCGACAAGGGCTAAAAAGACTCGTGAGACAAAGAGGAATAGAGAACCGAGGATGTCGCGTGTGTGTTTAGGTAGCGCGGCAGCTAAATTACCTTCATGGGAAATGACGACAGCCTTTTAAATGCCCTCGCGGTGTATGAAAAAGTTATGGCGTTTAAAAAGGCGTGCGTTGTACGCTGCTTGTGGACATTGAACATTTTGGAGTAACGGTGTTGACTTTTGCTTTTCCATTTCGCCGTTTTACCGCAAATAGAACAACGTGCTCATTTCGCTTGCATAATTATTAACCGATATGCGGGAAAATTGATTCCATTGTTCAATTAGCTCGTGGAATTACTATTGTGCTATACCATTATCACAGATATTACATTTCTTTGTATATATTACACAATTATTTTATAACATCATTAGACCAATTCCAAATTACTATAATCGTATGGAATAGTATATATGAGGATATCACCTCTTTTAACCAGATTGAATTGTCGATTTCATATTCGTTGTAATTAGTGATAGAATAAAACTCGTTTCTCTCTAAGTTCTCAAAAAAAAAGAAAAAAAAAAACTCATGACACAATATAGACTAATGGAACCAAAAGGGTTTAAGGCACTCGCTTAAAGTGCATGACGGCGGTCGAGCAAACAGACGAGTATATACGTATATACGCCGAACGTAGATAAATATGTGAAGCTAATAAAGCCCCTATGTAGCAACCTTGAAATCTCCTTGAGAGAACTAAAGCAGCGAACAAGTATATAGAAGATAATACGAAAGATGAACACACGTAGAGTTTGAAATGTCTCAAGTTAAGAAGGACCATCTTCTGTATGTCTCTCACTCTGTCTCACTCTCCGCCTCTCTCTTCCCCTCAAGTGTCCTTTGCGAACATGTGTTCGTTTACGTAACCAGAAGAAAACTAAAACCCACGTGCGGAAAGTAAGTAAAGATGACAATTCTCTTGAAAGAGATGTTGATTCTCGCAAAAAAGGCGGGCAATCTTCTATGAGAACATTGCCCAGACACAGATAAATACAATAAAAGAGAGAAGAAAAGATTACTTTTCAGCTAAGAAAATCTTCCTAGTGTTTGTCTTTTTCATTGATAAACCCACTTTTTACTTAACAAATCCACATAAGCTATTCGAACGACTAAACGACCTCATATTGTTAACGATTTACGAAACTATTTTGCCACACCGTTCGGCTAGGCGACATTTAAGTTAAGCACATGCGAAAAGCGAATTTAAGTACACAAGCATGACGTTCAAACAATGTTTCAACTTGACGACCTAGTTTTCTACGTGTAATTTCCGCAAAATTGCCTTCAACTTTCTACTATATAATACAGATTACTTAGATATTTGGAAGCGGCTACTTGCGTGTTTGTTTTCGATATTGATAAATATCTGCAAAGTATAGACGCAAATATACAATTAATATTTATATACTTTCTAAGTACAGCTATTAAAACAAGTTTTAACTTCAATATACTATAAAATGTCACAGATCTATTGAGAAGGTACCTGTTTATGTTTCAGGTGAGTTATCATCGTTTGTTATCGATTGGCATACCGAAATTTGTCTGCTATAACAATTGCAAGTGAGAGTAAATGTTTAGTTAATAATAATTATTTTATTCTCTGAACGCAATGAATCTAGATCTAAATATCATAGATACCGACATCTAAGAGAATGGGAAAAAGAAAATTGAAAAAAATATAACGGGATGTGCTTCTAAAAATATCATTAATGAGGCTTCTTCGCAAAATTTAAGTGGTACTCGTAAAAACTTTCAGCCGCAATCCAGTCCACTCTTCCTCTCGCTTGCATGCTAACGAGAAAAGGTCAGCGAGAGGCTTTTCGCTTCGAGTCTGGCGATTCTCCTGGTTTGTATGCATTAAAAGTAGACGCGCAGAGAGAAAGAGTTAGAGAGAGGACGAGATAAAAAAGTGAAGGAACCAGTCGAACTGCAATTTGTAAGAGTACATCGGCACAATTTTTGCGCTTTCTCTTATTCGGCCGTGGTTCTTAATTAAGAAATGCCTTCTAGACGAGATTCAATTTCTTTCGTCGCTACACGAAAAGAGCAGTCAGGGGCAAATAAAAACACCCCAGTGAGAATTTGATTATAAAGAGATTTTTTTCAAACCCCCTCCACCCACGTTCTTTTCTTTTTCTCTTTTCTTAGAGAATGCAACGTCAAGCCCGAATGCAATGTCTTCCTTTTTATTGTATACATCGCGCGGAAAAAATCTGATTTCTAGCGAGCTTTGCTCTTTAACGCTCGCTCCACGGATGTCTTGCGTTTAAGAAATTCTTTAAATTATTGCGGTTGTTTGGTACCTTTTTAGTACATAAACTATATACAGCATGTTAAATTGACTGAAATTATAAAGAAAAATAATAAAGTATACGTTTTCTTCAATAAAAAACAGCTTTGCAAATGTTATTCAATATTATATACCGTCATTTCTAATATGATGAAAACTAATACAACACTCGTTCAATTCATATCGATCGTGAATTCTTCCAATACTCTAATAAAATTCTTAAAAAGCAATTTGAAAATGACATTGCCTGTAGCAAAATCAGAGTCAATTTTACACATCATAGACAGTACCAATATTATCAGATTTCATTAAAACCTTCTAGTCACTTATGAACATAATGTCGCACTCGATAAACGGCGACCAAATCGAATGGCGTATAGCTTCGTATGCGTAAAATACGTTGCAATAGCAGCGACAAAGTCTTTTCCGTGATGGGCAATCGAAACTGTTGGTTAAAGCGGCGGTCCATATATAATCAATGAAGGGTAAGCGAATTTATTTGTGTACATATGTATGTATATATATGTAGAGAGAAGGAAGAGAGCAAGACAGAGACCTTTCGCTATTCGTCGTTTTTGGCTTTCGCATGAGCCACAGTATATATAGATACTCTAGACGACGTAACGACCTTCTTGGCCCATCTATCTCTATTCGCGAGCACTGCATCTACTTCAATGCACTGGCCTGTCTCAATAGGATTTCCGCCGATACCTTATGCAAATGCCCCGAGCAATCTCCAAGCTGAGTGAAATATTCAAGTGGTTTCGTCTTTCGAGTGCAATCATCGTCACCATCTTTTTAAATAAATATTCATTGAGTGCTAGCGTATTAGCTTTTTTTGTATAAATAATTATTTTACCATTGAGCTAGTTGTATGCCTTGGATTATGCTACACGATAAAGTCGGTCATTCATCGTGTACGTAATTAATATATATACCTCATTTTTTTTTAATGATAAACTAACGAAGCGTAGATTCGTAGCAGATATAAATTACACGGTTAACGAGAGAAAGAAGCGTACACGCGTTGCATTTTGGTGGCGGCACATGTTTCCTCTCTCTCTCTCTCTCTCTCTCTCTCTCTCTCTCTCTCTCTCTCTCTCTCTCTTTCACAAACGAGCGAAACAGAGAGAGAGAGAGAGAGAGCGCGAGTGGAGAGAGTGCGCGAATGCTGTCGTTAATCGCATAAAAACGGGGTCGTTCTCACGAACTGTTAAAACTGTTAAATATTCACGTACGCGCAAGCGCTTGCGCTATTTAAAGTGCTCCACTGCCCTCCGAGTTCACTTATAACTTCTTTCAGTCACGAGAAAGCTTTAACCTCCACTACCACTCACTTCTTTCCCTCTCTGTCTTCTTTGTTAGTTAAAATTAAAAATTCAGGCGCGCGAATTTCAATCTCGCTCGCGCGCACAAGCTTTAATTACGTGTAACGTATTTTTTGGAGGATGTATTGCTATTTTTTCTTTAGTTTCTTTACAAAAAACATTGTTTAGCGTTAGCGATACTGCGGAAGGCAGAGGAAAAACAAATACCACCGGAATGAATTTTTTGTTTCCAAATGGATGAAATACAAGTTCAAGAACCCACGTTGTGCTTTTAAACTTATTTGCTTGGCGTTTCTTTTTCAAATAAAATGCATTGTATATCATACCTCGTAAACTTTGTGATATAGGTACTAGCGCAATTTTACAACTAAAACGTTGCAGGTTTAATGTTCTTCGAAGTATATGATCAAATGACGCAGTTGTCCTCGATAAAACACCGATGTTATAACCTCATTTTAATCATTCTGATTACGAACGTACGGATATGAGAAGAGAGATAGAGAGAGAAAGAAGTCAAGACTTTGCCGCGGGCTATACTTCCTTTGCTCTCTGGCTCGACCAGTTTGTCCGAATGGTATATAAACGCTTCGAGAAATGTACTTTATAGTTCGATGTTTTATCCCCGTCTAAATTACCGGATATTTCGAATCGCAGGATGGGTGCTCGATATTCACTGAGTGTAACGACTACGACTCCATTCCTCTCTATCTCTCTCTCTCTCTCTCTCTCCCTCCCTCTCTCACTGTCTCTTCTCAGTAGACGCGAGTAAGCACCGTTTAGAGGCTACCTTATTGACTCGTAAAACCTACTGCACTAAAACAGGAATATTCTTCTAATTTTCGTAAAATGTATCATGGCCAATTATACTGTATCTTCCCATTAGAGTACTTATCAGTTTGTCTGTATTTCGAATAGCGCATTGCAAAAAAAATGCCGCTAACGCGGCAAATGTTATAATTGGCCGTTAAACAAAGAATATTACATATTTCACGACAACCTGCTTAAAATATGTATAAAACGCACTGATGCAATTAAGGCTAGAGTGAACGATAAGTGTCGTAGTAGGTCAGCATATCGTGTCGCAAAGCGACGTGCATCTCATCCATTAACTCTCTCTCTCTCTCTTTCTCTTTCTCATCGTCAATTGTGTAGCGACTCTCTCGTCTCAGGGAATCACTGTCTAAATCTAATTAAAAGATCCTTACGCGCGGCATGAAAATAAAATTATAATGACTTTCACAACACAGATGAGATTAACCCGTATCGCTTAATAACACTACCTTAACTGGTTCGCGTGCTTTCAAAACGTACAATAATGTTGACGAGACAGAGAAACGAAAGCAGAGTCGGCTCACACGCATGTTTACTCGCGATAAACGACTTATCAACTAACCCTCTTTTCCCTCGTTACGAGTGTGATTTATTTATAACGAAAGCGATTTTCACATTATATTAAATAGCAAGGTTCGTGCTAATTTGACTTTAATATGTTGTCACTTTTTCCTACATTTAGTTAGAGCTTGCAATTGTTTATTCGCCACAATCACACTTCTACCTCGCGCAGAGTTACGCTTAGGGTGTCGAATATCTATAAGCGGAAAAGCCATAGTTTTCTGGGGCGCGATTCGAGAAACGATGTGAAATCGCTGCTACCGAAGGGAAAAAGACTATATAAACGTATGTATACATACGATTGGTAGAGCACGATGGCTGTTTTACGCTTGACGCTTTATCCAGTTCATATATCACCCTATATACTTGCTGACGCTTAGAAAACAAACGCTCACAGAAAACACACTCGCCCCTAGCTACCTTTTTCTCATTTCAAAAGACTTCAAGATAAATAAGCTTCGCGACGAGCGCGTCCTTTTTTTCGCGGGATACGAGCTATTTTTTTTATATGCGTTTATAGCTGGCTATTCGACAAGCTTTTTTCAGAGCTATTTTTATTTCATTTTACGTTAAAACTAGTACATGTCGATGGAATGCCGCAAGCTGATTCATTGTTTTTTAGTATCTGTATGGTATGAACTTCTTTGTTTACATGCGGCTGATCGGATCTGGGTTTACTCTACTTATTTATTAGTTCGTTTAATCGAGAAGATCGAAGGAATAATTTTATCGGGTTTATCGGCAAAAAAACTATTTTTGGTTACTCGAATTTACTATTACAAATCCATGAGCAAAAAAGGTGCAAAGAGCTTAGAATGAAATTTTCTAAAACTTTTAAATATTAGAAATATTGTAATTTCAATACCCAACTGATGACGAACTTTTCATCGAAAATTCAAAGATAGCAATATATTGGAATTTCGTTTGTTTGAATTTTTGTTCAGTCTTTGTAATACTATTCGTCAATGGTAAACTTTTCTGCGCATCAAATTCCTTTTAAAATTGTTGGACATATCACTGCTTTAAACCCGCTTGGGACTCGACATTTTTCGAATATCCTGATACGCATCACAAAGGAATATTACACTCTAACAATGAGAATTCAAAAATGCTACGCCAAAATAACACTAAAAATACCGTGCGATAGATAAAATAATAAAACAAAATTAATTTAATAGACTAGTTTCCACAATTATCAGGTTATATTTGGCAATTAACCAAAACACAACTCATCTTAAAGCGGGGAAATTCTACGTTCATATTATAACAAAACGAGCTAAAAGCTAAAAGCCAAATGATCGATGATATAGCATTTATGGTATCTCGACCCAGCGTTCGGGTAATAAAAAAAACACAAACAGTTGCACGAGAACCCGGTCATGGATAGAGTGTCCGAGTTAAAGCGTAATATATAGGAGTGGCACGTGTGGCTAAATGTGGATCGGCCAAACTAATTACAAAACCCTCGATAGTTTAATGCTTGGGCATTGAGCAATACGATAACGGCAAACAATCTGAAAAAATACGCGCAATGAACTACACTATACACTGCACACATTGCATACGTGTTTTCGCGGACCTACGGATGGCATAAAAACTACGTAAAACGCGCCTGCCCGTATACTAACACTTTATACCTATTTCGATACTAAAACTGTTCTCATAAGCCGCGGGACACTTTAACTTTATATCTATCCTTGCCGCGCCTCTATGCTATACGTAACCCTCAAACGTTTTTGTCTCATCTGCGTCGTTTTAATTTAGTGACTGTACTGTGGTTTAACACTGCTGCATGTATACCGCGTTAATACGTAAACAATGGATAACAAACTTTCAGGTTTAAATATGGTTCATGAAGAAAGAAACCTTTATTACATGCTCTACATTTAGTGATATATCACTCATGAATGCGCTTAATTAAGGCATTTTTTGTAAAATATATCGTACAGTTTTAAATGTTATAAAATGTAAAGGAATTTCGTCTGAACATGTGCAAAAACACATTTTTAAAATCCTCAAGTTTGCACTATTTTACGGAGAGAACTATTAAACTTTGCAAATATTTAAAAAAGTACTAGGAAATTCAACATTTCCATCGTAAAAAAGTTTCTCATCTCTTTATCCTGGTTAGTTTCGTAAAATAGTTTTTCACGGCACGTAGTTACTTTCCTTACGTCAAATTTGTTGGAAACAATCCGAAACACGTACCTATACGTGTCAGTATGGTACGCCTCGATGCAAACGTCAAAAATGGAATCAATAGCAACATTCGCCTATATATATATACATATATATATATATATATATAAAATCTTTATCTTCTCTCCCAGATGACACCTCACTCGCGTAAAAGTGCACCGCTTGCGTTACAATTCTGAAAATTACTTATGCATACATTGACATATATAATTCCAACAACGAATGTATATATTATAGGGAACTACTGATTGCGCTTACAAATAGGCATTTTTCAATTAGAACTTTTGACGAGTAGACGAGGCGTGCAACAGAAGGAAAAGAGGCATGCAATGTGCGAACACGCTGACGCAAAGGAAAAAAAAGTTTCAAAGTTCACGCTTACACACACACGAGCGCGCGCGCGCGGCTGCGCATACACACAACCACTCACCGACATACATCTGCGCGCCGTATGCGCCACACTAATAAAACGTCGAACTCGCGGGCACACGCCTGCGATACGAGGCCGGAAACGCAACGACGCCTCTGCGCTGTGGTAAATCCGACAAAAAAGGTATTTATAGGAGCGAGGAAGTTATACTAAGGGTAGATCTAAAATAGACGATATACCTACATTATTCAACTACCTCCGCTGTGTAACGATCATTCATTATAGTTTATTCATTTGCTTCCGCGCCTTCGACACTTTAATGGACGTTGATGTATCAAGGTTTTTTCAAAATACAACTTTAGCGTTTGATTGAATTTTTAAATTCCAAGAAAACTGTTTATGAAACGAAAGTATGTATGTATTGTGAATCCATCGCAATCTAAATAAAACAGCAATTAATACCCACAAGCATACCTTACATAATCACACAATAAATATCAAATCCTACTAACAACAGCTATTTTACGAAGGTGCCTTTGCTGTCTACCTGAATCTTGATTCCGTGATAGAAGATTTTATTTAATACACCTCGACATATTCATGAGTATAGCAAAAGCAAACAGCCCATTGAGTCTCGAAATTTAGTTTCCATAGATCCGTACAATACACCCAGCTTCCACTTATACCCACGTGTGGGAGTATAATGAAGAGGGAGAAGAACAATTATATAAATTCCACACATTACGTACAATAGTCACCATATACATAATATACGGTGTCTTTCATTCCTGCAGAGAAATCAGTTATCTTGACTGCTGCTCGATGTAAATTCGCCTATGGATTCAAATATTATCATCGATCTGCATTTCACCGTTATGCTATTGTAAAGATGCAGTGCGCAAGCACATACGTACTGCATTATGGTGTAAAAGAAAAATTATATGCACATGAGAATTACCTAGAAGTGCACTAACGATTTTTTTCTATAACTATGGCTTCTTATTGATCAACTAATAATACAAAAAGGAGTTTCGAGAATAAGTAATGCTTTTAGCCACTACAAAGGCTTTTTAATTGAACCAACAAAGTTACCTAATAGTTTGGATTTATAATCTGACAGTCTAATATCCCAGAATAATTCCCCGCCTTCCCTCTCTCTCTCTCTCTCTTTCTCTCTTGTATTTCTGGATAAGTCATATCTCATGTATGACGGTCTATTTTTAATATTGTAAAATTCTGTTTCATAAATAAAACACTCCTTTGGTGTAGGAGATCGAATAACTACTAATAAAAATGTAATCACAAGTATTAATAATGATGAAAATATCTTGCACGATGAGTAAATTCATAAATATTTCACATGAAAAGCTTCATATAGACTGGCAACTCCTTAAATTGAAGTATTACGCCTTTAGAGTCTGAATGTTTATTAACAAGGAGCTGCACTTCGATATCAGGCAAAGAAGGCAATGTGAAGGGAACAAAGAGTAGAGGCAAGAATAAGGATAAGGAAACGAGGAGAGAGAGTAAGAAACCGGTTTCTCGAATCGTTGGGCCAACGCACGAGAGCGTGGAGAGTAAATTAGAAAGTCGCCGAAGGGGGAGAGTGCAACGTACTTGCTTTTCTGTTACGCGCTCTCTGCTGCAGCTTATATCGCGCGCACCTTTCGTTGCTCATGGCAAGAGGGGGAGTGAGCGATGATTTTTCGGCTCCTAATGCAGCTGCAACGAATTGTCGTCGTAAAACCCATGGCACACGCGCGTAGGTACAATATGGTCTTAGTATTATGTGCGTGTTCGAGGAGCCTATAATTTTTCGTAACGTATTACCTTTTGGTCTGCTTTAATGGCCTGTTAAGTAATTGCAGCTGCGTACGTCACAATATTGAGATGCTTATTGTCGCGTAAAGCGGCTATCCAATTGTGTCGAAATGTTTCGCTGGGAGTACACCTTAAGATTTTTTGATGCGACATTGTGAGGGATGTCAAAATTGAAATATTAAATTTTACAAGTACAAATAGATCATACAATTGCTATATTTTGTACAACATTCATTAAGATTTAGCGGAACCAACATTTCCATTATAAGTCAGCAGTTGGCTAGCTGTGGTTAAACAGCACTACTCACGTATTCTATCGGAACGTGGCCGATGCGACGCACGATTCTCAGGCACGTCGAGCACGTCAACTCACCTGGCACTATATTGCGTGGGTGGATGTATGTATATGTATGTGTATGTGTTCACGCATACCCACGCAGTGCATTTCGTAAATGTCAAAACTCTGATTACTCATGAGCCATTCATTTCAAATGTAATCTCGACGTACAGCAAATTCATCATCCTGGAAGCTTTTCAAACCACCTTGGCCAACTGAGAGTCTGCTTCCGTATATCTGACGATGCCACTATAAATTATCTTACTCCAAGGTGCCTTGAAAAATCAGCTCTCGAGAATGGCTTCGTAATGCTAGTAGGAAACTATCATTTGTCTTGTTTTTTAATCGCATCCTCTTTTTTAGATCCTTTTCATTTTTCATGCGTTTCGTCACCTGTGGGTGGGTATATTTCCGTTTCACGAAGAAAGTATTTAAGTTAAACGAACGATAATTATATGTTAGTTATTCAACTGACGTTCAACTTTCACAAAAATAGAACGAGCAACCACCTGTATACAAACCTTTTCATTTTGAACTAATTCCGTCATGTTCAGAGAAATTAAGGGCTTACATGTCCGTTATATAAATTTGTAAGTATTTTAACAATAAATATAAATATATATCATAATCTTAATAAGATGAAAATAAAAGTCATATGGTAAAATTCTGAACAACTTAATAGTATCAAAAACTATAAAAGTGATGTGACCGATTGTATCGCATAATTTACAAATAAATGTATAAATAAACTTAAGTATTTATTGTGAAAATCAACTATAAGAGACTTGCAAGGTGAACTACCCAATAACGTTTGAATACTTGAAGAAGAGGCTTAAAAACATGTAGAAGTTTGTTGAACTTATGCTAATTAATTTTGTTTGATGACACGTAGCTTTAGGATTTTTGATACATTGTGATTGAGTAGGGCTTTAAAAATCACGACATAAATAAGCAATAAGACTCCTCATCTTCGCTTCGCTCTCTCTCTCTCTTTCTTCCTCTTTCCATTCAGTATTCATTGACAAGAATGAGATAGAGAGAGAGAGAGAGAGAGAGAGAGGGTGGTATACTACATATATGCAACTTATTGCACGTATTGCAAATGAAATTAAACGAAAATCGATAGCGTCTGGACGATCTTTTTTTCATCCAGTTATATGAGTAAGTTGTTGAGCCACACTTGCAATTAGTAAATTCCATTACCGGTGCTCATCGTCCCTGAGATTTCATTTCCAAAGATTTTCTTCTGTTTCGCCGTCGTCAAAACGACATGTATAAAAACTTCGTATTCCATCTTTTCTCTCGCGAAAACAAAAGCAAAAAACGCCATTTTAAACAATTGGCAAAAGTTGATCATGTACCAATAAGTTGGAGTCTAATGGAGAGCGGTCGCGTAAACTATTAAGCGTTGACGTTGCGGTTTCTAAAAATCCGTTAACCAAACTTAGAGTCTCGAACTTATCAAAAGGACAATATAGTTCTATTGCTACACGACAATAAACATGAATGTAGAAAAAAACTAGTCACGATGGAGTATTACAACAATAGAAAAAAATTTGTACAAAACCATTAAGCTGTTTGCTAGGCCTGATATGTGCACTGACCGAGTTGTATCCAAGCTATATCAAATAAGAGTGTGCAATGAGCGTGAAAACGAGTTTCTATGATTATTCTATGAAAACCATTCTAATTACACAGTGATGGTAGTTCATGTTTTTATAAATTGGACCAAGTATCTTGAACACTTTTAATGAGCTCGTCAAATTGAAAAACATCGAGTGTTGTTCAATGATTTTTTACGATGCATCGTTTAGAATTGTACATAAAAATATTTTAATTTACACATGACCAGCAATAAATAAAACGAATTTATATACGACTGATTTATTACTCACCCAGGGATGACATGAATTTATCGCTTCCTCTTTTCTTCGTAGTAAAATCAATTATACAAAAACATTCAAACCCCGAGACCTCGTCGATAAAAGGAAAATAAGAACATTTGCATTAAATTCAAAATATATTGATTTATAAAAAACATTTCACACCTCGAGCAAAGTCTGCTAATATTACAGCACATAGTTTCGCGTACAATTGCGTGAAATTTTTGAGCACGCATGCTTTCGCGAAAAGCCCGCAGGCGGTGAAATTGAATAAGGGGAAGGGGGTGCAAACTAATTACGCTCGAGGCAAAAAGCTTTTAAAAGCCGCAACGTGTATGCGTAAACGGGTGCCTCGATGGATATACATATAACTCGTCGCGATAGTATTGTCAGAACCAACTTATACTCGTTAATTCACAGGCTACGTAGTTGTGGGCCCACCTATACTAATGGTATGAAAAGTAAACAGCGAAGAGAGAAAAAGAGAGAGTTAATCGACTCCCTCGATTTTTCGTTCCGTAGAATACTCTCATGGGAAGATTACGCAGCTGTTTATGGGTCTCGTTTAATTTTTAGCACGCGGGGATAACGGATATTTCGTAAGTACGCGGGTGCGGGGGGGGGGGGGTGAATGCTCGATGAAAGTATGTTAATTTCTGCATGCATGAGCTTTTTTCGTTTAAACCATGCCTCGCAATTTTTCCTTTTTTCGTACTTATTTTAACGTTTGGATTACGCTCCAATTATCATCGTCGACTATATGCTATCTGAATAAGCAGAGAAATGAACGGAAACGTACATATTAATCGTTCATTGTTTAATTTTACAATTGATTCAGGATAGTAACTAAAGTAGTTAGTACTTGTATTGTTTTGAAATGTACTTGAAAACTTTTCTTGTATTGCTGTAAATATTTAGTTTCCAAATTGGAATGAGGAAAATAAACATTGGAATATCGTATCCTTTGATTGCATTATTACAGCAACAAAATCGTGTAAAAATTTCAGCTCGAAATCCCATTACACATCATCTCGTCAGAATCGTCAACAAATAATAAATTTCAGATTTGATAGCACGGATTCGTATTAAAACGAATAATTTTATAGTTACAAAAAAGGGACAGTCAAATAAAGCACTTGTTGCATAAAAGACGATATATGCACAACCGGCAATAATCATAAGATAATACCAGAGGTTGCATTCGAAGTCGTGTATAGTTAGATGGTAGAGTCCAATATAATTTCTTAATGCCATAGCTTTTCTGAAACAGCGACTGTATAACTAGATGAGCTATGTGGCGTATTGGTATAGCGGAACGAAACAATCAAAACCTATTAAATTCGTATTCACTTGTGCATGCAAATTGTCCGCCGTTTCGTACATTTATGCTGTCCGGCTACATTTGGTAGCAATATCCAATCCTGCATTTTTCACCCTGATCTGTATCTAATTCTTAATGAATTCAGGAATTTATTAGTATCATTTTGACTAAAACAAGTGGAGTAACATCATTATTCAAGTATAGAAAAAAACAAATATTTATATAAAGTTGTAAAGTTTGCATACAGTTTTGTGGTTGAATAATCAATAGCTACTCTATAATTTTCTAAGTAGAATTTGATCAAACATTCATGCGTACGTGTATAACACTTTAGATTTCCTATTGGAACACTAACAAAAAAACGTACTTGGAAACCAAACTATACCATAATGACAACCGCATATCTTAAAGTGCGAATTAACGTTAGTGTGCAACGATACATTTTTCCGCAGGGTTTTTGTGCAGTATTTTCTTCCCATGTATTACAAATGCAAGTGGAATAATTAATAACCAGTTAAAAAGTGCAGCCCACAACCTTAATTGCACGCTTAATGACACGAAATTACGTATTAAAAAAAATAACAAAATTAAAAAGAAAAAAAGAAAGAAGAATGAGAAACAAAAGTGTACATGCACGTTGAGTTATCCGCAGCCGTAAATCACAAGGTGCACGCATCTGTGTATTGCACTACACGAGTAGCACGGTATATATTCGCTATAACCCGGCGAAACATCTGTATCGTATAGTGTAGACGAACGCGATGACGAATCCTCAGATCGTCGAAGATGGTGTATTAGACACGGAAATTTCAAGCAACACCTGTACCGTTCGCTTTGTTCGCTGCCTCGTCGGCGGCGCCGACGACGAAGGAAGTGCACAATGATTGTACTCACCGATTGTCAGTATAAAATCTACCACCTGGGCGCTGTTATAGCGTTTTGCACGGCGTTCGTTACGGTCGCTAAATGGAGCTTCTTTAAGCAGCTCGTACGCCACTTTGTTCCTCCCTCGCACTCTCGTGTGCTTCTTCTTTTCTTTCTCGTCCAAGTCTCCAAGGGGATGGAGATCAGCCACTTCTATGCTTTTTTCCTTTTTTGCGCCTCGTTACTTACTCGTGGGAGTATACTCTATGACGTCTTTTCAGGTTGGCTTTGCCTTTTGTGACTTGGCTTTGTGCATAGCTTCTACTGAGCTATATTACATATCGAATATCGCGAAAATTATTCAACACTTTATCCGAAACGGGCGTAACGAGAAATAATTTCATAGAATGCAACTGTGGTTAGAAATGTAAATTTCTTACCAACTAAAATCTTGTTTTTCTTGCCATAAGTCTTATTAGCTACGATAATCAAATTTCAATTTTGCAAATCGATTACACACTACTATCAATTACTCTATCAGTAGGTTGAAAAGTTAAAATTGCTAAATAATAATTGATTAAGTAAGATACGCGGAATTTTCATTAATATAGTCCAATCGGTATTATTTCGATAATTAAACTATACTCGAGGTATAATACATGCACCTTAGTTTCTCGTTAATGTATGTAATTCATGATATGATTTTTGTTAATACTTCGTTAATAATGAATGATTTATTATGGAGTTTATACAATAACAAGACACATACGTTGTTCTATTTACGTATTTATGAGAGAGTTGCAGTTCATAACATAATATATATGTTTATACACGAATAATTGATGATATACCGGATTATCGTGAATTTAAAAGTTTCAATCATTGTTTGATAAAATTTCTCCGCAAACAAATATCCATGAATTTGTCGGCATTAGCTTTTATTCCAACCAAAATATAAACGTTTTACAACGTTTTTTTCGCAAACGTTTCTTTTTGCAGAAAGAAAACGCTCGGAGCGTGTAGGCAAAAAGCCGCAAAGGAAAATGACTTGCAAACGTCTCTACAACAAAGCACCTATCCTGGAGGCTCTGGCTGACGTCTTTCAAAATAAAAGTTGCATGCAACGGCGGCGTCGTAGTGCACATATGCAGTGAATTTTCGCATCTGGAAGCACTGAAAGAGCAAGACATGATGCACATGCGCACATACAGAAAAATTACAAGCAAGATAGGCGCCCCTGGACATTATTACGTTGTCTTTTGATGGAGCTTCATATACAGGGATACTCTCTCTTAAGTGAGAGCCTGCAAAACATCTGGCTTCACGTATGCCCCCAACAAACGTGAACAAGCCAAAAGACTTACGAACTCTTTAGTTGCTCGCTGTGTCTACATCGCTTGGATTATGAAAAATGGAAACTGTTACGCAAATAGCAAAGCCCTCACGCGTATCAGCTTCCAAATTAACCAGTCAGATATTTATGACGATCTTGTTTGCCCGCCGACAAATTGAAAGCTCGCGCGCACACTTACTTCAAAGGCTTTGACAGCTGCAGATACGAGAATTGAAGGTTTGTTGGCTTTTTTTCGTTATGCGACAGCGTGCTGCTTTTGATGGGTTATGATGGGTGTGACTGAGGCGTAAAGTTGTTCGTTCGTTTTTTTTGCTCGTTCCGCCAGTAGATGAATTTTCAACTTGTTAACCAGAATGGATTTTCCCATGGGATGGATGCGACAAATACAGCTGTAAACTTCAGTCGAACTCCAACTACAATATAAATAGTTTTTTGTTTGTTCGCTAACAGAATTATCAGTTGAAATAAAATCATCTTCCGTTCAGGTTTATATTAAGTCCGTTAAAACAGAGAGTCTATTATATATTAAAAATTTTTTCTTTAGCTACTTGAACAAGTGAATTATGAAAAAGTCTTGACAGCGCAAAAATATATTATAAATGTAACAACAGCTTGGTGAATAATTTAACGATCAAACATTTAAGATCCTGCATCGAACTCCGCTTGTGCAACCACGTCAAGTACACTATTTGACGTTTCCTTGTAAATACACATTGGAATTTTAATATTAGATAATCGGCCTGAAGAATAAAAAAAATCGGTTTACATGCAATATCATACAAAGTTTTGCTCTCGGAGATCTCAACAAAGTGAGAGAGGAAAGGCTGCTTGGTGAACCATTACGCAAAGCTAGCATCTCGAGCAGAACGAAGAAGTTGTGCGGTTGCAGAAGGGTATAGTGGGATATAGGTTTGCCGTAGGAGCATTTTCGCCGTAATTTCGAAGTAATCCCTGAGAGCAACAGCCGTCGAAATATACAGTCGCGGTCTAGCTCACGTATTAGCAGATTAGCCCGCAGCTGCACAATGGCCAGATTAGAGGCTGCTTCTGCTACTACTAAGAGCAAAAAGAAAAAGAGGACAAATGGAAACGAGAAGAAGCGCATATATCTAGGATGTGTAGTTGGTTTAGCGAGCGTAAAAGAACACTTTCGCGGGATATTGGCTGAACCATCATGGCTACTGCGAGGCCGTACGGTGCACTGACAGAAGACCTGCAAAACCTGGCTGACACCACGTTCACGTACATGTCGGCTAACCATCTTGTTCGAGTAACCGCACCACCGACGCTTCTGCTTACATATAATACTGTATATATATATATATATAAACTATATCTTCGTTGAGTCTCGTTGTCTCTCTTTCAATCACGTATCTGCTTTTATATTTAGGCTACATCTCTGTACTATGCTTTGAAGTTACGTGTGTAATTGATTTTTGGCTAGCCCCACACATGGTTTATGTATAATTATTTTGAAATTCTATGTTAATGAGTGTCAGATTTCGATCGGGAAGCAACATACCAGCTACCGCAGCTGCACTATTATGGAGTCTATATTTTGTCCCTTTGAATATTTCTGAGAAATCGCTTACAAATCGATTGTAGAATATTCAAGAAGGTTTTTATACTATCTACCTTGTAAACTCAATTTTGGAACTGCAACTGCGGTGAATTTTCCAAATCCATCGAACTGAACGTTCGTTTACAATAAATTACGGTTTCAGAATATTTCCATACATGGATGATTTTTTCTAGTTTTATAGGTCGTAGTGGATTTTTCAGAGTTGGTTCGGTCAACTTTTCTAAAAAAAATGACTTAACGCGATAGTAAAAAATCCAATCCTTTTCTCGCATGTCCTCGATATCCCAACCGAAAAGGGTAGCAGGCGGTCGCAAAAATCTCTTGCTTAGCGAAAAAAATTGGACGGTGTTAAAAACGCAGTCTGGTAATAACCATGCGCGCGTGAATGCATGTACACTGACAACAATCCATGCGAGAGACGTAATCTTGCAGGTTGCGTAAATCTGATTTCATACAGGCGTGCGTTACTGGATGAAGTCTATTGTACTCTGGACGCGAATGAGAAAGAGCTAACGCTTGGCTCTTTTTTTTATGTTTTTGTTGGAACGTTAGCAGAACACTTTTTAGCGTTCTCTTTCTCTCAACGTTGCAATGCTTATTTGTGTCGCGCGTTTCGGGTTACAGGTGTTCCATTGATTTTTCATTTATACGAGCCCGTGCTGCATTCAGAATGCTGTTTGTGTTTTGCATTTGAAACCACTTGTTGTCGAGTCGAAATTGTCGCAATGACAATACCTTGATTGTTTCGAATTCGACGATTTTTTACTAATAAAAAGTACAAAAATGATGTTTCAGATGACTGAACTTTTTACGCTATGTACGACAAGCGCATTTTCAACATGAAGAAATAAAAAAAGCTCGAAGAAAAATCACGCGTATATGTATGCTTACACGTGTGACGTATCGACAGTGACATCTTTCTTACCGGGTAATCGGATTTTGCAATATTATTTCTCTCTCTCTCTCTCTCTCTCTCTCTCTCTCTCAGCTTCCCACGGCAGCTAGCGTGCAACGTAATGCGATAGCTTACTGTGTTTAAACTGAATGAAAAAATTTCATGACACTTTTTGTTTTCTTATTTCTTTACCTGCGCACTCGAGTAGTACTTTTTATTATTTCTTTTCCGCAAGGCATCGACATACGAGAAGATCGACATTTTGCATGGGTAAAAAGGCAAAAATAAGAGTAAAATGAACATTGAAACGAAAGTGCATATGGCAATATCGCACGGATCACCTTTCAGAAGATTATGGTTACCTGCATAATACTGTTTTTAGTCAAATTTTTACTAATGTATTATTTTTATTTTTATTTGAGAACGGCGAGTTATATTTAACAATTTTAACAAATAATTCTCAGTTATTCAACCCAGGAAGCACATTTTTTTTCCAATACACGCATGTGATACAAAAAATTCTACTTTAATTCAACGATGATTGATAGCCGCAAAAAAAAACAGTTAAAAATGTCAAACAAACTATATAACCGCACATATAAAGATTAAACGAAACATTTTCGGTATCGATAGCACCTGCAAAAACGACAGTATCGACAAAAAAAAAAAGAAAAAATAAATCGTAATCCATTTACAGGCGAACTACTCGAGTGCAGTGTCCCCTTTGCAATGTGTTCATGTATGTGTTCGTGGTGATTCAATTAGTATCCAAGTTGCGCGCTTTGCACTGTACGTGTATATATATATATATATATATATATATATATATATATATATATATATATATCCAGAGCGCCTCCACAGGTACGAGAGTTGAACAGCACAGCTCGTCTAATGAGATTATCGGCAATCAATCGAGGAATGGACCATACATGCGCGCGCGCGGGTGCACACGAGTCCAACAAAATTTCGACTTTACTCTACGATTCCAATAACGAACACTGACATACGCTTACTATATGACGAGTTCCGATTTCTGAAAACTTTCCGAGATTCCGTTCGTAAAAATAGTACAAAGAGACGGGAGATCAGAGCCAATCTAATTATACTTGTCATGGGCTATATGCTCACGTGCCCTCTACAGCTAATATCTCTCTGTTTTTTTCATTCATCAAGCTGTCGACAAAATTCATTTAGTTTTTCAGCATTTCATTTTTAGATACATTTTTTGTTTAATTATCTTACCGTGGTTCGCTCCTTTGCGATCACAATATCGTTCAAATATTAAAGCGTTTTCAATTTGTGAGATTTCAGGTAGGATTAACATTGCTACTATATTTTCAAAGCACCATATTTTACTGAATTGTTATTATTTTTGGATCGGGAGAAAATTTTCAATGGAAATATTTAATCAAAATTGAATATGTATTATTTCAATTTTGTTCAATAAAAAATGTAAATAGAATTGTTAAAAACGAAATGTTTCTGTGATGATCACAGAACGATAAAACTTTTTATCGCGCAATAAAACGGTGAAATATGACGTTCCTTTTGTCAGAAATTTGACACATGAAACTTTTTCGAAGGGAAAAAAATCTGAAAAACTAATCTGGTTTGTTGTCAAAAAAGGGAATTTGAGAACAAAGCCCCGCTAATAATACATTTTCTGTTTATAGAGAGTAATTGGAAAAGCGCGGCTTCTTAAGACGTACGAGAGAAAAAAATGTGAAAGCCATAAAAAGTTTCATAGGCTTTTTCCGTATGAAGTAAATAGCGTGGTGCATTTAAGTAGAAACACATGAGACGTTGGTGCTTACAGTACGTGCTGCCACCGTGTATAGCCAACGGAACAAAAAGCGCATTTATCGCGGGCGTGTCGTATAGCGTCTCCCCTTTCGAGTAGCCTCATAAATCTGAAGCGGTGCTGATGCTGCCTAGACAAGAGAGAGAGAGAGAGAGAGAGAGAGAGTGAGAGAGAGCGAAAAGAGAGAAATGCCTTGACATTTTCGACTTCACGTCGGAATGCCTGAGTAATGAGATGGAGAAGTGGAGCCGAAAAGAGGAGGGAAAAGCTTATAAAGCTTTTTTCAAGCATTCGGGATTCCCTATCTTTTTTTCAATGTGTCCTTTTATTATGCCCTCAGCATAATACTTATCAACATTAAGCTCTTTTAGATCTATGAGCTAATCGATGCATCCACTTTCTTATGATATGTGTGCCCATGATGCATTTATTATTAGATTGCCCTTTTTTCTTTATGAATTTTTTCACAGTCTTTCATTAAATTTAATGGTTTTACTGAAATTTTGAATAATTTTTATAATAGAATGTCATTATTAAAATAATTAACACTGCATTGATCGGTAGAAGGGCCTATATAAAAATTGTACCATGAGATTATTATATATAATAATATATAAAATTTATAATATTCATACAACAATATTGATTCTAGTTAGTATATTATAATCCTTTTTAAACTTGAATTATGTTAAATTGGTGAAATAAAGTAATTTTCGTGCTACACAAATCATTAGAAACGCCGTTAGCGAATTCATTTCTTTTCAAGTATTGTATGAAAATTGAATCTAGTCCTTATAAATACAATTAAAAATTTATGGCTTGGATAATGTTACTTCTTGTTCGTTGCAACTTATCAGAATACATTATGATCAGAAAATTCGACCGACGGACACATATATCAATAAACTAAGAGTCCATGAGCAAAATTGCCCACAACGTTCCAACGTAAACCTTTATATAAAATTAAAGCGAAGGCCCAATGCATCCAAGAATAATTTTGCAGGCTGAATAAACATTTTTTCGTAGACTCGCTGATGTTTTCCGTGCAGCCCTTGGACTCTCGACTGTTTCAGCTCTACTACATTCTTCGAACCTAGAATAACAGAAAACCTCCGACAGCAGATTTTAGGAAGCAGAGCTTGCTGGGGATCACAAAAATCAATTTTTCGCCGAGTCACTCGCACTGCACACTTACTTTTCTATATAGCTCACAAACGATTGATCGAATGGGTGAGAAGGTGGAACACGATTGTTAGCTTACCATATGCAAACTCCCATGTTCGTTAACTTGCTGGCTTTGTCAGTGGCTTTAATTAACAATTTGACAAAGCGTTCATTTCCGTAGCCAAGGTGGACAGGATTTGGCGTATTGCAAGTAACGAGGACGTTAGTATTTAGTCGACTGGCCTGACATAGAAAAAATGACAGAAGTGGTCAAAGCAAAAGCTCTTTGCTGAGTTTCCAGATTATAGGGCGGGACAAAAAGATGGAATCGTACGCGCGTGTGTATGTGTGTCGCGATATCTCAAACGTGAACTCGTATATATATGTTTGCAATGTAGGCCAACTCAAAATCAAAGGTTTTCTACCCAGGAAAAACGAATTCCACTATATTTTTCCCAAAATGCAACATTAAAGCGTTTGTCTCTCTTACGCGTCGCAAGAATGACGTAGGATGTCGACTCTATATATATACTGTATGTATATGGCCCACTCGAACATTGAACAGTTCTGCATCTAGCAAGAGAACGTGACCGCCGCATGAATGTACCTAAAGCGAAACACGTTAACTGTCTGTGGGCAGAAGCGCGGTTTTGCACGAGATCTCACACACGCTCTCTCTTTCTCTGTCTGTCTGCCTCTCTCTCTCTCTCTCTCTGTGTCATCTCGCTCTTTCTCTGTCATTCTCGAGTAAATGTCCTCGTAATAGCTGTCAGCGCGTGAATAAAAACCTCTTATTCTACTTTTCGACTATTCTTTCCCTGACTAAGCTTCCGTGTTTTTATCTTGCATCTTTTTCAAATCCCTTTGTTTCGATCTTCAAATAGAGTTTTTCATGATTTTCATTTGAGATAAGCTGAAATATGTGTTGATTAGTCGTATTAAGCATCTGAAACAGATTCAATTTGAATTCAAAACAATTAATACTGTTCTATTTGTAATTGAGAACGTCAGAGAAAGGGAATATTTCAAAGGTAAAATAAACATGTGGAAGTCGTTATTACACATAATATATCTTTCAAAATTTTGTCTAAAATATTTCAGCTGTCTCTTTGTTTGAGTTTTTTCTCTCGGCTTTTGTCTCTGGACACATCCGAGTTAGCACGTACGAGATACCGAGCGCGGGCAGGTAAGAAAAAAGCCATGATGGAGCGCTGCCTCATAGTTACGATAAAGAAGATAAACACGCTAAAAAAGAACCGACGCTCGAGGGTTATAAAAAAAATCTTTCGTTCCTAGATCCTTTGTTATTCTAAACAAACGCTTTAATTTAAAGACGAGGTAAAAGCTGTATACAGGGTTTGCAATCAACTTTGTCTACCTAGGTGTGTGCCTGTGTGTGTGTGCGAGTTAGTTTTTCGGCGATGCTCCTCGCGGGCAAGTAACCATTAGGAATTCTATGGAAAAGCTTGAAATTGAGTTCTTTATGCGCGAGCGCATTGAAATTACGAATCCTCAAGTGTTGCCAGCGACGCATGTATATCGTACAAGAATAATGTTTACAGTCCCTTTACAAGGTAACCTCGCTCTTTTGAGTTGTGAGTTTGCTTTTCCTTCGCGCGCTCTCTCTCTCTCTCTCTCTCTTTCTCTCTCTCTCTCTCCTACTTTTTTCCTCAATCAACCGACTCTCAGGCGAACGAAATTGCTTTTAATCTTACTTTTCTTCCAATAACATCTTTGCCGCATTTGCAAAATAAATTAAATTTTCTCGCAACCTTCTGACCCGTAAAACGAAATTTCAATAGGTCACCGAGAGTTATTTCAGCACACAATGTAGCATCGATTCATTTATTCGTTGGTTTACGTATTACACAACTACAAATTTCAAGAATTGAATATTTCATGGAAACTTATACATCTAATTACAAGCTCCTTTTCATTCATAAATCTAGGTATGCTAATGAGAATTTTGTATTCATCTATTTCTGTTCGCTTCTACTTTCTGAATGATCAGAGCGGTTAAATTAATTTTTGCCACATTGAAAAAATTAATGACATTCAAAAGCACAACATTATTCCGGAAAGTAATTTCAACGATAAAAAGGGTAATTTAAAAGAAAAACAACTGTATCGAACATGTTACAGGCAACTCTTTGCTATGATGTCAAATTAAATGTTTATTTCGGTTATAAAACCTACACTTCAAAGTTGAAATGTCTCATTTCGTCTTTGTCGTACAAAAAGAAAAATGTCCTTGGTCGCGCTCACTTCCACGCAGTTTCACACCCAGCGTCAAGCCCAGCGACTCTATCAAAGAAATATACCAAAAGTATAATAATTTACTTCGGTTTAGATCCTCCCAAGAGAAAGAATCTTAAACAAAACGGAATAAATCGTGCCGTCGTCAACAGAATATTTAGCAAAAGCATACGCACACGCGCACGCAGAGTAGTGACTAAGTCGAGCGTGCACGTTATACCAGCACAAGCGACACGACGACGAAAGGTACAAGACGAAAAGGGAAGATAAAGAGAGAAAAACAGTCGGTCGAAAGTGGGTGGGGGGATGTAGGACGGGCGAAGAGCATGTTTGCTTTTGCCAGTAAAGGTTTACCTTTCGTTAGGAGCGTGGAGAGAGAGATAGAGAGGAAGACAGAGAGCGTGGTTTCGGGCGGTATATACACACGTTCGCCCCAGCAGCCGCCTCGAGAGCTCAATTTTCTCTGTGAGATCCAAAAAGTTAAGTGTCAGGCAGACAATGATGAACCGACGAAGCTTGCAATTTTAATCATAACCACTATGTGTAGCTGCTCGTCTAATGGTCTCTATATAGCCTACATCTATCAGAAAGGCATTGCTTTTTTTTATTTTGTCTCCTTTTTTCTGTTGTCTCGGGATTCGATTTTGTTTGTCGATGTGGAGCTTGCGCAGCCCACACTTGATTTCTTAAATATACAAGTCTGTTTACAATAGGTTTCCCGAACTTATGGTTAGGCAAACTAAAGGTAACGAATATACCTGACGTTTGATGTTTTAACGTGAAAATTCGTTAACAAAGTCTCGAATTTCCCGAATGAATTTTAAGTTTGTATCAAATATTTATTCATATGCGTTTGACGATAAAGAAAATATTCGGCCAAACGTTACAAATGCATGGAATACACTAACGACTAAATTAATAATCAGCGTCCAAAAGACTCGTAAAAAATTCATTAGACAACGTGAGTATTGATGATATTAAAAAGAAATGAGAAAAGCGATAAAGCGTAATTGAGTATAAAAGAGCATTGAAGAATCAAAAGTGAAGCATCGTTTACAATCGTTTTTATGTGGCAACGTAAAAAGCTTTATAGGTGCCCTTAATACCTTTTCCCATATATATATATATCGCAGTATCGATTCATGTGGCAGAAATATCTATCTTACAAAAATACAACGCAATTGTGATATTAAATATTCGCTGCGTCAAGTGAAAACTTATGTGATAACGAAAATAAAACCTTGGTAACTGCCAAACTTTCCCTCTCTCTCGCTTTCTATCTATCTCTGTCTCTGGCTCTCTTTCTCTCTCTCTCTCTCTCTCTCTCACCCTCTCCCGCGAAAAAGAGCTCCTGAATCCAAGGTTGATAAAAGGAAAAGAATAAACAAACTTAGAAATAAAAGAGATAAAAAGAAAAAGGAAAAGAGCGAATCAGGCGAAGGCACTGCAAAGAGTCAAGAACAAAAGGCGCCGGCATTAAGAAGTAAAGCGACTATTTTCACCGCGTTGCTGCTACTGAGAAGAAAAGTAACGAGGGAAGAAGCCATATGCTGTACGATTGTCCTCGATTTTCTCTTTTTGAGGTGAAAAAGAGAAGCCAAAAATCTGTGGCCCACGCTCACACCCATTCTTGAAATAACGAATCTCACCTTTTTGCAGAGACGTATACGAGACCGAGCGGGCGACACTCTTTGCCGAGTTATAGGGGAGGATTACGAGATTGCCACGAGGGGATTACAAAGATGGCTCCCGGGGACGTCCAATCTCAAGGATAAACACTTTCCGCGGCAGCAGCAGCTTTCTCGCCAAAGATGTCTCACTCTCTTTCTTTCCGCCTCTTCATTTTTTTATCATGGCCCAGGCCGTTTAAAGCTCGACGTTTTGTGTGTATATATACGCACAGTCGCCTTGTCTGTTTTTATTTTTTTAGTCGTTATTTCAGTTATTACAGTTAATGGAATGGCACTGCAGAATCGACTCGTGCAATGGAATTTTACACAGGAAAATAAAGGCTAATGTCTAACAGTTGCATCACTTTTTTAATGGCTTCACACGAGGCTTTTAAGATCAAACGCTTCATTTTGGACTTTCATAAATAAAGGATGAGTCAGATTCAAACTAACAAAATAACGTAACGCTAGTTATCCATTTGCATGTGGGTAATATGTATACAAATGCATTTCAAACGAACGTTTGAGCATTTTTAAAGCTTTACATGAACTTTCATGATAAATATTCATGTGCAGTCGAAAATGACCGTTTAAGCTTAGAGGCCCAGTCGACATACGTATACGTCCTGTAATTAGCATCTAGAAACAGTGACGAACGGAAGGGAAAAAAGCTCCGATGAAATCCAGCCCATAAATATTCAATGTCGTACGCGTGAAAGATAAATGTAAAGAAAGAGATAACCCAGGTATATTACCCGCAATAGCAGCCCCTTTCCAGCGAGTTTAAGTGAAATCGCATACCAGAGCGAACCCCTACACCAATCTCGCGCTCCACTCGGCCTGTCTAATCGGCTGTGCAGATATTAAAAATTTAATTAGGCCAAATAGTAGCGCGCATGGGGATGCCCTAGGGCTTCGTTCATTCATATTCATCGAAATGGAAACGGAGAATGGGACGAAGGGAGGAGGCGTCCTGAGATTTCATCTGCCGCTCGGCTCCAAGATAGTGAGAGAGCTTCTCATCGTTCCACAGTAGCGCACGAGCTTTGCAAGCCCAAAACGATTACGCTAGCTACAGAACACGAGATTCTCAACTTTTCATCAGTATTATATAAATAATTGATTTGTCGAGATTACATTGCGTTCAAGAGTTCGCCAATATCGTTCAATCCTCTCCGGATCTTCGTATTTCTTATTTTCGATGTTTTGCAAAAAACCACAAGTTAGTTTCACTGCATTTTGGTAAACTATAGACATTTCAAAGTTTTATGAAGTTTGAAAAACTTGACAACGTGATAGAGCAATACCTAATTACAGTATTTCGTGTATTTCAAAAGCGACGAATCTTAATTTTCCAACTTGCAGACATTTTTTAAACTTTAATTACTTCACGCTCTACAATTGAAAGTTACAACTCAAAATAAACGCAAACGAATAAAGAATTCTTCTATCATCATAGAATCCATTTAAGCTACGATATTACAGAGAGTTAACATAACAATATACACCTTCAATATATACATATTTAATATTGACGATGCAGATATCTGCGAATAAGAATTGAAAGCTTTTATCGCGTGAAACATGTAAATCGACAAATATATCTGATGATAGTCCACGAAATTGTTTTTTTCACGGCACTTATTAATCAGACGACAACAATGAAATTCCATTGGATAACGTATAACCAGCGTCAAAGCAACTAAATCAAAAGCAGCATGGGGTTCGCACGCTAGCCGCTCATTCGCACACTTCGCATCCAAACGCTCGGTCTTATGCATCCATAACGGACAGTCAATAGCATCTTTCGAAGAGACTTCCCTCTCAATCAATAAATATAAACGCAAGATCGCTACAAACTCGAAAGCATATAAGTAAGAACCTAAACATGTCTGTAAAAATTTGAAGTACGTACTAGTCAATTTTTGTTCTTTCTACATTTTTTTTTAACGAAAAGTTGGTCACGCGAGAATAAAACTGGTTCGTACGCGTGTGGCTACCATTTCCGGCGATCAGCACCGAGCACGCGGGAAAGTTATTTTTCAAAGACCATGAGCGAAACGAATGCTAAACTTGGTACTTTTTACTTTTCTCGGCTATACTGAGATAGTTATTTCGATTTTTTACGAGGTGCGCGTTTTCACACTTGCATGAATATACGCAAAGTGTGGGGATACTAGTAATTAACTTTACTTTCTCATATGTTTTGAGCTACTTCTTCGTTTTCGAAATATCATTCCTTATCACAGAAAATTTAGTCATGGTAAGAGATTTTGATCTCTAATGAAAAGAGTCTATCTCGACAAATATTTCCATTTGCATTGTAAACCTTAGTTATAATAATACATTTTTCGTTTATGTTTCAGGTGAGCATCGGATCCATTATTTCATATTTTCCACATTCGTGAGTTGCTGTCTCAAAACTTAAATTTTTACTTAATACTTTTATCTTATATTCCCATGGCCTATCAATCTTATTCGGCTTAAAGCCAATAAGAGCAGAATTTCAGTCGATAAGAGTGAAACATGTTTAAGCTTTTTATTATGCGATGAAAAAGAGAATGAAAAATATTCACCGTACAAGCCTTTAACACAGCATAACTTGTTTCGCGAAAAAAGAGAAAAGCAATTTTACCTTGCATAAAGTTTAACTTTCAAATGATGAAGTAAAGAATGAAGACGATAAAGGAATTAAGTTATTTTAATGAAATAGTAAAATTAATTAACAGTAAATGTTGGAAAAAAGATTATGACATTTTTAATGAATAGTAATTCAAACTCTTTTGGTAAAGTACTAATCAACGTACAGAATGCATAAATGAGAACAGTTTTAATTAGTTTCTCGCAACAAACGCTTTAATTGAATTTTCAAAGATAAAAACATTCTATGTGTAAATATTGTAGCAAAATTCAACTCGACAAAAATACATCGACAAAGATCCAAGTAAACAACGGCAAAGCAAAAGTTAGAGGGTGCAAGTATAAACATTGACGTAAGGTAGTAGAAAATGCATAGAAGGTACTATTAATTCGGGATCGTGGGCGTGCAAATCTAAGCGCAGTCGCTAAACAAATCGCTCGCAAAAAAAACGAAACTTTAGCCGTCGCTCACGACCCACGAAACTTATTCTACTTACCTACGTATGAACTACGTATGAACTTCGACTAAACGTGATCTGTAACTTTTTCATAAAGCAGAACCGTGCACCGATTTTTTTCTCATAGCTGTAGCAAACTGTTAACATTTCATGACAATATAATAATTTGACACTTGTTCTCTTCAACTGGCAACTCTTTTAAGACATCTTATTTTAGTGCAGCGAAGCTTGCGCTTGCTATACATAGCAAGCGATAAATTCATTACTAAGTTTTTCCACGTTGATACCGAGTTACTGCGTGCAACAACCTTCCGCCTAAGGATATTGTCGAGCAACCAAGTAAGCAAGAAAGCAGTTTTAATATCACGAGGAAATGAACGGTTAAGGGGAAACAGTGCAGCTATAAGTACATATCGATTCTTCACCAAGCTCTCTCGACGGATATAATGGATATTGATTACATATGGAGGCTTCAAAGGGAAAATTGTTCTTCGATATCTTCGGTATGTTACTGAAAAAAACAAAGAAGGAGGGGGGGGGGTACGTATGTGGGTGCAGCGTGAGAAAGCTCTAGCGTTTTTCAGAGAGAAAATGTATCGATAAAAATATTTTGATGATGTAATAACAAGGATATACTTTACGAAATTAACCTGAAACCTCTAAGTTGCAATAGGAATACACTATAATGATAGTTACTGTCGAATTAAGCAGTTACGATTAGAGACAAAGAAAAAAACTTTATGGGTAACGAAAGTGGTTTTCAACAAACGATTGCATTTGGAAATTGTTAACTACTAAAGTTTTGAAAACAACTTTTATAAGAATTGTTGACACAATAATAATGAGCTCTTTTTTCTCTGCGGAAGATTGCACTAATAAAAAAGATTTGCTCGCTTTCTTGAAAGTTAAATGATGTTTAATAAATGTTAAAAATTTGCTTTTTCCTTTCGATCACGGTTTTTCACTCTGGCTCTAGAAATATACTAAATCTCAGAAGTTTTCTAAAGCTGAAAGTAAGAAAGTGCTGGCAATTCAGATTCAATATTTAAATAGCAATTTCTTACGTGGAGTAAAGCCAGCAGACTATAAGTGCAACTTCTCAAGCCGAAATGTATATAAACAATGGCCCGTGAATATACAATTGTCGGCAAGTGCTCTTGCAGAGTGAAATTTCATTAATTTTTAACTTTATTGCTTTCTCGAGGTAGCATCTGGTTATAATACTGTACCGACTGCAACTGTTTGCACTAATTTGTTCCAAAGAATTGTTTACCTTTAGGAAACGAATAAAGTTTATTTGCTACCTCATTTTATTACGGTACTGTGAAGCCCCGTAGGTATGTTATTTCAGTCCTATGTATAACTTCAACAACATTTTTTGAAGCACCATTTTCAACGTCGTCAAAATAAATTGTGTTATCGTACAATCATTTTGACTATCGATTCAATAAGAAATTTATTGAATTACTAAATCATTTCTAATTTTAAAATACTAAGAAAGTTTTCTTTCCGTATAAACTCTTTTCACAGCGGAAATTCAGCACTTTACTGGCAAATACCACTATAACTTGAAAGTGTTTCTTTTACAAACGTCATACCCCATTAAGTGCCATCTCCAAGTGGAAAATTTACAAAATCACTCGAATCTCTTTCTTAAAGAAAGTATTTACTTAAATATCGAACATAGTTCTTTCATTTTTGAAGTGTTCAATTTGAGAATCTGCACCACAGTTTAAAATCAATGTACATCATTGAGTATTTGTCAGGATAAAATTAATTATTAGATTAGATTATTCATAAAATATTTATCATATTTTCCTTTAGAAAAATGAATATACAAGTTGAAATATAAACATCACAACTAGCTTATTTGATAGACACCGAGAAGTAAAGATATAAATTAACGTTAGCAAAGGCAATCGATGAAACGTTACTATCATCAAACAACATTTCCACAGCTTTGATATACACATAAACTTGTTTACACATTCGCTTCTCTCCATACCCGGTCGGACGCATATGCCATTAAATCAGCCAGGCAGCGTGCTCCAGTTAATATGCTATTTTCGTAAGCTCCATAAATAATAAGCAAGCTCATAACAAATCCTCAGTGAAATACCTTTGGGCCTCTACCACAATGACAAATAGAAAATATAGAACAAAGCCTTGCAACAGTAACAAAAGTTGCGCGTCCATTAGAGCAGCAAGTTTCCTTTTCTCTCTAAGTGATGGAGAGGATTTTTTTATTTAGCTGGACTATTCGACTTGACAGATTATCTTTAATTAACTTTTAGAGTCGTAATGCATTATACATACACGTACGCATGTATATACAGGCGCGTGTGGGGATTAACGTTGTAAGCCTTGAAAGAGCGAGAGAGAGAGAGAGAGAGAGAGAGACTGGCAGCCGTGCATAAAAGTGTTCTGCATACACGGTGCAACCGAGTGCGAAACCTATGTAGCTCGCTTGCATTTGCGCGAGGGCGTATACGCGCTGCATAACGCGTATAATGTCTATAAATAAGGCAGAAGCTAATAACCCTCACCACACGTATATAACTATATAGCTTTCGCGCCGTCTCACTCTTCTATTCTCCGCCGTTAATTTTCTTGCCCGAGTATCGTTAATGCTGCTCTTTATTTACTTGTAGTGTATCTTATCGTGCAATTCAATTTTTTTATTTTTTTTTATTTTTTGCAAACTCAGCGGGATGTATAGGTGTACGATGTTTGCTTAATGGATCTATATCGCTGAGCTTAATTACCGCTCCCTGACTGACTGCGAAATTTATAAAAATTTCGCGCTTTATTCGGATGCACGGCTTTTGTTTGATAAAAATACTCGGTCTAATTTGAAAGTCGCCCAAGAATGGATCAGCATACGGCGCTAATTACGCCTCACAAGATTATGGACGAGTAAATGGGCACACGTATACATACGTACACGGTCCGTTAGCTTGGAGTGATAAATATAAATATACACATATGCAGAGTGACAGCTGAAAATCTCTAATTAATGAGGGAAATGAAGAACTGTTTAAAACTGATGGGATTGATTTTCGCTAGATTCGATTATATGTGCGTTTCAAACGACAACCGTATCAATAAAATTTTTATTAATTTTTCATTAAAAGTTATGCATTAATATTATTTCTTGAGATCGCGAACTTTTACTAAACATATGAATTTAAGACAGAAAATAGCATATATATATGCGTGGCAAACTACGAGAATATAATATCCTATTTTTCACCCTAAGTACATAATATACTCTTTTTCAGTTTTCCAGTAGTGTAACATGTGTACTTCAATGTCACTGTGAACATGTTTTTACTTATTTTTCATCAGATCAATATCATTGTATTTATTCGGACGAAATTCGCCATTAATTTCTGCTTTCGCCACATTATTTTACGCAATCAAATGACCTATTTTATCACCTCCATTATACGTCACACTATATCTCGTATATAACTGCTAGTATAAAGATGCAAATAACTACATTTGAATGTTAAACTTCGATACAACACTCACGCATATTAATTTGTAAATTTTGACATTACTAAATACGATTGAAGAATGATAATTGCCTTGACAACTGATCCAAAGGAATTATTTAAACCATCTACCATTAAAATAAAGAACTTGATAAGAATCGAAGTGTTATATCACCGGAGAAACTTTCCAAGTATCCTTCATTTTTCCCTATATAAAAGAATGGGATCGAGGGATAAAGAGTAGCAAATTTAAGTTCAGGGCTTTAGAGAGTGCCTTATGAAAAGGTTGCTGCTTCTCTTATTAAACGACGAATTGAGGACGTCAGACCGCGAACTAACTGCCCGTTTAATGAAAAATAAAGAAAGAAAAAGAGCGGGGAGGGGGAAGAGCTTTGATAAGTGAAGCGATATACATGATAACGTTGTCTTTTATTGCTTTTTTAGAAACTGTAGAAAACAGGGTACGTGTGGATTTTTTAAATTTATGTTAACCTTTGTTTTTGATGGAATTTTTTAATATTAATTCTGATTCTTGTAGCTCGTTACATTTAAATATATTGCATTGATAATGTTCTATACAGCTGAAAAAGAATATTATACAGGTTCTGACGTTACGCAATTCAAATATTATAAGCTTCAATTTCAATTGGAATACAATTTATTATTTAAAATTTTCAGAATATTAATTTCTACTTAAAATGATTCTCGGAATTCAAATTTAAATTGTTTAAGTATTTCTTTTTACACATATATAACTGATTTAACAAGATTTTAAATCGTAATATTATTACTCTATAAAATGAGATAGACAGCAGGATTGAGAGAGGTAGTTACAGAAAGAATAATGTAGTCAACTTGAGCGACACTTCTTACAAGAGAATAGAAATTTTCATACCGGCGCACTTGCATGCACTTTTAAAAAAATGAGAGAAACACCTGGAAGTACACCTTCACAAGAAGAAACAACCTGTAGAAAAGGCATACAAAGGATACCGAAAACGACTGCGAAGAGAGAGAGAGAGACCAAAAAAGACTCAGCTGCGAAGCATTCTCGTGAATATTTCTCTTTGGCTTTGCGCGAGTACGAGTCCCCATGGGGGCCGTGGAAGTCGATTTTTCAGGAAAAAAATGCAGCCTCCAAAAATGCCACAGTCCTCTCGTATCTCCTCTCTTTCTCGGTTGAATTTAACAAGTCTCGCGCGCACTTTTGCACGTAGGGTGCGCTTTTGAGAGAGTGGTGCATCTACTCGCAGGTAGATAGAATGCACAATGACGCGGACGGCGCTAGCAAGGCGTTTTCTCGGAAACTCCCGCTGCGTTTTCTCGCGCTCGCGCGAAAGAATCATTCGCCGAGGATGCTGCTTTCAAGGTTTTTCCTCCCCCCCCCCTCTCTCTTCGTGGGCGCATCGGTTTAAGGGGTCTTTGTCAAGCCTTGTATATACGTGCCGTTGAAAATCATGACTGTTTCGAACGCAACACCCCTCTTGTACATACCTATACTCGCTTATTGTTTACGATGCACCCCCGTGAAGAAAAAAAGAGAGGACAAGCAGCGATCGTTTAATTCAGCGCGCGCTTCCGAAAACGTGAGAAAATCTTGGACCCTAAATACTGAAATAAAGGAAAGTATTTTTTTTCTTTTTGCTACGTACGTGATTTTCCGTGAGAAAAAGATTCTCAGCAACCTGCCTAATTATGCGACTTGTGATTTCGTTTTGCGCAGTTGGAGATATTTGAACATCCACTGAGGGGAGTCAATTATTCTCCCTTGACTCTACTCACCTTTTTGTTACACAGAAACGAAGGGTTGAATAATTTAAAGTCACAGTCTACCTTTGTCGATTTAACCTATACAAAATTAATGTATAAGTCGTTTTGAGAATTTCTCGTTTTAAGCACGAACTTCAGATTTTAAAATTAGTAGATCATGGCCAATTGTTCATTGTTGTACTTATAAAATATAAATATAAGTCGGCATTAATCACAGTAATAAAATATATGTCCTTCGGTGGCAGGTGAGTCAGTGTAGGTTACACTAAGGCTTTAAGAATTTCCGAGTTTCATTGAATCGGCTGGTGGTCTGACCTACTGCGAGAGTATCTTATATTTTGAATTTAATCTCGGTCATAAATTAGAATAACAACGAAAAGATTTTTCAATATCATACAATTACTTTGTGTGTACTATCGCTACTATTTGAATGGTCCACATGAAAAAAGGAAATATATAAGAGAAAAATTGATTCACAGAAATATACGAAGTATTCTAAGAAAACTAATTTGCCATTCTCGAATACGAGAGGAAAATTTCATCGAAACGTAATAACGCGGCACACAAGAGCCTCTCGAGTCTGCACTTGACAAGGCGAAAAGCCGAAAACCAAAGGATATAATCGCGAACAGCTACTGCTTTCCTCTCTAGCCCGTATAGTCAACGGGCTTGACAGACCTGTTTCTCTCTCTCTCTTTCTCTCTCTCTCTCTCTCTTTCTCTCTCTCTCTCTCTCTTTCTCTCTCTCTCTCTCTCTCTTTCTCTCTCCTTCTTTCTCTCTCCTTCTTTCTCTATCCATTCGATATTTTAGCAAGAAATTAAAAAAGTATGTGCGCACAAAGTTTGACTACGTATGTTTATGTATACACACACTACGGTGTGGTTAATCGACGTGCTTTCACGTCGGCCACGACATCCCCTGTTCGCTCGTTAACGTGATTTGGAGTAACCGCGCCCCTTTCGAGCCGAATTATGAAAAGTGAAACTGCGCTCCCAAGCTATATGTACGCCATGCCGCCTGGATTAACTCATTAAAATGCAAATTCCCCGAAAAAAGAAAGAACCAAGTATCCGGAGAAGGCTTTCAAGGAAATTGCCAAGTGCATCAAAGCCAAATAAATTGCAGGCGTGTCTGGACTTCCCTTCCCCACTCGTGAGAAGAGAGTATACAACTCTGAATAGCGGATAGACATAGTTTCTACGTACTACTATCTAATTTTCTTACGAACATGCGAGAGATTTCACGTGCGAATCCTATACATCTCTTGGATGCAGCTCAGCAGCAGCTGTACGGTTTGTTTTTTTTTTATTTCCTACGAAATTTCAAAAGATTTTTTGGTCGTTTATACGCTAGTCGACTAATTGGTTTACGTTTACTCGATGAAAAGGAGGATGCCCCGCGTGGGAAATGCACGTCCTAGAAAGCGTATGAGAAAATTATGAATGAGAATCGTTTTGAGAAAGTAGGCGTCTCGTCGTAGCACTGTGACGCAGCTGCCGATTGCTATACTAACCGCACGCAACAAATCCGCTTTGACGCATCGGTCGAACGGGCCACTTTCGCCTGCGAAGTATAACGGAGCAATGAGAGTGACGTGTGTGTGTGTATACCTATAGGTATACACATAGCGAGAAGCACTAGCCACAACGCACATGAGCCTGAGGCTTAAGCGTGAGTTTGCTCGCGAATCGACGACCCACCCTCCCTACTTCTCCCCCCTCTTGTACGAAGCTGCTTAACAGGTGGTGTTAGAGAACAGCGACGATGAGTGACGACGCGACGCCTCGGGAGCTTTAATTCTACAATGACGAGCTTTAGCGCTATCGCTGCTTATTAGCACGTGCCGGGATGGCACTTGAGGATTTCGCTAAGGATTATTATTGTTTTGTCGAATTTGAGAGAGTGCCATGACAAAAAGTATGATAAAAATAGAATATTTCGAATTGCAGCATTATGTATAACAACCATTTAACAATTACACAGAGCGATAGTCGCATTGTGAATAAACTTTCGAGATTATCTAAATTCCAGGTTAGCTTATTCTTTCGAGATGACGCGTTAAAATGATACACGAATATCTGTCGTCAACTTTGACTGCACGAAAGTCCCTTAGTCATCATCGTTAGTGACATGTTTTTAATACTTTTATGCCAAGTCATGTAAGCCAGGGTATCCGAATTTTTACGATGACTCTTTTTTCGTTTTAATAATTTTCTTTTCAGACGTTTTTAAGTGTACTATGTAAATTCCTAAAAGTCCATTTAATGCTATCATCTTAAACGAATGCTCGTAGTCATACGTACTGATTTTGTATTGATTGTGCTTTCGTTTGTTTGTTTGGATTGTTTTTTTAGTTTTTTTCAATATAAAGTATTTTATCCAATGTAAAAACAAATAGTATATTTATCGAGTAATTTTTATTCGTCGTCAATCGATCGCAGTCGAATAAACATCACTTTGTAAATAAAAAAAAACAGGTAGCCAACTGAGAGACACTCTATTACCCATATTTTTCTCGCTGTGGCCGTTTGCTCACGTACGAGTCCTCTCAAAATCGTAATGGTTCTCGCCTTCTTCTATCGACTTACTTTCTTTCTTCCTTGGCGAAATCGGCAAGACTATGGCGAGAGATTGGCCGAGAAAAAAATACGAAAAAGAGAGCGAGAGAGAGAGAGAGAGAGAGACAGACAGACAGAAACGTATAAACATTTCAAGACAGAAGTAGGTCGAGAGAGAGAGAGAGAGAGAGAAAAGAGGGACTAGATTCTAGGTAAACGAAAAAGACAGGCTAAGAAGCGACTATACAGAGGGTGATTTCTCAGAAGACGAGACGTACAGGTTCTCTCTCTTTCCTTCTTTCTCTGTGTGTATCCGCGTGACGAGAACTGAATCGAAGTTAACGGGCGGCCAGCGAGGACATCGAATTTTATGGCGGCGTCATTTGACTTGAGGAAAAATTATGGGACGATTGGAATGTGTGAAAATGTTCGGCTTTCCTTTTGATTGGAAAAAAACGGGCCTCCTTGAGCTATGAGCTTTTAATGCTTCACACGACCCCAACAGAAATTAATGCACCGAGATAAATCTGTTTTGAAGGATGATGATGAACCTGTGGCTTCGTAGCACTGCCACCTGTTTTTCATCAAGATACTTTAGATAAATATGACTGACTCTTTCAATACTATTCAAATATTATTTTTGAAAATAATTATTCAATCCTACTGAATATTTTAAAGTTTGTGAAATTACATGTATCATATAAGTATAAATAAGTTATCAAGTGCAAGTTTATTACAGACCTAATAGATAATATATCCTTTTCATTCAATCACGTGACAAGTTAGGAAAACATTTATATTAACAAAATATTTTAGCGAACAAAGAAACAAGATGATTTTATAATGAATTGATGAAACGATGAAATTCACTCGAGAGGACGTTTAAAGCGCCAAATGAATAGCGAATTTAAAATGATCAAGTGCTTTTAATGGAGAGTTACTGAGATTACAGAAAAATTAATAAATTAGCCAGTCTCGAACGAAATTCAAGCGCAGCGGGCCGCAGAGAAAAAATAAGAGAAAAGGAAAACGGTAAAACGACGTATACGCGTAATACCCTTGACAATCTCCCAAGCCGTTTAATCCGTCCAAAGCAAGACTTTTCATTCCATTTCCCAGCAGGAAGAAAGAGAGAGAGAGAGAGAGAGCGCGCGCGCGCGCATGGGAGAGCCCCATAGCCACACTTAGGTTAACCGTTTTCCTCTTTCCCTCGTACGCGCGAGATTAAAAATATATGAAGGCAACCACTCGTAAAATCAGGCCTTATCTTTCCTGTTGTTACGAAGGCGTGGGAGTGACCGCGCCTCTAAAAGAACTCTCGGTTCTGACTTTTCAGATTCTTTGTACCTTGAGTGAACAAAAAAAAATAAATCAACGATCTATATAAATCCAAAGATATACTTCTTTACAAATCCGTCAATAATCTCATCTCTTATGTAATGCGCCACGGTTTCCCTTCCACATGTCGATTAATAAATTCCTATGGACAGCAACGCAAAAGATGGTAAAGAAGGAGAGGAAGGTAGATTAACGGTCGCCCTCGACATTAATGATATGGCTCGCATGATCGAAACGCTATGTCTATAACCACTCGGAGACATTGTGATCGCTTTGAAATATTGGAAAAATCGATTTTCGGAGATCCCTCGTCTTCTACTCTTCACTAGCTATATTGTATTGTGATCAAATTTTCTGCTTGCTTGTTTTATTGTATAGACTAATAGCCCAACAATTTAGATTTATTTTGTACTTCCCACGTCAAAGATTAATTTTGTAATATATATCTGCGATGCCGTACCAATGCCATATTTTCATTATTGTTTTGTTTTCATGAGATGTAACAACATCGATAACAATTGATATTTTCTGCTGTTTTTATTTATTTTTTTGTGTAGCCTACGTAAAATGCAATGCATCATACGCATTTGAAATTAAAATTCTACCTGAAAAGCTTTTCCAAAATTTTAAAGTCCAATTATTCCGGTTGACCTCTGAAAACTTTCGAATAGAAAGAGGAAAGGGATTTAAATAACAACGAGAGCATCCCAAATTTGTTTTACGTTTATACTGATGCATTGAGTTTAAATATATATTACTTCAACTAAATACTACAGGGAAGATGAAACATTCGAGGCATTTAAATCGTAATAAGATGAAATTTCGTTTTTTCTAGAATTTTGATTTTCCACAATCGAAATATTTGCTTTTACAAAAATTACATTTTCCTCTTCGTTCAATTTCATTCTTGTTTTATTTCACATGAAAACACTCAAATAACGAGGATATACGATTTAATATAGAAAATCATGTTTAACAACTCGTAAATCGTCGAATTTATAATTATAATAAGGATGTATGTTTGATAGAAATGAAACTTATATTTTCACCAAGTGTTCATGACATAATGAATTATTTTTAACGGTTATAATTATCTAGAAGAAGCTTACAGTCTGTTTAATTTCTAAAAACCTTTATATTTTTTCGTAAAACCCATTATGACTTTAATCACTTTAATACGCTTCGAAACAACGTGGCTAAATAAAAATTTCTTACTCCCTTTATTTTTAACAGCAAAGTGAGTTTATTAAAAATCTCGTCAATAATAACGGTTGCGTTTAACTATAGTAATTACCATTTTTTAGACGCTTCTAATCTTCAGCTCCAAAATTACGAAAATCACGGAAGAAGCCAAAGAAAGGAACACAAAATAGCGATTACATCATCAAACCGCTGGATTCAGTTTAATTTGAATTCATTTATATTTCACGGGGGCCTTACAAAAAAAAAGAATTAAGTTCACGTGTATAATTTCTTCTCGAAACCCTTCGCGTGTTTATAAGACGATATGTTACGAGATCATCGAGCCGTGAATCTCACCAAGGTAAAAACATTATACTTAGAAGGCATCTTCGGCAACAGCAGCGGGGTTTAATAACCATGCAACATTAGGCAGCATAGGTGTAGTAGAAAATGAAATCTCATAAATGATCGTAGGAATTCCATCAACGTATGACGCACTGGAAAATTGTTCACGATCACCACCCTTAATTACCTTGATTAATCGAATGCAGATGCGATGAATACCTGTCCCAAGAACCAAGAGAAAGAAAGAGAAAGAGAGCCTTTTTTCCCTTTTTTCTTTATCGCGTATAATGTACGTCTGCCCTGCTGCTTTTCTCTGCAAGTGTGAGCACAGACCATTGATCGAAGTTGATTAAGCGAGTGATTTAATGCTTTTTCGATTGCAGCCGGCTTCTGTATCTCTGGGTGCAGATTATTGTCCGTGGATGTGCATGTGTGAGCATACCTGTGTGTATATGTGTTCGCAAGTTAATTTGATACTGGCCTATTTTTTTGTGGACCGTGAGGATAATAACACCTTGCTGTTAATCTTAATTCTATTTTTCGAAAAGATGAATACTATTTTCAGAGACTGTTACAATAACTTATGGCAGTTAATTTTAAAAATACAATCTTGATAGCTATGCGAAACGAGGTCATAATCCAATCGTCAGTTGGTAAATTAGAGCGATAAATAATATTTTTACGTGCTTAGAAAAAACTGAAGAAAAGTTTCGCTAGGTGGAAATAATGACCACAGATAAACAACTCTAAAAACCCAACAGAAGCTACATGAATCGCCAGAGAGAGAGAGAGAGAGAGAGAGAGAGAGCGAAAGCAATTACCTTATTCAACGTCAAAACGTCGCGCGGGAGCACTCATCAGCGACTTGAATGCGCATACATCGCGTTTCTTTGCACGTCTCTAGCTAATGGTCTGCACTCAATTTCATCCCTAATTAACGACTCCTCGTGGAATTTCGTTAGAATCGCTCTCTCGCGTTACGCGTCGGATTTTTGCAGCCTTTCGGCGACGCTGCATCGCCGACAAATGAGGTTTGAATTAAGCGCAAGGTTAACGAGATAAAAGACATCGGAGCGAGTGCGTAATGGCCAAAGGAATTTCTTATCGCTTGAGGGAACAAGAGAGGGCGGGAGATTCTTCTCGCACTCGAGAAAAAAGTACAGCACACATGCACCATCAGGGAAAAAGCTAAAAGAGAGAGAGAGAGAGAGAGAGAGAGAAAAAGAGATCTGAGAAAATCCCTTGGGTAACGAGAGCCTTGATGCGCCGCCGCTACTATCTCGTCTGTGCCTTTTGTCTTGCTTGGTTTTTTTATGAAACTTCTTAATGCTCGGACCTTTATTTTTTTCACATTTTAATTAGAATCTTTGTGCAAAGGACTCTCACGCCAATTGAATTTCTGGTTTTCCTTCATTTTGTTTGATTAAATATTACCTTTGTGATCGAAATTTACTATTTTATTAAGCCATGATTCATTTGTACTAATTAACTTGACCGTTCGTATAAAGTAGCTGTATAATTCGAATTATATCCGGAAGAAAATGAACTTTTGAATTGAAAAAATTCTCTCAGCAACAATCTTCTCAATAAGTTTTTCTCATTTCGACCTTATCGTTGCCTGTAAATTAGGTTTGGACCAAATCCAAGTGGGTTTTAGGAAAATTCAAGCTTTTTCCAATTACAGTACTGCATCTTCATTTCGTTTCGGTTTGTTGTTCTTTGCTCTTTGTGGCGCATCGAGTTTAAACGAATTAACGTATTTTTCAAACAAGATCCACGTTACCTCGACTCATTAATCAGCATAAGGTTGTTGTTTATTTTTGTTCTTACTGACCAAACAAACAAAAGGTTGATCCACAATTAATTCCTTTCTCCTCAGCGAGGAAATTTAGCGTTTACCGTAGATCAGCAGAACGAGAAAGCAGTTGGATCGTTAATTCCCCTCCCCATCACGCTCGTACTCCAGTTAAATTTAAGCAATAGATAAATTGAAGACGCGTACAAGCTCTACTCGCTCAATTACGCCCAAAGAATGCAAATCTGCACGAAGGGTTATATTCCTGCACTCTTGCACTAATCCATTTTGCGCCTGAAGCGCTTCTGCGCTTTTACATACATTGGACTCGCACGTCCGCGATGTGTCGCTATTGAGCGAGAGAGGGCGAGAGAGAGAGAGAGAGAGAGGAGAGAGAGTGCACATCCTGTTTTGTTTCAAAGTGGAATCTCCTTTCGATATGCACATGCGTATTTTTTTATTTCGTAGTGTACAGTACAGAGATCTCGTTGCAGCCTTTGTGAAGCTGATCGTTGCACGTATGTTGTAATGCTATATATTTCGAAATGGCGCTTTTGACGCATCAATTTTTTAGCACGATAAGCTTGCTAAACTGCATTTTTTTATATCGAGCCTCAAACGAAAGGCGATTTTTTGTGCTGAGGATAAAAGAATATCCCATATATTTTAAATACACAAGTTTTTTTGTATTGCAAAAGTGCTTTTAAAATAAAAATGGGAAATACAATTAGAAAAAAACACAAAATTAAGTTGCGTGGATATTCTACTCTTGAGATGATTATCTCTCTTACTCTGTAACATTCTTGCTTAGATAATCTACTTTTAGATAATAAAAAATTATCATCCAATAACCATTATATTAGAATGTTATTTCATTTCGCAATAATAATACTTGATCGTACGATTATAACTCAGTTTAAAGAACAATTTAAATAGTATAAAGTTAACAATGAATTTGAATAGAAGGGGAGGAGAAAGAGAGAGAGAAGGAGGCTGGGAAGGACAGTTATGTATATGCACAACGATTTCTCAACAATTTTTTATCACGACTCTATTCTACTATACATGGAAAAGTCCAGAAGTTCGCAACCCAGCTTATCCGCTGCATGGGCAAACATCTCTCGATATATTCAAGCGCGTCGTCGATGTTCCTAGTAAACGGCATTCATGTGAATCGCCAAGTTTCTCGTGCACGTTTATTGGTATATATATATATATATATATATATATATATATATATATGTACGCGTTGCATCACACGAGAGAGCAACACATACGGTTTATTCTACTGCGATCATCTGTATCCGTGCGCACCACCGTTCACTTGGAAATCCTCTCCTATCTCTTGCTACGTATAAATTTATATACACGCACACACACCAAATCCTTGCCTCCCCCCTCTTCTTCTTCTTTTTCCAAGTCGAAAAGTATCACGTTTCGAGGTTACGTTCACGACAGTGACGTACGTCGTTCGTAGTAAACTTTACCGCTTGTAGTAGTACTATACTATACAAGCAAATTCATCGTAAGACGATGACGCTTTTATAAAGGGGATTTCACACCTTGTCGCTCACCTTTTTATTTTTACGTCATGCCTAACGCGATTTAATGCTCAACAAGTTTCACTTTTCCAACGTTGTACCACGGTGCGTATGTATAATCTATTAGAATCTTCAGTTCTCTTTCTCTCGCACTGATATCCACTCAATGTAGTTTTTTTCTCCTTTCTGCGCTTGAAAATGAAGAGTCAAAGATTTATCGGAGACGACATTTACATAGCCTGAGTTTTATGCAACTGTTATGCATATGTCGCTACTACTTTTACGATCGCGAGGAGGAAAAAATACCCTTATATCTTACGTTTCATACATGGATATCTCGTGTACGCTGATGATTCTACTTGAAAAATACATAAGCGAGATTGAAAATTCACCTATATAACTTTGGTTTTTTACTGTAGCCAGCGCCAACGCTAATACGATTATAAGTATACGTGCGAATTTGATTACCTTGCGCGTCGAGCATATTATATACGTATCTAAACTCCAACTAAATTAGCATGGGATAATCAGTTTAGGTGGATGTTGCTTTTTTCAACCCAATAGATATTTCATTGTCGAAATAATAATTTATTCTAAAATTATAAAATCAATCCAGCTGGCATGCGGACGAAAATGACAACGAAGAAATTTACTTAACGTTTATTCAAACAAGCTCTCTCTCTCTTTCAAAGTTGAACAGGAGAGGGATCGGCAGAGAAGACTTTTTGAAAGCGGCTTAACACCTTAACATACCAGAAGACGAACTCGCGAGTATACGTTCCTTTTAACACGTGACAAGGTAGAGAGAGAGAGAGAGAGAGAGAGAGAGAGAGAGAGAAAGGAACCCAGTAATGTATGCGCCTGGGCGCGCCATAAACTTCAAAACAATTTTTGAATTCCCTCGTTCCGTTTTTTTTTCTTCCTCTTTCTTTTACCACATACCCGAACTCAGATAATGTAGCTGTGGCTAAAATTCGCATACAAATGCGAAAATTTCTTGTCATATTTTTGTCCATGTAAGTTACACGTGTTACGTGCAATTCTACGACGTATGCGAAATGAACAATGCGTAAAAAATAATTCACATGATATTTTTTGACGCACGCCCAAACCGTTTGTCGCAAAATTAACTGAAGTGATGTTGTTTATTTTCTTTTGGCATTCAGCTAGAAAACATATTCTTTATCGTACTGAATGTTTGGAAAAAGTATCATACTCAACATAGTAATGTTCAGCTCACTCATCGAACGCTAAATCATTGAAATTCCGCATCTAGATGGAATAGTTATTATTTTAGCAGCGTTAATGTAAATATACACCTATACACGTACGTGAGACATATATTTTTTAACGTGATTATAAGAGAAGGCATTGAGCTTAAGAAAACCATATCTGAAGCGTTATTATATCTATTGCGCTCGTCATTCTTGTGCCTTACGTAATCACTAAAGTATATATTATAGTTTCGATGAAATCTATTGGCTTAAGAGAGAGAATAAAAAAGAGATTTTTGGAGTCACTCGAAATCAGAATATCCGCTGACTGTTGGAAGAGTGAGAGCAAAATAAGACTCCGGCTTACCTCATCGAAGTGCAAGGGAAAGAGAGAGAGAGAGAGAAAGAGAGAGAGAGAGTCTGCATCTCAACGGTAACCGGCTCGCAGTGGCGTGGAACGAACTAAGAGATCGGCCGATGGCCTCTGCTGACGCGGAGCGCTCGCTCGCGAGAGAGGATCTACGCTTTGCTGAAAGATTACCGAGCTACTGTAGCTCGCTTTATAGAAGGTAAGCAAGCTGAAGCACAGCATATAAGGAACCGAAAGAGATTCGACCCGGTCTCGAGCGTGCCGCGAATCGAGATCGGTGGTGCGCAAGCGGGCATGGATTGTCAACCAAACTGCGTTTGCAAGAACCACGGAGTCTACACAGCACAGCTTACTCCGCTTCGCGAGCGTTCACCTTTCGTAAACGTAGAGGGGGATTCTACTTTTCTTTGTTTTTATTTTGTTAGATATTCTGTTTGAATATTCTTTGCTATTACTTTCCATATCACATTGACACTATAGTATTCACGCATGAGCTTCAAGAGTTTATCGATAATAACTTGGTTATTTTTTGTTACAGGTAAGTCCTAGAAAATCAATCAGAAACCTATAGGAAAACGCGTGTGTTAAAGCTTATTCATCAATTTTTCAATTAAATCCAAGGCGTTTTTGGGTTGGTAGAAGAAACACAATCTTGTTTAGATAATCTTCTACTCGAAAATCTTTACATTAGCCTTTCATAATCACACTTGCATCGAATTGACATTTTCACACAGTTCAATCTTCGTAAGATTAAATCAATAAGCAGCTCGATCAACGTAAACTCTTATTTACCATATACCGCAATACCGCAAATATATATCACATATAAGAATATGGAATATAAATACATAAGTAACTTTTTAGTAAAGCTAAAAAGAGAAAAAAACATTATAGACAATCGAAAGTATGCGAGATGCGAGTACCGCTGTCTGTAAGATTATCACCTGGGACTTGAGCATCGATATAGTAATCAACCATTCACCGTATACACTCTTGACTTACGCTCTCGTGTGACGGCATTGAAAATATGCAAATCAGACAGCAGCCACAAAGAATAGTGCCACTGAGTGTCCACGAGCCTTCTAAAATATCTCGTGGTACGACTATTATTTTACAAGAAAAAGAGGAGGCACATACTAAAACATAAGAAGCGGTAAAATCGAAACGCGCCAAAAGAGTTCCCGAGAGTTAAGAAAGGATAGAGATTCTGCCGAGGAAGATGCCCATTTATGGAAGGAGAGCACGCATGTGTAATTGTGTTAGCGTATGCTCTTTTCAATTTGCTACAGAGAGTCCTAAATAATTTATTTTTCGAACTCATTTTCACGGCCATAGATGAGTATATGATTTATTAACAAAATATACATTTATCGAAATATTGGTGCTATTAATAGAATACAAAACTGGTTTAAATAAATAAGACTGTTCGAAACATATGACAAGAAAGCCATGAGCACAAGCGTACCACCTCGTAAATAAGCCGCAAAGCAAGTGGTTGTTATTGTCGCGCTCGAAAAAACAGAAAATCAGAGTGAAGAAAAACGGAGGAGAGAAAATGAAGAGAACGAAGGAGTATGAAGAGTGGAGGGATACCTTGCGAGGCGTCTACGCCACTGAAAGAAGTGGGACCGGTATGACGGGTTCGCAGATGCGAGGGCCCCTACAAACAACAGCCTCAACCACTACTGCCACCATCTTATTCTTCTTCCATCTCCTCTCCTCCTAAACGTAAAGCCTTTAGCTTCTTCGTCATCGTCGCGTATACGAGTTCCTCCGGTTTACACCTCTTATTTTCTTACCTTGAGTGATAAAAAATCCATCTAGATTATCAAGCCGCGGAAAAATGCTACACCTTCCATGTTCCCTACTGGCTTCTTGACGAATTTTGAGTACAAGGTATATCGGTACTTTCTTGTTGAATACATTATAGATTGGGTTTCTTTACTAGCTCCGTGAAACGAGTTTATCAATTCCACATTACACTCAAAAGGTCAACAATTGACGATCTAAAAAATACAAGAAATGACCGAGCGAAAATAAAGAAGATGGTGTTCTTTTAAAATAATCGCTTATAAAGAGGAAAAATTGCGAATCCACTTTGTTATATAACAAGACAGTTTTTTCTCTTTCTACAATCTTTACAGCGTGTTAGGAATGAAAGAAAAACTTTTATTTTTATTCTATTGTATCCTTAGTTGAGTCGATATTTTTCGTTTTTCTCAGAAATAACTTGATCTTTTAGAACTTTACAATATGGCAGGGTATTGTTATTTTTTTCTGCTATAAAGAAAGATTATTAAGTATACTTTTCTAAATTCATATCGTCTTTGCGTGAAATCGTGGAAAACTTTGTGTACCAATTGAGAAGAGAAACTTGCTGACAGTTCGCGAGAACAGCTCTCGATAATCGATTCTCTGACATGGTCTTATACGTCAAAGGAGAATACAATTTAATTAAGGGCTGTAAAGGGTAAAGAGGTAAAACAAGACCCCTAAAGCTAACCAGCGATTGTTAAACTGGAAAACAAGGTCTTTGTCGGTAGAGAACAAACACTTGCAAGACGCTGTTCAAAAAGGCAAAAGAGTTCTATACAGCTCAGTGTTACGTGACGTTAGCGAACGAGCGTGTGTATATATATATATACGTATATATTTTTATGGCAGTTCAAAGTAAATACGCGGAGAGATTCTGCGCGTAGCCGTAAAAGAGAAAGAGTAACAGAACGTGTTCCTTACAGCGCTAAGATCGAGAAAACAGAGAAAAAAAGAGAGAGAGAAAGAGACAGACAGACAGACGTTGCAGTGAGATCGCACGTATGCGTGTGTGCAACGCGCGAATTAGGCTATATATATATATATATGCGCGTGTGTGTGTGTATGTTTATATACATATATGGGTGTATGTGCGTCTATTTATGTGTGTATGTGCGCGCGAAAAACCAACCGTTTGCGTTTTCTGTTCTTTCTTTTTCGCCAGCTGACGATTTTCTCTCTCTCCCTCTTTTTCTATCTCATTCTCTTTCTCTCTCTCTCTCTCCTTCTCTCGCAAAGTTGCTTCGATAAACTTTTCTCACTCTACGAAGTTCCAGATATTTTTATTCCGTTAGCGCCAGTTCGAAGGCATATTTTTCTTTCACAGTTTGCTTTATTTTTATACTCACCATCTTGCGATTGAGTTTATGAATTATCACTTGATTGATACACCGAGTGGACTGACTAATTGAGTAATTCCATTATAGATCAACCAAGCTAGTAAACTTTAATATCGATAGAGTTCGTCTTTCTCAAAATAATTTCTATCAGAAGTAGTATTTGTAAAACAAAATTATGAATATTTGAATGAGTTCGCGTACATGCTTTGTTGATGTATACTAGAGTATATATCAACAAAAATAGATGCTTATTTTAATTTATTCTGGGCTCACATCCAAGTTGATAAACCTGTCCTTATATCTATCAGGTTTTGATGTCGAAAGCACGCATGCAAAGCCAGAGTGTTCTCGGGTTGCCCTATACTATAGAACCCTATATGCGCCTCTTGTCTCCTCTCTAGCTGATGAACAGATGAAGGATTTACGATAAGCGCTTGAAATTCTGGGATTTTTGGAGCGACGAGCAGTTGACACCTTAAGACCTTGCGGAGGAGGATGGATCTTTAAGCTCCTTTTTTCTTCTAAATCAAAATTCATGAATAAATTGTTAGGAGTGGGGCGGTTAAGCCTTCTTATTATCATTATTAAATGGTATTTCCTACAAATTTTCACGATGCAAAAAATTGAAATTTTCTCATTTTCACGTTTTTTCGTTTTTTTCATCGAACAACACATTTTTTTGAATAAATCATATGAAAACGAGGCTTTCTTCTTCAGCACAAAAAATACTCAACGTTACATCAAGCTCAACTCGTTGCAAAAGCAAAAGTGCCTGTATTTATGGATTCTATTATGCGAAATTAAATAAACTCACTCAATTAAAAAAGTACAGTCATAAATCCAACTGAAAGAAAATCCAAGACCGTTTTGAGAGTCTTTAAGGCAAGCACCGCGTTCGAATGCAGCGCTATGAAAGAAAATAAAACACTCGAGCATACGGCCAAAAAGGATGAGGAAAAAAAGCGCGTGGAGTGGAGGTATAAACCAAATACATACAAAAGACAAGAAGCTGGCTAGGGGTAGTAAAAAAAGAGAATTTGGAGCATTGTGTGCACGCGCGAGGTACTTTTTGAGAGCATTGCCAAATAAGTTCAGGGAGCCTCTTTCTTTCTCTTTTTTTCCCTCTTACGCCCCCTCAGCTCTTGAAATCTTGGCAAATGTCTTCACCTCCAAGAATCACTCGAGTGCGCAACTCGACTCGTCGTCTACACGAGAGACATGCTTGTTCCTTAACTCTCGTCCTTATCTCTTTATCGTCGTCTTTGTCTCTGAGATTAATTGAAAACGTATCTCAAATGCATTCTAGCGAATGGTACACACTGTCATCTCTTTTGTTCTCTGAATTTCTGTCTACAGGTCACATTCTGTTATTTACTCCTTTCACCTACAATTCTGCATCAAAAGAAATAAATAAAACGAGAAAACAACAATAATCGCGTCGACGTAACAATTGCGTTAGACTTCGTTTGATAAAATTCAATTATTGGCGATTCGCCTTTTGTCACTCACAATCTTTTTTTTTCTTTACTCATCTAATGGCAGAAGTAGTATAACTATATTTTCGCTTACCTCTGTCTTTTCCATTATAACGATCTCACTGACAGTACATTATTTGCTAAGAAGATTTAAATGTTGTTATCGTGACTTCTATTTTTTATTATCTATTCTGCAATATAATGTTATTGTCGTTAATGCATTTTTAATATTTAAAAGAGAACCTTAGTACGCACATTTCAAAACTCGATGTGGAACAATGTATAACCCATGTGAATTCAATATTTTATTTGATAGATGTGTATACGTAACAGGCACCTTTTCATCGAAGCAAAAACTGCCTCTGAAAGAAAAATTATTTGACATTCTCTTGGAGTGACAATAGAATTAAGAAAGTAATAATGCTCACGAAGTGTCAAGGATGGGAAAAAAATAATCGCGCCGGTAAAAGGGATGCAATCGGTGAGAGAGAGAGAGAGAGAGAGAGAGAAAGATGACGACGAACGGGGAGAAGAACGGTAATAACGATTGTCTAGTAACATGAAGGTAAGAGAGTTAACGCAGTAACTAGTTTAGAGAAATAGAGAAAAAGCGTTACATGATGGAATTAGAAGCTCGTAGATATCACTACGTGTAGACGTACAAAGAGAATATCTAAATATCCTGCTAATTAGTTCCGCAAGAAAACAAAATCAGATGAAGCGCACACTTTTGTTTTTGGCAACTTTCATGTAGGCGAATTAGGTACGCAAACCCCAAGGTTCCGAACCACCCCTGTTACGCATTGATTTCCTACACTGGAATTTCGTGAGGCCTCTGACAAGCTGACGCGGAATTTAATATGCCCATATGCTGGAAAATATTGAATATGCCATTTGACGTTTCCTCGTAATTTTGCCAGAATCGTCAATTTTGTCCAATTCGGAAGCAATATTCTCGATTGCAGCTTGGACTTCTACTCCAAGCGACACACCAATTTGGATACGCTAAATTTACGACGTTGAAATAGCCATGTACAATGAATACGGATATTATTCGAGACGAGATATTAATTTTTATGGATACGATAGATTTATGGACATTCTCAAAACTGTTTTTTAATATACTCTACAGTTCTTATATCTAACTTCAAAATAACACACACTTCGAAAGTCTCTCTTTTTTTATTTCAAATGGTTAAGCCCAAGAATCGCCGATACATCACCTTTTTACTAGCTCGAGTTTCAACGGAGCCACGGAGATTTGTTCGCAGCTGCCGCCAAAATTCAGGGTCGGCGGTTAGATCATCGCAAAGTTATTGCCCGTGAAATAAGAAAAAAGGCAACGGTGCGAATGCCTCGCGCGCTGGCACTTTGGTCCGCAGCTCATTACCGAGCAAACAAAACCACCTTCCATAGCCAAGAGAAAGAGAATGAGAGAGGGAGGGCCAGAGAGTAATTTTCGGAGAAAAAGAAAGAGGTGCCAGTAAAGCGAACGGCCCGTAACCCGAAGGACCGATTTATCATTGGCATTCACCATTATTAGGCGCAGCCAATCAACCCCAACAAGTCCCGTAATTTTCTTCAAAAAATATCCAAAAAAAGAAAAAAAAACATAAAGATCCACGTAACTGTAGCGAAATTGAGAGAAGAAGGCAATCTTTTGAAGGGAGGAAAGAAAGGAAACCACTACGATGACACGAAATTAACACGTCACCCAGTTAACTTGACTGTTAAAAAACGCAACGTATAATTTTATTTTGCAACGCTGCCTCAGTCCTTCTCTCTCTTTTTTAGCTCTTGTAAAAATATAATGAACTGCTTTCCGTTTCTTCCACGCTGAATAACGACACATCCTGCCAAACTTCTATACTCTTACACATAAAACTTTTACATATCAGATATTTTTCATTCAAATTATAAATACATATTTTCGTGTCCTTTTTTCCGTTGACATTTATAGGTATATACGTGCCCTTGAATTAGTTGTTTTCCACAAAAATAGCGTATCAGATATGTAGTAATGATTTTAAAATAACAGGTTAGCGCGTAGAGAATAACCTTTCTATTCGAATATAATCCAAAAGTCAATTTACCTTCAAAGTTGCGTTAACGACATAGTTTTACTCCTCCCACGCAAGCTTGAGCCGCCACAAAAATTCATTTGGCACCCCACATTGCCATCATCCCCAATGGTAATGGAGGTCTCGCTCTCCCTCTGTCGCTCTCTTTTTCTCTCTATCTTTTTCTTCCATTCGCGTCGATTTGCCATATCATCAAAAGACGAAAAACAGCGCGAGCACGCGGACAAACGACCCGGTAATTTTACCACAGTGAGGCGTGTATAAAGATCGAGAAACGAGGGACGCCCGGAGCTGGTAATATCCCCTTGGCGTGCAGATCTAAAAGAGAAAGAGAGATTGAGAGAGAGAGAGAGAGAGAGAGAGAGAGAGAGAGAGGTAGGGAGAGATAGAGAGTAAGAGAAAAACAGGCGAAATGAGGTATATCCAGGGACGAGGTATAGCGGTAAGATGTCAGTGACATGGAAAAAAGAAGAACACAAGAAAAAGAAAAGACGAGAGAGAGAGAGAGAGTAGGAAAAACGAAGACTTTCAGAATCGTGTAATCTTCCGGAGGTGGTCGCTTTGATCGGAGAGCTAGTTCTCCGAGCCTCGCATCTCTATATATCCAACGGTCCCATTACCTCATCCTTTTCTCTCTCTATCTCTCTCCCTCTTTATTTTAAGTCGATGGACATTAGGAATGTGTCGTCATCCGGACTGGTCTTTCACCTAGGATGATACTGGACGAGTGTACGTTCACAAAATAAATGAGCTACGCCCCCAGAACGACGAATTATAGTAAATCACACATAAATTCACATCGCTTTTTTTCTTTTTCTTTCACCTGCCGTTATGATGACCATTCATGGATGTAGTAAATACTACGTTCAGATGCATTTCATGGTTGCGTCGATCATGCTTTGGACTTTCGTTTTTCTTCTCTTTTTCTTTTTTAACTCCATGTATTTTGAAGTTAGATGAACGACAAGTATGTACCAGATTTTTTTTTCTGTTGGCGACAAAAGTTTTATTATCGATGGAGAATTTTTTAGGCATTGCTCAACAGCGCTTGCCGAGAGCTCCAGATAATTATAATGGAAGTAGAGTGTGACGATCTCTTGAGCTGAGATTCCTATGCTAATGGGTCCTAATAAATGTTTTTTTTTGAAAAATGGAACGAGATTGCCACAGGTCAAAACAACATTTAACTATTTCAAAACGATATTTTTCTTGTTGACTCTTAATGAGATCTCAATAAGATAGACTATTATATTAGTTAAACTACCGATCAACATGACTTGAACTTTTATTTTGATTTTAAACTAATTGTAAATACAATAATTAAATTCTACACTAAAAATTTTTCATCACTGATATGTTCTGTATAAATTTTTAAATATAAATAAATTGGTGCACTAGAATTTTAAATGTATTTAAGTTTGAAACAATTGGAAATTTTAGTAACTAACAATATTAAGCGCATCAGAATTCAAATTTTAATGTCATGTTAATTATTTACCGGTCATAGATATACTCCTTTTACTGTAATTTAAATTTCTCATCTAAAAAATGGCTTTATGCATGCATAAAATGTTTGATAAACCTAACACTACTACCTGTTGAATTTAACTTGCTGAGTGTAAAAATAAAATCCATCCATAAGGTATAGTCAAATGTTGTAAAGGTATACTTTTCGATTTTTAAGAAGTTTCCAATGCAAACAATACTCTATAGATGTAAATCTAAATTTTGGTAGAAAGACGATTAAATTTTTTAATTGCATTGTATATATATAGAGTTTTACTGCATTGTATATGTAGTTACAGTTTATATATAATTTTTAATTCAGTAGAGTATTTGGAATATTTATTTTCTATATTTTGCCAAGCAATTAAAAATTTATTAGTAATTTTGAAAACTATAAATGCATCGTAACATTTTAAAAGTCAGATGAATAAAAGTATTAATGAGGCTATAATAAATCTATTTGAAGATTACAATCCAGTAATAAATATAGCATATATGTAATATATGAACTAATTGGTGAACGTGAAATTAAGTCTCTTAATAGTCACTTAACAATTTATAAGATCTGTAAGTATTTTTAATTCAAGTAACACGGAGATCAGTACATTATTTCACCAGAAATCTGTTCTCTTCTACTAAAAGTTGTATGGTTGCAGCATCATTGATAGCAAATTTTAACGGAAATAAAAATCAACAAATATTATCATGTCAGGAATTTCAGGGTGTTGTGAGCGATTGATTACTGGTATTACCAACCAATGTGGTTGAATGAAATTATTAAGTTTATTCTCAACACAATAAATATTTTGTCTATTTTTACAGATTCGAAAATAGCACAAAGGCGGATCATTATAGATTTGGCTATGATAGTTATTTTAAATATGTATAGAATGCGCAGTTGCTTATCAATAACTATCATAGAAATAGTATTACCACACAACCATACTAAGATTTTATCAGATGATACTTGCTCATGAAATAATTATACTACGAATAATACATATACCAAACTGTAAGTAAGATTGGATAATAATAGGTACAACCGGAGTGAATGTGCTCAAGTATATAGTTAATGAATATTCACAATACAGTTTTAAAGAATGCGATTACGTAAATCAAATAAATAATATGCCATTTTTAGGGCCTTGTACTGTCTTCTTTTTACTAGGGATATGTAGTAATTAATATATTTGGTGAAATAGTAAATAACATATATGGTAGTAAATGTATGCTCAGTTTCACTATACTGTGCACATCTTGGTTGACTCTTCTAACTCCACTCTGTATTAGATCGAAAGGTCAACAGGTCTAATTGTTTTACGATTAGCTATGGGTGTCGCAGAAGGCTTGGCTGTATCAGCAATAGGCAGTCTGGTGGCCCATTGGATTCCCGAAGATGAACGGTCTAAAGCTGACTCTACAATTTATAGTGGTATACCATTGGGTACAATTTTTTTAATTTTACCGTCTGGAGTAATATTAGGACATTTCCATAGCCTTTAATCCATGGTTTTTTACTTCTTCGGATCTGTAGGATTCGTATCATTCTTATTGATTGTTACATTTTGCTACAATAAATCGAGTGAGAATCCATTTTCTTCTGATAAGGAATTAAGTTACTTAAAAAATACAGTTAGTAAGTGTCTCTTGAACTATACTATCAGAAAATATTTATACTGATAATTAACTTTACCTCCAGATATTGATAATCCAGTTTGTATAAAATTAACATTATCATTTGAAAATTTTGCTAAAAATGGATTTATAGACTTGCCTCTATTACTTCTTTTATTAAATCAAACATGAATTTTCTACAGAAAATAGAAACTTGAAGTTACTATTCACACCTTGGCGACACATGTTAAAATTTTTACCGTTTTGGTTTCAACTATCACAATAGCATGCCATATGTATGCTATTGTAACGTGCACTAGTGACATGCCAAAATATATGAGTAGCGTTTTGAAATTCTCAGTAAAGAAAAATGATTATTTGTCGTCCATACCACACTTATCAATGTATGTAACCGTCGATGTTTTCACTTCTATTTCCGATGTACGTGTTGCTAGAAAAATAATATCAATTGTGACTGTGATAAAACTTGGCTGCACCATATCATCAATTGAATTTGCAATATTTCTCGTCACAGCAGTATACGTTGGTTCTTGTAATAATTCTACTGTCAGCGACTTTAAGCTGTATGGCTGCTATATTTTCCTTCATGCTTCATTAATTCAATAGATCATAGTTCAAATTTTACCAGTACAATTGTTGGCATGGTGCATGGAACCGTCAGTGCTACTGATATGCTTGCTCCTTATATCATAGGACTGCTAACTTTAAATCAAACATTAAACGAGTAGCTATTGGCTTTTTGGATTATTGCCGGAGTGCTGTTGGCGGGAAACGCTGTCTATTTTATTGGAGCCAGTGGAGAAATACAACAACAAAATTTATTGAATAGAAAGAGGTGTACTAATGAGAATCGAGTTAAGAAAAGCATCGATCTTTTATATGTGTCTCAATAAGATGCAGACATATGCGAAACTTTATTTACAGTTAAAAAAATTAGACAACGTAAATTAATTATATATATCAATAATATGATAATGCTGAACTTTATAAAATCATTGAACATTGGAAATCCATAATAAACAATATTTACCTTTTCGACTGACATTTGTTTCAAAATTGTAAGATGAATAATGAGGCTTATGGCCACATGAAACGAGTCTTATTCAATTTTATCTAATGACCAGTTACTTCACTGGGATTTTCAAAGATGTACGAGTGGTAGCTAAAAAAAAAGTATGCAACGATTACAAATTTTAAAGCTTTGCTTTAGATTGAATGTGAAATAATTAAACGAAATGGTATCGTAGATTTGGTCAAAATAAAGAATACCGCATAATTGAAATGTCATAGAATGAATAATTAATATCGATATTAATGTAATAAAGCAAGTTTACATGGGTAATGAGCAAAAGCCCGTGGGTCAGTACTTGATGAAACAATAATAATGAGGGAATTTCGGTGCACCGATAATTCCACAATCAAACCGGTGAATTAATCAATTATCAAATAAAGCATACTCAATTCAGTCAAAACATGGTCCTCGAGGGTCACAAGCTTTTAGCAATACCAATAGGCGCTTGATTTACCAGGACTATATTAGGTCAGTACCAACAACATAGCCACGTAATGTACTCGTGTATACTCGTATAAGTGTGCATTATATCGGCGGTTCACTAAATACGTCGACGAGGGTCAACATTGGTACAACTATTTATATATCTGTATATAAGTGCAGAAAAAGAAAAGAAAAAGAGCGTGCGGGGCGAAGTCAGAAACTAGACTGGCGGCAGCAAGTGTGCCGGAAATCCGTGCAACAGGTGGTAGCGACGTGCCACCCACGCGCGCGGGGGCGCGAAGCTTGATTCAGTTTTCACTGGCAGCGTAGGTGGTCGTATAACGACCTCAAAGCGTAGGTATATGCACGTATGCAACGCGATCACGCGCTGTTTTGCTGAAAATCTTGCTTCACTCGATTCGTTTGAGTAAACTACCGTGCAATTTTTTTAATTGCTTCACTTTGTTTTCCGACAATTTGATTGTAGGATTCACGCGTACAGACAAAATATTGAATTTCCTTAGGCTACTTGCTTTTGGCCCACTTTGACGAGCCAAATGATTTCGCTTTGACGCGTTATGTGTGCTTTCTAATGCTCGCCTCGCTCTCCGAGTTTGGCTTTAAATTTGCATCTACGACGAGTTGTCAAAGAGAATTTTGATGTAACATTTGAAAGGAAATTATTCTTCGAATATACCGAACTAGTTCTTTTAAACCAAATTATTCAGAACAATTATTTGTATACAATTAAAATTCGAGGTAAAACTATTCGGTTTTTTCCGATTAAAACAGTGCAACACTCGTTCGTTTTGGTTTCACTATGTAAATTCTAATGAATATATTCCAACGTGAAGAGATTTTATATTAATTTGACAACTATGTGTGCACCATAACTCTTGAAAGCTTTACAGTGTTGGAGTATCACGCTACTAGCGACACCTTGGAAAGTAGGTCAAAATAAGCAACCAAGGGCTTAAAAAATGTGAACTAAAAAAACAAAATTGTCTCTACAACGTTATAATCCACTTGCCGACTTATTAAAAAAGTCCACACAAAAACGATTGCATGAAAGTAAAAACCCGAGTAGACTGGCACTACGTTAAATCCGTCAAGCTGCGCGACGTGATCTCAAAGATTCACCTGACAAAACAAGAGTAGAGTAAGCTTGCTAAAAAAATAAGGAAAAAAGGAGGAGAGCAAAAAAGAGCACGAGAAAACATACGGCTTACTAATTCCAGATAATCCGGGTAGGAACGACTTGGCTTTTTCGCGCCTTGCAATATCAGCAAGACGCTGCCTCTCAAGATTACTTGGAGTATTTCGCCAAACACACAGCTCTCGTTTAACCCTACGCCCCAATTAGAGTATACGCTCGCTCTCTGCCTTTGCTCTGTACTTTATAGCGTAATCTACACGTGTGAATTGATGAATATGTAGTCATGTTTAATCGGTTACTCGCATTGTCGTCTGTTTAGTTGATGAAGTACCCCGTAATCATGCCAACTTATTGGCCAACCGAGTACGCTTGTTGATATAAACTTGACACATAGACACACGCAAAAGAGATCGTTAGCGTCAATTTAGCGGGATGTCATTGCATTCTAGAATCGTGTAAGCAATCTCGGGTATGCCTCTTAATTGGTCGTTAAACAACAGCAAATCCAATTACAAAAGCAGTAGTGTAGTGTATATGCAAAATAAAAAAACAAGAAGCTCTCGCGCTATACATTGTGCAGGTTGTTTCCTGTGTTAGAGCTATCCTATAACTACGTAGGAAATTGCTCGCAGCAAGAGAGAAAATGAGACACGCTAGGAAACGCTCTTGCCGAGAATCGCGGAGCGAGCAAGCTGTAGCCGGAAAGACACAGACCAATGTATAGTGTAATGAAAGAGTCGTCTAGAAAAAAGAAAAACGCGAAAGACGCTTGCGAATGAAAATGAGGAAAGAATCTTTCTTCGAGACAAACCAGCCAAGATTTTCTTAATTTTTTCTATGCTTTCATTTTTTACTTTACATCAAGAATTTTCGGCGACCGACTCACTTGCCGATGCTGCGAACGTGCACATACTTATCATTTATGTAGGACTCGTAAAGTTGATTGCTGCATGTCTATATTTCAATTTTTAAGAGTTCCCATCTACCAATGCTTTACTTTGGCTCTTCTTTTCTCCTCAACTTTTCAAACTTTTCTTTTAAAAAAGATACAAATATAGGGGTGTCTTCTTATAGTTCGCCAACTGAGTTATACATTCCAGGCTTAACTTTTCGATTGTAAATTGATCGGCGTAGAATTTTAACAAGGTCTTTCAATATACATTCACCTTAGATTGTGTCACAAGTGATTGATTTAACAATTTGATCAAATTTCAAACTAACTGAAATGTAATTTATATTGATTTATGAAATTAAATTTAAAATTACTTCCAGATATGACATTAATTTTAAACAGCACGTTCAACTAAAAATAGAAGTGTATCCATGGAAATAAAAAATTTAAATACAATAAGAATATCTACGACATATTTTATTATAACACGTTTCAAAATAAAAATAATCGCGAGAAACATAATACAAGATTACAGTGGACTTGCATTTGGACATTTGTCAATTAGTGCAGTGCTTTGAGCGGCAAATGTGAAACAATAGCATGATGCTGAAAGGCAAGTTGCTTATGCAATATTTATGCAAGCATTGTGTTCACTCATGAAAACTCATACAAAACGACGTCACCTTTATGGTGTAACCAAAGCTCGAAATAGTAACGCCCGCAACCAAGACGAAGCTTTGAATTTGACAGCTTCAGCGAGGCAAGCTTGGAGTACACACATCAAACGTCCCTCTATTCAATCTGACTGACTCTCTCTCTCTCTCTCTCTCTCTTTCTCTATCTGTCTCGCTTACTCGCTTTGTCAGTGTTCTCGGCAAACCGTGAAAAGAGGCCGCATGCGCGTGCAAACGCAGAAAGAGAAGTAAAGGAAGAGCGAGAGAGAGAGAGAGAGAGAGAGAGAGAGCGAAAAAAGCAGAACGAAGAGCTAAAAACAAGTGAAAATCTCAAATCTCATCTAACAAAGGGAATCGTCGAACTCGTTCTTCCTCTTCCCTTGGCGTCGTGCGAATCTCGCATTCACTCACAAAGGAATTAGACTGCAGCCACGAACAATGCTTTTGTGGTATAGAGAGTGTGTGCGCTCGCGCGAGCGTGGGACGCAAGCAAGACATGCACGCACCTTAGTAACAGCAGTAACAGCAACAGCAGCTCCGTATCACGCGTCTTTCGCTAAACCAACCCTCTCTCTCTCTCTCTCTCTCTCTCTCTCTCTCTCTCTCACTCTTTCTTATTTCCTTCTCCTTCACTAAATTAGTGCACCGGATAGGAGCTCTGTTGATCGCCATTCAATTCTCGAAAAAAGGATTTAGTATAGTCCGACAGATTTATGCGGAGTATCGATTTTCAATGCGGAATCCAACAAAAACTGTCGGATAATCAGTCTGTTTCCACATAAATGGATCATTTATTCGAGAACAGAACGCTTAACGTAGCTTTTGTATGGATGCCCGTGTGTAACAGAATACTATAGGCAAATTTATTGAGGGCTTTACTTTTATTTTGTAGAAATAAAATATACTTTATAAATGTATTTTATAACGTGTATAACAAATAGTTCATATTAATAATTTTTTTTACAATCATCAATAAAGAAAAATCCTATAAAATAGCATTTGGCATCACCTTTTTGGCATATTTTAGGTAAAGTACACGTGTAAAATTAATTATGCAGCAGATATATTTTCCATATTCAGAATTGGCGTATCGAATACCCACGTATTTTGTTAATACCATTATAAGTATGAACTCTTTCTACTTATTAAGAAATTGATTTAGATTAATTAACGGATTTACAAAAAATTATCGTTGCATGATTAGTTATAAACCTAAAATTCCACGTTGGAATTATTGCAATTTTTGTTGGTCGATCTCTCTCGTTCTACAAATTATAGAGCAAATTACTAAACGACGTAATACAATAATTAAATATCACTGTTAAAATTAAATACAATCTGTGATTGAATCATCACAATGATTTTATTAATTAAATTATGATATTCGATATTTGTATATAACATGCAAAATCACATTTGATAAGGAAATAAGAGAGTCAATTTAAAAAAAGTGAAAGATAGTAGTTAAAAAAAAGAATTAGAATAAGAAAGTACAATGTAAAGATTTGTTGAATAATTAGCGTGAAACCGGCAGTTCACTCAATCATTCCGCTTGGCATGTAAATGAAATTACTTTGGGACGTCCCGCAACTGCCACTCACACAAAAGAAATCAAAGCCGTATCTCTTATCCGGTACGCTCAACTCAATGCTAATCTCAACGGGAGCGCCGCCATCGTCACTGTAGTTCGATCTCAGCAACGCAGCACGATTTCCATTCGTCTGTCTGAAGCCACACGCTTTCCTCTTTTTCTCTCTCACTTACTCACCAGAACTCGATTACGACCGCGAGTAGTGTCAAAGATCCAGGTCGAGTGCACCTGTGCAGGCAAAGGGCATTTTTCCATCTCTCTCTTTCTCTCTCTCTCTCGCTTTCAGCCTTATACGCTGTGTAATTACTGACCTTAATGAAGGACCGTAATTATCCGGCGAAAGAACGCCGGCCAGATTTCCTCGGTTTTTTTTTCTTTCTCGTTCTCTCTTCTTCTCTCTTTTTTTTTATTTTTTTTAATTGAGCGCGTTGCACCAACGGAGACGACGACGACATAATTAAGGATTTGACAATGCGCAATGCACTCGGTAATTGCACCTCTCGGAAACTTGCTTTCTTGCATGACTCATACATAGCCGTTTAACGCATTGTTTCAACTGCCATTTTCATCTTCCTTTTTTGCTCGTCAACTTCGTGCACGCACAGTGATGAGTTTTTTGGAATGTCGCGTTTGTATGGTAATTGTCGGCTTCGTTTAAGATTTTTCGCGAGTCCCTCGTATTTATATGTATACAAGCTCGAGAAATCGTTATTTATTTAGTTCACGACGCGGTTAACTCTCTCGCAAAATTGATTGCCACGCGCTCGCTCGTCATCGTTATTGGCTAATTAAATCCCTCTTGGCGCACAACCCCTGAGTGATATTTAATTATCGTAAGTAGAAATAATAAACCCGTTGGCAATTATCGCGATTTAATTAAGCAATTATCTAGAGGCACTTTTATAGACGATGTTTATTAATTAACGTCGTAATTGTATGGTCATTATAAAGGTATGTATTTGGACAAACATTGTTTTCGACTCGAATACATTTCAATACAAGTTTCAGCTTGAATGAGAATGCTTCGTAGCTTGCACATCGGTATCGACCTGCTGAATAGTATTGTTCAAAATTTGAATAGAATGAATACTTAAAGCGTCAAATAACAGCTGCAAACCCCTCTGAAATAATCGAATAGATATTTGGTGGATCTGAACCCAGTAATCAAGTCGCAAAAGAGTGCGATCGATATACATCCTATTATATAAAAAGTAAAACGTTGTCAGGAGAAAAAGAGAGTAAACGAAATCTCGCAGCAATAGCAACAGAGAAAAAAAATTAATTACGAAGCATTCTAGCTCGACAATAATCGAATCGAGAGCTTGGGACACGTACACACAAGTGCAATCGCTTGAGGGCGGCATTCGACGAAGAAGATGAAGTCAAACCACACAAAGGGTGCGCTCTTACTCTCTAGCTTATCGTCTTGAAACAGTCATTTTGAGTTGCTCAGCTCTTATACTGAAAAGCTCGAGAGCAAGTTCTCCAATTGGCACACAGCACTGCTGTACACTGTGTGTTTATATATACATATTATACAGAGCTGCATCGTTCAAGACGCCCGCGCAGAAAAGAAAGATCCAAGACCTGCAAATAAGAGAATTACGCCTTCGAGAGATCCAATTACAAGGCACTGCATGAGAAAAAGAGAGAAAAGGATAGAGGGAGAGAGACAACGAGAGTATCAGCGTCTTCCCTCAAGCAGACGCATATCCGAACACCGCTAATTTCACGACCAGCCTCACCTTGAAAAGGGTTCAAGGTGTAGGGGTCACTTATAGACCCCTACCGTTCACTCAAACGAAACCAGCTTACTTTTATTTTAACTTTATCGATATAAGTCCAGGTGCGCACACGCATCACTTTATGTTGTGCTCTTATTATTTACATCGCGTTTATCTCGCCCTTTTCAAAATCATCCTCGAGTTAAATAATGTCAGTGAAATATAATCTTCATAGTTACCAATCAAATCAAGCTTGGAAATAAACTATCTTTTCAATCGTTATTCAAGTGCAAACTGTACAAATTGCGCAATATCAAGTAGTCTGACATTAGTAAAAAATATACGATAAAATCAGAGAAGCACTAGGGCATTAAATGAAATGAAATTTCGTTCTAATTGAGAGAATAGCATTACGCAATCATTTTAAATTAATTTGCCGGAGTTGCATTTTAACTACTTCATTGATAATGATGATTATTAATTTATTTGATAACTCTGCAGTAAATTAAAAAATATTTCAACAGACTATCGTTTGTTGTAAAGATTTGAGTACCGACAAGATGTTTTGTAAGCGATGTGTTAATTTTAATTCGAATATGTTTGCAAGCGTATATAAATTACATTTTCAGAATAATCCCCGACTTTCAACGATAAATTCGCCAAACTACGGTTCATAACTAATCTACGTTCTAAGAATGATATATTTAAGTAAAGCTTGTAAACGTCAATGTAATCAAAGGCCAAAGCCATGACGGCAGGCTTTCGTTAATTTCAGAAAGTTGATTTGAAAAATAAAACCGCGCATTCGTCTAGTTTATCATTTCAGATGTGGCGCCTGCAGCCAATGATTGTACAACTCTCGAATTTCATTTAAATGTTTAACCAGGTAAAGTTAGCAAGATTTACTTGCAAACGTAGTACGACTAGTTTGGCGAGTCTCAAATGTCGTTACTGCCAGAACGACCACTTGCAGCTTAGCGCACCTCAAGAATCCATGCACACACCAATGTCAGACGACAGTGGCGTATACACGCAAACATATACACATACACATACCCACACGCGCGCAGCTTGGACTACACGCAGAAGATTAAACTGGCGCGACTCGCTGAGGCAAACCACAAGCATAATGTTTGTTTTCGAATAACTTTCACACATTACGAGAGCTATTGTCCCTCTTGACTTGAAACTTGCAGAATAACAATAATCCTCTTTGTCGTATTCCTTTTAAATTATTTGTCAGAACCCGGCCGCGGCAAATTCAAAACCCGAGATTTCCATGTAGTACATCAATCAAAAATAACTTTCTGCACGAAAAAACAAAGTTCCATCGAAATGGAAAAGTTTATATATATGCTATTGTTGAAGAAGACGATGATTCCTCATTTACACAGAGAAAGCATACGTATCCAATTAATTGTCGAGCACTAAAGTGGCAATCGTTTAATACTTGATCTTGTGCTCTGAACCTCTGACATTTGGGCGGCTGCAGCGATCGATCTCTATTTCCAGCATTGAAGTCCCACATTGCATTCGTATAAAGACGCAGACCCGCAAAGCTTCATTGCAGATCGTTGAGCACGATCCGCCTTCATTGCCTCTTCTTCTTGTATTCCTTTGATATCGCTTATTGGCCACGATCATCGTATCCCGTCGACTTTATTCTCAAAAACCTTTTTACCACGACTATCTCTTATATTTGAGTAACTCGTATATCCAGCGCAGCTTTAATAATTTTATATTTTTCCCGACGAACCGGAAATAAATTAACAAAACGTTATTATTAACCGCCTCAAAGGACGATAAAGCAGTGATAAATCACTATGAGAATTTTAACTGATCTAATTCTTAACCTTTCGGTCGAACGAGTTTTCTCTAGTAAAGTGTAATAGGAAAAACTACAATGATAAGCACACGATCTACAGTCTGATGTACAATTTATAAGTATAGGTATACATCTAAACAAGTCAGGTCGAAAGTGGGGCCTAAGAGCAACTTCCGCCTGGTCGCAAATAAAAGTCTGGGTGTTTCTGGAGCCGCATTTCTTTTGTAAGCCTTACAGAGCCGGTACTTTGACTTTCGCCGTGGTGGCCTGCGTAGCAGCCGAGTTCGTTGTGTGGTCCGACTCATATATATATATATTGTACGCTTCGACGCCTAAGGTGGTCGACGACCGCGCGACAAACCAGCCGATATCTGTGTCATTTCATCGGGATCTCATGGAAAATGTCATCTTGTACTTGAGTGAAAGAGAGAAAACACACGGTACAGGCGGAGCTCTTCTTTTTTGTTTTTTTTTTTACGATAATCTTTGATCAGCCGTGTTTGTGATACGATGGTATATGGAGACCCATGTATTATTTTCTTGTACATGTCGCTCCATTAGGAACATCGCAGTTATTTTTTATAGACGCGGCAAAGTCTATTTCTATAAACCCTAGTGTGTGAAGGTACATATCAAATGAATGTGTAATGCGCGTTATTAGCTTACTAGTCGATTATTAATTATCATTAAGGGCCACACAATTATAGGGAAGATTGCCTTGCAAAATCTCTCAACAAATTACTTAATTGCGTCGAGCCATATAATTGCCGTTATCTGCAAGAGCATTTGGCGAAGCGAGTGAGACTCTCGCAAATGGGCCACTTTAACCTCAAGAGAAGCTAATGGGCTAGAACGATACCCTGTGTCGACTAATCCGACACCGATACACACGCATATATGTACATATACAAATACAATGTGACACTCGTTTGGCATCTTCTTGTATAAAGGAAGATAGTTGCTTGCGCCGCGCGCATACGCGTTGCGACTCAATTTGCCAACGGGTAATCCCGCAGTCTTCTCGTGTACTAATCGAGTTATGAGGCACACTTACTCGTGGCCACGACCTCCACAGACTATATATATATATACATACATATATGTATATATCACTAAATATATATCATGGCTCTGATGACGAGCTATAGTAGATACGCGCGAGACCCACAGTTTCGTCCCTATAATATAATAACCGCCTTCATCTTCAGACTTTGAAAGGGGACTCGAAACAAATTTTTTCTTGAATCTTCATTAAGTTGTGATTATGTTGTATGATATGTGTAGGTACAAAGCACGCAATGCTTAGGAAAATACAAATTATACGAAAGTTCGCATAGGTAAACAAAATCTTATAAAATTGTTCTCAATATAGTGGGTGAAGGGCTTTTTCTCGCTGAGTTTTGATTCGTAAAAAACTATCGACTTTTCGATGAAAATTATATAATATTACACTTAGTAATATGGTTTGCCTCTTGTTAACAGCATCACGTAATTACAAAGAGTATCTAATTAACGAAGACATCAAACTGATGTGACATACACACATAAAGCCAGCGTATAATGTACGAAGTAATAATATTATCTTTCGAGAGGCCAACGCCTATCATAAAGGATAAATCTGCATTTACATATAAGTAGTTCTCGCACACTGTCTTCTGCTAAATCTTCTCCTCTATTGAAATTTCATACCCGGAATTCACTTTGAGGGCTTTAGAGAAACTAAAGTCAACGACGAAATTATTCATGCAAGAAGTACAAATTGAAAGTGAAGAAGGTAAAAAAAAAATAATATTTAATCCGTTTAAGCTACGTTTTTTAGTGACAAACGTATTATAAATGCAGGCCTAATACGTCTCACGACTAGCCTACCTTATTTGACAAGAAATCTATTTTATAACTCGCTTTAAAAAAAAAGCGCAAGCTAGCGAAAATTGCAGTTTGAATTTCGTATCACTTTCATACGTTGTTTGAAAGTCAACTAACGAGTACATCATTCCTCTGTTCAATGTTTCAAGAACAAATATAATTAGAAATTGCGATGACAGCTCTTTGCACAATCCTCTTTTTTCGTATTCCCTTTGCATTCCGTATGCTTTATCTTTTCACGCCGTGTGCAAGAACATATAGTCACATAGAGAGAGAAAGAGAGAAAGAGAAAAAGAGAATATTGTCACCTCGCGAGTGTTCGCGTGCTGATGATCACTCGAATGGCAAATGGCGTACTATGCTCTGTTGTCTAATATTCGTGAATTAATTTCGTATTATCTAACCTCAACACGCTATAATTGCTAAAGGCATTTGGGTTTATTGATCCGCTTGTACATTGCGATATAATTTTTTAATTGTTCAATGGCGACGTTATACGTTTCTTTAAAAATTTAAGTCTACAAATGTTAGTTTCTATTTTGAATTTGACCCAGACGTCCGTTATATCTTATTCGAATGATAAAATTCTTTCTTAAATTTTGCAGGAACAAGGAAATTTTTCAGTAATGACAATAGCTAACTCATATTTATTTATGACTTTTTGAAAACGCTGTTTCATTAGTCATCCCTAGAATTATCGGCAACTTATTTTTTAATAGATCCGACGTTACATTTTATTGTATTGTAATTAACTGCTTTAAGAAGTGAATTCTTACCCTCCAACAAACGATTGTTTCTAAAATATTTGATCATTTATACACACACATATTTTCATCGCGGCTATTAGAATGGTAGAAATATCACAGAGATGAAAGGTATGGAATGAAACATGCAAATACCTCGCGCATGGATTCCTTTACATACGAAAAAGAAACAAACAATACATGCATGCAAGTAAAAATGAATACATATCTCTATTAAACGCAATAAGCTTGACGATTGTTGTAATTCGAACCCAACACTTGGCGATTAGGCGTACATATATGTACAATGTATGTGCGTGGGTGCACGATCGTAATTTCATCGGACGACTTGGCGATTGTATTACCGAGAGAGCTTGCGCATTCATATTCCACGAATAAAAATACGTTAACAAGCATGTCTCTTCTATCTCTCTGAACGCCGAGGCGACGACAATGTTAACTTCTGCTCATTTTACACGCATGCGAGAGCAGCTACTATATCTTTGTCAATCGGTGCAATCACACGGTATAATATTACTTATTTTAACTTGTTTTATTCGCTCGTGATAAACCGTGAAAATTCATCGAGTAACAGTTGCGATTTAAAAAAGAAAGAATACATGTGCAGTGTGACCTCGCTTCTCTGGCATTCCATCAAAATCCTGCAGAGAGAGAGAGAGAGAGAGAGAGAGAGAGAAAAAACTCGTTATACCGAGCATGCAAACTCATAATTGCGATATTCTATGACATAAAAGTCAAGCACGCGCTGTTAAGCTAAAGCAAGGAACTTGTGACAGCGAATCTAGTTCACCTACATGATCGAGACAAGTTTTATCGATGACGTTATGTGAAAGACTATATATACTCGCTCATTTATCTACACCAAAGAACGTTTTAAATATTGTGCAAGGTTAATTTGGTTCTTTAGAAAAATGTTATGAAGATCATATATGAATTAAATAGAGAATGCTCTTGATTAAAAGTTTAAAAGTCACCGTAATAACCTTTTGCGTTGTACCGGCATAGTACTTCCGAAAATTAAAATTAAAGGAAGAAAAAAGCGCCAAAGAAATGCTTTTCTTTACGAATGCGCACAGTGTTCTCGCAGTAAGAGTTGCCGAGCACCTTGATTGCCGGTGTCTAGCCGAGCGGCGCGACTGAAGCTCATTTTAAAAAAGTATCAAGAAACGAGAGAGAGAGAGATAGAGAATGATGCTCGGAACAAAAGGCGACTTTCTCCCTTTCTTAGTGAAAGATGCACAGACACCTGCAGTTCTCGCGCCTTAAAATCATCTCCACGCACAGGGCTTTCATCGATAATAGGATTGGCGAGAGTAGTCACGTGATAAAAAAATAATGCTCCGTAGTGAAGAAGAAGGCGCACACGCGAGGATGTACAAAGGATTACACGTCGTAGAATTGTTGATGTGTCTCGTGCAGATAGAAACAAAGAGGGAGCGAAAGACAGAGAGAGAGATAGAGAGAGAGACGGATACAAACTAAAGGAGCTGGTCACGAACGCTGATTTGCATGTGCGCGCCGAGACGGCCAGAATCCATCCTCTCTCTCTCCCTCTGTATTTCTATTTCGCTTTCTCAGCGGCTGCTGCTGCTGCCACTGTTACTGCGTCCTAAAGCGGATGTATTCACGGAGAGAGGATACACCAGGCTGTGTTTGCGTGTCACCCGATTGCACGCCAACCTCAAGATGCTACACCGATGCAACGAACAAAGCAACCATGTAAATAAGCCACAGACGATTCAAGATATAACTTATTATTCGACACCACAATGTTACTTGGACATTGTCCCTCTCGTCGATATGCCACCTGCAAAATTTGATTTCGTAGCTTGAATACTTGATTATATAAGTCGGCTAGAAGTGATCAACGATAATTGGTTTAGAATGCATTTCTTTGAATAAAAGAATACCTAAATTCTAGGAACATAGGATACTTGGATTTATCGGAACCAAATTTTCGATCCGTAAGTTTCTTCAAGAAAAGTTTAAATATAACAGTCTGAAAATCTGGGACACAACTTTAAATCATTGGAACTTTAATCGCAGAATCTGTACTGTATACTTATATGACAACGTACAATTTTTGTTGCCAAACTTTCGAATTCGCGCTTCATTGTTGGGAAGCACTAGCCAACTTCCCCAATACATTGAATTGAAAAATGATAAAACTGAAATTCACCGAGAGGGAGATACAAATACAGCTATACGATCCGAAATTGGAGGCCATAAAGCTTGACGCACAAAGCAGCGATAACTTTGAAAAATCCAAAAAATATACTGCATGGAGCTCTGTTCGCTTTGAAATAATGGATCGGCCATTATCGAAGCACGTCTAATTTAAAAGATAAATAGAGACAGATAAGCGTATAATAAAGAAATAAAAAGAAAAGAGTGTATACGGCGAAGAAAAGGAAAGAAAGAGTTGGATGGAGAAGAAAAGAGATAGCGAGAGAGAGGATATCGAAGAAGCGTATTTCAACGCTCGAGGATAATCTTCCATTCGTCGGGTAATCTCGGGGGCTACTTTAAACCCCGCGAGATCGTTTTCCGCCAGAACAGCGAATCTCTTGCTGAAAATAGGATTGACACCAAGACGCCGACACAATTCGTTATAAAATGTTGAATTAGAGAACATCGCCATAGCATAAATATCGATTATTTGCCAAAGCGCCCTGGGCTCCAGCTCGACAAATCCTTTTTATTGAGCTTTCAACGCAACGCTCAAAGCTCTGATTTATAGGATGACGGTGACTCTGCATTTGCTCCTTTTTTCCAATCTATGGCCTCGCTTTACATTGAATCTCCCCGTCAATAGTGTTAGTGATCTATTTATTAACTGATCCATCAACGTTTTATGTCCAATTTTTAATTTCATGATTGCCGTCAACTTATATCTGAAGTTTTCGCGACATCGATCACTTATCGATTGACCTAACATTTTGGTTTTGACATGATATACTAGTAAATTGATTACATCATAAGTAATAGAACCAACCGAAAATCAATGAATGAATAAATAATGGAATTATTCATTCTGAATGGAAAGTAAAGTATCAGATTGATTCTACGACCGACTGATCAGAAATAACAAATTCCCTTGCAATTCTGGGACAATGAAAAAAATCAGCGTCGAATCGATGGAGAGTAGATCGCATCATCGACGCAGCAACAGAAAAAGGAGACCTAACGAACGCGATCAGATTCCCGATTCATTAGGCAAAGGCTTCAGTACGCTTGTCGTCGTCTGAGTCTGTAATCTATCAGTTCCCTTTTAGTGCGCGTAAAAGCGGCAAAATTCTCTTTATTTTTCTTTTTTTCTAACTTCTCACACACACTTGGGACCTTTCAAATTGTCAGTGGCGCGAGAAAATGATCTAAATTTAGACTTGACCTTTATACTATATATTTTTGAAAAATACGCGCGGTTGATGTTTGCTACTCTTATTCCCGAGGTGCAGAAGAGATTTCCTTCTTCTTCTTCTTTCCACTAAACAATTATCGTTTCGCTAGATACAGCGAATTACAGAAAGGATGGAGGGAGAGTGTGAATCTTTTGTTTCACGAACTGAACAACGAAATGGACTTGAAGGTAGCAATGAAAGAGTCCGTTGTTACAGCCAACCGCTCTTCTTGTTTCTCTTTTTTTTTTGTTTCTTTTCGGTCTTTCGCGGAGCGACGGTTAAACGCCTACACCCTCGCCAGCAGACTTTGCCTCTATACACCATATACTTTTCCGCGCTCCACTGAAAACAAGCTAAGCCATTGAGAGAAGCCGCGTACTAATGAGCAGCGCTGTGTAAATCTTTCGAATTTATCTTATCTCTGTCTGCAGGCTACGCACTTGCTTTTTTCGAAACATGTTCTCTCTACATTTCTGAATCAGTCATGGATCACTTCTCTCGATGCATCAATCCTAGCTGTTCTTGAATAAAATTCATTCACAACTTGCAAACAATATTCGAGAGATTAATTAATAACAACATTGATTTATTGCAAAAAAATCAACCGAAGGCTACTTCATTATTAACAAAAACGAGAATAATTATATAATTTTTGCTCTTTTAGGCTCAACTTATAAGTTATTGACAGAATTCTCTATGCACTGAAGGGTGTACTTGAACTAATGGAATATTAGAAGGTTCGCGAAGAGTTGGTTGAAAAGTTCGTTTGGAAAAGTTTGTAATAAGTGCGACAGGTTTTACAAGAGACTACAGCCACGCTATACATAATATATAATACAATGCGAGGGGCTTATTTTAAGGCAAAGTGTACTCCTTAATATTTTGCGTGTAACAAGAGGGAAGGAGAGAGAGAGAGAGAGAGAAAGCGATAGTAATGTGGAAAAGCCAAAGTAGAAGTTTGTAAACAATCGCTTCCTCGCATACCGTAAGTTCACAGACACGACTCTGTTGATAATGCAAGCTCAAGCTTTGCATTTGAAGACTGTATTCTGTTTGCAACGATACTATATATAATATATATATATACAGTTAATGCTGCTCCTGCTGCTGAGGTGGCAAGCTTGAGATTTGGAGCGCGCAAAATTAATTGGGTGAGCGTTAATTAGTCACATGGAGAGAGAGAGAGAGAGAAGGATTTCTCGTCACTTTGCACTCTGCACTGACAACATAATGATGCCTCGTCAGCTCGCCTCCATTAAACCAGTGCATAACTAAATGCCTTTTGTTTTCCCATCGCGCATTAACATAGTTTATCTCGACTTTAAACTATACACTATACTTGCTGTTCGCTCCGAATATTTGGCGACACGGTCACCGTGAGATGCACCTAGTGTACTTTTAATTGCTTTAGCTATGCATCTCTCAACATACATCAATGTATGGTTAACGTATGTATATTTATAATTTCCTTTTCAGTTTCGTACGATGTGCAATTAGAGCGTGTTTATTTCGATGAAGCGATTTTATGACGAAACAAATGCATTTTCATAAATGTACTAGTTCAGTTATTATCTAAATCTTATGTGTGACACTACTTCCGTAGACGTTGCAACTTTTATCAGATGATGATGTATTGTCAGATAATCCTTGAAATATTTATTTCCATTGCCAGAATGTAGTCCAGTCACCATTTGTGTATTTACGTTTTAAATCGAATTATAGTCAATGCGCGAAATATTGAATAAGTCAAACAAATCTAATTGAACTTTTCTTTTAGATTGATAAGCACGATTATTCCGCCAACTTAAAAAAGGGTAATGAACCGCCTTTATCGGGATAATAGATAATTAAGTAAAAACGAACCGTCAAGTTGAGAGTTAAAGGAAAGCATTGAATCTCCGCAAAAAAGAGAAAGTAAAATAGGCAAGACAGTAATGCGGCACCTATATACGCAAACAGATGGACACAGACTAAATAGAGGGAGGCAATGAGAGAAATGGAGATAGAAACGAGACGTATATAAACACGGAAAAGCGCAAACGGTTCCGAACGACGAATTATTCCCGCGGGGATAAGAAATGCTCCCTCGCTGCTGCTTCTGCAGCTACACTACACACACGCGAGCACATACACATAAGGAGCCAACGAGTGCGATCGGTCGAAATCTATATCTCGGAAGCTTTAAAAAGCTTGCAGTGCGAACCTTTCCTCCGCCTCCTCTCTCTCTCTTTCTCTCTCTTTCTTTCTTTGGATAAAGTTCCTAGACGCCGCCGCCGTTCTGTGTGTAACGGGACACTTTATCCCCGTCTCGTGACATCGTTTCTTCCGTCTCAGGGACTTTTTGCACGGAAAACGTCTCTATATATTTGCGCGTGTATGCTTTCCGCGATGGGACCGTTCGAGCTTTCCTTCTTTTTTTTGTTAACATCGCTTGCCAGTTGCACTTCGTAAAATTCATTTCTTTTTATGGCACAACGTCATCCTCATTCGTGTACGGTATGTCGAATTTTTCAAAATACTCGTAAATGTTCTCATTGTACAAAGAACAAAATAAAACATGTGTTATAGTATTTTAATAACAAATGCATTTAACAATATTTTTTTTTTATTTTTTAAATTGAAAGAGGTAGAAAAACGTGCAAAAGTTCATTAAAATATCGTTTAAAAATATACAATCATTGACTGACGTTCAATTCAATAGACACAAATACATAGTACATAGCTCTATTATCCATAGAAGTGAAAGAAAATAAAGCGCCAACGACATACTGATAAAAATTCCTCATACGTAAACAATTATGAGGCCTTTTATAAATTTCTTATGGAATATCTCTCACTCTCGAATGAAATACGAGACGTGCGCAGTGAAAAGACGCGCAGTGTGGTAAAGGGTGTGCAAAGTCCCTTTCTCGCCAGTGTGAATGCATCGATGCACCCGGCATACAAATAGACTTTCATCCATGCTCTCGAGGCTGCGAAGACGCATCACGATGGTGAAAAGCCTTTCTTTCTCTTTCTCTCTCAGCGAAGAAAAGCTACTGTGCCCTTATCCTGTCGTTCTCATCTCCATTACACAATAAAGGTAATGACATTCGAGGGGGCTGTATATATATATACGAATGTGCAATATATAGTGCATCCGGCCTGACGAAATTCGAAATTTGATTTATGACGACCAATGTCGCGCGATATTCAGCCAACCGAAATCACAGTGCTGCGACTTCCTATCCCTTTGAACTTTCGCAACTTTACCTAATGAAGATGCATGCCTCTCGCCGCGTTTGCTCGAAAATGTAAAATTATTATCAACCGGATTCTACTCTAGTTAGCGTCGTTGCATGAGCGCCGCGTTTGATATCAATCATCAACAGTCGCGCAAACTCCCTACATCCTGCGAGATACAATTTGACGAGGATGGAGAGATGGATAATATTTTTAAAAAGTTACTTATATTGCGCATATAACTATGAAACGGATCATGCTTTGTACATTTAAATGAAAAAACAGTATACTCTTTCTAAACGCAAAACCATCGTTCTTTTCAATATAATATATACTAACAAATAATAATTATTTTGTATGCATCCCGATACATAAAATTTAGACCTGAAGATGAAGAATGCAATACCGAGAGTTTTGCGCTCGTTAAATCTACACACACATGCCTATGCAGTGCCAAGTTTATCCAGGGTAATTGACCCAAAGAGAGAAGACTCTAAATTGAGCATAGAGGCGTTTACACACCCTCTCGCGAGATACAGCGCATTCACTCTCTCATTGGGCTCCTTTAATGCACGTGTATCATAATGTTATCACTATGCTGCGTCTACATTAAAGCTTTCGTGTTACGATGAAGGGCCGGTTTTGAAGTCTAATGTATACAAAAATTAGATAAACGTTAGCTATTTTCATCATATAACCAGTTTATAAAATATTTTCTAGAGCTTGCATATTTCTTATGAATAATATTTGTTTGTATTTTGATTGTCAAACTTACCAGTATATATAAATAATCGTTGATCTTATCAATAACTGTGACATATTATACTTGTCCTAAGGTGATTCATTCGATTTCTAAAAACTAACGTTTCTCCAGATGCACCGGTCAGGCTGAGAAAAGAATTCTTTCCACCAGCTTAATGAATGACATCTGACCGTTAGGTGAAGTAGATTAAATCGGTCCCATAAAATGCGCTCTAGATGTAATCGGATATTGACGATAGATGACACGCATATATGAATTTGTATCTGCATTCGAAGGAATTACATTGTGTATAGATGACTATGCCCGACGAATAGCATTAATAAATCACATAACTACAAAGAATTTGTCAACTGATATTTTTAAATGAACTTTTCAAATTTGTGCTTCCTTAAGTTAACAAGCTAATCTAAATTAATTCGTTTCCATCATGAAATTCAGTTGAAATGTAACTTTAATTTAACCTACGAGTGTAATCCAGCTAGTTGAAACCGTCATTGCTTTCTTTGAACTATCGATAAATACTATATATATTCCATTGACATAAGATCTACATATTTTAATTCGAAACTACAGCAATATTTCGGTTGAATACAAACGTGAGAAACGAAAGTGCATTGTATAAAAATGACTATGAAATCACGTTACGGGAATTCATAAAGATACAAAAATTATTCAGTTAATGATGTGAAATTTAACACATCCATTTGGTATGACAATCGTATATTCGCACAAGACTAAGTGATTTCAGAGTAATTCACGTTAATTATCATTTTTAATGACTCGACGTAAACATGCTACTGACACGCTTCAAGTTGAGTTAATTATGAGTTTTGCGTATCGTTGAGAATGAACCTACCGATATGTGGAATATGCCAAATTGGAATTTTGCCATCCCGTCGTATTCAATCTGATTGAATAACTGGGCCGTCGTTATACACATAAATAAACAAACAAATAAACAACATTTGCTTTTGTAACAGTTTTTTTGACCATCATCAATTTCACGTCAATTTGCTGAAAATAAAAAAACTAATAATTCCCGAATAACGTTGCTTTCACATTTTGTCACAACTTTGCAGTTAGTACTAAATAAATAATGAGTCTATGCATTTATTCAAGCGTTATACCATCGACGAAGAAAATATAGAACCAAAAGGTCTCATCAAATACATAAAAATACAACATCCGAACATTTTGGGCAGACTTTTATTCAAAACGAAAGGATAGTAAAATTTACCCCGTTGAGGAAAAATTCATCCAGGCTCTTGGTATTGATGCCACAAAAAAGAGTCCTAATGCCATTTCATTTCCGGTAGATTGACGCCCCATTATGATGCCGATATTTTCCATGTTAACTCGAACGCACATAGGGGCCTCACGTTTTGAAAAGGGTTCAGAATACATTAAATGCAGCGTGTGAATTGGCATATATGTGGATTCGATGGAATGATGGGGAATGAAAAAAGAAGAAAAACTGAGATGGAGTAGGCGGATGATGTTGAAAAAGCCGGACTTGACACGAGCGAAAGAGAGGAAAAGGGCAAAAAGAAAAGCTTGTTCGTCTGGTTTACCTGTCGATGTTCAACTACTCGATATTTATCTTTCCCATTCCTAATGTTTTCTGTTTGCGCTTCCACGATTTTTCATTCTTTTCTACACACACACATGTAGCAGTTCTCTCGAATTTTCCTACAAGATTGTTGCTTTCGTTGGACAGGAAAAATTTGGTGAAATATTATTATTCCGATAATAACAAACAGTAAGCGTAGCTTAGCGAAATTAGTGGACTCGCTAGTATCTCATTAATTAAAACCTCTGTAGTGACATTGTGGCATTGAAAAATACATACCAAAGCAAAGTATTATGATTTATCGTGAGGTAACACTGAGGTTACAGAGCAGGTCGCCAAGGGTTATTCGCATTGCCCGGAGAACTTCCGTGTTGAAAAAGCAGTCAACGAAAGGCAGCGTATAAAACCTCCCCCCTCTCCACCCCCAAGATTACCAAAACAAACGTGAAGGCTCTCTTCCTCTCTCTCCCCTTTTTCTCTCGACGCAGAACCTTCCTCAATGGTGTAATTACATTTGGCGTGTTTCCACTGAGATGGTAAAATACACACTACCAGTGCGGTTTATTGTTGAACGGTCCCTTGGACAAAACACAATAACGCTCGTTGACACATACTGCAATATTGCATAGCGTAATGCAGCATCAGCAGCAGCATCGCTATCGTTTTCTTTTTCTCTGCCGTGTAGTATTTTTTCCGGCGTCTCGCGCTCGCGCGTATCTCCATCTTGGTAGACAATGGCGGCGTTGGGGGGGCCTACAGCCGGTTCTTGACACGCAGCACACAGCTCGAAGGCCCAACACCAAGAAGAGAGAGAGAGAGAGAGAGAGAGAGAGAGAGAAAGAAAGAAAGCGCGCGAGAGGATGTAGGGAACCCCGACTATGCTACACATAACTCGGTGTGCGACGTTGCCAGACGTCGGCAGCAGCGACGGCGGCAGTGGTCCCCGAGAGAAATGGCCTTGCTCTTTCTTGGCCGGCTGCATAGACTTAATACCTACTCGGCTCTACGTACAGACGCGGAAGAAAGACATTTAAATCTAGGAGGGTGTGTGCACTACCGTCGAGGTCTTTCTCTTTTCGTCTTTTTTTTTGCTGCCACGTGCAAGGTTTTTCTTTTATATCAGGCCTTTATATCCTCTCTACTGACGCACCATTGCTGTACGATCGAGGGGTACTGCAAGGAAGGAAGGAACACGTATTGTTGATGGAAAAATGTCAAAGCTTTGTATTATACCGATGAAATGTGTATGCATGTGTCGCTTCCTCCATTTTATTATGTTCAGCGTAACGACGTTTTAATCAATTAATGGCCGGTGAAGTGGATACTTCGCACACAATGAACGGTCCCTTTTGTAGGAGAATTTTGGACAGCAGTCCGGAGTGCTTGGTTGGAGGAGTGCACCCTGTTGACCATTACATATAAACCACTCAATTTTGTATGTATACGCGTACGATGGGTACTTCTTAGCTGAGAGCACGCGTTGTTTTTAAAGATTTTTTCTCTTTTCTTTTTCTAATCTGTGAAGAGCCTCAAAGGACGATTAATTGCATTGACGAAAGATAATACCAAATAAAATTGGCCACTTCGAAGTTGACTAAATTATACGGCTCAGTAAAGAATAATACTAAGACACGAAACGTTTCGCAAAAACTGTCATTATACACAAAAATGTTATCATTCTGGTATGCAAATACAAAGTCAAACGACATACAGTTCATATTGTAGTGTGTAAAGTAAAGTATGGGAAAAAAGTCGTTTTGAAATGCAAAGGCCAAAAACTCCTTAAAATGCAAATCTCCAAAGTCAAGTCAAACGCGAAGAGTCAATCAGGGTTGTCGTTCTAAACGACTTTTTAGGAGGCCCTTAAAAGCTGCTCCAGGGTAAAGTTACGTAAACGTGGGCGAAAAGCCCATCGAAATAACTACAAAAATTACCAATTCCCCCTTTCATCTATAGACTCCAAAAGCATCAGTGCACCATCGAAACACACGCGCGCATACACAGGAAGTGAGAGAGAGAGAGAGAGAGAGAGAGAGTGTACACAGAGATACACGTGCACGATCACGGTAATTAATAACCGCTCGATCCGCAATATACCCTCGGCGTGTGCAGTGGTAAACAAACGCAAAGGGTGTAAAGACGCGAACGTATACACACATTACGTGCGTATTTCGCAAGCTGCACAGAATGCACGTTAGTCAAATCGTTTATCGACGTGCACGGGCTTTGATCGCGGTTAACGGTATGAACAGCATATTCAATACTTGCCTTTCAAAGCTCAAACAGACTTGTGTATGGTTTGGTGTTCAAATCGGGATATATATCGATTTGGAAATTTGATTCGCAAAATTATATTGCAGCATTACTTTCTTCTATAAGTTCTTCTATAAGTCGAATAATACACAAAGTTAGTAATTTTCTTTTTCTTATTCTACATTCGCATTTATATTTTCAATTATTCTGATGCAACGTCATGACCTATGTCATAGGCTAATTCTCAGACACCATACAAAATTATCCAGTGATTGGAAATTTCCAAGTAGTCATGAGATATACGCAGGTTATATATCTGTTGTAGAAAGAAAAAGGTACACACGGCGATGATTAAAAACGGTAATTCGCGCAAGAAAAAGAACCTGGCTTCACGATATAACGTAGTCGCGCGGGGCCACGCGTTCGTACACGCGCATATTTTGCACCTTCATACTCAAGCATCGAGTTCTCGAGGTAGCGAAAAGGGAAAGAATGTGTTAGTATGCGCCTGGTTTTGTGCATATAGGTGTGTGGTGTGTACATGTGTATAGGGGACCAGCTGCTAGCCCTCAGGGGCTTTGAATCTTTGATGGCTCGCGTGACTCGACGGTCGCAAGATGGAATTGAAGTGGTCCATTCCTCTCTCTCGCGCTCTCTCTCTCTCTCTCTCTCTCTCTCTCATACTTTGTCAGCTCCCGAGGCAAGAGACAGGCTTGCGGCGCTTTCTTTTCGCGCTTCTGCTCGCGAGTATACGAGGAAACAAGAGACTAAGGATATGGACCCGCGGGAGCTTGAAAGTTTGAGGCTGCTGTTGCCGTTGCTTCCGTGTATACAGCACGTTGAAAAATTTGCGCGCGAACGACAAACACTGACGCGATCCACACAATGCAACCACCGACATGTCGCTTGAATTATTTTTAACATTTGCATGTATGACAGTCCTTGCTCGCTTATGCTTTTACTCGCTCCGCATTACGTTTATGCTATTTTTAATTTATCCCGCTGACTTTGTCCAACGGATATGACATTGATATAAATTTCATTAATACACTACGAATACTGCTTTTAACGAATACAAGATTAATTTCAGACATATGCATATACATATGATTAAAGAGCAATTTCAATCCTACCAATTCGTATAGAGAAATGAAAGGGAAGAACAAAGAATGTCATTCCACTGACATGGAATTGAGAAATATTTTAATAAAACGCTCTCATCGGACAAAATAGCCAAAATCAAGTACTCGAGCGAAACGGAGCACACGGAATCGCGGAGAAAAAACGAGCAATACGCCGTCGGCCGTATAACTCTCTGACGCGAGGTCGATTTGAATGAGTAGTGGTGGCAATAACCAATATACGACGTGTCGTATTACTCGGGCTTTTTCCCTCGCTGAACGAATATCGGTTGAGAATTAATTTCCGAAATGAATATTGTCCGCCGCTTAACGAATATCGAATGTATTTCATTTTCATCGAGTTCGTGTATACATCTCATATACAAAGAGACAGTTCATTTTTATTCTTCTTCCTATACAGATGCACACGTATATATCTAACAAGTAAGCTTTAATACCGATGCCCGACTTTATTTTTTGTATGTTTTTTTTATGATCTATATGTCTATTATTCGACGCCTGTATGTATGCTGTAAAGAGCTTGTTAAACGTACTATTGGAACAAACGAATATTCGACCTGCTGGTTATGTGCGACAGTTAATTGGATAGACATGAACCTCAGTACGTATATGTGATATATATATGTATGATATCGCAGCTAGTATTCCATAGTCAGATTTTTTTCTCCGAACGAGGTAGAATCACGATATTCATACTGCTTTTAAAAACGGACAGTTCCATTGGAAGCTGCAATTGAAAGGTACATGTTCGATTACCATGCGCATAGCAATCAAACTTACTTTAGACAAATAATTAAAGAAGTCAATTCAATCCACTTTTTTTTACTACCAGAAAGTAACGTTTACCGTTTATTTCTTTTTTCTGCTATTTTTTAATTTGAGTTCTAAGTAATAATTCATGCTCATCTGTTCAATTATGCGCTTTTAAATTTTAAATTGATTTCTCGTCGACAATCTAGATTCTATGAATGATTAAACTGTAGAGTAAATTGTTCAAATGATTAGAACAAACAAAATGTTATTCATACGAGTACCTGCATCATCGAAGAATAGCTCGAGAGAATGAAAAGACAGCAATAAATCCTGGATAATTTACTAGTTGAAGAAAGTGTCAATAATGGGGTATGTGCAAGTGGAAGCCCCGTCGTCGAAGTTAAATGAAGCACCGATGAAAAAAAGTCGAGCAAGTGAAGTGAGAAGAAAGAAGGTAGCTCGTAAAAAAAGAGAGAAAGAAAAAAAGAAGCGCGAGGCTTGCTGCGCGAGAGAGAAAGCCAGTGAACGCGAGAGTACCGTAGAAAGACAAATAATCGGGAATGTTGAAAAGTTGGTGGGCGCGAAAAGTTGGGCGTATGCGCGGAGCAGAGAAAAGAGACAAAGCACTTTTTCAGTGAGAAGTGCACGAGTGTAAGGTTGGCCGGAAGGGCTGCCATGCTTTATCTAGCGGAAGTGACGAATGGCTGCCGAGTGCTCCCTCTCTCTCTTTCTCTCTTTCTCCCTCTCTCTCTCTCTCTCTCTCTCTCTCTCTCTTTCTCGTTCCCTCTTTCGATCGGTTTTGCGGAGATCTCAACTTAGTGTATGTGTGTGTGTGTGTACGCGCGTGCGTGCGTATTGCGCTCACACTGTATACAGTGATATTTATGCATGCCCACGAAACCACTCGAGTATGACGCCAATCCTTTGTCCCTTCAATCCTCTCTCACTCTCGGTCTGGCTTGACTTTCTTCTTTGACGTCTCCATTATGTGACAGCGACGTAGGAAGCCACCGTGAGTCTTCGTTTTTCGCTGTTTTTTCTTGAAACCCAGACTTAATGAACCGCGAGATTAACAAATTGTTTACTCAGAGCAAGCCTTCTTGCAATCTTCTTACAACCTAGAGATTCACTCTGGGCTTTAATCATTGATGCGCTTTAACTTAATGACTATTGACTTTTGTATTTTCTTTGACTCAGTTTTTTTCTACAATTTTACTCTTTGAAGGGAATCCCTTACTTTGTAACCGGACAATTTTTCTTTCGTAAAACACTTTATTGGTTTACACTAGCCTTTCTCTTACATTAAAAAACATTACCTAATCAAATACGCCTGCTACGGAAACGACGTATGCCACACGATAACATCGCAACCACCTTATCTTCATTACATCAACGAAATTATTAGACAACGCTGAGAATCCATTGATATCAAATTGCTTGATTGAACAGTTGGATGCCTTTGCAACTTCACTTGTAAGCTCACGCAGAGTTGTGAATTCCCGAGTGGCGTATTTCACGAATCGTTCTCTCTCCCTCTCTCTCTCTCTCTCTCTCTCTCTCTGTTGCCAAAATACAATTATTCACGACTACGCGGTTGGCATCAGACTGCTTACAATATTACCAATGGGCTTGCAGAGCACCTCACTATTGCTACCCAAATGCGAGTACGTTGGCTATAGCCCGACATTGTCGTCATTTAATTAAATGCATTTTCCGAGATCCTATATAGATCGTTCCTCTCTCGGCTACACCTACATTACTCGACATGGTATGGCGGTTAACATGCGTTTGCCTGCAACCATCTATGCACACATACACACATAGTCGTTGGTCTCTGGCACCATGCGACTGCTTCGTGGTTTCGCGAGCAAAAATTGTTTTATTGTTAGCACCGCACGCGCCCGCGGACGTAGCGAATTGTTTGTACGGTATTCGTGGTTTCGACTCTGTTGTTCGATGAGAAATTCATCGCGTATTTGGCATTGGAACTTTTGTGTAATATATGGCTTTTTAATGTCATCTATATTATATAATTTGATTGATCCAAATAAATGAATTAATTATGCCGGTCTTTTTTTAAGGTGAGTCATGGAGGGCTATTGTTATACTATGTGTCAAACGTGTTGTTGAGTAAGTAGTAATCTATTCTTATTTTTGAAATACAAACACACTCAAATCATTGAATATTGTTAAAAGCATCGTCACTTCTAAGCTCGTATCAAAGACAGCGCTATTCTCAATAAACAAAATAAAATGAGTAATGAATCGATCTACCGAAATGCGATATTGAACGTTTTCGATAATGCAAATAAATCGGGCAATGGCCATCGTAGATATGCTGTGTAGCGATATCGCGCCGGGACGGACGTATAAGAGACAAATCGCGGCATTAATCGTTGAAGTGTCTCGGCCTTATAGCCGGCAGGCGGCTAATTTCAAGCCCCCGGCAGATGATTGATATCGAACGACGCCCTGATTAATTGTCCAGCTCATTAAGTCAAGCTCAGCTTGTATATTTCCGCATCGGAACTCGTGACGCTCTCAATTTGTCTCTCCTACTCTAACCCCCTCTTTTGCTTACATTTAAACTTGGCATACATTATATATACATATATATTGTTTTCGACAAATCGTTGAACATTCCAAAATTGCTATCCTGCATAACTCGTGGCCTTTCTATTTGTTGGTACTCTGATAAATATTGCATACATCCAACAAACTCTCTTCAGGAGAATGTGCTTTGTTTATTTATCTATTAACCACCACCTGGGTGTTACATTTCCCTCTTTGGGTTGGATAAATAATTTAATATTAAAGTAACGATAAACTAAGTATAATAGCGACTGGCGTCAAAAAACACACCCCAATCACTTTATTTGAACGATGTCCCGATATATTCCCATTTATTAATTGATTAGATGAGAGGCTTACACATGATTAAATTTTTGGATATTTTAATTAACGAAGCGAGTAATATAAAAGCCTGTACTTTCCATATTCCCGTACTTCAGCACTGTAAAAAGAGTGACAAAACTGTACAAACAAGCCTTACAACACAGCATCGAATTAATAGTGCAACATTCGCGCGCGCAAGCCTCGATGTTTGCCTACATATATCGCAGCAATAGCTCTGCATCACTTTATTTAGCGCTTGGAAACTTCTTGCCTTTCACTCGGTTAGCGTACGTGCGGGGGCGGCTGTCTATGTGTGTATGTATATGTACTATAAATACAACCAAGCGACTCGCGCAACTTTATCCCGACTTGCGGTGAATCCATCCGTCAGTTGGTGGTGGCTCAGTGGTATCTCGTCGACGATTAGCAGCACAGAGCTCTCGGCTAATTGGAAAGACTAGTTGGACTACAGACTTGCCGCTTCTCCTTCTCTCTCTTTCTTTCTGTGTAGTGCTTTTATTCTCCAGCGAAACCAAAGTTTCCTGCTCGATTATTTTCTGGATGCGCTTTTACCTTTTCGTGAAGCGAAAACTCTTCAGCCCTCTCCCCTTCTCGATCTAGTGTTTTTTTTGCGATCCAATACTTATCTCTTTGCCTCCTACTAATTATCTTCTATCTGTCGTTGTAGACTTTTTTGGAGTAAAGTTTAAATAATGGACGGAAGTTACTCACTTCAAAGCTTTGTTGTACCAAGAGTTTATTGTTTTCCTTTGTCCCCTGTTTCTGCCTGGCGCGATAGTTTAATTTGCTTAATTGAAATGTATTTGATTTTCTTCTGGAGATCCTAACTCGGCTAGGTGAGCAATAACTTTTTTTAGAAACATTTGAATACTAATTAGATTAGTGCGTACGATTTCGAAAACATGTGTTATTCGACTCTTTCGGAATTGTTTTGATGCGAAGTGTTTATGTAATTTGTGTAATTTTTTATTGCTTATAAATTTGATTTCTCGACGTGATTTATTGTAAAAACTAGATATGTATCTATCTTTGACAATTTAATTAAATTATCATGAATTATGATTTATCCACACACTTACAAGTATGAATACGTATTCTTGTATAAAAATGAATTTTTTTAAATCATCTTTTATTTTTCCGTTTATATTCAACTTTTATCAACTACCGCAAAGTCGACGATAAAAAATAATAAGCCTTTCCATAAAGTGCGCGCAACATATCTTTTTTAAAGCTTCGCGCGCATTTAATCTTATCTCGCAATTATTTTTAAGACACACAGTAGCAGTGTGGCAGCAAACGGTAAACCTCGAAATATTTCTTTTGACTGCAATTTTTTTACTTTTTTTTTATTTTTGCTCTAGAGTCTCTTATTTTTTAAGACACTTAAACTCTGTCGTCTCTCAAGATTATATATCTCTGGAACAAAGTTTCGTATAGAAAAGTTGGAAAAAAATTGTGTACACACATACTAGGGGTTACTCATGCGAGAAAATCTCGAAGGAAAAGGAACGAGGTAGATCATGCTGTAGCACCTAAGCCGCTCTCCGCATGCTTGGAAAATCAGAGTGTGCAGCAGCAGCAGCGGCGTAGCAGCTTCTTTTTTGTACTTCTTGTAGCAAGAGCGCGAACTTTGCGACCCCCATGGGAAGAAGAGCGCTCACGTTTCGTGACTGTGCGCCTGGACACTCGTTATCGGTGGCTCACCTCCTGAACCGGACGTACCTTCTCTTTCATTCTCTCCCTTTTCCTCTATATCTACCTCCCCCGTCATGCTTCTACCTCCAGATCCTTGTCTTTCTTCGCGCCAACACGAGCGGATTTGCGGTTACTTCGTGCACAACCCACTGACAAATTTAACAAGCTTAAGCTACGATAAATAAAAGTGGCAGACTTTCGAAAGAAGCACGTTTCAATTTCAACGCAGACTTAATAATAAAGCTCTATTTATCAATTAATTCATTTTATTTTGCAGTGTTTGTATCAAACAATTTCAAGATAAGCGATTTCTACTAAAAGATTATTGTAAATATAGTTAATAAAGAATGGCGTTCAAAGGAAAAAATGATTAGTACATCTCAACTTAGTCAGTCAGCAAAGCCCATCAGTAGCCCTGCGTACTTCGTTCAATAGTCTGTTCCTATCCAATTAATGTCTCATATTGAATTGATAACATTTCACACACAACACGAAGATGAAAATAACCAATAACTCCACTTTTTTGTACACAAAATCTATTCTTTATGTTATTGTACATTTTCATAAAAATTGAGAAAAAAAATACATTCCGCATATAACGTAGAACTTCATATGCATGTTTTAAAAATATATGTACAAAGGATCGGCGACGCACGTTAATATTGCATATAACTTTCATTGTTATGCATGTATAACAAAAAAACGCGACATATTTTTCTCTTATTATAAAGTCAACGTGGAAAAAGAAATTTTTGAAAATTTTTTATAAAAATACCAGTGTAATTTTCCCAAGAGATGCCACGAGTATCGGTTCTCGTCGATACTCGTTTTGTTTGATAGAGAGGTAACTCATTTAATGAAATTTATCAAAGTATTAAATTACAGTTTCTATAATCCATATCAGTACCTTCAGATCGAACGTCACCATGAAATGAAAAAAAAGAAGTGCCATACGTAGTCTCCGATAAAGTGGAAAAACGGCGTGTCATAAATATTCTACATAGACATGAAAGAAAAAACACATCAGATTGATTTCGAAATTTCATGTGTATAAGCAAGCAATAAGGTGGATGCTTGCTGGCACTCATCTCCTTCGTGTTTTTTGTCAATTCTCCTGACTTGGTGTGCTCACGACATCCGGTGGTAATATCCTTTCAGTTTACGCAATTGTGTCGAGCGCTCCATGAAAAGCAAGCGCGACGAATGCGTACACGCGCGCGATGCTCGCGCTACTCGCACATGTGTACATATATAGAGTCGATGAAAAAATAAAAGCGTCAAGCGAGGAAACAAGACAAATAGGGAATAGGGAAGAATATGGCCAATGGAAAGAAAAGAAGGAGTCGGAAAATGTAATAGAGAGGCGGGAGATAAACATTACGACGGGGACGAAAGAAAAATGCGGAAGAAAAGAAAGAAGTCGTGAAAAATTGGATAGTATGCATAGGAGGATTGAACTGAAGGGATTTTTATTGTCGACATTATTCTTGTACTCGTTATATCGGATTACATCACACATCCTACTGACCTTCAAATGCTTATCTTTTGTAGTCAAAAATCCCTTATTTATTAGTCAAATACTCTATGCCACGTGGCCTGTAACTTGAACTCTAAGTGATTTACGATTGCCCATATATTTTCCAGTAACCGTTTTAATAGAAAATACCTTATAGGAATCTATTTGTTGGTCAGAATTTACTTCTTAATTATTAAATCCAATACCAACAATAATAATTTCTATTCTATTTCAAGCCTCGATCGAATTTTCGTGAATTTTTAACGTAACGTTTGTCACGGACAAAAGGCAAATATGCAAAAAGACGAAGAAGAAAGCTAGGAAAACAATCCACCACAGAAGCAATTAGGTAAAAACATTCGAGGCTAAAAGTAAATGTTTGTTTACTGAAACGAAAGGGTGCTCGATAATAATGAAAAGCGAATTTACGAATGCTTGAATCACCAGCAGCAACAGCAGTAGCATAGACCCCCGTGGGTTATTTACGCGATGGCGTAGCAAAGTAGAAGCGCGCGTGCGCGATAAATCGGCTAATTCTCACTGGCTGTGCGGCGCACGTGTGCACAGTCAACAAACAGCCGATAAGTGTTCGATGTGTAGTAGGTATGTTATATATATATACACATATCCCGAAGTGTGTCGGGGCTTTATGCGTCAAGTTCTTTCAAAACTCACAGCGAATGATAAGGCGCGCCGGCTGCTGCCGCTGCCAAAGAAAGCGATACTGATAAAGAACTTGCACACCCGGAGAGAGTGAACTATACTTTTCAGTTGCGCGCGATAACTTTTTTTCGACCCGTTTGTTTAGCTGCGAGCCAAGTTTCTTTTCTAAGCTATTGATAATGATGAACTAACGGAACTTGGATACATCGCGGTGGTTACTTCACGCATTGATAAAAAAACAATTTCTCTCTCTCTCGCTCTTCCTTTACTCCGCTAATGAAATATGCAAGGTATATCCGAACAGTAGCGACATTGATAGCTATCGGGGTTTATTCATAAACTGTTTCCACATAATAGCTGCTGCATGGCAGTCTGAGTTTTCCTCATAAACGATTCATCGGGCGCAACGTAAAGGGTAGCATCGATACAAATTATTCTTCTAGCAACGTACTCTAGAAACTTGCCCGATGTTCGTGCAATGGACAGCGATCGGTCCCGAGTGCAATAGAAGTAACATAAGAAAGAAAGAGAGTGCGGCCCTTAATACGGTGCAGTGAAGACTGCACATGCAAGAGTGACGGCACTAGTCCCACTGCTGCTACTCGACGAGCTATAGCCTCGCTTGTCTCGTGAATTAAATAAAGCGCGAAAGAAAGGGGTTCGTTGAACCGCGCAATCGATTTTGACAAGTCGATATTCCTATGACAGAAAGCACATGTGTTTCAACAACCCTTATACCGTTTTTCTTTCCTGTTTTTACAACAAAATTCTGAGCTTTTAAATAGACTCGTCAGCCAGCGATAAATATATCCAACGAATTCCTTCATAACAGCTCTGACAGTGCCAATCAATTTATTTTTCTACGTTTCATTGGATCACTTATTAAAATTCACGGAACGACTTGATATCCGCTGGTTATTTCTAATAATCAATATTTAATTTAAAAATCATTATATCAATATTTGAAAGTCTATTCTTGCAGATATCTGATTTGAAGTTGAAATCTTTCAGGAACGTGTGTGCTTATTACGAGTTCACTCGATGCCAATATAATTATTTGAACGATGGGTTACAAGAAATAAAGCATTGTCGCACTATACATCGTGATAAAGTGAAGTGTACTAATATATACGAGCTCAGGGCACGAAATAATCGAGCGGAGAAAAATAATCAAGCTGTTTCACATCCACTTAGATGACATCGTGTGCAGATGACAATCACACGATGGAAAGAGACACAGAATAAGAGAGAGAGAGAGAGAGAGAGACATATAGGTAGCCGAACAGAGGAAAAATGTCGCAACGATGCAGTGTCGGTTAATATCATTATCTAGAATCATCTCAACCGGAAGACCTACAAAGTCCACTTTAATCCTGTAGCTTGTTCTAATGCAACTCGACTAGCCGTGATTCTCTCTCTTTCTCTACACGTTTGCGTTGTATACCTATATCGCACGGACGTATGATGTCTATGTGCAGTCCACCCTTTTCGACTCGCTCTCGCACCCTTCGTTCTCCATGCCAACTTACATTGCCGTCGCACTTTATTCAATGATTTATGTATTAGCAGCCATGGCTTTATCTATTTACTCGAACGCGCGCGGCCACTTTTAACGTCAAACTTCTTTAATATTTGAAATCGATTTGGACGCTTTTAGCTGCCGTTAATATTAGATTATTGTTCTTGCGTTTTGTAATTACTTTTTCGAGCTTGACTCGATTGAAAAAAATCATTAATTGCCGACAATTCACGAATTTTAAACATTCAATAATTTAATCATTCCGGTTTAATCCGCCAGTACACAAGTGAATTTACCATCACACGAAACATGTCTAATTCTACGTTTCAAATTTGAGTAGAATTTGCGAATTCGGAATGGCTATAACTGCAGTTAATGATAGAATTAGCCCAGAAATTAAGTATTGACTTTCATTTGATTAACGGGCTTATCAGTGTGAACTTCCAATTTTGTAACGGATTTATCATTCTACGTATGTTTCAAATTTCATTCGAATGCACGAACATTAATTGGCTGTGGCTGTATAACTAATGATAGGAATTATAACCAAAAATTGTATATTGAATTCCATGATACTTGATTGCATGGCTGAGTGATTATTATTCTATATTTTAAAAGTTCGTTCACACTCACGAATTTAGATTAACTGCGACTAAAGCTAATAACAGAATTATAATAGAATTATACAGCACTAGATACGATGTATATTGATAGGTGGGAGGATAAACACGATATTATTCGGTATTTACATTGACGACATTTGTTTTGCAGTTTTACGTTATCGTAATATTTTCTAAATTACCAATCATATCATCAGTACAAACAATCATTGCAACATTGAATTATAATCACAAAATTTTCATCGACTTATATCATAAATACGACAACGCACATGACTATATGTCATTACATTGAGTCGCACATAGATTACAGAGCATACATTCATCTAAGCTTCGCGAGTTTCCACAGCAGGAAGGTGTACATCCGTTTTAGCGCGCAAAAAGACCGTGGATGATTCTAAACCAACTCGACTTAACGGGACAAAGGATAAGAAAAAAGACGAGTGTACATGCCCATCAAGCAAACAATTTCATCGCCGCACACACGAGAAAAATAGAGAGAGAGAGAGGAGTTGTAAGCGTACGGGACGGATTTATGCTGGAGGGCTTCGCAACCAAGCGACGTTTGCAACATTAACAATCCATCAGAGTTGCTAAGCGCGCGAGGAAGTCGTGTCCAGCCAATAATTAACTATCTCTCTCTCTCTCTTTCGCTCTCTGTGAGAGAGATCGTAGCAAGATCCAATGGAGCCAGTATACAGCTGGTTGTTTTAGAATTTACCTACCCGAGAGAGAGAGAGAGCTTACGCATGATATGGGCATAAGTATAACATATAGGTCATCGTGATTTGCCGCCTCGACGATCCCGGTGGACAACTCGGAAAAAAGACTGCCTAGTATGTGTACCGTACATTGACTGACGCTATACGTCCAACGGCTTAATTAGTTGCGTATCAAACTGCACGCATTTCGGAACCTACTGTTAATATGCGTGCAATGCTGAATGCAAATGCCCGTTCCGTAATTAACAGTCTACAGTTGTATTGACGTTGCCTCGGGTGTCAACTTTTTAGAAAATTAACCTGCTCGTGGAAAATCATTTTACGTCGAATATGTCTAATCCGGTTGTTTTGTTTTCCAATCTAAAGGAAGAATACAATTGAGAAATGATAGGTAGAATCCAACGATACACCTATACTATGTTTGTCATACTCAAATATATTTTACGGTGAATCTTTGAATCGATGCGAGAAATCAAGATCGAAGCTTGCGCGTTTGTATACTTGAAAATATGTATAATCAGGTGGGCATTCTTAGGTAGATAGTTATAATCATAGAATTCAGCTTGAGTAGTATAAGTATGCCCTTGGCACACGCGCACAACTATGAGTGTATATGTGCTTGTTTGCGTGTCGTAGTCCATCGCGAGTTCAAGCGTACGCACGCAATATTATACAGACGGACTAATGGCCAGTCGAGCGTAATTCCTTTTGGTCCCGATGACACGGAAGGCAACGATTTCCCTATCGTTCGACTGAACCATAGAACCTCGCCCACAATAATCACGACTATTGACAACGGTCTTCTGTTTTCTCTTCTTTGCACAACACGTCGCCACCAACTCTCATGTCTATACTTTCTCCAACGCTTAGGAAATACATGTATACGTATATATAGGTCTTTTCGTATTGGTTCTACGTGTGTACATCATGGAATGCAACCGCATCGTAATTCATAAGACGCTTTTTTTGTTCGTTTACGTTGTCGAACGGAAGGGAAAAGAGGTAATGCCTGCTGGGACACTGATACACTCGCAAAAACATATTGCACGATGCAATTGAACAGCACATAAGGTCTATTATCGTTTTTGCTGCACGCGCTGAGCATCGCTTCGATATTAATTAATTAATGTTTCTGCAGGTTATATCCAATTATACACGGGCAATGTGAGTGTACGAGCCAACTCGTACCATTTCGATCGAACTGAAAAAAAGTCGTTTCAGAAGTAAATTGAGAGATACAAGGAAATTGAAATGATACACAATACAGAATTTTAAAAAATTAATGTTGAATTACCGATATATTACGTAATGATACGCAAAATTATCTTATGAACGTGAAACATCGTCGTATAAGAAACGTACAATTTTTAAATGGAATGCATGTAGTAAAGAAACATGCAATAACAAAATAAAATAAAATGGCATGGCTCGTATAATCAGTTGTGTACTCAATTTCAGTCAATACGGTAGCATTTATTGTTACATGATGAGAGGGAGAGGCGCATTCCTTGGATGAATGAATGTAGGCCAAACAAACCGTGTATTAAATGTAATTGAAGATATCAAGATATATCGTAATAATTTTGATAACACTGAAGCACGCTGAATGTCGAATGTTCAATAATTCAATAAATATTGTTATAGACACATTCATTTATCATCTATTATATAGATACTTCGTTTAAATTTGACATTTATTAAAAATAATCTCAAATAATTTCCGATTCACCTTGATCGTTTTAGAAACTTATTTGTTTTCCAATTCTCAATGAAATCGCTAATTAAGAGCGGAAGTCTGTATACTAAGCGCCAAGAAAGCCATACTCAATTTCTAAAATAATAATTTTATCGACGATACCAATGACAATACAAATAATAATAATTGGATAATATACTATTTGAACTTGCGAAAATATTCTCACGCGAGTGGCTCATAATAGCATTGATTATATCTGCACATCAAGCCATGTGGAATTCACTCATACTCTCGGCGTAATCAGGAAAAACCTAAAAATCGCATGTCTATCGTCAGTCGCTAATCTCATATTCCCATACAAACGACTTTTACCGTAATCGCCAGACTCACATGTACGCGTCTATAGCGCATGCCTCGTCTCAAGAGCCAATGAAAAAAAAAATCATGCACGGCATCATAAAGAAAGAATGAAAAAAACTGACACGACTCTCGATCAGAGTGTGATGGTGTTTCGTGTATCCGGCCGCGCGCAGTGGCTTACGGTTAGATTCGTTACATCGGCCGATGTACCTGATACTATAACTATCGGATTACCTTACGCGACCATATACCCCCACTACAACGGCACCAGTAGCATCGTCGTATACACCTGCGAGCAACGACTTGTGTACATATACTCCGCATGCCCAGGTTACTCACGCGGTCTCTCTCTCTCTCTCTCTCTCTCTCTCACTCTAATGCATACACAAGACACATACTCGTAGCCGCAACCGTGTAATGGTAATGCCGTGTTGCTGTCATCAGCTGCTGCGAAGAGGTCCCACGCAGGTCGACGTGGGATATGTCCTCTCAACGCATATACCAAGATAATGGACTTATCCGTTATGCACTGCCTCTTCGATAGATGATGCCCGCACGTGATACCTATATCGTACATGGTTGAGCTGAAGGACCCTTTGCATTTTTTCTTTTATTTTCCAGTACCTTCGCTTGAGAAATTAACCGCTCGTTTGTTCTATCGGCCGGATGGATTTTTTTAAGAAATTGGACATCCGTGGTGTAGAGTGTGTGGCTTAAACCGTTAGTTGTCGAGTGATGAAAAGCTCTTGCGCAGGTTTTCTTCTCTTTTTTTGTCGATATAGCACGGCTATTTTAGGCGTTACACGAGATGACAAAACGTTTTTACTTTATTCGGAAATTCGGAAATGACAGAGTACACGTTTTTTTCGAATGATTTCAGATGCGAATGCATTGGCGATATGTATCTTTAGAACAAATGCACTTTTTTATGTCATATCCGTTCAATATTCTTTTGAACGTCTAAATTTAATGATAGGTTTTTCAATTATTCGTCTTTCGGGATTTTACTATGTTTATATTTTGATCCACTGGATCTCATTAATGATTACAAGTTCTTATAGTTAATTACATTTCCTAAGAGGACTTTTTTTAAAACCTTAATACATGTATGCTTTTTAAATTATTAGCCATAACTGAATACCGACAAAAATTGATCTGACTTTTCAATACAAGCATGAAAGTTGATGAATGTTTAAGAAAAGTTAACTGTTTGACGACTGATCGATACAATTTTATTCCTTCATCAGGCCATAAAAGTATCTCGTCACGACCTTCGATAACAATTTTCCCCCTAATTTTACGAGCTCATCTCGTGATGCAAGCGCTTTATTTCTCGACTCGTCAGCAAGAATCCAGCAAAGTTCGTCGATTCACTTTGCGCCAAGTCGTGCGTTAAAAGAAAAGCCATCGAAACCTCGTAAACCCGGGTGCGAGAACGAGTCAGAATAAAGTAGCGACTGTCGGAAGTATATTGTACCTAGCGTACATTTTTTAACTTTTTGTCCGAGAGTGCGGAGAAAAAGGCGGTAAAGCGTAGGTAAAATTGAATTTCAATTGGCGTACAAAACAGAATCGAACGTCAGCGGCAACAGAATGCTCTGTGAAAACAAGAAATCAAGAGGACTCCATTTTCCTCTCTCTTTTTCTCATGTCTGTTTGGGGATTGTCAATTTGCCTGCCTGCGCGATTTGCCGGGCCAGACAGCACAGAGAACTACCCCACAGCAGGGAAATGACTGCACAAGCCGAACTTGATTTGCGCCCGGAGTGGCAGGTTATTTTTGTTCGCTCACTCGCAATGCAAGTGCGCACACACACACGTACGTCTACACGTGTGAGCTTCTGCGGCGAGTCGTATACCAAAAGAGTAGCTGCCACCGCCTGCCTGCAGCACTGACTACTGTTTAGTTTGACTTCGTCCTCCGTTACACCGCTATTTTTACCTTTCAACTTCTCTTTCACTCTCTTTTTTTCATTTCGTTTGCTCCTCACCACTTACTCTCTCGTTTAATCCGATGGACGAGAAAAAACTCGTGTATTTTACAAACGCTGCAACAATTGTACCAGTTTTCACGCAATAAGTGCTTTTCGATCTATTTTTAAGCAGTAAAAAAACAGACTTCTGCTCGTTCGTAAGCGAGTTTGCGGGAACGTATAAAAGTTTCACGTGTGTTTTCAAAATTGAAACCAACTTTGAATGACTCGCGGCGCAAAAATATTTTGAAGCGGTAATATTTTTCGTCTCCTGTCATGTAATTTCAATGCATTATATCCATTTGACTTGCATTCTCATTTTTTGTCGAGCTACTTTTACGCGGAGGCGTAGTTTAGTTGAACGCGCGTGTGTGTAGGGCGTCAGCAATATTTACGAGACGCCGTTAAACTCAAAAACTCGACTTTTTCAATGGCTCTCGATGAGCGAATGACGCAATGCAAAAAAATTCTCAGGGAGACTTTTACGAGTGCTTGAAATTATTTTGGCATACGGCTCTGATTATTTTTCTATCTGTTCGTGGGCGAGAGAGAAAGAAAGAAAGTAAGCGAGAGAGAGAGAGAGAGAGAAAGAGAGTCAATAACACGCAAGTGCGTCATGCGTCTGGTATACGCCAAACGATTTAATGATCTGTTCGACGACTGACGAATTTACTCGAGGGTTACAGACAAAACCAAGTTTGTAATCCCACGAACCCTTATTGTCAATAAAACAGAACCATATTCTGTCAAATTCTCGTTGATTTCAAATAAAAAGTATGTTCTCCAATTCAAGTATTGATAAAGAGCCACAAGAAACAAGGCTCCATACCTACTCTATCTATTTCCTAAAGCACTCGATAGAAAAATGAAATGATATTTAGCAGACAACTAGCGTGGGATCATAGTACTTGAGAGAACGCATGAGAAGTGGTTGTTAAGAATCTTGATCCCCTCTCGTCATTCGATAAGTACTTAAGAGCATTTGTTTCACGTCAAAATTTGTCGTCTTTATCTCAAAGAAATTACCTCAAGTCTCGATCATATAGACAGATAAAAAAAGTGACAAAGTTTTTCTGTATCTTTTTGTATATAAATAAACGATCAGCGACAAACAAAGAAGAACAAAAAGAAAAAAAGAAGAAGCTCAAGCCAATAATGCTCGATTAAACGTTAATTAGTCGGCTTTCGGTTTTCTCCCCAAAGGATCTTTTCGCGGCTGAGAGCCGCCAACGTTATTGCGTGAACTTTGCCTCAGAGGCGCCTCTAATTACTCCAAAGAGCCAGAGAGTATTGCTCTCCTTGGGCTCTCTTACTTTCTCTCACTATATACCTTCCAAGAGAGAAGGAGAGAAAGACCCTCGGTTACATAAATCCAAACAATTCTCGCACGGACGGTTGTAAGCCGACCTTCAACCCTTCTGAAGCTCGCCGATTTTACTTGAGCGCCTTTATCTTTAGCTCGACAGTATATACGTCGCGACGATGGACGGCTTGCAGAGCCACCTAGTTTTACCACAAAACCGGACTTTGCCGCAACGTCCAGCTTGACATTTCCATTTCCCCCCTTTGGACACCGCGTAATAGTTTCAACTAGATTGTATAAAACATAATATGTTATACATTTTCAAGAAAACTACGAAATTCCATAAAATGTCATGATGTACATTTGAAACAATTTGAAAATTGAGATGAAATAGCAATGACTTTAGTGTCATCGGTAAAATTCATTTAATACTATAATGTAGTTTGCATAAATGTGAAACTGGTAGCCGCTAATGAGGAATAAAATGAGAGTGTAAAGCGAAAATTCGAAAAAGCATGCATATTCCCTTTACACTTTACTAATTATTTAATGCTAGAGTATGTTAGAGCCTCTATTTTGAATCTCAACATTAAATAAAAAAATTACTTAAAAATAAATAATTCTTTTTTAATCCATTAATAAATATAAGTACATTTTTTACCTTCTTTCATTTTAAGGTCTAGTCGAAGGTTAGAGGATAAAATACCGTACGATGAACATATTCGTAGCATATATTGTACGGAAGATTCTTTGGGTATCTCGGTACGCGACGATGGGTTGGCGGTGGGTGGGTTCGCACCACTGCGCTTTAGCATCACAATCTCGTGCAAATTGGGCCGCTCAATTTGAGGAAATTGCGAAGCTACGCTGCGGAGAGTGTACATAGACTTTCCCTCAGTCTCTCTCTCTCTCTCTCTCTCTCTCCCTCGCTCTCCCTTTTAGTCTTGGGACATGTGCTTCACGCACGTACATGTATAGTAGCGCACGTCGAGATCCTCTTGCGAGCGCACTTGCGCGCAACTCTTGTATCGTTTTGTCTCGTCGTGTATAAATATGGAAATGCGAGAGTGAAGCTATCTATAGCTATGGCTAGCCATAGCTGCTCGTTTATTTCTCTAGCGCTCGGCGGCACGCGATATTTCGCATAAGTTAGCGCGAAATTCGCACGTCCAGATGGCTGCTGCTACCACCGCGGACTCTCGACTTTGGGGAGTTAGCTGTACTATTCGCTCGCTCTTTAGGAGGGACGCGAGAGACCATGATTTGTTGCTTATTCATTATCGGCCTGTCCCTTGCACTACCTCTAGCTTCTCTTGATTTTCTCTCGGCTCATTCATAGAGAAGGAATTGCGCCTTTTATTTCATGCTAATTTACCGAAAATGAATTGCTGCTGAAATTTCCATTTAGACACTTGACGTCCTCGAAACATTACGTAGCAGCTGAAAGTTTCTAAATTGGTTATTAGTAACTTTATCATTGTCGATAAAATATTTAAGAAACAAATTTATTTTCTTTTTTCGTTACGAATACGGCGAAGTAAACGAACTTATATTATTTTTCTATTAAAAGTACGTGTCAATTGCAGTAAATGTGAAAAGAAGAAATATGCAAGTCGTTTATACATTTCGTCACGTTTTGTATTACGAATGGATCACAAATTGATTTCTTAGTCAATGTCCGATGCCTGCGGGTGAAATCATGTCAATTGAAAATTAAAACATCAAAAACTACTACATCATAGCTGTGAATATTAAAAAAAATCACGACGTACATTGTAATCGCGCATAGATGAGCCTACAGGTGCACGTGGAGAAAGTCAGTCAAGGAGACAGCGAGAGAAAGAGAACCCACTTGTGCATCATCATCGAAGTATAATAAGGTAATTCGAAAATTCTCCAATACTGAACAATAGTCAATTGTATTGAATGATCGCAACCGCGTGACACACGATTCCCTCGCGAGAGCCTATAATGTATTATAAAAGACGCTTGGTAATAGTCTTGACTAAACTATTTTACTCGACAACACACCATACTCTACACGTTCGATTCGATATATGTATATCTAACCTCTTCATGCACGGTGTGCACGTTTTAATACTTTAATTTTTTTTTCAGATTTTGTACAATTAAAAATAATACTTGTCTGCTTGATTATATAACTTCGAAGCTATTGTCATCATCGTCAACTTCTTCCCTCATTGCACCTCTCTCTCTCTCTCTCTCTCTCTCTCTCTGACTCTCTTCATCTGCCGTTGGTATATTTGGTGTTCTCATTTGAAGTACGCGTCCCATTATATTCGCTATTTGTCTCTGTCTGTAGTGTTGCTCTATTCGATAGGATCCTTCTCTCTCTCTCTCACACACACACACACACACATACACATACAAATACGGGAACAGGTACTTTGTGCCGGCTTGTGTACACATGCACGCTTATCGAGCTGTCCATTAAATGTCACGTCTGCCAAGGGCAACTACATGCATCATGCATAAGTGCGATACGTATGTATGTATGTATGTATGCACGTATGTATTTATATATGTATGTATGTATGTATGTATGTATGTATATATATATATATATATATATATCCCACACCGCTACTGGTCCAAGCAATCAAGCAATACACTTACCTACTACGCTATTACTCTCTCACTCTCTCCATAACTCTCTAAACAAATACCAATTAAATTTAACGTTTCTCCGGGATTTTCCCATATGACATTGCATTCCTAAAGATTTTAGACGTTAACTAGTGAAACAAATTCATTTCGTTCGTTAATTTTCATGGAATTCAGTGAATAATATTGGACATTGCCAATATTTTACACTAGTATCTATAGTGAAGTAGCTCACAGAAATTTTTAAATCAAATTTAAAATTTTCTCCAATATTTTTGTTACACTAATGATAATGAAATTTACCGTGAAATTGAAAATGGACTTTATGTTGTGAGATACAGATTTAAAAAAATCATGTGTAACACTATAAACTTCACGTTCATCGACATTCGTACATTTCATTTCAATAAGGACAATGTTCCTCTGAAAAAAGCCAAAAATCAATATTTTTCTAAATTATGAAAAATTGATAGCCCTACAACAGAATAACAGCAAAGTAAGGGAAATATCGGCTCGTTATTTTAAAACCACTTAGTAATAAAATGGTGCGAGACTTAATTTCAGCAACGCGTCTCTCGCTTGTTATCCTGAAAGAATCCTTTTGACTGTTGCTGCTGTTACTGCTTCTGCTACGAGATAAGGTAAGAGGGAGAAAGAGAGAGAGAGAGTTCAAGGCTCGTGTTATCGTGCAAAAGAAAACATCGCCTCGGGCTATAAACAGTATAAATCCTCGTCGATCGAGCGTATAACGAGGAGGCAGCTGCGTAATTAGCCTGGTGGAAGCTCTTCCCTCTTGTTCCTAATGAAAGCAATCGCGCCTTTCCCAGTCAATGACGTCGGCGCCGAGCGATCATCAATGATTCAGACCTCGTACGTTCGTGTGCGTGTAAACTCGCCAAATGAGCATCTCTCTCTCTCTCTCTCTCTGTCTCTCTCTCACTCTCTCTTTAGCTGTAGTTGTATGTGTTTCTATTTGCGAGTATGCGTGTGGGTCGGCGAAGGTATGCGATTCAGCGAGTGCGCTGTCTCAATTCTGTGGTAACTCATCAGCCCTGCGTGCGGCTTCTGCTACCGGTTCGGACTAAATTTCTCGCTTTGGCTCGGTTGATTTGCTACTTTGGCAAAATTTGTTTGTGCATTGGACGTTCCATTAAATTATCATACACGAATGTCCAAACCTGTGAATTATACGCGAATGTAATAATCTTAAACGAGTCGTTCGAGCATTAATAAGTTGCAACGCATCTTTGTAATATTCGTGTTCGTACTAAAATCCTGCGTATACTATAAAAATGATGAGATCAAATTGATCTTTGACAATAAAGTCTTATTGTTTGGAATAACACATTTTAACGAAGTCATCATAAAAAGCAGCTTGTAAATTATTTCATGGAATTTCCATCGGAGTCACGTATGCGAATCTTGTAACAATGTAAAAAGCAATTAATCCATCCAGGAAATTGGCAATTTGACCCAGTTGCCGAAGCCCGAACAATACTGCAAAATACCTAAAACTTATTCAATCTCAAGCTCGCGTTTACGCATAGGTATGTACACTAGCCATCGTAGTCCCCTCGATAAACTACTGTTAATAATTTTAAAGTACCGCATTCAGGCGTAGCGTGGTGCCCTGCACATGTTATTGTCCCATCGCGGCCTGGAATTTCTCCACACGTTGCGTTCTCGACGCCAAAAACAAATCGTGTCCGCAGCAAACTCTCTCTCTTGAATCGATCGTCAATACACTTTTTAGCAAACACGAGTTGCGCCCGATCGCCTACGTCGTGTAGAATAACAATGCACTCCATACCTATACGTATAAGCGAGTTTGAGTCAGAGGTAACTACATACACGGTAGCTCGTCGCCGTTGTACGTCAAACAGTCACAGCCAACTGACCCTGATGGCAGTTCTCAATGCGTATGTGTGTGTGTGTGTGTGTGTGTGTGTAGTAACCGAAGCTTTGCCAAGCCTGCTGACAACTTTATAAGAGACACGCGACGATGGACGGAACTCGAAGAATTTCTAATGAATTTCTGTGGTTGCTATCGCACGGATTTCGAATAATGATTATTTAATTGTTTCGTGTGTCGAACGCCGCAATCGATATACTATAATCGTGGAGATGTCGCAAAATAATCGTATATATTGAAAGATGACTTATATTAATAAAATAATTATATAGTTTGGATGATATACCATACATTTTATAAATAGATGTTTAAAGGTTATTTATCAGATAAATTAAATTTCAGAAACATTATAAATCTAAATTTATTAAATTCCTTTATTTAATCAATTTATTAACAGTGAATTGAATTTAAATTGTTTGCAAATCAGAACTGCGTACGGTCGCTTATTTATCATCGACAGAATTCATAACTAGGTTTTCCAATACCAATAATTCCATTCATAAATCAGACGATATATTACCTGAAAAAAGACACTTCTACCAGCTATTCTAGATTTAGCGAGCATAAAATAAAACAGAAAAAGATCAAAAAACAATAGTATCAATGCTGAAGCATAATACTCGTTGGTAATGCGGTTTTACTTAACGCATCCTACCTACTAATTTCCTCGCGGACGTGATACATACATGCGAGTTGAAGCAAGATACAACTATACCTTTACGAGCTCAGCAAGAGCACAGAGGACACGGCTCGTTGACCGAGTCTCTCTCCTAGCTGCCTCTATTTCTCTCACTCTTTTCTACACACACACACACACACACACATATACTCTCTTAGGATTTAATAATTCGCGTGTCTAGACGCGATATCGACGAGCGAATGTATGCGATGCATAGTTATTTTTCACTTTACCCTCACGCTATGTTCTTTTCCGCGCCACTCATACGGAAAAAAAATTATAGCTTTTCCCTTTTTTCCTTTCTCTCTTTTTCAAGGTAATTGTCCTCTTTGTCAACCAATTACACCGTAAACTTTGAGCGCGCTTATATGTGCATGTGTACATACGTCGCGCTGCAGCCACGCCGATGAAAGGGTGTATTATGCATCACGCCAAGAGCTATGCTTTTTTTCCTCTTCTCCTCTTTATTTTCCCCACCTCCTCCTCCTCCTCCTACTCCCTTTTTTCCGCTTGCTTTTTCGTATAGTTTGCTTCGCTTCGCTGTTATAACGTAGCTGGGGATACACTTGAACGCAAGTGTGTCGAGGCTGAAAATTGTTTTCTAACCTGTTGTTTGCTAGGTGACGCCAATTTTTGTTCACGCCTGCATATTCTCATTTAAATTTTAACGATATTGTTATCATAACGAATTAAACACGCTCTGTTATCTATTTCGAATTTGCGTTGATGGGATTAATAAAAACGTACACATTTGGTTTTTGAAATACAATAATGTAAACACACAATAAATTAAGAATTTAATGCAACCTCAATGGAATAACTATCAAAAATTTTGGACGAATTTAGGTAGTGATTATTGAGCACTTATTACGAAACACAAGATATTTCCCAGGGAAATGCCGCAAATTATCGTAGAGCGTAGCTTCAATGCTCAATCGCGCTCCATTTAATCATCGCGCAACGTAATGATAATCTGTTTCTATTTAAATCGAAGCGCTCGCGGGAACCGTAGAAACGCGAGATGCTCATTTGCGGATTATCGGCGCCGGCACCAGCACTCGCAGAATCATAGACAGTTTCTCTCTCTCTCACTCTCGTATCCCATTTTCATCGCTTCATTATCTCGATTCCATTAGCGGATGGACGTGAACCAATTTTGCATGCCGATGTCTATTATAATATATATATATATATATATGCGAAACTCGTTAATAGTTACACAAACCCGCTTGCCTTGTCTTTTTCATGTCGCATTCTAAAGCAGCCGACAATGTTGCCGCTGCTGCGTCCCGGCGCTGCCCGCCGCTAATTAGTTTAAGCCGATGCCTTCTCCTCCGCGCCCCCTCCTTATCGACTGTACCTTAGAGATAGGAAAGAAGCAGCCGCCGAAGAAAAAGATGCCCAGATCGAAATTTTAATTTCTTTTTAACGAGCTGCCGGCTGGATGTAATTGGATAGCAGCAGATTCAGCGCCAGATACTGTCGATATTTTATATACATATATACGCGCTGAGGAGGTAGGTATAGATTTTCGACAGCGATTCTGTCAATAAAAGGGAATTGCGAGCAGGCTCGTTCATTTTTTAAAGGCTGGATAATAATAGGAGGGTAGGATAGATATTTAAATGAAATTTTGTGGATTCTTGTCTTGAATATTTTACGTGGCTAAAAGTGTATTTCATTTACCGTGCTGTCGAAAAAAATCGTTACGAGTATCGTGAAAAAAAATTAATTTAATGAGGGAACTTTAAAGTTACTATTTTTAAACCCTCATAATTCGAGTTATACAATGGATATGTACGTATTTAAACTCTGATTTTACGCGTAGCGGATATAAATCTCAAACTACGCATCGACATTCCACTTGATATATAAAATAACCATAATTAGATAGCTTAGTATATCAAAAGTTAATCGAATACCACTCGATTATCCACCAAAGTGTTCAAGTATACCTCTTATCACTTAAAAAGTTGGATTTTCAAGTTCGAAACCCTATCGAACATTCTTTCGCACTTTTCGCGAGTGAACAAATCAATCAATTAATATTTCATTATCCAATACAGTTGTTTGTCAAATGAACGCTTTGTAATTTTAAGGTATAAAGTCACTTGGTAATATAATTCATTAGATTAATTATTGTCGACTAACGGGACGAAATACCGTTCTATATATATAAATCTGTCCTTACGTATGTCTTACTGGCTTTGGCTATTTACGCATATCCATGACTTGGCGGGGAGGAACTTTTCGCATGGGTATACACCAAAGGAAGTTGGCTCTTGCGGGATCGCCTTATACGTATACTTGGTGGTGTCGACGGTGTATCATGAAATGTTAAGCGACACGCCACTAAGCGGAAAAGAGGCGCTGAGTGCTTTCCAGAGACTAAGTAAGTCATCAGCGATTTTCACCCTTGAATAAGTACCACAACCAAGCCCAACGCGCGTATACACCCTTACTCGGCTATGCCAACGAGAATATTTAATGCTAATAACGCAGCAGCCGCCCCCTCCTGATACTACTGCTACTTCGGAGTCTGCGCTCACAAGCACACTTTTCTACATTTTTTTACGACTCATCCGAGTTAATTGTGCAGTCAGTCGTATGATTTTTTTTTAAGTTAACGCTCTGTAATTTGCAAGTCAAAAAGGCGTTTGGTTGGTTAATTCATCAGAATAATTATTATTGAATAATGGGACGATATTCGTTCATTATATGATATGTATATCAACGATGTAGAAAATTCATAATACGCTCAACTTCACTCCTCCGGCTACACTAATTAGCATGATCGCGTAATTATTAATTTCAACCGAAGCTCTCCAACGTACTCAGATTTGCATCAATTAATTATTATTGATAAATAATTATTCATTAGCATATACCATTCAACCGCTTACCAAATCAAATTGCAATTATTAGAATATTCTAGGCATTCGATTTCCAATATTTCCTGTTTTGAAATGTATACTCATTTTTTGTGTCTATATATTTATACCATCTTGATATTTTATCGTTATTTTTCTGCTTTATTAATGTGAATCTCTTATTTTGTAAGCACTACGTCGTTTTCGATGTATACAGAAAATGTTTGCGACTGACTTAGACAGATGTAAGTGAATATTAGTGAAATCAGGCTATAATGTTTGGATTCATTAAAAATGATACAATGCCGTGAATCTATCACATTAGAAACAAGACAACAAGACTACGCTGACCGCACAAAAGCTATGGAAAAAAATGCTAACCCGCACGCACACGAACTCACGACTCTCCTGTCTCATTATGCGCGTGCAAGCCAAAAATCTTGGCGCGCGCGCGAGCGTATGTCGTTCGCTTTTTTTTTCGGGGCCTCGGCATAAAGAAGCCAAGAGTCGAGCGGCAGATGGTGGGCCCAGGTAGTAGAGATACGCACGCGTGCGCGCCGGACACCTGCTTCCCAGCTCTCGTTTCACCCATCGGCTGTCTTTTTCTCCCTTCTCTTTTAAATGGTCATCGCACACTCTCTCTTCGCTCCCGCAGCAGGCTTTGCTCGAGTGTTTCTGTGCATGTGTGCGTATAAATGTATATCTCTTTGTGACAATCAAATCTCAATCAGCTGCAACTCTTAAATCAGCACCTTGCAAGGCACGTGCAGCTTGCTTTTTTGGCACCCGATTTTGTATTTTTTGCTTTCTTTTTCGCCAATGAACTTTCAGATTTTAATTACGAGTTACGGCTCTCGTCCATTAATATTGTAGGAAAATTTTGTTACGATGTATTTTCCGATGTAACTGTGAGTCGTCTGAATCGATACACTAGTCGTATACACTATTCATATACATAGTTCAGGATACTATATTAAACATACCCGAGGAAATAAATTAAGTTTTATCACCTTAAGCTTGCTTCCCCGTACCTAACAATAGCCGCGCACGCACTTTTGGAGAAACACACAATAGGGCAATAGACATTGTTGCCGAATTTACGAACCATTATTAGCATATACGTTCATTTCGAAATTCCTGGCATCGATGCATAAAAGACAATCAGCACGTGACCCCCATCGTATAAAACGATATAAAAAAAACTCGCGCACACGAGGATTGGAAGCCTGATGCAAAAGGAGCGTCTGCGAGAGCCATATGTCGCTCGCTATCTATCTCGCTCTCTCTCTCTCTCTCTCTCTCTCTCTCTCTCTCTCTCTCTTTCGAAAAATATACAGTGTCGCGAACGAGGAACGTGCTCGTGCATTGCATTATACTCGGCAGGACGCTAACGCGTTATTTTCATGCGCCGAGGCGAGGCAGCGGTAGTCAGCTATGGCGGGAGGGCAGGTGCGTTTGTCGATTACCTGCCGAAGGAGTGGCTTCGGCCGACGAGGAGAGGGACCTCGGAAGATTCCAAGCTCAGATATATGTATCCTATATGCACTGCCGTTGCTGATGCAGTTTTCGAAAGAGAGACAGAGGCTGCACTGCCAACGATTCGGTTATTATATACATCGAGGACCAACAATTTATTCGACTTTTATGCTGATTAGCTACCGCTTGTTACGTGATGTTTATACCCACAAAAAGCCCACAGAAGCAAAAGGACTGTCGTTAAGGAATGCTTTGTTTTAATATCGATCGCCAATATGTCTTTCTTTCCTTTTTTGCGACCAATTTTTTCTCGATTTTCATGTAAACTTCGATATATTCTTTGTGTCGGCGTGGGGAAAAAAATTTTTGAGGTTAAATAAAAAAAAACAACATCAGGTTTGATATAACGAGGAGACGGATGATTTTATATTTTTCACCGTAGCTATCCCTTCGATTTTGATGCATTATTTATTATCGGAGAAAAAAATTTCTTTTTTCTTCAAAGTTAGCGTTAAAATAACAACAGTGATTTTCCCGAGAATGATGACTTTATCCTCGTGCACAGCATGTTTTCCGATGTTATTCATGACTCGTTGATGATTCAATAGGTATGCGTATAGTAGGATAGATAGAGGATTCATCGAGCTATAAAAAGAGAGCGCGCAATCAAGCGCCAGAAAAGGGTCTTATTTTTCGGGGTCCATTGTGTATCAGACGAAGTCAAGGGACAGATTCAATGGGATACCATGCATCCTTGGTTGCCCACCGACAAGAGAGTAGCGCGGATCACACCCCGCCGAGCTTTTCCAAAGGAATACATAATATGTATACATCTAATGCTTTCTCGGCGTTTAAACGCCAATGAATATAGCTTTCTTGGGCGTGATGATGTTCGTTAATTGCAACCCCACGGTTTATTATAAGAGGTGCGAGAAAAATCCGATCCAACGCTTTTTTCAAGGTGCAGCTATTGGCCACAGTTCCCTGCGGATTCTTGGGCTGCAAACTTGGCCTGAAAATATATGTATGCCGAGAGAGCGAGTGAGAGAGACAGAACCACCTGCCGTATAGGGATCTCCGCTCGGTGGGGGCAAACAGCCTTCGTCGTCGTCGCCCATCGCCGTCGTTCCCTTCTCCCACTTCTCAGTCTATGCTTGTAGCCGTCTTCCTCTCCCTCTCTCTCCTCCTCCTCCTTCGCGCGTCTCACGCAGAGGCTCCTTTTGACTCTTCTGGGGCCTTCACATTGCGCGCCAGACGAACGTGTTCTACCTGAGGCAACATGCTAGCTATAAAACATCGTTTGAAAGAAAGTGCCTTTTCCTACGAAGAAGCCCTCTTTATCTCAGCACACTCTTCGCAAAATAAGGTTTTACGGTATTTTTTCAATAAATTTCCTCGAATATTTGGCGAGAGTTGCAGCATTTCCAAGATAACACTTTCCTCGAGTTTCCATGTGATTAATGCTTGCCTACGATCTCGCCATATTGAAAAACGTTGCAATTAGCCAGACTTCTAACGATTAGCATGTGTGCAATTGCACAAAGTTTTGCCTTTTCGCTTTTTCGACATGATCAGCATCGTAATTACCAGCTGTTTACTGCAAAATATTTAATAATTCTTAACGAGATGTGTCTAAGCAAGTTATTACACACGCTAGTTTTTACTTTTTTTTATAAAGAAATGATTAACGAGAATCCTGCTGGCGTATGCGAAGGCATTCAAACTGGTTTTTCACGGTAGGAAATGATCCTATTTTCTTTGCACCTGTCTTATAACTGAAAAATACACGCGCATGTTTTAGACGTTTTACATTCGAGAGAAAGAACGCGCTAGCTAACTGACAAACCTCCTATGGTATATCGAATTTCCGCTGAACACAACGAATGACTGGAAACTTTTCCAGTCCCAAATGCTATTAACGCGAAAACAAACTATTTCGCCCAGTTTCCATCAACATTCAGTGCGCCAAAAAGCGCTTAGTTCATCCAATAACTCGTATAAAATCTGCTTTCTAATTTTCCGACAAAAAAACGAAATATTTCGCTGACGCATTCGACTACTTTTGAAATTGAAAATTAGAGATATGAGAAAAGAAAGATCCAATTTACTCTTTCGAGCCACTTTTCCAGTAAATACAAAGTTTACAAAACTTAATCAAGTTTCAACGACAGATAAAAGGGAAATGAAACTTAATCACAATTCCGTACTAAAGCGCAATTGTTTAGAATAGCATGCATGAAAATTTGAAAGTTATTTGACCTATGGCCGCGAACCTCAGCCCGAAGTAATTATGAGTACGAGTATAACTGAGAATTATAGCAGTTTGGAGAACGTAGATAGAACGGGGAAATTTGGTCAACGGCTCCACCTGAGGCTTTGGGACTACCAATGCCTTGCCCACATCGCAACATTAGTGTAGGTAAATCACAACAAAGCTTGCGACTGCGACGTTCGGGAAAACCTTCATTGATAGAGTATCACTCGTTTCAAAATATTGTCGTGCGTTATTAAGATTTACTCTTTCTCCATATCAACAACGCAATGCATCTGCTAACGTGTATCTTAAATAATTTAGTAGCGTCAAGTTCTTCGCTACGATTCGACATTATAGCATCAAAAACATCGATCGCAATGCCACCGACTGCCGATTCCACCAACTAGTGCATTACTGCATTAATACGCCGATACTCTACATAAGCATGGAGCTTTGACGTACACATCTGAAAATGACACGTGTAAAGTCCAGTCTCGAAGAAAGGCCATATGTAAAAAACGAGAATAACGCATTGTGAGAGCCCCTTGAAAGTTCTCCCTCTCTTTGGTTTAAAAAAGAGAGAGTGCGCGAGTTCGTCTCGGGCAACGTCCAGCTTGCTATACGGTGTTTCGTATAGAATCGGTGTGCAGCATACGCTTTGAAAAAAACCGGGGAGCGACAGAGACCGAGCGCTAGAGCGAGTGGATATAAATATATATACGTACGAAAGAGAGCGAGAGAGCGCGCACTACGACGGTTCGGCGGCTCGCGATGGAGTAGGGGATGGTTCCGGCGCGCGCGCCATCAAGGAGGGGGTTATAGTGCGTCCCTACTTTCAGTTGGCGCGCGGCCGTTGAGAGGTGCGCTTGCGATTTGTGTCCAAAGCTGTGTGCTTGTGAAAAAATAATCATTCTTATCTCGCCTCTTTTGATTGGTTGTTGTTTTTTTATATATATTATATCAACGATCAACAACGACAAAGGAAATCAACGACGACGAATTGTGTCTGTGCGTAAAATTTTATGTGCCTGTGGTGTGATACTAATTTGATTATTCTTTGGAAAACAGCAATACCGTAACTGGCGAACACGCGAGTGTGCTCGATGAAGCTTAACGGTAGAAGTGTACGTTATTACAGTCTGACGGCTTTTTGCCGCAGATGAGAGAGAAAGAGCAGAAGGTTCGTGTGGAGGAAGAAAAAAGTGTGCGAACGAATACAACGAAATAACGCAGTTTGTTTTCTCCCTTTTGCGAGGTAGAGAGTGATAGAGAACTACCAAGTGAAAATTTGCCTCTCGCGTGGATGCATTGCCAACAGCGAGGTTGCTGCAGTGTCTGAGAGAAGAGAATGCAAGAGAGAGCTATGAACGCGCCGGGATTTAGGATGCGCTCCTTTGCAGCGCTTCTCATTGCCTTCTCGTGCTGCCTCGGTGAGTACAGCAGTGGAATGCGCAATATATAACAAGGCTCAAGCGACTTTTTTCTCCATATTTTTTCTCCTTCGTTCCCGGCCGCGCGACAGTCACTTGCAAGTATACTGAAGCCGTTTAAAGGAAACCTGTCGATATCGTTGCCGTTGAGAGCTTCGTTACACGCCTCTGCATTTCTGGGCTGAGCAAGTTTTTTTTTCTTTAGTGAATGCATCGGATGAATAATCGATTGAAACAATAAGCTATGCATTCGTATGCTGATTGTTAGTACAACACTAGCCAGCTCTGTCGCTCACGCACTGTGTACACTTATAGCGTTTACGAAATTTCTCGTTATAATTTAACCACTGAACGACGATGCGACGTTGTGGCATTTGAAATAAACGATAAATAACAAGCGTATGATGCTAGCTCAATAGATCGTGGGATCAAATTTTATTTGCAAACCAAACGCTTGAACACTTAAGTATACTCGCGCACGTTTTCTTATTTGCATTTGTGCAATGATAAAGGATATACTCTTTTTCTTTTTTTAAATTTCCATCATGACGTCAGCCTCTTGTAGTTGGCTTGTGTTTTGCGAATTCAAGTTGTGTTCATAGCCGAGCGAGAGATAACACATTCAGCGTGTATATTCCGGTTATGGTAAATGAAAATAATTTTTGTCGAGTTATACGAATAAAATTCCTCGAGACATAGTCAAAATTTATTGCACGCATTACTCGTACCCTACATTTTCGTGCAGTCGATGACATATTGAAAAGTACAATTAATATTTGTCTCAACAAAATACCCAATTTTCTCTCAAACGTATCGGTTATCAAACAATTTCTATAAAGGTACGGAACTCGTCATTTAAAACTCAAACAATTTCATTCTGATTGAATTATATTTTATATAACTGGTTCTGTCGATAAATATTTAATTAAAAATTAACACGTTAGAGGCAACGGTGAAGTATCATATAAAATTGAGCATCAAATATTAAATTGCCAATTCAACTCTTTCAAATAATACATATCCATTCGGAATTCACCTGGGGGACTTGACTTTAATTCAATTAATTCGCGAATGCGACTTACAAATCGTTTTTGTTCATTATACAAAATTCAAGATAGTACCTTTTAAGTGTTAGAGGCTCAAGTACCTCTAGCTATTTCCTACTCTGTCTAATGATTTTATAGATATATATTCTATTAAAATGACCCACGACATTGATATATCTAAAAGTTAAAAATTTTCTGAAAACGAGGTAGTCGAGAGCGAATCTATTAGTCTTTGACGAAAGTTTTGGAAAATTAAAAGCTATCTTTACTAAATGCAATTTTTATCGGTGCTGCATAAAATCTCATCTTCAGATCTACCAATACCGAAGCGAGAGCTTGTGACTTTAACTTTAATCTTTTCACCAAACTCGTTTTTTCTATGGAATATCGCTCATCGATTTTCGATTTTTGTAATCGTTCCCCGATGCATTACTTCAGCGTACAGAGAGGAATCGCGAATACTGTTCTCTACGACAAGCTATTCCTTTTTATCCTTCTTCATCCTGTCGCGTTCCCGGAAAGATTCACTAATGCCCTTTCTATTTGCTTACTCTCCAAGCGCGCATTGCAAGTGAGATTCACTAGCGATTTCTAAATGAATTCGAACATTTTCAGCTTTGCTTTCCCCCTCAGAGTGTTTTCCAAGTCTTTCTCTCTCTCTCTCTCTCTCTCTCTCTCTCTCTCTCTCTCTCTTTCACCGACCAAATTTCGATAAGTCAACCAAACAGAAATGTATACAACAATAGCAATGTGTAAGTTACGGATAATTAATGAGCATCGACTAGGCTTCGTAATAAAGACAGGATACATTGCACTAGAATCTAAATTCGATAATGAAATTCACGCGCATTTACAGCAATCGTAGGAATAAAGTTGACAAATGAAGTTTGCAAGAGAAACAAAGCAAACCAAATCGGTAAATCCGCTTGCAAACTAATCAAGCGCATAGGGATTAACGGAAAAAAATGTCAACAATTAAAACGAATGGGCAAATGCTAACTTACGAAAGTTGTACTACGCGTGCCAGCGGCTGATGCTCCCCCCGTGTATGTATGCACGTATAGGTGCGCATCTCGTACACCGAACTCTCCCTCTTTCTCTCTCTTCCCCGCTAAGTTCAAGCGACTAACGCTAGAGGCGCCAGCTTACGGGACGTATAGGGATGGATGTACGTTCGACCGTTAAAATCTTTTACTGTAATGCCCCTCGGCCACGACCCTTTGCCGCCTAAATATTTATGTTGAGGGGGGGGGGGCTGATAATTCTTATGGGTATTTTTGTCATTCGCGAGTTGCTATTAACCGTCTTTCTATTTGTTTGATGCTGCGCTCACGATAGACAAGAAACAACGCGTATTTTCTTTAACTTTTTATTTTGGAAAATGTTGTCGCATTATTTTCCATTTTTATTGCTTGAAACTAGTTGACACTGTTATATGCAGTAAAAATGTTTCTTCCAACATTTTTATTTCTGGAAAACGTTACGGCGTGCTGGTACAGTTGCAACGTCTCTCGGAAACAATCGAATTTGCATACATCCGTGCGCAACGGTTTTAATATTAATCCACATAATCGTAAATAAAATAAGATTTGAAGCAGCAGAGACGTGGAACTATAAAATTCGAGGCCGCGTACGACATGACACGACAGTTGGCGTTCGCAAGAGAGAGGCTGAAACTCGGCAGCAGCAGTACCAGCAGCAGCCTTGGAAAATCCAAGCACAGCGCGTAGTATGGCGTAGAGATATCGAGAGAGCGCGAGTGTAGGCCTCGAGAAACGGTTGGCTTTCACCTGCGGCGCAGCAGCAGCCATCAGTATAAGCCTTGCATTACATCTCTCGGCCGTATAATGGATTTCGTATTTTTTTTAATTAATCGCACCTCGATCTCGGCGTGAAAGTATCATGCTCCTTTGTTCGCATCTATATAATTGAACAAACGAAAACTCTTCAACGATCAACGCTTTTTGACTTAACTTGTAGAGTTGTTGTTTCTTTTTCTATTTACCTTACGTCGTCGTGACGTTTCTTGGCTAGACGTGTATTGTTGGGATGATGGACGAAACGCTTCGCGGATTTCCGCTGATCTTTGAAACGCGATACGCTCTCGACGTTGCGCAATGCTCGGCACAACGCTACGTTGAAATTGTTTGAGCGCGACCAGTTTTGTTACGCTACGGACTTAGCCGCTTACCTACCTTCCTTCCTTTTCTCTCCCTTTTTCTCTTTCTCTCTCCTTCTTATTTTAGTGCTACTGAACGCCTGAGTTTTTCTATTTTGAATTTTTTTCGTTCGTATGCCTGGAATAAAATTTTGCTTTTGCTGCATTATGAATAAAACATGCGCATACTTTCACCGGGAGTTAATTTTCGAAAGTTCGAAACACTGAATATAAACAAATGAATTTTCTTACGTAAGTTCGTTTATTAAATGCGTAATCGCGCATTTTATACACGTGCCAAATTCTATTATGTACAACAAAATGTTGCTTAATTGTCAAATAAATCAAGAATATCTATTTTGACGAATGCTCTACAAGTGGAATAACACTAGTTAATTCCTACAAATATCTGTTGGTTGAACAAGGGAGATCCGATAATCTTTTAACTTAATGGAAGCATTTCAGTTATTGTCTGTATAAAAAACGTTTATTTGTTTTATTCGGTGTACATTTGTAAGTAATGATCATAATGCAATATCCGTACAGGTGAAATTCGCATACAATGAATATCATGACTAAACAAATAAATGATCATCGAATATTTGCAAACAAAAACAGTAACGAGCCACAGCAATGTAACGCCGGACATGTCGGTTCATTGCATTAAAAATCACGCCGTTACATCTGGCTTGTGCAGTGTGACCCCTCTTCTCTAGTGCATTTCGTTAAATAATACTCGTCATCAATTTGCCGGCCGAACGAATCACTTTGCGTAAATTTACAGGCCTCGAGCGAACGGCCGCTTAAAATCCCGGCGGATGGTTAAATATTTTACATTGCTCAAAACGCAAATAAAGTTGGACGCTCGCAAAATGTGCAACTAGAAAGCGATAAATTACAAATTAGCATGCGAGAGTGTGCAATCAAAAATTAACCCCATTTATACGACGTTCAATCGTATAGTACCCGATTGTACATTCGTTTGTGTGTGTACGCGTTGCGCGTGTACTGTCGCTCAATAAAGAACAACCAAAAAGACGACCATTTCAGCGAAATCCTTAATCGAAAAATCACCGGCGTTACACTCGTTTAAAACTGCTTTTTCATTGTCGCCTCTTTCCATTTGCTTGCGGTAATAAAGAGTCCCTTAAGGCCCCCGAGTACACTTTGAAAATTTCCCCAACTAAAGTGTCTCGATTATTTAATACCGCGACAGCATTGTGCGAGCTTACATCGATGACTAATTCAACGTCACTTTTACGTTCCTTCTACTCGACCCGAGAGTTGTGAAAATAAACTGCCGTTTTTTGCGAGATCGCTGATCTATGCGCCTTTTTTTCTTCGTTGATTTACGTCTTCTTTTGTCCTTAGAGATTGGCTTTTTGATTTCCGATTCTATTGACGGTCAACTGAATGAAATACTTGGCTAACTCGTTTGTTATTTTTTCGAGCTTCGACCATTGTTTAATCAACGATAAATATGCTTGGCGTGTGCTTCGTGAAAAGGGAGGGAAAAAAGAGGGAGAAAATTCGTAACGATCGCCCTCGCGATAGAATTGATAAACAATTTGGCCGCTTGACGTTCACGAATGAAAATAAATGGAGTTTTTCAAGAAGAGGAACCTCCTCGAATTGATTCGAAAATGTTTTAGAAATCTTTATCGAAATAACGAACACGTAGCCCGACTGTAATAATTAATATACTCGCGTTGTATACGCATATAAATGAATAATTGATTGAATAAATCAATTAAAGCAAGCAAATTGGGAAGCCACTTCGACAATTCGTGGTAAGCTGGGTATTAACTGAATTTTCAGCAGCGATATTTTAGTCGCTAAAAATACCAATGAAATCCACGGCTGACCCAGAATATATTGAACAAAAGGTGGTTAAAATAAGTAAATAAAAAAAAAGAACCGAAAACCACGACGTTAAAAGGACTACAATGATCGTCCATTCTCTTTGTCCTCGAGCTCCCGTTCATTCATCTCGCGCATAAACAAGAAGGCCAATTTAGCCAAGCGCTGCTTTAGAGCCGTCCTTATTTAAAATTCGAAGCGTAACAAATCACAATGCAGAAAATTTCAAGCACAACTACAGCGTTTTATAACCAAGCATTTAATAAGTGGATTAACGTTAAGTAACGTTTTTTACCTTATTTCTACAAGCTTTACACGACTCACTTGATTAAAGCTGACTGCAAAGGTAATTTTCCTCTTTTTTCCACAACGGAAAAATATACAAGAGGAAATATAATTGGCGAGAAAGTGATCATCTAGTAGAGCATATTTCGCGAGTGCTCCAATGGGAAATTCGCAGCTGTGCTTGCACGCAAAAATATGCATCAGCTCTCGCAGATTATTGCACTCGTAATTAAAACTGAATAGAAGCAGCCCATGGCCAAAGTACGCGCTCCAGGTTATTTCCAAGTTCGAAGTGTATTCCTACGCTCAAGTTTGAGAGGGTAGCTGAATATCTCGATTTACAGAAGATTTTATTCCCTTAAAATTGCAGTAAACCCCCGTGGCTAATAGGAACTTTTTATATATAACCTCCGCTTAAGAGCAGATTAAAAAAGCTTAGATTAATTGTGCGGGTAACCTCTACTTTATCATTTGTCGTTACCATTTTTCTTCTTTTTTGTGCATTCTCGCGTTGATTATTATGGCTCCATGGCGAATCGCAGAATATTCAACGCGAGAGATCGATAATACTTGATAATACATAATACGCGCGGGTGCTTTTTAATTCCCTTTGTCTCGATACGGATTCAATATTTCGCAATGATTCGCGTCGTTTCTTTTGACTTGTGGCCATCGGACAACGACGTGATTTTCAGCGGCGTATCAATACCTTATCAACACAAAAATTAAATAATCCGAATTGCAACCGTGTAATATGAAATTTTGGTCCATTGTCCAACATGTAAATGGTTACATAATCTCGCATTAATTTGCAGTGCGTTCGAGGGGGTACCCTGTGAACTAAAAATTTAATATAAACTCTTTCACTTTATAATTAAACTCGCATCCATTGTTCATCGTGTGTGCTTGAAAGAACACACTATGCATTCGAAAAAATTCTCATGTTTGATAAAAAAAAAAGGAGAAAAATTCTCAGAGAGAAATATATGTGTACATACGAATGCGAGTATACGTTGTACGTGTATATTCATATCTCGTAATAGCAACGTCCCGCAAACGAGCTCACGTGTGTTGCGCGTAATTACAGCCTCGCGCGCATTATCTAATTCCCACAGGCGTTGAAGAGCCAACGAACTGAGCAACGCTGCACCAGTGTCGAAAAGTGCTCTTCCGCAATAGCAGCGTCCGAGCGCATATACGCCGACATTGAAAATGGATTCGACAGCCACACCGCTACTCGAGCGCATGTGTTGTACAGCACCAAGGTCGACTAACTAACGATTTGTCCGTGTTGTGTGTGCGAGTGTTCTTTTTTCATCTCCCGCGAGAAAGCTTTAGCGTAGACACATGCATCTCGTCTCTCCCTTTTTGGTTGGAAGCTGATATTTTTAACTGCGGAAAACCTTAATGAGCGCGCGACAGCTGTCAAAGAAAGACAACAGCCTGCAGTGTTTTTATCGATTTCAAGACTTTTACAAGAGTATTAAGACGCCTGACCTAGCCCTGATATTATCTACTTATGCACCTATTATAATTAACTTAGCCTCGTTTCCTTTTTCTTGTTCGAAAAGTCGCGATCTAATTTGGTTGACTATCACGACCAACTCAATTGAATGCGCCAACAAATGAAATCGTATCACATGCGAGTTTCTTTGTAACGTTACACCAGTCATCTCAATAAATTTGTCATCCGGTTTCCATCTAGACGCATCGCATCATTCAGTCACATTATTCACCTTACCAGAGAAAATTATTCACAAGAGCTCGCAACGTCGATCTCCAACTCATCGTGATTCACGTCTCATCTCATTAGGCCTTCTACGAAGAAAAAGAGACTCGGATGTTATTCAAAAAAATTTTTCTCTAATAAAAAGATCGGCTTTTTTCCAGAACAGTATACCTGTGTGTCGCGAAAAAGATAATAAAAAACGGTGATAAGGGGCCAACAGATGACACGCGCAGCAGCAGTGGCAGCCACTTTTATGCGTTCGCGTATATATGTATACGATTGCATAAATCTCGGCGAAGCAAAGCGACTTCATACGCCGTAAACTCGAGCTGCGCGTGTGCAACAAAAGCCGTGGCGCGAGGATAAGCGAAAAAGGATACGGCAACCGGAAAACGGTTGCGTTTTCAACGCGCTTATATTCTTTTTTTTCGTCAAGCACACACACACACACATGTGCATATATATATCTATATCTGTATATACACGTGGCATGGTTTTGTAATGAAAAATTCCGACGAGGGTCTTTGTTTTCGTCTTGTCGAAAGTGCATCGCCCCGCGGACCGTCGATCGAATATTTCAATTTCGTCGAGTGTGCCGTTCACCGATTTCTTTCTTTTTCATTTACTTATTTTTCTTTTTTTGTTCCGCAGTTAAATAATTAAACGACAAACGATGAATGCACTCATTTTTTCTTTGCTTTGCTCTTTCTTTGACTGGAAATGGGCCGAGTAATTAATTTAAAGTATTTTTCAACGCGATAAAGCATCCGATCAATCAGCACAAATGCATTTTTACACGCGTATCGATGATACTCGTGAATTGTGTGATTTATGGAAAAGAAAAAGGCAATAACCCGATGTGATATTTCAATGATAATATTTATGAAAGCATTAATGCTCTGATAATGCCACGTTCATCATTATTTATTCATTGTGCGATTTCATTAATTGGCATTCCTATTGGCTTGCTTGCTCCGAAATAAACGACGCGCCATCAATCCTCACCATAATGCGTACGCGCGAAAAATAAAATGAAAGACTGCGATAAAATCCATCGAAAAACAATTAATTGAAATAAGTTGCTTGTCCTCGTCGAGTACTCGAAGCCATTTGAAAGCTAACACTTTGCCGCACGCGACTAACCACACACTGACACATGTGCACACGTATCCAGCTGTTGTATATTCAGCTTAAGCCAGCACATAGCGCAAAGTCATCCTTCAATCTCCAGCACGTTGGTGTCGGCCCACATTAGTATTTTGTTGTCATGAGCACGCTTATGTCCGCGTCTCCTTTGTACATTTCTCGCATGAATACAATAAATTTGCGGTTAATTTTTCACACGTGCCACTCATCTAATCTGTGCGATCTGTCGCGTCGATTGCCAAGAGCGAGTTTCTTCGCGTCGAGCGACAGGCGCAGGTGAAAAATGGAGCTACAAAAATCGCGACACGCTGCCGCTGCCGCTTGGGTTTATCAAAGTTGCCGCAGCAGACGCCCGCGTCTCTCGACCTGCTTTTTTCCTCTTTTTTTATTTCGTGAAGAACTCGCGAGTGGAGAAAAAGTGGCGACGAGTGACGCGAGCGCGCGAAACGCGCAGTTCCCCAGCGAAAGATGTGTCGTCGCTGGGAGGACAGTCGAATTAGATTTTCTTGCGAGACTTCGTTTCTGTTTCTCTTTTGAATTTTGCTTGTTTTTTCTTAGAATTGCTTTATTTCTCGTAAAAGACATCAGAGATTCCAATTCCAACTGCATGCACCGTAGAACGTCGATATACGCTTTTGCGGACCGAATATACGAAGCTTTTAACAATCAACAGTTAACAATGCAACATAAAAACTCACCGACAATGCTTAATTGAAATTGGAACAGTCGGAATAATATGCCAAACTTGGAATAATGGAAAGTATAAAAAATAAAAGTAACGTATAGAGCAGTTATTGCGGAGCGCTGTCCATCTCGATTAAAACGTTCGACCGTTTAACTGCCAAAATTCATGGATGCTCGAGAGCGCAAAACGATATACCTTTCAATCACCGATGAAAAAGCAACAAAGGTATTCGTATTTGAATAACCCGACTAACGACGTCCATTCTCGCTATGACTAACGTGACAGCCGAAAATAGGGGACTAACAAAAAATTATAACAAAGCAAAGAACCGAAACAAAAAAATGTCCCCAGGGAATCGTTGCAGGTGTGCGCGTAAAACAAATGAAAATGGTCCTCGAGGTGAAAAACTGGCAATCTCTCGTAGGTTGCACGCGCGCCTTGTCTGCGGAAAATCGATATTGTGAATTGGCCATTATTTACTTACGGAAGAGCAACTCAAAACGGCAAACGATGGTTTTACTTTGATCGGTGCGTGTTTATAAATAACCTCAAGGTGTAAGGGCTGATTGAACTTCGATGGTCGATCGATGAGTCGTTTTTACTTGACGAATCAGCCTTATTTACTTCGCACGCTCATCTGTAAGATAAAGCCTAAAATAACTCAATTGACTCAGTGGAAACAAAATATTTAAATAAACGTGTCGCATCGTGACGTATGTAATTTTTCGGATAATTTATTGCGTACGTATATACGTATATAGCGATCACAGAACGGATGGCAGGGGATTGGGTCAGTCGGGCGTCAGGTACGCGCATATCACGCGGTTAATTTGCCGCGGATTAACTGTTCGGCTAGCTTATTGACATTTTCACGCGGGCGCTATACTCTGGCACGACAAATTCGGAAAATCAGACAGTCTGATTGATCCCTTGCACTCGCGCAGATTTCTAATTTAATGAGCTGACGCGTTGAAGCGGATAATACCATTTTGCCCCAGAGACTCATCTTGTATGCTTTTTCTATCGCACATGATAGTAAATAATTGAATCTGTTAACTTCTGAAATGTATCGTCATTCGTACTTTAATTATCGAACATATCATCATTGACATCATCAACACAATGCAATGTCTCAATTTCCTTTGACAGAACATTGTTATCGCTTCCGCATAAACGTCACGCTACGCTTGTAACAATAAGCACGAATTTGAAATCTTCTATTAATGGAAGTGCTCCTCGTGGACTCAATTATCAGTGGGAGGAAATGATTCCTCGAAAATGACGGAGCTTCTAATTAATTAACAGTCAGGAGAAACGAGAGAGCATGGCTGATCTAGCGCAACTTTGCCCTGAAGCGACTGTATCCCATCACCTGCTTCCTCTCTCTCTCTCTCTCTCTCTCTCTCTCACTCTTTCTCGTTTCCCCAAAACCTGTCCGCCCGCAATATTGGATATCCCAGCTGCCAGGATTAACGGTCTTGCACATATATTTTGCTGCTACTACTCCTCCCCCTTCCGTTCAGTTTTTGCATCTTTTTTTGCTTTGCAAGTCGATAATTCCGCGCTCGCGGAAGACCGGTTATAAATAAGATTCCGCGCCCGCTATATGCCCAATCGATGCGACCTTATTTAGCTGCTGCTTGCTCGCACGGTTGGAAAGGGGGAGCCTAAAGTCGATATTTACCCCAGTAAGTGAAGGAGATAAAGTATCATTAATTTGCTTAAAGAGTTTATTACTCTTCTGTCTGATGCCACTAGAAGATCGAGAGGCATATTATCATAATGAAACGCTGAGAGTTCATAAGTACCGTTTAAGGTACCGAACGTGTAGCGAATCACTGAAAATAGGAAATTTCAGCTAAATAAAACCAAACAGAGATATAGCAAGTCGATAAACGATTAAATTAAAACAAAACAGAGAATAAATCTCAATACTTCATCATGAGAGATAGTTCACGAAAAATGTTGACATGACTTTTATTCTTAGCTTTCGAATAACGATTGCCGACAGAATTGCAAATTATTAGAGTATAATATCGGATTTTCAGCTGACTACCTCGATTAGTGCCTTGCGAATCACGATCGACTTGTAACGCTGTAACAACAAAAAAACTTTTAACGCCACAAAGTTAATTTGAAGGAGCAAACGGAAAAAACGATAATAGTAATCACGATAGACGCGGTGACATCCGCGGTAAGCAGCAACGATAAAAGAGCCACACGCGAATGTCTTATTTCGCTTTCTCGTTACCGTAGTGGGCTGCGGCCAAGTCTATCAGAGGGAAAGAACGAAAGTGAAAAAAAAGAAACGAATTGCATGTACAGCTCGCTCGCGGCCAGGAACAAAATGCACGAGAGCTAGAGAGTAACTTAATAGCGGAACTGTACGGACTTTATAAAGAAATCCGCTGCATAATGCACGACTACATCACCGCCAAGATTTACAATACGCCATGGCCACTTTGTTTCATCGGGATTTTAATTAAAAGCTTTCTCTCTCTCTCTCTCTCTCTCTCTCTCTCTCGTTTGCCAACGGTGCCGTTGCTTGAATTTTCATGTCGCGGTCAGGGCGATCGATCGGCAGTAGCACGTTCTCTGTTACAACGTTCCGGATTCGACCGACTTTTAAATTAATGTTCGGCCATTATATTAGACGTTGGCGCGAAGAGTCATTCACGGACGCGCTTGCTACTTATGATAATCAATAGATTGCCTGACAACATACCTACACGACTATTTTTAAGTACATACTCGCAAATAGTATCCCCGAGCGGAAGGAAAAAAACAATTTAGATCACTTGCTTCGTGTGCCTTGCGCGTGGAAGCGAAAAAAAAAATATATTGCAAACGCACGACCCTTTAACCGCACGAACGAGAATCTAAGGGGGTAATTGCCAGTGCGCACGTAACTTTTTTTCGTATAATCCTTAACTGCTCTCCTTTCTTTTCTTTCGTTCGTTCGTTCGCTTTTTTTACGTGTGTAATGAAAAGTTAGGACCTCGTGCGCGCGATATCGCGCGATAATAATTCGCAAAGCGTCTCTCTACCAACAACAGAGAGGTAGAGAGCATACCAAGCTGAACAACTATTCAACGTATTTGGCGACGAGATTATGTATCTCGTACGTGCAACTACGTGAATAATCCATTTAATCGCGCGAGCATGCAGAGCTGCTTGTCGAAGTTTATTTTGGCATAGTTGAGCGACGACGAGAGTATGTCTCATGAATAAAATAAGACATCGAGCGCACAATGTTATTTACTTTACACGAAAACATTTCACACTACTGCCTATGATTTTTAACGGCTATATATGTATTGGGTACACAAGATACGTACACATGTAGAGTCGTAGCTAACGGTACACATGGTTAGAGACACACGTAAAGCCATGGTGGAGGAGGCGCGTTTCTCCTCAACACTCGTTAAACCTCTGCTCCGTTCGTTCTCTCTGTATTGTTATACTTATCTTTGTGTTCTGTGGCATTCTTCTCAAAGTATTGTAAACTTGAAGTATTTTCTGCTTTTAAAACTACTCTATTTACGAAAATATGTAACTAAACGTTCAAAAAGTTAAATAGAAAAATTTTAAAACTCTTGTGCAACCATAAAAAAAATAATAATAAATTCACGTCAACAATTATGTAACATCCATAAATTTCACACATACCTATAAAAGAAGCAGTAGTCGAGATTCTCGTAGTAACGCATTCATGTTTCATGGTGGAATCTCGTCGTAAAATTTGACTGACAGCGCGTATACGCAATAAAAGCTGTATACACGCACATTTTGCCAAATCCGTTGCTAAGGAATAAATATTTTAGTGTATGAAATATACATATTTTGTATCGCGCTTATCTCGGAAAACGTTGTATTAGAGAACAAAGACTTTTCTATTCGCCTTGGCAAATGAGTTTTTTTAGTAGCATTCAAAACGATCCTCGCAAAATACGTCAGCCGTTCACTGCTTTCAGCTTTATTCAATGCTTGCAAGTCTGTCATCATCTGCCTTGTATATATATACGGCCTATCCAAATGCCAACGAAGCGAATCGCGATGTTCTTGTCTCTCCCTCTCTCTTTCTCCTTTACTCAAAGTCCGAGCATTAAAACGCAAGAGAGCCAGCGAAGCGCGTAATCGTCGCTAAACCAAGCCTTCGAGGATAAGAAGAGAAGAGAGAAAGAGGGATTTATTCGAGAGCACTCGGCTCGATAGACTGGTGAGCCAGAGAGTATCGGTTTCGTCCTCTTTTTCTCCCTTCTTCTCTTAAATAATTTGCCTCAAAGTTTTGATAAAACCAACTTCAACAAAGAAAGGGAAAAGAAGAGAGCGAAAGAGAGAAAAGTAAGTTTCTCCTGGTAAATCGTACTTGCCTCTTGCGAATTTTTATAGCCCAGTGCCGCCTGAGGCTCATTACGAGCAATTTTATTCTCTCTATTCTCTCTCCCTCTCTCTCTCTCTCTCTCTCTCTCTATCTCAATCACACTGTGTATTCTTTTCCTGGCATACGCTTTTTAATAACCCAATAATTCATCACGGTACGAGCTCGTGCGCGTACCCTACAAAGGAGAAACTTTTCAGACGCGCATCTTTACTAGATCGAGTATACGCGCCAATAACATCGGTCTCCTTGTTTACAAGGATGCCTCATTGAAGATTTCCCTTTTCGCTAAAGCTCGGCGACGAAATCATCTTATTCACGCCTCAGACGATTTTCTTTAATGTCACGAAAATGTAGTTCCAGCGACTTTTCCATAAGGCACACCTTTCGTATTCAATGTAGCGTGAGGTATTTTTCTTTTTTCTTCATTTCCAACCCACCGTCGAGATACAAAAGATGACGTTCACGTGCGAAATATGCCACGATAAATCGACGCTAGCATCGACGGCGAGTGAAAGTCCAGTTCAAAAGAGTATACGATGTATCGGTAAATTTCCATGCATAACACACATGTACTCGTCGACGGAACACAAAGTCATGCGTTCCTACACTTCGAAACGGGAACGCGTTAAGTAAAACGCATTAGTTACGCTCTTACCTTGCTACTACTCTCTTTTTCTCTATTGGATTAACAAAAATTGCCGACTGCGCGTGGGAAAAAAACACGCACGTACGCTCGCACATTCGATAAAAGCCACGCGGGCGCGCTTCGCGTATGCAAACGCGCGTGGTGCAAGTTAACTGCATTACTCTTTAAACTCGTTCTCCCCAAGCGCATGTTGCGACGTTCACTTTTCATAAATAAAACGTTAATCGAATGTATTCCCAAAGCTCGATATATACACATGTATATACGTATATACACACGTATATATGTATATACATATCTATCTCCAAACTACCGAGAGTGGAGAAAGAAAGAGAGAGAAAGAGGGAAAGCAAAGTCCCATTTCCCTGAACAGATACGCTATTCTACTCGGCAATAATTCACAATTCGAGCTCGCGGCGCATATAAACTTTTCAGACTCGTGCAAGAGGGAGAGAGAAAGAGAGAGAAAGAGCAAACAGACAATCATAAAGTAACATTTTCGGTGGTGCGGCGTATGAAAATTCATTGCAGCTCGCGGATGTTTGGCCTACACAGCAGCGATACATATGTGTACGTGTGTGTATACGTGTAGGGGGTATATCGAGGTCATTGCACACTGTCTTCTTAAGTATTCCAAGTGCGTCTACGATCGCGAGCAACTTTTCGCCGCTTCGAATTATTTAAAGTTTTCCGCTCCATCGATTGGGGATCTGCATCACCGTATTCTTCTTCCTTTTCTTGTTCTTTTTCTTCGTGCGCGCGGGACAAATAACCTACTCAAGGATTCTGGGTACTATCCTTCTTCTGTTTGCCTAGATACACTCGATCTGTCGTTGCTCACTTTTTTGTTCGCTCGGAGAAAACACATCGTCGATAGAAAGTAAAGTTCTTTTTTGGCTCGCTCTCCTTCGTGTCCGTTGTTTGTCGATTCAATCACTATTTAGCCGCGGCATTGTGAAAGTGAATACCGTGAGCCTACGAGCCTATTACGAGGGCATTATTTTTCTACTCGGAATCTTATTGTACATTGGCCTACCGCTGCTCGAGTCTTGAGTGGCGATAAACCAGTTGATTTCCCTTCTCACGAGTTACAGAGCACTCGCTTTATTATTATTCCCAGTAGCAACGTCGCTCTGTATTATTATTATTTCTTTTTTCTTCTTTTTTTTATTCGTGTTTTTGAAAGCTGCGCGAAGCTCTCCTTTGCAAATGATAATTCGACAACAAATGGACAATACGCGTGCATAATGAAAGCATTTTGTTTCATTTACCCACGAGACGACAAATAATACGCACGCGTTGGGTACATAAAGAAAGGCACATTCGCATTTGTGGCAACTTATCAAGCTATCCCATGCGCATTCGTCATTCAATGCTCGTGCAAAAGCGAATCGCGCGCGCATCAACGATTAGTACAGAGAGCGCGGGTGACAAACGAAAATTGGCCCGCATTCCGTCGAGGAAATCGCATTACACACGCCTGCGCACATTCAGTCCGGCGTATCGTAAAAACACATGTACCTATATATGCCTATAGGTATAAACGGAAACCGTATAATTGTGTCACGTGGGTGTCGTGAACGAGTCCGTGATACTTTTCAAAATGTGCATGCTCTGCACGAGCGGTTATCATGATTTTCAAAACGCAAGCAATTTTCAAGATAAAAGCACTGCTTGGCAAGTAAAAAGTTCGTTAGTAGTGTAACGAAAGGTGGCGTAGGCTAATTTGAACGCCAACAAGTAAGCCTCTTTCTTATCAGCTGATTCAATTCGTGTTTTCCTTATCTTTTTATCGCTTTCGTTTTGTGTGCATCATACGAAAATTCGAATCTGGCCATTGACTCGAGGCAATACCACATACCTATCGGATCCTGCGCGACACGTACGCAACGGCAGCTGTATGTACCTACACGTCGGAAAAAGAGAAAGGCAGCAACAACAGCGACGGCATATTATACCGTTACACGACCCATCGGTCGACCCACATACTGCCAACAACGACACACTCACCAACGTCTGTGTATGTATGTGTACATGCATAGGTGAATGAGCACTGTGCGCTCCTTAGCCGTCATTGATTATTTTTTGTCTATAGCCTCTCGTGTAACCAAAGAGAAACTATAATAGCTCTACTGCTCTGCTTGTCGACTTCTTTCTCTTTTTGTAATCAAGGCAGGCGTGTGTATGTGTATGTATGAAACGGACGACTTATTTCCACTCGACTGCTGCTTGCTCGTGGTTCGTTTTCCTTTCAAGCATATTTAATTTATTAAAATGCACGATTCGCGATTGGTTCATTCGCTCGCATCACGACATACTCTATCGAAAAAGTATCTCTGCGAGCAACCCAAGAAGTCTGTCAATGGTTTTGGGCATTGTCAATAGGACGACGTGGTAATTTTTCCGAGAATCAAAAGCTATTTGACGGTCTCACGGCCCGAATTGGCGTTTCCCAAAAGCGCGCAAAGCCCTATACGAACAATTACGCAGCCGAGTGAGAAGACGATGATGATGTGCAAGAGTAAGCAACGGTACCTTCACTTTTTTTTCTCTTTCTCTCTCTCTTTCTCTCTATCTCTCTCCCTCTCGACCCATGTCGGTCGAACGTGTGCAAAAGGCAAGCGTGTGCAGTTTTAATACAACTTGGCTCGCACGTCCCGTTGCAACAGCAGCAGCAGCAGCAGCAGCACCAGCAGCAACGAGTGTACATATAACAGTACGGTGTGCCAGAAAAAGCCACCCGCGGGAAAAACGGCTGAGTCGATACACAAGAAGATGCCTCGTCGTGCGACCAACTACTCTTCTGTGTGTATCTGTCTGTTTTTTCCTCGATGCACCGGCTTTACTGTCGCCAGGTTCAAGAGTTCAGCTTATTTTACAGTTAGCCTAGCGGACAGAGTGTATATACCGATAGCTTCTGTGATTCGCACGCTTTTCCGAATGTTTTTTTTCTACGTAAGAGTTACGCGTGAGTACGTAGTTTGCAAGTTACGTCCGACGGAAGTTTCATCGCTTTTCCATGTTTGAACTTTTTAATTAAACACCTAGTTAGACCAAGTGCGCGCACTAGCGTGCAATTGAATAAACCCCTTTTTCTCTTGTTTTGAATGGTACTATTTTATAAACTGCGTGAATAAGGCTGAATTTGATGTTATACAGCTATATTACATAAAAAAGCGAAGCTTGTGAAACCAGTTTTGTAGAATTACTCTAAACAAAAATTACGTTACGGAGATCTGTAAATGAAGAAAAAGACTACCAAGATTAGTACTGCTCCTAAACTGAAAGCACTCGTTAAAGCTCTGTTTAATGTGCGTAATTACTCGTGAACGTAATTGGGAACTGTAATCGTAGCTCAGAGTGAACAAGACAAAGACAGACAAGTCGATTGCAATTTTATTGAACCAACATTGAGTTTTTTTCTCGGAAACCCAGAAAATTCCCATCGGAGAGAGAGAGAGAGAGAGGGTATACCGAAAAATTCACCTTCGCCAACGATATTTCACTTGGGACCGTCCGTAAATCGCGAGATAACGATTCCTACTTAGCCCACATAGCGCACCGAAGATCTACGTTCATACCCGCGGCGCATTGGCGTGCTTCCAGTTGATCCTCCTCAAAACACAATCATAAAGCACCGTACCACTGCCGCAAGACAAACATCCCTTTTTCACGTGGAGACCTAGGCAAATGAATTGCTGATCCCACTTTTTTCCTCTTATAGCTCGTCGTCAATCGGCTTCCTGCCGATTAGTTTCTTTTTCCCGAGAGAGGGCTAAAAAAAGCCATTCGCTCCTTTTCTCTCTCTTTTTCTCTTCCCTACTCACTCCGCCCGTTTCGTGTTTCTAGCGGCTTTTTGCTCGTCGACTTCCGTCTTTGACGGGCAACCCGATACTTCGGCCCAAGTGTCTCGTAAAGAAGAATCCGCTAAAGGGTGGAGCGAGCACGCGAGCCTCTGCCCTCTCTTAGCCATGTATAGACAGGCAGACAGATACACAGACACACACGTACACTCGAGTGCTCGTTTCTCTCAATCAGCCTGATTTTTACGTGAGCAATTTTTTTCTCCTCTGCCTTCTCTCGTATATAGTATGTAACTGCGCGCCGATCAATGAATAAAAAAGTTCAACATGGAAAACTTTGCCGTCAGTTTGTTTGAGCGAAAAGTCCAGAGGGGGAAAAAGTTACTTGATTAGCCATGTACCTTGAGTGTGAGTGTGTGTGTGTGTGTGTGGGCGCTAGCATAAGCCGGACGCAAAGTTGTCTGGTTAAAACAGCATTGAAACTTATAAATCCAATTGTTAGGTTTAGTAAATAAACAGCACAGCATCAAATGGACAAGTACTCGTTAAACTTTGTTGTTGGCGCGTTGGCTGAAGAATTTTTCCGTGCTACGTCCGTTATAAATTCGATTCTTACCTATTAGGCATTCCGGTCAGATAAGTTAGCGTACCTCATTAAAAACAATTTACTCGCTGACTAGCTGCTCTGCGCGGCTCTTTGTGCATAAATTGCGATGTAATTATTTAAAAAATTGATTGGCAGGCGAGCTTGATTAAAAAAGTTTGCGCCTGTTTACCCAGCCCGTTAGAGAAAATTCCAGCGTTCAGAGTGAAAAAAAGCAGAGAGATCAAACGAAACTCATCTCAAACACCTGGTTTAAAAGTGCCGCAACGCAACTAATTAATCCGCTGAGCAATACCTCAGACTTAACTTCCGTCCCAATAAACATTCTTTTCGAACTGATTGACTCGACGACCGAATCTACTCAAAGTACATAAAAGCGCTGTCCGTGCATTATTATATCGCCTTCGTTAAAAACAATCGAAATACTAATGTTCTTGTGTGATTGATTTTTTGTTATAGGAGCAATCCAAGCGTACGGCGTAGAAGAGACATCGATAGACACGAAGGAAGGAACAACGGTGAATCTCCCATGCAAATTTCCACCACCTACGGTGAACGCGACGTTCTTCTGGCTGACGCACACGAATGGCGCACACGACAACGCAGCCATCGAGCAGACAGCTCTGGCGCCTCACTACCGAGTACATATGCACCCCGATAGGGGCGAGTACAACCTGCAGATCCGCAACGTGTCGTACTCGCGCGACAATGGCAAGTACGAGTGCAGAGTCAAGGTGAGCGGTACCGGTGAGAATCTTTACCACAAGAACATCACGCTTACCGTACTGAGAGCGCCAAGCGCCCCCGTTATCGTCCTTGGCTCGCCGATTGTACGCGAAGAGGAACGCCTTGAGCTCCACTGTAAGACCAACGGTGGAAGTCCTGAACCCGATGTCAAATGGTACAGAGGTGAATCCAACGTGCTTGTACACACTGGGCGTACTTACGTGCTCATACCGAGCAAAGACGACGATGGCTCCAAGTTGCGCTGTACCGTGTGGAATCGTGCGATGGACGACGGCCATACCCTCTCGGCTAGCATCACCCTCAACGTGCAATACTTCCCAAGAGTATCGCTCGGCTCGGACAACCCTCTCAGAGTCGAAGTTAACAACATGGCTACGCTCAAATGCAAAGTTGATTCAAAGCCCGCAGTCACGTCTGTCAGGTGGTTGAAGGACAACAGTTTCGTCGCCATGAGCTTCAATCATATACTACCAAAAGTGACGCTCCAGGACGCAGGCAAATACACTTGTCAAGCCGACAACGGACTATCGAAGAAGGGAGAGAGCTTTTTGCACTTGGACGTGCTTTACCCACCTAGTGTATCCATCGAGGGCGATAGGATTAGGACTGTGGAAGTCGAGGACAGTGTCACTGTACACTGCAACGTCTCGTCCAATCCTGAGCCGACCAAGATCGAGTGGCTCCGCGAAGGTAATTGTTCGCTTTACTAGTTACCGCACGTTTCTATACATGTCCCCTATTGTCGATTGATACGAATTAACTGATCCGCTTATCGAACTTTATTCATTTTATTCATGTTATTGCAATTGCCCGCGTCATTTGCTTAAATTTCAAAGTTTGTTACATCCAAAAATATGATTGCGGACCGCGAGAGAACAACGAACTTATATTCGAAATAATTCATTCAAAACGTTATCAAAACGCTCAAAGCTAAATGGTTCGTCGATTCAACCAATCGCGTCTTAGACACCCACTCATCATTATTTAGAAACCTCAACCACACATTCAACATCGCACGTTTATAGGTCGTCCAGAATTCCGTATCGAAGGCTCGATTTTGCGTTTGTCACGAGTCACAGCCGAGCAAGCCGGCAATTATACGTGTCGGGCAATCAACTCGATTCATCCGTCTGGAGGTGAGCGTAGAAACTACTCGGCTGCGTCGAGGGTGGAAATCCGTGTGCGTCATAAGCCTGGACCAGCGCGCATTACACCCGATGCTCCAGTTGCCGTGGAGAATACCAAGGTCATTCTCAACTGCGTGGCTAATCCTCCTGGTTATCCGGAGCCAACTTTCCAATGGACTCGTGAAACCGAAGGAGGCCTCTCGTCAACTGAGTACGTTGGACAGAAATACGAGATTCATTCAGTTCACCTGGGTAGTGAAGGCATCTACAGGTGTCACGCCTTTAACGAGATCGGTAATGGCGAATCTGCATCTGTCAACCTTACCGTTCACCAGTCACCGAAGATCCTGACCAAGCTCCAGCCTCATGTCACCAGGAAGTAAGTACTCGCTAGTAGCTTCATAATTGACTCGGATCGAATGACGTCTAATAAAATCACGTTACACTGATCGTAACAATCTGAAATGATAAATTGTGCCTGTTTGATCACGCTGCCACTTATGCCACTTATACCACGTCGTGTTTTAGAAATCAAAGAACTACTCTCCTTTTATCAATTGTACATTGCAAGCATGAACGCGCAAAAAACATCGTGGTTACTATTATTTAGCATATTTAATAAGCGTGAGAAAAACACATCCCTACGGGAGAGGGAGTTCTAACTTCTTTGCTAATTGCCGTGGCTAATATATGGGATATGCATTTTAATGAGTCGGCTCCGCTGCATGATCTTTCCCAACGCGCGGCTTGCGCGTATAATTGTTTTCAGAGTCCCATCGGGATTGCACTTGTGCACTCATTCGCTCGCACGAGCGCGACCCTCTTCAAAGTATATAAATAAAACCTCTCGGTGGCTCGCCTCAATTAACCCCAGAAACTAGAGTGCGTGCAACTTAGCTCGGAAAAGACTCGAGTAAATGAGAGGGAGGGAGAGAGAGAGAGAGAGAGAGAGAGAGAGAGAGAGAGAGAGAGAAAGAAAGAAAGAAAGAAAGAAAGAAATAGTAAGCAAGAGAGCATCAATTGTGCGAATCAACTGACACGAGCGAACGAAACGATGCGCATATAATTAAAGCGCGCACGCTTCACGCTCGTCAACTTGTTTGCACGCGCTGCTTCAATGAGCGTTTGATTCAAATATCTTTATCATTGGTGTAATTAAAGTCATTAGCTCGATTAAACTCTAGCAATCCTTTCAGATTTTGCGTGATTCAAACGAATTTAATACACTATGAGAGTATCATGTATAATGGAGTTCGTTTATAAATAATAGGTGATTAAAATAGTGTGTAAATTTATTTTAAAATTATTTTTAGGGTCGGTGAATCGTCCTTCCAAGTGTCATGCGTAGCTCAGGGCAAACCCCGTCCGTCGGTTCGTTGGATGAAAGACGATAACGAACTTACCGCTGATCAAAGTCTTTACAAAGTGTCGACGACCTTGTCAGAGGGTCATGGTCGAGTAATAACGGTCAACTCGACACTCAGTTTCCTGGGTAACGCCCGCCCGGAAACCGATAGGATGATCGCCAACGATCGCGGCAAATACACTTGCGTGTTCGAAAATGAGGTGAAGAAGGTCGAGTCGCAAATGATGCTAAAGGTGGAGCACGCGCCGATCAAACTTAATCTCTACGATAAAGTGGCAAGCAATTTCCATGAGACCGCTAATGTCACGTGTAAAGTGCAAGCTTGGCCCAAACCCGAGTTCCAGTGGAGCTTTGGTACCAATGCCGCTCCACTCCAAGGATCGTCTAGCGACGGTCACTACGAGATATCCACTGCGAGTGACAATTACGATGTGTACACTTCGGTTCTGAAAATCACCAACATTCGGGATACCGATTACGGAGAGTATAGCTGCAGGGCGGCCAACGCTCAGGGTAGCACCACTTCCGTGATCAAGTTACAACCCAAAGGTGCACCCGAGAGACCTATTAACCTTAGGACGATGAACGTTGGTCCTACCTACGTCGCGCTCATGTGGGATCTCGGCTTCGATGGTGGATTACCGATCACTAAATACTTTGTTTCGTACAAGAGGGTTGCACCGGCTGATGAGATCATTGCCGCCGATTGCGCGCCACCCAGGGGGCCGTCTAATCAATGGATGGAGGTCGACTGCCGCAGGTCAAATCCTTGCAATGTATCCGACCTCGAACAGCATCAAACTTATATTTTCAAGGTAGGTCACGCTATCGACACTGCAATATAGTCTTTGTTTGATTAAACAATTCGTATTTACATTTTCTACGTGTGTATATATCGATTTCATGCTATGAAAGGCTCGTTCACTTGAAAACAAAACGAACATGATATTTGTCTCGAGAATTTTTTTATTGATGCCCAGTCAAACGAGTTTCCATCAATTTTTGTTTCCACGTGAATAGTTTGTTTTTTTTCTTTCTCCAAGGCAATTTTATATTTCGCTTGAATGGAAAAAGCATTTTTCTTCTAGTTGTCATTCGATAAAGTGATATCGACCCACGTATTTTCAATAAAAACCATCGACGTTATTACTAATTCCCATGTAACATTCTCAATCAATAACTCATCGACTTCTTATTTACAAATACAGGTAAAAGTGTACAACACGAACAACCACTCGGACTATTCGGACGAAGTGACCTCGACCACAGCAGTCGCCAAAATTCCAACGCCGTTACGCGTGAGATACGATCCTGAAGGTAGTACTCTTGGTATCAATGTTGGCCCAACGTGTTTGGCACTCGTTGCCTCAATCGAGAAATCCGATTCGGGCTCCGACAACACGTGGCGCATCGTTGAAGACTGGCCACTCGAAGTTCTGGGTGGCGCGAGTACACAGAGAGAAGAGATTCTGCAAGACTCCGCTGCATCCAGCTCCGAACCCCGAATTCGCGTGAGATTGTGCTTGAAGGCCGATCGACAGAGATGCGGCGAGTACCTCGAAGCCGAGAGTGAGTATTAATTGTCTTGAAAAGTGAACGTTAAGAACGTTAACGTTAGGAACAGTAATATACCGAATTATAAATGAGAAATTTGGCAAAGTAATTTTACACTTTCTTTTGGCTAAGACTAATAAGTAACTTTGGAAAAGAGTCGTTGCTCGCGTTGTTTTGTTTCGGCACTCTGTGTAAAATCTAATATTAAATTCGCTTATTCGGAGCTGAATACTGGAACAGATGCATTTTACTCGCAATATCCCGAGAATGCAATACCGGCAAATAATTTCGCCACAGTGCAAAGTTCGCAATGAGGACGGCGTCGCAGAGTAGCAATATGTCAATGGCAAACGCAAGAAGCCAAGCCGGCGCGCTTATTATCCATGTGTATATATAGTCTCAATTTTAGCGCGCGCACTGATGTTTGCAAGAAATGAATAAACTAGAATTTCAAGAATGCACACTGGTAAAGCTCGTTGTCTGGAGGTAGCTGTGCGAGTACACAGTAATGAGAGACAATGGGGCGTGAAATAATCTGGTGTAATGTGTAAACCCCTTGATATTACAGTTGGGCCGTCATACATCGCTCGAGCAGGCTCACTAGCAACTCCAACTTTAATTGCTTTGGTAGTGAGCGGAGCCGTGTTCCTATTGTTCGCCGCGCTGCTGCTTCTGTTCTGCCGCTGCCGTAGGAAACACGCTGCCAAAGCCAAAGACTACGAGATGGATTCGAATGCGTAAGTACTAGGATTAGACTTGTGTCATTCACAACCAAAGAGCAATAAGGAGACGTTGAGGGAGGGAGCGCTGAGCGTCGAGCGAAGGAGTCCAACTTTGTCGCCGACACTCAAAGGTTATGGACCCTCTCTCCCTCTCTTTCCATCCGCCTGCACGCGTTTCGCTACGATGAAAACTCGTCACAAATTTCACTTAGTCCTCTACGTTTAATTTCCAGTCGGGTTTTTTTTATTCTGCCATTTTTATATATTCAACGAGCTGTCATTTGCGTGGATGGTAAATCGCATTTTGCGTTTGACTTGATGCTCTCCAAGAAACAGTTAAAACTCAAAAGTTACATGACCTTTTTTATAAGCTAAAGCAGGGCTTGGAAAGTATACAGAAGAATTAGCACTCTCGTGACTTTTACCAACTTCGTCTTCACTCGAGCGAACTTAATGCTCGGAGAGAGATGAACGAAAATTTCAAAGTCAGATCGCGGTATACGCGCGCTTTGGACAATCCTAAGTGCATCTCTTCGTACTCATACAATCCAGCACTCTGACTCGTAAAGCGCGAAATGGAAGTAACGCCAGAAAATGGAACGACGACGACGACGACGACGACGACGACGGGAACAAAAAATGTTCAGGCTAGGATATATGCGAGATAAGAATGCAACGTCAAATGTAAAGAGAAAAAGACAGAGAATGAAGAAAGAAAGCTTGATTGTAAGCAGCCGCACAAAGACTACGTACTATTTCGCGCGCGCGTAAAAGAAGAAAAAGAAGGGGGGAAAAGTCGCCAAGCCGCTTTTAATTACGCGGATTTCCTCCGACTGTGAGCATATCTCGACAAAAAAATCTCATTCTTTTACGAAAATTAATCCGGCATACTCAAAGCGTCTAGGCGAGTATAGTAGTGCATCGCAGTAGCTATAAGGAACACGGCCTGCTGCTGGCTGCTGCTTGTTACAGAGAGGTGTAGGACGAGGCAATCTGCTCGCGTGCAGCTTGGTCTTGTAATCTGAGAGTAGGAAAACTCGATTTTCAAGGAGCTGCACGTTGGCTCCCCTCGGGCAACGAGAGATAATCGGCTCCCATACTCGACGATCAGCGGCGACGTCAGTGAATTTCTCCTTGCATTTGCGTGCACGTATGTACCGCCTATACCGACGCCACTGTTACGTACCTCTTTGCCTGTATATTTTTGTCGAACGCAAAAATTGATTTCTCCAGCGGCAATGCAGCCCACGCCTCTCTTTCCCGTGCTTTCGATATCTCGCGCGCTTCTGTTACTCGATTTTTCATTGCCGACAGCCACGAATTAAGTTGTTATTCCGACCAACCATAATTATATCTATAACTCTGTATTCTCGATCTTGAAAGCTTCTTAAGCCTTTTTTACGATATAAAACGAAGAACGAAATTTCTCGATTCTAAGACAATACGGGTAATATCGTGCGCAATTTTTCAATATGTTTTCTGCGGTATCCGACATCTCGTTTTTCCGTCTCGTCACGCGTAATTTCGCGTCGATAACAAAAGACGCAGACGCTCGCGATAGTAAGGTTTGTGTCTCTCGAGTGTAGACATTTGAATCATTTCTCTCTTTCTTTCTTTTTCTACTACTGTTACCCCAAGTAAAAGATCTAATATTAACTCAAAGGCTCGGCCTGGTGCACTCGCGATGTTCAAAGTCACATTCTTTACGTCTGACACCAAAGCGTGGAACAATGTAACGCTCGTTATAGCTATTTTTTATCAGGTCGTTAATGGCACGACATATTTCAGCGGACACTCGCGCAAAGAACAATTAAAACTCGTTTTTTCCTCGTTGAAGTAGAATGGAAAAGTGATTCCCGAGGTTGGCGTTTTCAATCGAACGGATTGCACATCAATTAACGTGTATGTGCGGGCGCGTGATCGCTCTCGCCTCCTCGTTATGACGCAACAATTGGATATTGCACAGATCTATAGAGCGATGGCTATTCAAACGTCATAGTCACGGCCTCCCCTCCTCATTTTGCCGTTCATTTATCTACGAAGCGCTATGTGGCTTGTTTCCTGTTATCCCCTAGATAGCCCCGAGAGAAAAATTAGCCGGCGCGTTGAAAGTTCAAAGTGAGTTTAATCTAGCGCTGCATAATTTCCACGTCGTCGTCGCCGCCGTCGTGGCGCTACTTCATTAATCAGAGACGCTTGCGCAAACCTCTATACTCTCTTGCTCTTTATTCTAGCGAGCTTTAATTAAGACGACGATAAATCACACATAACACATGTATTTATGCTTGCGCAGAGTGAGGCCGAGCTTGGTGACCGGAAACGGAGGTCAGACTCAGGCGCCGCCACCCTATTACGCCGAGAACAAGGCGCTTGAGCACAGTTTGGATCACGCTCTTGCCCTCGAGGACTCAAAGACGCCGGCTTACGGTCAAAGTGGCTATGGATATCATCAACCCAATCACAACATGAATGGTGAGAATAATGGTAATTGCTCTCATCTTTGACAATATTAACAAATTGTTGTCGTTTTGTCTACCGTATACGCGTTTTCAATGCTCCCGACTAATTTGGTAACGATCTTCTCTCTCGCATGGTCTTTGATGTACGAGTGTTCTTTGTTTGCTCGGCTACACAGTGTTTTGAGCTTTTCCTCATTAGTCCATCCTGTGTATATTTGTGTGTATACTTGTGCGCGTATCCCTTCGTGTACTTAACGAGCTACATGCAAAACTTTTGTTCATCAAAACTTCCACCAATTTTATTGTCAAGTAAGATTACGTCTCTAACGAGTATTAAATGCTATTGTTGCTTTTATCGCGCGAGCCATTGAAATTTTCTTCGTGCGTGACAAATAATCGCCTTGTTTCGGCCAAGTTTTCACTTTTTACGTGAAAACTTGGCTGCGTGCGTCATTTCGAGTAATTTATTTGTCGCAAGAATCCTTTGTACAAAACGAACGCAATAAAACGAATTCTATAAATAACTGTCGAGACACAAACACGGCCGTTATAGCCGAGCTGTACTTGACTATTCCGTTGGTAGATATTTCAATTTTTTCTTCACTGTTGTCGCGGTGCTATCTATAATTAACTATAAATTATTCGATAATTATTGGTTCGTCGACTTGGAGTGCTTTGCCTTCTTTTTATTTCCTTTTCATTCTTTGTTTTTTCTTATGTTTGTACTCCCAATTAAACTTTTTGTTTCTTAAATGCGCGCAAGAAATGCTATGTCGAAAAGAACAAAGTAAATTGTGATAAAAAACTAAAAATAAATAATTAAAATGCAGGTGTGAACATGGGCTACATGGAGAACAGCTACTCTAATTCGAACAATGGTGGCTCAGTGAACTCTCAAGACTCGATCTGGCAAATGAAGCAAGCCGCAGCAAACGGTGGCGTTGGCGTAAATGCTGGTAACGTCGGTGTAGTGGGTACCCCCTACGACATGGGAGGGTACGGTACCACTGAACCCGACTACCCAGCCCACCCACACTACATGCCGCAGCAAGATTACAGGGACACCCACAATCTCAGTCGCCAGCAATTCTGCGAGCCCTTCGGCACGGTCGTCAAGTCCCAGAAGCATGTCGGTTAGTATATATATTCGTACAATCAACGGCAACCGAGTTGTCTCTTTTATTTGGAAACTCGGCAAAAGCCTCCAATCACGAGGGCATTTTGTACTTGCGTTAATCGCTTGGTTTTGATTTTGATGTATACGACAAATCCCCGATAACATTGATAATAATCACAAAATGGAACAATCGCGTTTGTAGTACTATTGAAGTGCGAGGCAACCGGTAAAACTCATCAAGTCATTATCTACAAAAGTGGGCGCGCGGCTAATTTGTTTCTCGGCTACATGGCAAATGAAAGCACAAAGGATTGCGCGCTCGCGCGCGTCCCGCAAATTAAATGTGACTGCTAGCCATGAGCGCGCGGCCACTTGCAAAAGCGCGTAATTCATGCGATGCACGAGCAAGCCATGAGAGAGCGACGGGCAGGAGCACAGCACGCAATTTGTCCACTTGCGCTCGTGAACACGATTGTGATTCTCGTTACGTAAGGTATCCGTGCGACAAACACGCCGTAAAATCACTCGCCAATTATCGGGGTTTCGTTCTTTTTATTCGCGTTTGTTGGCCGTGCGTTACGTCTTCGGGCACCGCGTCGAGCTTATTATATATATTCTCGTAATCGTGCACCTTGAGATTTTCTTGACAATTTTATCTCTTTATGCTTGCAATCGCGATTATCGGAAAATAATTTTCTCGTGAAATTACCGAGGAAACGAATAATTTACTTGTTATTATTCATAAGATAAAAATCGACCCGTGAGAATATTTAATACTTCATTAAACAAATCAAATGAAATAATGCAAAAGCATGAATAATAAAATAAAACGTGCCGTGATCGATGAGAAATAAATTAACTTTAAGTAAAATGTCAGTGAGAGAGAGAGAGAGAGAGAGAGAGAGAGAGAGAGAGAGAAAATCTTCAGTAATTAAAATCTCCCTTTGCAATTGTTTCAGATTCGCCATACGACGTATCAGGTCTTCCCTATCAAGAAAACTACGACGAGGATAGCAAACCCCCTCAGCAGGTGAGCCTATCTTACGATGAGTCACTGGAGTCCGGCTACTCGACTCCGAACAGCCGGGGTCGTCGCATCATCCGTGAAATAATCGTCTGAGATCAACCAAGCGGCTCGCGAGCCGGAAAATCGCGCACCACCTGGCTCTAGCAGCAGGCCCCCCATATGGAGATCGTGATCGAGAGCGACCCCTATCGACCTAGCAGCACCAGCCCAGCGCCTTATTTACGCTCGCCTAACCAACCTTCACCGCAGCAGCAGCAGCAACAACAACAACAACCCCTCGTCAACACCAGTAGCGCCTTCTACTATGCCACGTTGCCACGTGGTCCTCGTTTGACCAACAACATCGATATGCCGGACGGAGTACCCGTCTCGACATCTATGAGACGAATCGACAAGTCGGGATTGCTCGAGATCGCCGACTTGGAACCACAGCCGTCTGCGCAGGCAGCATCTAGACAGACAACCTCGCGGCTACTCACCGGAGCCGAGAGCGCTTTGACGAGGAGGATGCTGGAGGCTGTCCCAGAGATACCTGATCCTCCAAGACTCGCCTCGGACGAGCTGCTCGCTGCAGCAGCGACGGCCAGATCAATGGTCGAGCGACAGCAGCATCTCTTGGGTGCTGAGAATGAACTGGCGGCTTTGCTGCGTAGACGCTCGTTCGCTACCGACTCGCAAGACTCGTCGATCAGCAAACAGAGCGACAGTAGCGAAGGTTCATCGGTTAGGAGGGTCAAATTTGCGGACGACCCACCGATCACCACAGTTTTACCTCAGCCCATCGAAGAACAGCAGCAGCAGCAGCAGCAGCAGCAGCAGCAGCAGCAGACTTCGCAATCCCAGCAGCAGCAGCAGCAGCAGCAGCAACCCAAGAAGAGCAGTGTCGTTGACTGTCTTGGGCGTCTTAGTCCCAGACGAGTAGCAGCGACGACTCTGTCGAATATACCTGATGTGATAGAGACAGCTACGACGACCACAGCTCCGGAAGGTGAACGTGCCGAGGCCGAGGGCTGTGAGCACACGAGCGTCGAGGAACCGGCGTACAAAGCTGGCGAGACGGGTAGCAAGGTCGCCGATAACATCCAGGCCGTGCACGTGATCATACTATCCGAGCAGTTGTGAGATCGGCTCTCGAATTGAGCGAGCTCCATGCTCAAGCAATATTGACTATGATTCGCGGGCATATACACGCGAAACGCGCGGGGCGAGCGTACTCTTTCTCTCTCGTTTCACACACAACTTTGATCTCACGAATGGGATTGTTACGAGAAAGTGTCGCCAATGGAGGCTCCCAGCTCTCCACGGAAATATTTGACTTTCTATTTTTATAGGGATTGCGGCTATAAAAATTATTTATGTATTGTTGTGAAGAGCTCGGTCCTCTCGCCCCGTACGCACCTGTGTTGCCTACAGATCGTTGTAAATGTACTCTTATACTTTAACGCTCTCCCGGCGGATACTTAGTTCTTTTTTCTACGTAGCAGCGAAGCTAACATTGTATAATATTGTAATTATGAATCGATTTAAGGTTGACTCACGCGCATACACAAACACAATGAACAAGCGGAACAAATTTATTGTTTTCATGAGAAATTTGATAGGACAGGAAAGAAAAGAGGCCATTGGCTCCGAGTCTCTGAGATTTGGGGTCTGTTTATTTAGAGGGAAAAGAGGAAAATAAAAAAACGAGCTCGACGTTAGTGAGCAGCGTAGATTTTTATGTGAGTGTAATCTACAAGTATGCATGTGTACGTATCGTGTATTCGTGTTGTGTGTGTGGGTGGGTGTGTGCGTGTGTGTATGTGCATACGTGTGCGGGCATGTGTACGAGATCGACTTTTTCTAAGCTGAAACAAGAACTGCCTTGCGGCAGGATCGATACTTAATTAAAGCGTAATTTAAAGCACGTCTTTCCACTTCTTTTTGTGTTATCACATAAAAGTATCGTTCGCTCAAGAAAGAATGCCCAAGGATAGGAGGAGATTTATCGAAGCGCCGTCCGCGGGCAAGATGCGTCGCTCGATCTCGGTCTTTCAAATGCCACTGTGCGTCAATTTCCGCTGTGAGCCGAGACGACGATGCTTCTGTACATACCACTTCGACTCGCTTCACCGCGGAGCTTTCTTTTCTTTTTAGCGCGAAAACCCACTGCTCTCTTTATACTTTGAGAACTCGGGCGAGTTGACTCGATCATCTCAACGTTTCTGGAGCGATTTTTTTCGTACAGCTCGTGTGTTTGTGTTATTTATCACTAGTATATATATATATATAGAAGATATTGTTTTAGAAATTGAAAATTATTTATTTTTAATTTGTTTATTTTATCGAGCGTAGGCCTAAATTTTGTTGTTGTTTTTTTTATATCTTCTGCCAAATTTCGTTCCACGTTTAGTTCGACTCGGCCGAATTCTCCTCAAGCACACAACGTTCCTAAACCATATGACTCACGCGGTTTCCAGCGTAAATACGTCTTTTTGGGGGTCGGGGGGAGAAGGAAATCGTTGACGTTAAAGTCCGGTTTCGTCCCTTCCGCATCATCAATGGGCATATCTCTTGTGGACGAATAGACTCGATAGTTCGTCAATTCGTCTGTCGCGTACTACTTTCTTCTTCCTTGGTTGCTGGAAGACGAACGGGTGGCGCATCCCCGGTCGGCGCTTGGGTATATTTTATACTTTTATACGACGACGAGAATGATTGTGATTTGAAATTTATAAATATATATTTATCGATGTGACGTGATTGATATCATGAGATGAGATAGCCTTTATATAGCGCGCATAAAGAGAAGAATTTATATATACACATATGTGTGTGTGTATGTATATTATGTACTAAAGCGAAAGAATACGATCGCAAACAGACAAACAAGCAACAAATGAGGCTCGTGCTGAAATCGACGAAGCAAGTGCGTTTACGTAATTCCCATCAGCTGCATAAAAACTACTTATCGCGAGAGAAATGCATATTATTTTTAGTCGCCTGTAAATATTAGCCATAAGCTCTCTCTTTATTTTTTGTACGTTATTTTTTTGTATTTGTTTCATCGTCGATTGAGTAAGGACAGCGCATAGTGAGTTGCGAGATATTAATCGAGGTCGCGATTTCAGCCCGAGAGTTTAACTCTCTCGCTGTCTTTTTATTTTTTGCATACGTTGCATTTTTCATTATTATTATATTATTATTTGTAACATTAATATTTTTATTATTATACTTTTTTATATTGCATCATTGTAAGATGAGCGCCGTGTGTACGTACGTGTGCGCGCGCGTGTATGTATGCATATGTGTGTGTTTGTGGTACTATCGACGTACTTTTTGGCTCGACGACACACCGTGTTGCGACTCTTCGTTCGATGGAGACTTTTACTTTATCGGCCATCTTGTTGTTATGTGTATATCGAGACGACAATTATTACAGGATTGTTATCTAGGTATTTTATAAGTGTAAGACGTCAGTCAATTAAGCGTTGTTATATAATAAAAATACATCATTGATTAATAAAGTCTAGGGCTATTATGAAATACAAAATTTGACATTTTTATTTATTCTACCTCAACAAAGCATCGTCAATACTTTGACTTTGTATTAAGAAGGATTCGGTTCTCTACTTGACATTTTCTATTTGCTGTTTGAACATTTTTATTTAAATTGTTTGAGTTCGTTACTGTGTAAAGAACGATTATTTGTATTCTTCGTACGTCGACGTTTTCAAAATCGATCGAGAGAAGCTCGCAGTGTCTCCTGTGTTATCGTCGCTGAAATTGTTAAAATTATTTTTTGTATGATTCATTGTGATCTCATTTTCAACCGTAGCGCTATAGGCATGCTGTCGCATTTAACATACATTAGAAATAACTGTTGTTAATTAATCCTCGCCACGTTCACAACTTACGCACAGCATTTAAAAGAAAACCAACAAAAAGAGAATATTAAGATACAGAGCAAGACGCCGCAGTAAAAATATTAGAATGGATCAAGAAAAAAGCGTCTTAATGTGACTCGCTTGAAATTATTAGAATATAAATATTACATGTAAGAAAGTCTTATTCGTCAGTGCTCGATCAGTAAATAACCATTTATTATAATATCACGCGACTTTCCGCACTCTCTAGCTTCCAAAAACCAACAGTTTGCAAGAAATTGTTGGCGTTGTACTTAACATAGTAAATGTCGTAATGTCTTGTGAGTCACTCAGTGTAATTTCAATAAGCTTCTAAAGCCAGTGAAAGTTTATTGTCTAAACTTTGTAACTATACTTTTTAAGTGACAGCTTAGCCCGCTAGATCATAGGCAGAAAGCAAACTTTTGATTCTCAAATGGAAGTTGAAAGTGACGAAGGACGCGTCGTGACCAATTACAGTTTTCGAAAAGTTTGTATGAATGACGAGAGCAAGATTCAAGAAGATGATGCTAACAGAAAAAGTTGATCGTATACGTAGAGCGCGAATATAATAGAAAGGTGTAGATATATACAACATACATACATATATATATGTGTGTGTGTGTGTGTGTGTATGTGTGTATATACATACATACAATATATATAAAGTATTATGCGATAGTAGTGGACGTCATATTTTTTCATGATCAAACAAAAACTATAAAGAACAGTCCGGCAAGTGAAGGTGATTGCAAATGTGCGCTGACCGAGCGTCGACAAGCTCGTATGTTTTTGCGCTATTATATAAAATATAAGAGGGAATAAAACAAGCCCAAAGTCCACTCGCGCACTGATGTCGTTTCTTTGTATTATTCACACAGACATACACTACACTCGGTTTACGATGACAAATGTAAAATTGCAGATTTGTAAATAGTCATGACAAAACAAAGACGAACGTAATGTTATACCGCGTTTATCCAACTCTTGCGAATATTTAACTACAACTTTATCATAATAAGTCAAGAGTAAAATCTCAGATGTGCAAGATTATACATATATATAACTATAGGGAAGTTTCAAAAAAACTCCACCGACGAAACGCGATTCTTCATTTTAAATACCATAATGCATATAGCCTCACCGTTTTTCCGACAATGGGAAATTCTGTGTGTACTGCGGCAACCGAGCCGTAAATATGTAAACGTTTGCGAACTTATTGCGATTTTTGTGCAAATGATTATGATATTTTTTACAAACTTACTTATCGATTATCTACTACATAGGTGGACGCTCAGTGGAATCGGTCCGAGAGACAAATTGATTGGGAATAGAATTAACGATCCATCTATATATTTTTTTTATTTACCTGTAAGCAATGCAATTGTGTAATCATCAAACAAACAAATGTTTGCCCTTTGTTCAGTATTTGAACAACTGCCAATCTTGTGATTACACTTTTTAAAGCGATTTCTGTAATTTTGTACATACGATAGTGTAAGAAAACAAAGCAATTATTAAATCACTTGGTTTACGTTAGCACTGCTTATATCATTAGTTGATAAAATATTATTATTGCTTATTATTACATGTACAAATTTTTTGTTGCAATATGAAATAAATGACAAATTCCCAGTTATCATAGTCTTATCATTTGAGTTATTCCTTAGATCTCACTAGACATTGGGCAATTAGCTCTATATTTGTTGATTTGTTTTTTTAACTTGTTCCAAACTAAAATTTCGCGAAATAAAAATAATTGTTATCGTGCGAACGCACAGCTAACCACAGTTCACGCAAGCTCAACTGAAAAAGGAAACTGCCGAAATAAAGTAAAACTCAAAGTAGACACTAATTATCGCGTCTTTATGTAAGTTACGAAGACAAGTAGCGATCGCGCGTGCAGTTAAATTTCTCTAGCCGGATATCGCGGAACAAAGAATCGCCTTTCTCGGGGTCGACGACGCGAGCGCCCACGTCATTCTCCCATGCGTGCATGAGGAGCTAATTATTCGAGTTATAAAGACGCCTTGAATAGGTAAAGAGAGGTAGGGAGGAAACGGCTCCCTCGTATCAGTTCATGGGAACGCACCAAGAACGTATGATTTCCCGAGACTTGCGATTCAATGTCAGAGTCGGCCTTCATGTTACTTGCGCGCATTACACGTAATCATATTCGCACCGCGACCACCGAAGCTGATAGATAGCTACAGGTATGCATACGTGGACGCTCGGCTTAAGCTCACGCTCCCACGTACATACCGTAAGTAGCAAATCTGACAAGGCGCTGCATCGCTTTGCGTGCCCCTTGGCAAAAAAGTATGCACTCGACGTATTTTTTCTTCACTTAATTTTTTCCTTCATTCCACGCAACGTGGTATACCATGAGATACTTTAATTATACTCGTTTTACAATTGCTAAATAATTTCTTATTATATTTACTAAACTAGCTATTATCGAGAGTAGCGTAAAACCCTCGTTCAAATTGTATGGGAATTAAAAGACTTTACTATCGATTTAATTACTCCGTATTAAAAAAATTTGATTGTTAAAGCTGCGCCACAGCTTCCATTGGTATTGTGCGATTATTTCAATATTACATAACTTTACTCGGTTTTTATTCGCAGAAACCTTGTGGCAATATATAAATTCAATAACATCACTATTTTTTTTTGTTTTTCGGCAATATTTCTACGACAACGAACGTCAATCTTCATGCACTGGCAAGTTTTCTTACTTCACTTTCCGTCATTCGTTAGAATAACCTGAAAGGATCTCTTGCTACGTAATTAAGAAAGAAGTTTAATGATTTTTTTGTACACAATATTTCAGAATCTACATCTTTAAACTTTTGCTTATTCAACTATGAATAATAATGCTCGTGAAAATACTATTTGCATGTTTTACTAATTTGATATTAAAATGCATTTTTTACACGCGAAGAGGCTTATTATTTAGAAATAAATACAGTTTTAATGATATTTCACAGTTTAGAATAAAAATGATAACGTCAGACTGTCAACTGTTTTATTGATTTATTTCAATTTTCCTGCTACGTCTCTTGGCATGTAACCTTTTAAATTTCAGTTAATCGTATGTCACCCGTTCAAAATTCTCTAGTATTTTTAAAAATCTGAAAATTAATTAAAAAAATCCATAATGCGTGAAATTTTGAATATTCAAGCAGGCCAATGTGGTAACCAAATTGGTTCTCAAGTAAGGGGTTTTGAATCAACATTTTTTTCATTATTACAACAAAAGTTCAAACAACCACGACACTCAACAATCTAGAAAGCTTAAAAAACAATGTGACATATTTAAAATATATTTACATTGAACATACATACATACATCAACGTAAAAAACCCGACTAATATTTAAATCACCAAGTTTTGGGAAGTGATATCCGGAGAGCACGGTATCCAGCCGGATGGCTCGTACAACGGAGACACCGATCTGCAGCTGGACAAGATAAGCGTGTTCTTCAACGAGACATCCTTCAAGCGCTATATCCCTCGTACGGTGATCGTAGATTTGGAACCTGGAACGATAGACGCGATCAAATCGAGCACTTTCGGCGACATATTCCGTCCGGATAATTTTGTATTTGGGCAAAATGGCGCAAGTAACAACTGGGCCAAAGGCCACTACACTGAAGGTGCCGAGATCGTCGATCAAGTACTCGACGTGGTACGTCGAGAGGCCGAGAACTGCGATTGTATTCAAGGTTTCCAATTGACTCACTCGCTTGGCGGCGGTACTGGCTCCGGTATGGGTACTCTACTACTGTCGAAGATCCGAGACGAGTACCCAGATCGGATCATCAATGCGTATTCCGTTGTACCTTCGCCAAAGGTCCAGGATACGGTCGTTGGCCCGTACAATGTGCTGCTATCGATTCAGCAACTTGTCAATTTAACCGACTCGACGTTTTGCATTGACAATCAAGCATTGTACGAGATTTGCTTGAGAAGCCTGGAACTAACGAGCCCAACCTACAACGATCTCAATCATTTGGTCTCTCTCACGATGTCTGGAGTGACCACTTGCTTACGATTTCCAGGTTTATACAACATTTACGTATAATCATTCTGTTTTTGTTTTCCTTTTATGTTTTCTCTTGTTTAATTACCTAAAGTTAATTTGATAAAAAAACGGCATGAGTAAGACAATTTAATTTTCGACATCTATATTGCTCACCAAGATGACTCGTGTCCAAGTACAAATTGTTATGTTTTGACATAAAAAGATCATGTTAAAAGCGATTGAAGTATAAAAATATTATTTTGTTACTCGATACTTTTGCCAACGTTTGAAATAATTATTCGTTACTCGACAGGCCAACTAAATGCTGATCTGCGAAAATTGGCCGTCAATATGGTACCGTTTCCACGCTTGCACTTCCTGCTAACAGGTTTCGCTCCACTTATTTCAAAAGCCAGCAAAATCTACAACAATCTAAGCGTACCAGAGTTGACTCAACAAATGTTTGACTCTCGAAATGTCATGGCAGCTTGTGATCCACGTAATGGAAGGTACAAATATTGATTAAAGTATAACAAAAACCAATGAGCAAAGACGCGAAAAATCTACATAAACTAACTTTCGCATCAGGTACCTAACCATCGCCGCGATTTTCCGGGGTAAAATTTCAATGCGTGAAATCGATGACGAGATGCTCAACGTTCAGAATAAAAACAGTGCCTACTTCGTCGATTGGATTCCTAACAACGTGAAAACCGCTGTGTGCGACATACCACCGACTGGACTTAATATGTCGGGCACATTCCTTGGCAATAGCACCGTCATCCACGAGATTTTCAAGCGTGTTTCCACGCAATTTAGCCTGATGTTCAAACGCAAAGCCTTTTTGCATTGGTTCACCGGCGAAGGCATGGAGGAGGACGAATTTACCGACGCTCACGCCGATTTGTTGGATTTGATTGCGGAATACCAGCAGTACGAGAACACTAGTGACGACTGCCAGAACGACGACGTCAATGTCGTCGAGGAAGAATCACAGGATTAAAGAAAACAGACCTGCTCGAAATTTTCCAAGTCCAGATTTTCAGTTTACGTGAATGAAGGCTTTTATGCAACGGATTTTTTAGTGATTTTATGCCCATGCTTTTAATTTATCACATTTATTTGAGTAATTGTATTGTCGCTAGTACCCACGATCTCTGTTATCTATTGTTTGTGTTTTTCTAAATAAATTTTCAGTGTTCTCTAATTTATAATTATGAAACGAATGAAGATTTCTTTTTACCAGGTTTCCACATATGCTTGAACCGCACATTTTACGAAATTAATCGACAATCTTTAGCAATTTTCACAGAAAGAAAAAATACCTATCAACGAAATGGAACCATATATAAACATTTGGAGTATATTTCGTTTAGTGAGGACAGAGAAACAATCGATAACAAATATACTGTTTAAGAATATTCAATCATTTGTTATTTTACAAGGAATCCACTGCTTCTCGAAGATCGCAAAAATATTCATTAGAATGAAGGATATTGCCATTTAACAATTAAAAAGACGCGTAACTTCATTGGATCTTATTGTTTAAACTGCTTTCGTGTTTAGCATAGTAGATATACAAAATTCCTTTTCTTAACAGTTAACAATAACATCTTGTGAATCTTGTCCATGTTGCGCAGGACAATTGAATGCAAAGCCAATATATTCAGCGTCTAAATCATAATTATTTTTTCTATTCGGTTGATGATATTCTTCAATATCACTTTTGTTTAGGTTACTGTCGCTCATTTTTGAAAGCCACGCCAAAAACAAGGTTTGAAGTATACAACAAATCAAGGTGTTTAAATTATCGTATTAAATTGTATTCTTAATAGAAAAAAATATTACAGTAAGGTTTACAATCACATTGGAGTATATCTATAAATTCGGTAGCGCATTAGACTAAAGCTTTATATTAACAACAGTTTTTCATAGACTAATCTTAAAAAGAAATTAAAATTATTACAGAAGAAATGCCATAGTCAACTTAAAATTAATGCCTATATAAAATCTCTAACTATTTAACAAAAATCTAATACATTTTATCGCTTATAAATGATTCGATAACTTGCTTCCCGTTCACCTTTGACTAACAGGAATTAATAATCCGTCTATTAATTCAAACGAACTAAGTCTACGCATAAGTCTTAAAAGCTAATCACTGCTAGTTTATTAACAACGTTGTCATACGATTTCTCTAAGTTAATACACGAAGAAACTTTACAATCGCAATTACTCCTAATATTTTCGCTCCGGTTACCATCCTCACGGGGGCGAACCACTGGGGCAGCTCCGTAGTTGAGAAGAACTTTAGCGTAATGAGATTTACTCTCAACGGCTATTTGATAGGCCGCGTCGCCGCTATACGTCGTGACTGACAACGTCGCTGAGATCTGAGCGAGATGATGCACAACTGCGGCGTTATCCATCTCAATGGCTATGTGCAACGGCGTTTTACCAGACAGGTATTCCTTTGCATTGGCATCTGCACCAAGGTCCAGCAACATGTTTACAAGTTTCACGTTGCTTTTACTCGCTGCGATGTGTAGTGGGGTTTGACCTAGAATTTAAAACAAAAACACATTAGTCGATTGCAAAACATTGTTTCGTGTTGAGTAAGTTGCGCTGTCTTTTAAAAAATTAGCAAAACGGGTGCCATCGCGAGTGCACACGTTGTCATAGACAAAAATCTACTAAAAAATCAACAAGGTGAAAAGAAGGTCAACGTAAAAAAAGCAATTTTCAAAGGAAAAAGATGTTTGGCCCATTTCGCAATTCGTAAGTTGAATTTCGATGTTCCGCACCTAATGGCTATCCGACGGTTCAGGGGGTTTCCCAACATTACGTCCTTCCAAAGAGAAGCGCAGCGTTATGAATATTTTAACGCCGCAAAATTCTGATCTTGTGGGAGCACGCGAAGCTTTCTATTTACATTAAGATTTGCTCGTGAAATAATGCGTTTCCAACGTGTATTATAAATCTAACTTCACAATGGACGTAACATTAGATAGTTAAAATTATCTATGAAAATGACAACTCTTCGCTAAATTTACCTCCCTAATATATACATAAGGAGAATTTGTCAATGTCAAACCGTTAATATATAAAAAGTTACAAACAATTACTTCATGTGCTCACTTTCAAACTTTCAGTTCTATTAGTTATACTCAAAAACCAATCTAATATTTGTGGCACACGTACAAAATTAGGTCAAATGGAGAAAAAATGACATAGAAAGTAGAACGTCAGTGACCTCGGTTACTAGTTATTGCCTATACCGGGTTCATTCGTTAACGTAAAATAAAACAATATGGAATTATTACAAACTTACATTTTCTTGACACAGCTATACATCGAATCACGCGGCTCGACGAAATACGATAAAATTATTTCAAACGCTCAATTTAAGTATTCACAGAATAATAAGAAACAAACTCACCTTCGTAGTTTCTGATATCGACATAAGTTATAAGTTGTGGCGGTGATCTTGGCGTATGATCTGTCGTCATTAACCATTGAATTTCTTCGTGTCGGAGTGGTTCAGTGAGTGCCCTTATGCATTTCTCGTGCTCTTGCCTTACAGCGAGATGAATGGCAGTGTCTCCTTGATTTGTTTGAGCTTTAGTATCTGCGCCTGCAAGCACAAGTGCCCGGACAATCGCGACTTGTCCCGAAAACACTGCGTAGTGCAATGCGGTGAAAGACTGAAGATTAGGAATATTCAAATACGATGAATCCGGCGCCATGCTGATAATGTTCGAAGACAATATATAGTCGCCCAAAATGCTCGCAAGATGCAACAGCCTGCAAATAAACAAATTAATTGAAACCCTGCTCCATAAATTATTCCAAACTTGTATATTGTAGAAATAAGTGTTGTACGAAAGTTAAGATAAGCCAATAAAATAAGAATATCTTTTAACTTACGTGTCACCCTCCTCATTTTTTTGATAAAAAAACTCTGGTGAATAGCCGCAACTATGTAAAGATGCTAGATTATCAGCAGCTATCGTTTGCGACTGGACCTCTTGAATTGTTCTTCTATTTGGAATTGCCTCCATTTTATCGCACTTCGATGATAGTATCGTCCAAGGATAAACAGTGCCAACGTTTATTACTCTCCTAGGTAAGTTGATTTCAAGGCGATACCGTAAAAAGTAAGCGATCAGGAAAACACCAAATGATAGACTGAAGAATTGTGTGATACAGCAAATTTCGCCACAGAAACAGAAACTCGACTGTTGTCTCGCTGCAAACTGATGAACTAGTCAGCGCGCTGCAGAACTGAATTTATTGTCTGTTTGGTATTTGTCCTCTCGGATGTTTGGAAGGGAGATGAGGTGCGACTGTTGACTAGGGCTCTACCAAACTGTTTCTGTGACGTATGTCAAGCATGTGCCGCCGAAATGTTTGACAACAGGAATGCAACATGTTTTTTTGGCGTTTCCCCCAAGGTAAAACGATGAATTGAATCTCGAAGTACTGTCCGCTCTTCCTGTTCTTAATTACTCTTTAAAATAGACAAGCTTACGATTTGATTTTGAGCTTTTTCACGGATCGTATACAAAAATACTGCACAATACAAGTTCACGAATGACGAATTTTCACATCGGGTGAATCTCCACCCTCGGACGTAAACAGTACACGAGACGAGTATCTACTTTCCTTTTCTTTTCTATTTTTTAAATAAATTGAATCCAGATATTTGCCTGATAACTAATTTTTTCATTTTTCTAAATACAAAAAATTACTGGCCAGAAAAGTCATTTTGTTTGGAATTTGATTGATCGAGGGTGAGTCACCTGATATACTAGTGTATTAGATAATAATATATATTGTATATGTCATAATTTTCGAATATATATTCTAAGGTAATACAATATATTGTATATTGTATATGTATTGTATAAATCAACATGCTTAATCCAAAGTAATATTTTGAACTGTTCTTCGCGATCAAAATATATCTATATTCATCTGTTGATAGACAAATTAAAAACAAGAAACAATGCAAAAGCTAAACATTTCCAAAATTAATTCACCAAAGAAGGAAGTATATTTCGGGCTTTTCTGTGATTTGCAATTGTATCTTCAATTATATTATAATCATTTTGGAAAATTTGTGTTAGCAAGCTAATAAATATGACTCTTTATATATTGTTTTTCTACAATTCAATTTGTAGCGAATAGATTTTGAAGTTTTAGTAGTAAATAATTCACTACGCTTTTTTTCGTAAATTGATTACGTAAATTAAATAATACTATAAGATAAATCTTTAAAATGCTAACTTTCTTACGACGTTATTACTATTTACATAAGAACATGTGCGCAATATGTTTTAGTGAGATAACAGAATTATTATAGTTCCAGAAAATTATATGAATTATTAGATAAGAATACGTATAAGTAATTCAAACAACGAGCAAGGAGTCATGATTTGCGCGAATGATATTACATCTAATGCGAGTGCGCTGCGTGAGTATCAATCTAGAAGTTTCGATTCAAACTCGCCATCGCCTAAGGTACAACATGAAACTATCATAAGTAGGGGAATCCCCAGGGAAACATTTTAGAATCCAGTGGTTACCATCAACCTTTAATAATAATTGCCTCGACGTGCGCTCATGCCCTCAACATATTTCCAACATGCCTGCCATCCCAGAAGCACGAGGTAGCTATACAGGCTCTCCCGATTGGCCTAATTGTATAGCCCCCCTCAGGTAGAAAGTAACAGACGTGAACTTTGTTGTATTTAGGAACAAAATATTTGTTCGGGGGATTCCCACCTTTTTCTACCACTGTAATATCAAATAAGTTGAACAAACTGTTTATTAATATAGTAGCCCTGTAGATAACTCATTTACTCTCATTTTTTAAAGAAATATTATTTTGTCGAAATTACTACAAAAAGGAATGCTTTTTTACAATGTCAAAAATACTATTTCCAATTCATTATCAGTTGTATTAATTTTGTCCTATACGAACCCTTATTCACTGATTGGGGAATACCCTCGTAAAAAAACATATCTAGAAAATATTGACATTTATAATAATATTCGTTCAGCCAATAAGGATGAGATTATAATCTTACAAATAATACGTTTTCAATTTCTTGTACCAAATATGTGGACTTATTTGACACCACCTTGACACAAAAAACATCATGCTACCATATAGTACTTTTCAACATTGCGGGCGGGAATTTTGATTTTCCATATGATTAACATAAATGAATGTTTACAATCGAGTTTTTCATACGTGGTATCAAAAAGTGCTACATGATATATTCAGGAGACAAAATGCTCGTTTTTTATTACCTCCTAATCTCGTTTTATACTCTCTCGCATTAGTATCATAAAGTGCTGTTTTAACGCATATGACGGAAATTTGCCAATGGTATTTATTGCTGGATGAAAGTCAAGCCGTGGGAGGGGAAGCAAATCCTCGTGTGTAAATATTTGAGAGAAAGCGTTGCATAAGATAAAACCAAAGTAGATAAACGTTTATTTTCGTTAATAGAACGAAGGGGTACGCATTTCAACAAGGCGAATTTCCGCTGTGGCCGCATGTCCATTGGTCTCTAACAAGCGACTCCGCCAAGTTATTTGGCCATCGGTCGTCAACGAGTACCCCCAACAAACAACTTTTTCATTTTTCGCCACCAAGTACCCCTGCCAAGCAGCTTGGTCATTGCTCGCCAGCAAGTACAAATGACTGGCCGGCATATTTAACTATTTACTTTTATGTAAAAAAGACCGAAAAATGAGAAAATCGCAATTATGGCTCAATGAATAAAATGCAATTTACAAGAAAACGTCATAATTGAAAAGCAAATAATTATTTATGAAGTTAGTGGGTTTCTAATACTTCTACATTTATTTCAATTGTCGTTATTTTTTAAATCAACACAAATGTTTGTGTCAGTATATGTGTTGGTATGGCAATTTTGAACAAAATAATCAGTAGAAGAAATTCATCCTCAAATAGCCTGTAATTAGCCAGGTGTGAGTTTATCTTACTGAGTGTTAGAAACGTGCAAAGAAAACCAAATATCAAGTCAGAAAAACCCCATAATTATCCCGTAAATTTTTGCGACAGGCTGCCATTTCCGGTAAGCAAAAGAGTAGTGATGGGAGTAGAAGGGAAGATACTTTGCTCGTTTTTTCAAAAAAGCTTATGTGCATCTGGTTGGAAATGTACATTTAACACGGTAGAGTCGTGCAGGGACGCTACACTTCCTGACTCTTAAAGATAGAGCACTATTCTGATAGCTCAAGGCCGAAAATGTTACCGGGGTAAAACAGACTTCTCCAATTTTTTCTTAAAAAATCTGAAATCCTTGGACTATATGCAAGTTCCTTTAACAACAACTCCTCGAGAGAACATTTATCAGTCCAACGATACACTCATATGTTCTTGGCATGATTCTCGATTTCCACGTGGAAACTACAATTTATGACCCGCAAGTCGTTAAAGAACACTACATGTGTATTGGGATCACAAAGACAATTTACCCTGCTGGTGTCGCGGATCTTTTTAGCACATGTTCTTGACAGTTGCCCTTGGTCTGTGTTAACTCGTTTCCGACAATATCGCCAAAAGCCTCGTAAATGATAGAACTTTCTAGAACAAATCTACCAGTGATAGAACGGAAGATTTTACTATGACGCAATAGCTGTGGCAAATATTAGTTTTGATAAAAGATCCGACTTTGAAAAATAAAAATTGATAATAAGTTACGCACAAAATACAGAAAAGTTTATGTGTATTGTAGTGGCAAAATACTCGTTTGACATTTTTTCGTTTAATAAATCACAGTTGTTTATTCGTGGATAACATTATATAAGTTGAACTTAAAAAAGAACAAATATCAGTTTATAATAAAATTTTTTTTATTTAAGAAAATATCAAGTTCGATAAAAACTGATGTATTATTACGTTTTGATACTATGGCCCGAAGGGGAGGGGGGGTGGAGGAGAATCATTAAATGCGTCGCTTGATAAGGCATTATTTTCTCTTTTCCTTCAATTTTTCGGTATGATTTAAGCCCTCTCGATAGCGTTGTAATAATTATTCATTACAGATTTAAGTAGGTGTTTAAACTCGCTTAAAATAATACGTACATTGTCTTTATATAACGAAATAATTACTCATTTTATGGATGACGATTTCAAAAGTGAGTAGTCGGCGTAAATATTTTTAACCACTTCGATGCGACGAAGTTAAATGTGAAGTAATTTCCAACGAGTTCGTTCCAAAAAAAATATCTTGCATATTATGTTTAGTGCAGTGACGTTATTATAATTATGGTACTTAACCCCCGTTACTTCTCTTAAATTAACTTCTTTGACCCCGTACCTTGTGGTCGCGCCACCTCATATACACAATACTTGGTTTACTTGCTTTAAACATATCTCCCAAACTGACATTACAGCTACTGAAGTCTACATTGCGATCGTTTGTTAAAACAATATTTCATAAATGTAGCATATATTTTTCTCGAATAATTCCATTGCGATTAACAACAAATGAACCATAGAACATTGCTACACTATTAATAGTGATCATTCGCAATCGAATCTGCCAATTGCAAATGAGAGAGCCTATCCGATCGTACCACTATGTGCCAATACGGTCGATAACCTAAAGATAACGGCCAGAACGGAGTCGTAATTTTTAGCACGACACTAACACGGAATAAAAATGGATCGGCATTTCAACTTTAAATATTTGTAAAAACCGCATTTTCTTATCTTTCCGCTCATATTTCTCGTTGCCAAATATTACAAAACAAGCTGTCTTTTCCATATGAGGTGTTCCTGGTTCACGTGTACGAAGCGAAAGTTTCTTGTGAAAATATTCTCAACACATTTCGTGGATATGCTTCCCATACGTGCGTCCAGGGCTCCCAGCAGAAAAGACAGGCCGTCATATTCGTGTAACGTGTTCCAGTCGACACAATCGTGCCACGACTGCATTCAGGTATAAATATAAATGAATAAATAGCGAGCTGGGAAATGCTAGCAACGGGTTAAATCTTGCTCCTCTCAAGCGGTATCGAAACTCACTATTTTAGATGACACCGTAAGATATTTGACATTATCAGATAGATTTTACGTTGTTAATAGATAAGCACTGACTATTTGTTAGTCAGACAATAATTGAATCGTGCATTCTTCACCTGAAATAAAAGCAAAAATAAAAAAATCGCCATGTCGTTCCATAGCCAGAATGTTTGCGCAAACACTGTTATATCACGAATTGGTATTTTCTCATATTTAAGTCAACAAGGTTGTAAAAGATTAGTCTCTAAGAAACATCGGTAATCAATCGGTACACCAACTAATCCGACGATTTAAACTGCACCTAATTTTTACCGATTGAAAAGGAAGGTTCTCAATGTGTAAAACGGTTGAGCCAATTTGATTTGGGATTCCAAGTTTTTCTTGACGGGGCAGACCTCGTTATTTCACTGGTCGACCATGTATAAAACATTGCACCTCATTTTTACGGAGCTTTGACATTTTGAATTAGTTTTCTTGAGCTCGTAATTAATGCAGCAATATCTTTCAAGTTTTCCCAAAAAATTATCTTCTATTTATCAACTACTTAACTTTGAATTTTCTCGTTCAAAATTTTACGATCTGTTCAGCAAGGATTTAAGGTGTTTCGATTCAAACTCACCATGTTAAAAACAAAAAAAAAACAAATATTCATAGACTAAAAACATTAATAACATTTCAGCGAGGTCCTTGCTCCTGATTTTATCAAATACTGTTCACCAAGGATTTATGAACACTGTTTGCTAAAGTAAATACGTGCTTTCGTGCAAAATGTCTGGAACAAACAATTCAACTCCCCTCCCCTAAAAACGTATATTTACAGATGAATTATTAATAGTTGAGCCAAACTTTACGAATCCATCAGCCAATACATAATTGTCAAAAGCTTCCCTACACCTTTTGTAAATATTAAATTGAATTAACGAACAATTGGTTCAGGAACTCAATAAATTAAGTGGCTCCTAGGAATTCCATTCACTTACACTTTATTCATCTGTACACTAATTAAAATTCGTTATTTATTTTTTTATACAATGTTATAATATTGTAAAAACGTATTTACTTTCATTATAAAATATTAAACATTATACTTATTTGCCCTCTAAGCTAAAAAATGTATTCCGTTAAAAATAAATTGGGATTTTTCAACTTTTGGAGCAATTAGAAATGAGCGATCGGAAATATTGTTGTCGGACATTCGTTGGCGTTTACGTTTCTTGAACGTTCACAAAAATGTTAACATCGTTATTGATCTTTAAGAAGAATTACAAACTGATTTTATCAAATACATTATGATCCATAAACCAACCTTAACAAATTATTATACGAAAATAAAAGAATAAAATCAACGATAAAAATTTTATTGATTATATTGACTACAATTAAGGTGTCGTTATTAAAATATTCTAATATTAGGATAAAATTCAATCAATACCATGAATTTGAATACTTAAAATAATATTTTAAGGCGAAATTGTAGAACAGATTGGCTAAAAAAAATTTGCAATATAATTAAATAATGTAAAAATGTAATTTATTCGTCATTTACTCGTAAGAATTTCATAAATAATTTTCGCATGATACTTTAGTCCATCGTCAAAGGCTTGCGCTTTTCAAAAAGGATGTAAAGGGCATTCGATCTATTTTCAGTGCATAAGATGATTCGTATTTGTGCGTCTCGTCTTTTCCTTTTTTACTGAAGTCTAGACAAGTGGCTCAAAAGAAAATAAGAAAATGAATTTTTGTTCAAATGCTTGGGACGTCGGTGAGCTAAAGCATACACCTAACATCGTGATCCAAGTCTTAGAATAACACCAGCGAGGTCCTTGCTCCATATATATTTACATAATCTCGAACACTCTCTGGCTCTCGCGCATATCGTTGATGGATTAAGAGAGCTTTCGTTTCCGAAAACGACAAGAGATACGTCGACTCTTATAATCTAGTTTTTGATCTTAATTAAAATATACGTTAAATCATTTAAATGTTGCTAGACAAATTTTACGATGAGTAAAAGATTGATTTTCGTAAATAATATTACTATACACATTTATTACAAAGTCGGTCTATAAAATGGTTTTATAAATTATATATACGTTTGTGTGGTGTAGCTGTTTTAGTAGAAATATTTAACTTTGTTTTTACATTAAAAACAATTGAAATTCCATTTATGTTCGTTATATTAAGTTAGAGTTTATAGTACAAGAACAGGTACAAATGGTCCTTTTTAGTATGGGTACCTAATAACGTTTATTTTCTTATTTACAAAATAATAATGCACACGATAGATACCTGGTATTTGAATTCGTGTACAGAGTTTAGATTAGCGTCTAAATCGTAGAAAATATTAAAGCATATGTTGGTTTAGTGAATTATAACAAATATTTTAAGCTCAGTCATTCGCTTAACAAAGATTGTTGAAATTTCTATTAGCAGTTTTATCACATTAGACATAATCCAACAAATACGTTTGATTTCTTTCTTGCAAACACTGTAATACATACAAAACCCTGTTTAAACATATACGTGGATATGATGTTCAGCAAGCGAATTATGCTAATATAATAAAAGTCAAAATAATGACTACGTACGTTTTGTCCTACGAGAATACGGCATTCATTCAAATTGTAAAGTAGTGCAAATTCATTCGGATTAATATTTCTCAGTGTATGTACAGTTGAAATTGATATCTAGCGCAATTTTAAACAAATTGTCTAAAATACGAAATCGAAATTAACAAAATTTTCGGCAAAAAATTCTTTAATAATTTAACTTCGACAATGTTGGATTACTTGTTAATGAATTGTAATGAAAGAGCAATATTCAAAGTATATCGTATATCGTACTAGAAATCCAGACATTTTTGATTGATAACAAATATTTCATTAGACTAAAAACATCAAGTGGTCTAAACTTCAAATCATTAATAAAATTCCACTCCAACCAAACGACAACTGACGCCATAAGGAGATATTAACATTTTAAGAATCCAATCGACGATTAGTATAGGTAGTCTCTATAACAACCTGTCCAAACGCAGATCATGACAATTGATATTTAGGCAGTAGCAACGACTGGCTTCCGAGTTATTCCAAGCCGCGCAAGTGTAATAATATATCCCTCGCTATCATTTTCTTCATCATCGGACTCCGACTCGGAATCGGATTCAAGATAGGGCTCGACTATGGCATCAAGCCTTGCAAGTTCCTGAGCAACCTGCTTCTCCCTGCATCGCTGGGCAAACCGGTGGGCAGTTTCTCCAGCGTAATTGCGAACATCCACGTTGAACTTGCATTCGCGCAGCATCGTCAGCGCTAACTCGCGTTGCCGCTTCACAATGGCTACGTGCAAAGCCGTGTTGCCATCGAGACCTTCACGGGCCTCCAAGTCGGCTCCCAACCGCGCTAAAAGGCGAATCAGCTCAATGTTGCCTTTCGAGGCTACTATGTGGATGCAACACTGTCCTGAAAATACAAAAAGCAATTAGTACAGAAATATGTTTTTAAACGCAGTATCTCCTAGAAAAAAGAAATGTATTCAAAGTAAATTTCCCCAAAAACTTTTCGACGTGTATTTTTTGGATAAGACAGTCAAACAACTTTAGCACGTTCTCTACTCGTATAAGTTTTTAACATCCAATATCCCGCAAAAAAGTTACGCCAGCTAAGCGATACAACTATCGCGATCGTATATTAGGATTAAAATTTCATAAAAAGCTGTCTGTGACGCTTTGGGTAATTACTAGTTAATTCTTTATGCGAAAGTGCTTGATGCGCATAAGATACAAGATACTTTTTAAGCGAATGATTCAATGAAATTTCCGTTTGAGAGAAATCGCAGCACTTAAAAAATTTTCCCGTGACCCATAATCTTCCATACAAGACCCGATGCATCATTGGCTGCACAATGCACTGACGCGTCATCCCATTTTACACAACTCTGTTTAATATATTAATAAATAACAATTAGACGTTCGAAGACATTATTACGACGGAAAGCCTCAGGGCAAACACAACTCGCGTTTACGTTTATTTATCTTGCAAAATCGTTTCGATACGCAATGATAAATCCTTTCCACAATGGATATTTCGTTTGATATTATCCTATCTAATGCAACAAATTCGATATTAATCGATAAATTTGTCAAGCTATATAGTCGTATCGACTGACGTCTACAAAGAGACGTCGCAAAAGTGGATTTCCCAATCATAGACGTTGGCATCTGCGTATATACACTCTGCATAATTCGTAAACAAACAAAAGTTGAAGCAGGAAATATAAACTTGTAAAAATTAAACATTCAAACTAGATGTCCCTCATCCGCGTCTCTGATTCTCCGTGTTCCCTCCATTCATACTTTGCCTTGAACCTTTAGTGAATGACCCGCAAGACGTTCGTTATTCCGCCGATTCTTACCCAAAATAACTCGGCGAGTCCTCTCATCCACCATCCGAGAAAGAGTAAAAGAACCTATAACCTATTCCCTCGTACAACTAACGGACAGAAAAAGAAAGAGCGATAGAAAGAGAAACAAGAAGTTTCGTTGGATGGAAAAGCCAAGTTTCCGTGGCGCACATATCGTCAATCGGTCACATGTGCTTCTACGTAAATACACGGAAGAAGATAGCAGACGAGTGTCTCTCTTCCTCTTTCTCTGGAGATGAATCACGTTAAGTGAGACAACTTGGTCGTCGTCCCGTCGGCCAAACTAGGCTCGGACCACCGATCAAAAGATACGCGCGTGTATCGCTAAAATTAACTGTCGCGACTGGCTATCTTTACCTCGCTGCATCTATTTCGCGACAGAAGCGTAGCCAGCGAGTTATGCAGTCAGCCGCCACGCTTTGCGCTTGCACTTTTCGCCTTTTAATTGCCCTCCTGGCGCTATTCTCGACAGAGAAGATGGAACTTCCCGACACGTAGACGTCTGGGACATTTCGTATTTTGTCGTTGACAGTTTTTGATCGACGTTAATTCCCAGACGGTGATGCCAATTGTTATTGTTGTTATTATTACTATTATTATTTTTTTCCACAGATGACTCAACTACTGAATTTGATTGGCCAGTAAGCCGAGGAAGATGTCAAGAAACTCTGTTGATAATAAATAACCATAAAGTATTCGACGATCGCGCCACTTGTAAAAATAATATGGCCTGTTTAAAAACTCGTTAATTTTAGAACGCTCGATGTTTACGCTTTATTTATATGTTTTTTTACCAAACTGCTGCAATAAATAACAAGCTCATTCGTAACCGTGAGAACTGTCTCTAATATTTTACAATTCAGAATTTTATCCACTTTTTGTTCTCGTGTTATTGTACGTATCTTTTGTACGAGTAAGCGAAACACGCCAAAACTCGATAAGCTCTAATTAAAAGACACAACAAAATCAACGATACGTGGAATCAATTAAACGAATAAAATCACATTGGCCGCTCGTCGGCTGGATATTTTCGAATATTAGGCTGGTTTTTCCAAGATAGCATGCGGTAAAAAAAAGAAAAAGAGGGCGAACGATCGCGCGTGACCCCAACGCGTGTTCTACGGGAGGCCCCCTTGTCTCGGCGCCAATGTGGGATTTTCCCGAGGCCAGGTACATGTACACGTATAACCGCACACATACGCGCGGACACACTCGCGCACACACGCACACAAAGGCAAGCGGAGGGAGAGGGTACGACACCGCGCACATGTATGTAGTGTATATATGTATGTACGTGTGTAGTGATGTAATGTCGTGTACAAGTGTGAGTGAATGTGCGCGAGTGCACGGGTGAGAGAGAGAGAGAGAGAGAGTCCGAGTAAAAGTAGACTTCCGCCCGTCCTTCGGCAACGTTGCGCGGGAATTCCCGGAGATTAAACTCCACGCTACTCTCCTCCCTCGCTCTCTTCCCCTTTGCAACACCTAACGTTTCTCTTCGACTAAAGCATCGGGCACCAACTTTATGAACCTTTTATTGTATCACGAGTCTCTGCGATCTCGGAAGACGGAATAAGACTTTTCGTTTGTTGCCTTGACTTTTTTCCGAGCTGGCTGTCCTTCTCTTTGCCTTTTCAAGGAAAGTTTCCGTTTTTTTAACAACGAACATCAAGTTGTTGCACGTTTTCACGTTCGTTTTCTTTCTACTGGGTGTTTTATCCTCTTTAACTGACATATTGTTATTCAACGTATTAAATGATTTGTCAACAAATTAAGTGAACTCAAGTACGTTTAGAATACGTAGATACGGGAAAAAATATATCGCAGACATTTATATTGTCACGAACTGTGTGCGCTAACAGACAATCGTAACAGAATAGGTTTTTCCCCAAGGTTGACGATTAAAAAAAACGAATGATCATTTGTAACAAAAGCACTTGCGATTGATTCGTCACATGACATAAAGCAATGCGCTTCAACTAATCTCTTCAATACAACATCGAACAAAAAAAATATCATACGATTTCTCGTCCTTGGCGTGACATTATCATCGTCCGTGACATTTGTTGTGTTGCGCGCGATGATTGGTTTTCTTTTTTCGTATCGCCAGCTAAAAAAAGCTCTCATAACGACCAAACTTTCAGCTAGCGGGACATACATTTTTAAAGCGATATTGGGTTATTTGCATATTTTTGAAAAAAGACTTCTCACGCTAAACTAAGATCGAACTTCGTACAGATGTGACATCATTTTTTCCTAATCTCCGCTGCTACGGAACGACGCAAAAACCGGCGGTACGATCTGTCAAGACTTTTTCTAAGGAACGATGCATACGAATCGATCAGGTAGAATTTGCTAAGGCGACATTGTTAGTCAGTGAGATCATTTGAAAAAAAAAGCAAATGAAACGACGAAAATTTATCGTCCAACGACTCGCGTACAATCGTTTTAGTGCACCGACTCCAAGAAAAAAATATCGTAATGAAGTAATAAAAACCCCAGACGCTCATCGAAAAACTACGCATATACTTTAGAGTGTCCAATGAAGTTCGAAAACAAGAGACGAAGAGAGCGAGCGAGAGAGAGAGAGAGTGTGCGTGTGTTACGCGAAAAGAACAAAATTGTTAAATCGAATGGAAAAAAATGAAAGTAAAGATATGTCGCTGGTGGTACCCGATGAGCTTCCGTATTTGTCCCAGCAATGACGTCAATCATCAATAAAAATAGCCTTCCACGTGAAATTAAAAAGACGAATTTTCACGCGAAAACGCGCTGCCAATTTCTATAATTACTATGTATATCATTTCCAAAAAAGTCACACGTATAAATCGCCAGGCAGTTCGAGAGAGAGAGAGAGAGAGAGAGAGGAGGGAGCGCGCGCCCATCCGCTGTAGTTGGGGAATCCCCACATAACAGAGGCTCGGCTCTCTTTCTCTCGGCCCCCGTACTTGCCCCGCGTCTACACGCGCTATACGAAGCCAAAGCAAGCAACGTCACGTTGACCTAACATCGTCGCGCCAACCAGCCAGACAACCAGCCAGCCAGAAGCTTCGATATAATAGTCCAAATGTCTGCCCTGATCTCGCTCGGTTATAAAAGGAATTACGGTTTTTCCAAACTCGTCTCGCTAACAATATAAATTACTCGATATATATTTTTATCTTCTCTGGTTATAAAAAGTAGAACGCTTCGTATGGGACTCTTTGTAATATACAAGTGGGCTTGATGTAGTCTTAGTTACGGAATATCCCGTGCGTTGTTCAATTCAAAGATCGAAATATATTGTCCTTGGTCGGTTTATATGATTCAGTACACTTGGTAACTGAGATGTTAAATATTTGATCGTGTTAGCCGTTTGATTGGCGGACTTCTCGATGAAAAATCTCATTAGCCAACATCGTGGTGGTATTATCTATGTCGCCCGATAAATTCATCGTTTATCGTGAAATTGAATGACGCGTCTTTTTTTTGCGTGATCGCAATCGTGTACGATGATTACATATGTATATGCTGTGAAAATCGCGCCATCATCTTTTATCAAATCTTCGAGAGTATCTTATATAAATGGGGATGTTTGCGTGAAACTTTATATTCACGCTCGAATATCGGCGTGAAAACGTTCGATGATACGCACATTTCTATATTATCCGCTGTGATCAGACAACAAAAATCTATCGAATTCACCGAGAACAACGTAATGCACTATTTCAGTCCTCGGAAGAAAGTATTAAAATTGGCAATCCAGAAGCGAAACTTCGATCGTTTATCCTCCGAAATCCTAGCGTGATGAGAAAATGTGCGACGCGACACAAAAGCGCGCCAAGGAGTCTCGAGAAATGACATCACGTGGGAATCCCGAGGCTTTAAAAATCTCGCGATCGTTTCGCACACGTCGTGCAATGGAAAATCTTGTACAATTTCTACTCCAAGCTCGTTCGAGTCCTTGAGATTGTAGAAACATTATCGCTATTGAAATCCATAACGGAAATGCGTTCGAGGTTTCTTTATTATAATGTCTATTGTAAAGCGCGTGTAACCATCGCGGATATTCGTGTAACCCTATGCAAATTAGAACGACCGGACTCTATTAGTTCCTTAATTGCTAATCGATCATTTATATAGCGAATCCAAATGTTTTCGACGTTTCGTCAACAATGATGAATTTTCAATGTCAGTTATTTTTGCGAATGCCAAATTGTAATCTCGGAATAATCGCAAATCCGAATGTATATTATTCAAACAAAACAGACTACGCAATCAACACAAATATAACTTTGTTTTTCTGTTGTTTCTTTTCAATCAATAAACTTATGTTCAATGCAGCGTTTTTTTGTGGATCTCACGATGTATTATCATCGAACAAAAGTTATAAACACACGGTATATGTCGAAGACCGTTGACGGACGTTTAGTAAAATTTTCCATCAATCTACGCGAAAAACTAAATCTCGCGTCGGTCGACCTCTTAGCACGCTGGAATTAAAAGTGAGAAGCTTCCGTGGTGCTAATGAAAAAAGGCGAGGAAAAGAAGGACGGAGAGAAGCGTGAAAGAGTCTTATCGAAATCAAGCGCGACCGTTGACCCTGGCGCAACAGCGCTGCGCGCGCAGCAATGTCGTCGGTCTCGCCAGGAACTTGTATTACTATCCTCATTTTTTTATCTTTCACAACAGAATTTCATTTTTAAGGGAACAAAATGCATTCACAAGGTTGCAAGTAGAACAAAAAACGAACCAATCGATCAATTTTCGTTTTCGATCTGTGCAATTGAGGAAAGTTGAATTTCTTATAGTGAACGGTGCTCTTTTTTATGTAACGGAGCTATCTATACGACTGGAGATATGTATGAACGAAGTATGGCATTGCCCTTTTGGAAAGTGCTGGGGAAAGCCAAGAGCGCTCGACCTCTTTCCTCCACTATTCTTGCCATATCTGTGTATGCGTGGTCTTCACGTGTGTGCGCGCGAGTCGGAAAAGAAGCGTGATAAATCCGTTATAAAGTTCTCGGTCGAGATATTCGTGCGTAATTGCTAAGAATAAAACTAATTTTTTTTGTTCAGCTCGTGAATAATTTATCTTTTCAAACCAATTAGTTTAATACAGACGTGCATAACTAGATAATTAAGGAATATATAGCTGCAATGGCACGAACGTTGCAATCAGTATTTTGTTAACAAACAAAAGGATCGTTAATTAAAAAGCGTTTTTCAATTCTTCTACTTCAATTTGTGTAAGGTCGATGACCTTAATTATTGACAGTTACGTACAACAACTTTGAATACTTGAAACTGTATTTTATTCCAGTTATCATTAGTACTTCACAGTAGAGTCAGTGATAAGAACATGCAATGAAAGATATTCTAATCGCGTGAAACTCATCGGGATAATTTTAGATTTGGGAATTTCTAAAGGAAAAAGTTAATATTCATTCCTGGTACCCTCTACACTCGTCGAGAATCTTCAATGTTTATTTATCTATGCTATGCATTGCCTGAAGATAAATCAAACTAATATCGATATTATTCAGTCATTATGTACCAATTGGAAACGGAACAAGCCATGAAACATTAAAAAAAAAAACTTGAATATCACTTTGAGTCTATTTGGAATATTATGAAGATTACTATACGTTGTTATAAAATGATTATTTAATGCTAGAGCTTCAAATATTCTTGGGTCTTGATTGTAAGATCTTTTTTTATTATCAAATAAATTGAATAAATTCTTAAATGACAACTCACCGTTATAATTGCGCAGCTCTAGATTCTGTGGTAAAAGCGATAACTGTTTGTCAGCTCCTAATAACGATTGCTCATCTGGTGTAACTGGGTCACACAAAGCTCTTGCACAGCTCAAGTCTCCAGAAATGCAAGCAAGATGTAGCGGTGTGTTCCCTTCGAAATCTCTCACATCAGGATCTGCTCCAGCCAAAATTAATCGTCTTGCAATCCTTGGTTGATGTGTCAATACTGCATAATGCAACGCTGACTGACAATGGTCATTCAAGATGTTGAGTAGACAAGGATGAGGAGCAATGGCGATCAAGAAGAATATCGCCTCTTCCATTTCATGAGCTATAGCAATATGTAATTGTCTGAAAATGCAACAATATTTATAATTGAATACAAAGAAGTTCAAACGAGTGTGTAAATTCCTTGGTTCTTTATGCTAATGAAATTTAAAAGATTAGTACTCACGTGTCGCCTTCGTCATCAGAGCTATAATAGACTTCCCAAGGCACTCGTTTATCTTCTGTTTTTTCACATGGACTTTCTTTGATATTGGTATTTTCTTCACAATGGTTCTCGGTATCGGGATGGATGCTACCACTGTCCATTACGATTTCCTCTTTCAGAGATAACTGATTCAAACTGTCAGTAAGGCCAAAATCTAATCCACTCTCGCTAGCTTTTTTGGGCTCGGGAGCCACTTCAAGATCCTCATCAGTTTGCTCTTCATTTTCCAAATCAATACTCGATTGTGTGGTAATAAGGTTGCCAGCTGATAAAAATCCAGAATCTGCTTGAGTATTAACCTGTTGTTTGTCTTTATCCATTGCTGCTTCATCCTCGTGTGCATTTGAAGCTGCCTGCTCCGACATGCTGATATTGATGGTGAAACGCTTTCAAAATGAATCTTACCTGGAGAGTATCAAAGTAAAAGAGAAATGTGATGATTAGAAACTTTGCTTCTCTCTTCAAGTTTTCACGTCGAGAGGCTAAAACAGCTATTTCAACGTCGGCTAGATCACACTTTCACTTTTTCTATAGCAAAAATTAATAACCGAACGTTGAATATGAAAACTAACGGAAATTGACATTTAATGATAAATACAGTCGATTTATTATTTAACTATATTATATAAATTGCGCAATTATATAAATAATAATCATCAGCTTAAATATGTAAAAAGAAGAACGTATCGATGAAAAAATTAAAAAATAAAACGGAAAAAGTTTTGATGTGAAGTAAACATTGGATCATAGATAAATTTGAAACTTTGACAAATGTTGAATTTCGATAAAGCAGCAGGTTCAATTAGAAAACATGACGCTTGCACGCTCGTACACAAATCCACACATATGTAAACGAAGAACGAGAAAGAGAGAGGGAAAGGAGAACGTATACTAACTTGCGAGCAGCCAGCAAACGCACCCGTGGCTGGTCGTGCAGAGGCAGACGACGTAGCTCCAAAAATCAACGGGGAAAGTCTCTACGTGCAGCTACAGACGCCGTGCCGGGGTCAATTTTTCCGCTGTCTGCGTGGGTAGACAACACCAAACACTTCCCTCTCTTAAACGTTGTCTCCTAGGAGACACGAAAGATAGAGAGATAGAGAGAGAAAGAGAAAGAGAGAGAGAGAGAGAGTAAGAGGAAGATCTCTCTGCTGGCTTGGCTCGCGTCACTTTTTCCTCGGCATATCGCCTCGTTCGTTCGATCTGCACGGACTCATCCGAGAGAACTAATACGCGGCCACAAAACAGCAGCAACGATGTTGCTTCTGCTGCTTCGTCTGCTACTTCGGCGCACTCGGTAAAACGTCACGAGCCGCTTGGGAAAACCTAATTTCCCTTGCGCGCAAGTATGAGCGTTTATATGTATATAAATACAATAGCCAAATGCACAAGCACACACGCACACACGTACACACGTATATAGAGCACGGGGCTTGAAAGCGAGTAAGGTCGGAGTAGTAGTGTTGTAGCGTTTTTACATTCTTGTTGTCGTAGGCTGACTGCTGACGGTGCTGAACGAGGACTGAGTTGATCGCGCAAGCGCAAGCTGCGAGGGATTCGAGACTCGACGATAAAAGCGACACCTCACGGCTGGAGCGCCTTTTGATTTGAAACGCGAGCTGCGAGCGGATGGGGTTTTCCCGTGCAGCTGCAACACGTCGTTTTGCTCTACTTTCCATGACGATGCCTCGCACTACCTTTGTGTTTTAGAACCGGTTTCCCTACCGGGAGATCCCTTCCGTCGTTAGGAGCTGAGCTCGAAAGGAGCGATATATCGTATATATACATGTACGTTCTCTTCTTGCGGCGCTGTACAAATATTATTTCTCCTTTAAACAAACCGAAATATTCTTTGAACGTAAGCAGGAAACGCGTATTTTGAAAGATTAGTTGTCGTTCAGCCAGTCGTTAGAAGGCTATTTTGCGTTGAAGAAATGATCTTTTAAATAAGTATGATCGATGCATCATGCTTCCCTTTAGCGTTCATCGCCTTCGTAGTTTATCAACGTGGAAGCATCGGCTTGGCATTCGTAGCATCGTAATGTTTAGAAAGAAATAAAAGTATGTAGATTGACAAGTAATACGGCGAGTCTACGAGGCAACGACGATATAGGTTTTTCCATCGTTACGAACGATTGGGTATTTCCGCCAAATAGAAAATCGTTGTCGCGCGACGCATTTCTTTATCTCCACTTTGTTCAACTAGTTACGCTACGATGATTAAACTTTGACAACAATATTAGCGCGTCCTTCGTAGAAACTGAAGCTATGGTAGGAAATCCTCGTTAACTCGTGATCTTTTAAATATTTGTCAATGGGCTCTTTCACCTTTGATTTTAAATATTTTTACATAAATTATGCAATGAATAATGGGTTTACCAATTGATTGTTCGAAGAAATGATTATAAAGCGATGGTTTTGCTTATTACACAATGATAAAACAACGTTATTATTGATAGTTTGACGATTTATTTCATATTTTTTTAATAAGTCAAATTTCATTTATGCTTAATTGTTACTATAATATTCATAGTTGTAACTTCTAGCATAAAAAACGTGATATTTACATATGTACAAGATCGCTTTTAAAATAAAATTTACTAATAATTATTCAGTACTTTCACGTGGCCTTAGTAAAGAAGCCAGTTTACATTTGGATTTTAATTACTAACGGATACTCTAAATAATTAAAGTAGCCTAGGCAAACTGTTGTAGGAACATAAAATGTAGCCGATTATAGATTATTTGCTGAATCTAATCACTAATTACAAAATTGGGATAAATATGTATTAGTCATTTTTGAGCCACTTTTTGTATTAAAATGAATTTAGCAGATAATTTTAATTTTAAAAAATGTCGATGTTTATTTGTTGTCTGTACTAAATGGGTATTTTAAAACCTCCATGGTTCTTGTTTCACACATTTTAAAACATAGTCCTAGTATTAAAGATGGCTATCGCTATAAAATATACAGGTAACGTTTACATAGACTTCGTTCGTGCGAAATAAACTTGTTCGATCCATCTATACACAACGTAAATCGCTACTTATACTATATTTTCACTCTGATAGATGCTTTTAATTTTCTAAAGAACTACCTGGCCATGTTCGTATCTGTTGATTCGTCCAGTGCCACTGTGATCAAGAAGAGACAAGATTTTTTCTTGAAGACTATAATGCACAATAATAAACAAACAAGGATTTGTTCGATTCAGCTACAGGTGAATAAATTTAATTCTAAAAATACCTTCATAAATTAGTCTCTGCCAATTGGATGTACAATTTATGAAACAAATCAATATAATTAATGTAATATCTTGATACACCGGTCATTCGAATACCAGCGTAACGTTAATGGCTTAGAGACGGACGGAGTCGGAGTCGTCTCTCTTTGATTATCTCTACGATGCTTATAAATAATTATGACGTAGACTAGCTCCGGCTTTAATGCAGATAGAAGAGAAAAGGACACGCAAATTCGATATCTATACGCGTCTCAAAACCAACAGCTTTGAAAGGCCTACGCGTTGTAATTGTTCATTCACCAAGAGTTGTGTGTTTTGAATAATGATCCGTTATGCGATAAATTGCCCGATGCTGCTAAGTTGACAAACATCTTGGTTCGCCGAAGAAAAGAAAATCAAATTTCGCAAGATGTTGGCTTGAAAAATTTGAGCGACTAAATAAAAATGAATTATTTACTAATTGCCAAACGCTAATTAGACGATAAACTTTGAGCACGCGTTTCCCTACAAAGCACCTTATGCGTCTTGCAAGCTCACGCAAATGTAAATCTTTCGAATGATTCTATTTGCCCACGCAGCAAGATTGATAAACATTAGTCAACTATACATCTGCTCAATTATAAGTCGCACGTACACAATGACTTGACTTTCGATCGAAAAGCCAAAGTTTGCCTTTCGTAATCCGGTAAATACTACGACGAGTATGAAGTCGACAGTCGTAGAGGCGACATTAAAAATACATTAACGCGCTATCTAACTAAGTAAACACCTTCTGACCGACTAACGACATTACACGCCACAGGCGGTCGCAAAGATCTGCGGAATCGTCTGGCTTTGCTCGCTTTCTTGGCACACGATGTTCTGCGGTGGCGTGGCGCCATACCTGACTAATTCTCGTGCTAATTGTTCGTCAATGCAACTGGCGATGTCATAGGCTGTGTAACCGGCGTACGTGGCGGCATCAAGATTGAGCCTGCACTCGTGGATGAGGTATAAGACGACGTTCGAGGAACCGTATTCTAAAGCAAGATGTAAAGCTGTACGACCGGCTAAATACTCTTGAGCTTCGAGGTTAGCACCAACATTGATCAGAACTTTTACTAGCTCCAAGTGGTCCTTGGATGCCGCGATGTGGAGGCATGTTTCTCCTGCAAGCACAAGAAAGAAACACATTTTTTAGCCCGCTATTGCAATGTTTCTGCTCGGGGTTTTTTATGGCACTACGTAATGGGAATTCCAGCTTTGCTGATACGGCGCTCTCGTTGCGTCAATAAAGCTTGCACAAGATGGATTTTTCGATATATTTCGTCGACAAGAGCGATTCTAGCTATTGTTATCTGCCAAATGGGAGGCTCGATGAGTAGGATACACAGATAACAATAAATTAGAGCTGTGGCGTGCATTGAATTTAACGTTACAATAACGATAAAAAAACAACGACAAATTGAACGATCCACTTGGTCGTATCATCTACATCGTAATAATGATCGAGATAATAGATCGTTTTACGAACTAAAAAGGAAAGGCCAGATTTGGAGCTCGTTACTTGCGTATCGATTGTAACAAAAATTTAATTAGCTTTTTACTTCAATGATGATATCATCGCTTTATTTACACGGACGAAACGTAGTTGGCTTTGAAAAAAAGTAGATTTCCAGGCGTTCTCTCCACCTTTTCTGGAATTCCCGAGAATTTTATCTTCCTCACGTATATATCACTCACGCGCACCGTATCGCGTATCCTCGTTCTCTTAAAGCATAATTTGGAAATAATTGTGACCTCCAGCCATTGTATAAAAAAGTTAACTAATCTTTCGCGTTATGAATAATAAAACGCATAGATTTTTATAGAAAAGCTTATGAAATACACCAACGTTTTATTGCGTGTATAATTTTGAACTAATTTGGAAATAGGTCTAAGTTGTTTGATAACAGTTTCTATTTATCTTTCTTTTTGTAAAATTATTCGCGTCGGTATCGGTTCTTTTTTTGTCTTTTAATAAGAAGACTAAACATTTTTACACGCTTATCTTGGCTTATCGAGAGCTTTTATTAAGTAGCAGATGTGCCAATTCAATTGTCTTAAAATTTTGTATTAAAGTAATTGATTAAAACGGGGAAAAAATTGTATAAAAATCACATCGTAACGGATAATTTCATGATGTCACTCGCGCGATTAGACGTACGATCAACTTTCGAACGTCGCGCTTATAGCTTGGGGAATTCCAGAGAGCTCGCTTAAGCTCGATTCTTCACTTGGCCAAAACCGAGCACACGAAAGACCTACGCAACACCTCGTGTTTTTGAAATCGATTTTCTCCAGAACTTTCGCCGCATTACCGAATGCGCAACGCTATCGCTAATTAGAGTTTTTAAAAACCTTGACTTTGAAACGACCAAGAGTTTTACTGTTAAGCACAGGAACGCTATTTTATTTTTCTCACAATTCAATATTACAAACACGTTCGATAACCTTGTAGAAAAAATGAACCATCTTCATTCTGTACTGTGACTAGTGTTTTTGTTTCTTTGTCAACATGGATTTTTTCGACCTAACAACGTAAAATAATAAATTCCCCAAAATTATAGTAAAGAAATCAAATTCAAAGTTTTTCAAGTAGAAGTCATTGCAAAATTCAAAATTAACAAAATGCCTAATCAACGTAGCTCGGTTTTATATCGGTAAGTCGCTATGAAATTCGATAGTACAGAATATCTGCGTTCTAACCTCAATACAACGACATTTTCAACAAATTGTCTAGAGATATCACAAGACGCAATAATCTCTATTACTATCCATCAATGACTCACAACATTGATGAACATTAGAAACGCATTAGAAAATTGTAGATTTTCTCGGATCCTCCGGAAAGCTCTATTGACTTGTAAATAACGCGCAACTAACGTATGAATAAATCGCGTTTTTCTCAGCTGTTACTGGCCGGATCATTCCGACGACGATGACGTGGAAATGACGGACGGTTTCTTCGGCAGCAAAGAGCCCGAGAAGAAGCCCGACGGCAAGTGCGGCGAACCAGCTAAGAAGGCTCCAGAAAAGAAGTGTCCCGAGCCGCAAAAGCCCGAGGCGAAAAAAAACTGCCCTTGCAAATCGAAGAGTAAACCCGCGAGAAAATCGAAACCGATTTGTAAAAAAATCATAAAGAAGACACGATCGTCGCTGTGCAAAAAACCCGCGAAACAGAAGAAACAAGCCCAATGCGGCAGTACGCCGCGTTCGCGCAATCCTTTCATCATTTTTTTCCTGACGATGCTTTCCAAAGAGAAAAACAGACGTGCTGCCGATGTGGCTCGCGAGGCCGGTAAACAGTGGTGTTGTATGGACGATAAGACCAAGGAGATGTATCAGAAATTGGCTAAAGCAGAAAGAAAGCGCCGGCAGCGGATGAATAAATGTGCTCGGAAACGCAAGTGTTGACGCAGATGGCCGAGCAGATAAATAAATATATATTTACGTCCAAATCAACTTGCTTGTTCCAACTTTATTGACGACATTGGCGACACACAGCAAACGGACATGGATACTGTTGTGCGCGTGTCTATGTGTCGAACGAAACGTCCGATATTCCTTACATCAGACGCAATAACGAGTTTTGAAAATGAATAATACAGCGAGGCTTGAATGTAATGAGGAATACTCGGCCATTATCTTTCTAGCACGCTGCTACTTATAAATATTCACGTACATTGTCTTAATCAGGTGGAACGATTCAACGTGTCTACTGTACGTAGACGGCTAATCTTCGCATTTGATCACCGAGCGAGGAGTACGTTGAACGGAAATTTTACGACTCACGATATGATCGATAAGCATCAGCTCGCGCTCGCTTTCGTCATGTGGCGATATTAAGGGTTTTCGTGGAACGTCTACGTAGGTGATTTTAAGAATACGTTTAGAAAAAAAACCGTCGCGCGATCATTGACCTTTCGCCCCAACGATGCAGTCTTTGACGTATACGGACTGACATGCTCTTTTTTTGTTGCAAATTCAAGGAAAAAAAGTCTCGGCAAATGACGTCGCCCCGTATCGCACTGATGTGGCAGAATGAAAAAATAATTTTGACGTATATTTGTGCTTTTGGATTATCGTCAACATATGCCCGCAGCCGAGTGTTGACATTATTGCGCTTCTTATCACTGAAGCCTTTATCGTCGATTTACGAGTTGCTCGAGATGATTTAATCTAGACAGCACACGACAAAGTTGCAATTATATACATGAATTAGTGTCGGATCGAGCCTGACAAAACTGTCTAAGGGGAATATTACTGAACCGCTGGTGAAATATCAAGTGAGTGCAGCAAATATTCCGGAAAAAAATCGCTTGTACACGTTTCACGATTTGATTAATTTGTTTACATTTCCAATTTAAATTTTAATAAAAGAAACCCTGCTTCTGTAATATCGATGATTCTGCACTCGAATGAGTTTTTGAGAGAAATGTTAAATTTAAAAAGGATACCGAAAGGTCGGATTAAATATCCAGAAAAATCAAATTATTTTCGTTTTTAGCAATTTTAGTCATTAAAAAGTTTGCGATAAGTTTATCGTAAGTTTATCAAATGAAACGTCAGGCTAAATATTAATTCAGCGGGTTTCTTTTTTTATGAAAGTCTTTGTAGGTCAAGAAACCGCGTCTGGTAGCGTCACGATTGTGTTCGGGTTTACCCAAAATTCGATTTCACTTGAGGCTATTTCGGGCCTCGTGAAGAAATGGAAAAACCGAAAAAAAGTCCGCTCTCCCGTTATTCTATGTCAAGGGGAATAATTATTTGTTTCGTATATTTTTAAATAAAAATTGATTCTTTGTGCATTTATGTCAAGTAACAATCAACGACTGTCTTATAATTTACGATCGAATTTGTTTATGAAATAGTGTTATTGACTTTGCTTATTCGAAATTATAATGCAATTAAGCATAATGAAAAAACTTCAACTCACCATTGTAGTTTCTCTGTTCTAAAACAATTGGTTTTCCCGATGAAAAGGTCTTTATGTTATCTGCGAATGGCTCTGTCAAGGACTTGATGCACGCCAAATCTCCAGAGATGCACGCTAGATGTAGGGCAGTGTTGCCTTGATGATTTCTAATGGAGAGGTCTGCTCCAGCAATAACAAGCTTTCTGACAATTTCTGGTTGATTGGTCATTACTGCGAGATGCAGTGCTGTTTGTGCATCGTCATTTAAGATATTCAAGAGACAGGAGTGAGGAGCTATGTTAATTAAACTTAATGAAGCTTCTAAAAACCCCTGAATGATTGCACCGTGTAAAAGTCTGAAATTGACAATATGGAATTTATTAATTAAAACGTTAAAAGCAGCTTGTTGCTAATTGAATTAGTTGAAAAAGTTAAAAATAGTGTAATCGTATGTTTGAAAATCACAGAAAAATTGAAAATAAATTGATAGAATCTTGATAAGATAGATTTATTCTATTAAATATATATATATAGAATGTACTTACGTATCTCCATCCTCATTTTGAGTAAAATACATCTGCCAAGGTTCTTGACTATCTGCATCTTGTCCCAAACTTGTTGTTAAAGATACTATTCCAGAATCAGATTCTGATTTAGTTTGCAAACATCCCTTGGTAGAATGAACAGGACTCAAAAGTTCTTGCCGAAGTGACAATTGGTTTAAGCTATCACTAAGAACAAAATCCATTCCACTTTTGTTTTTCATGGGTTTCTCTGATAAAGATTCCATGGAATTTGAGTAAAATTCAGAACTGCAGCTGTTGAGGGCAGAGTTACTGCAAGAGAGAAAACCAGAATCACCAGTTCCAGATTCTAAGCAGTATTTGTCCAAAATGTCAAAGTATTTTTTAGTTGGTTGTTGTTGCCACATCTTGTTTTTATTGATCGTTTCTGATTATGATCACACTTAGCTCTATTTATTTCGAATTGAAACAGTAAGCTTTTGAAACTGAAGTTTTTGAAACTGAAGCTTTTGAAACTTCCAATAATTGTAATGTTATGTATGGTCTGATGTATAATTCGTATTTTGTATAAAACTTTTCGTTCAAATAGATTTCACTGTCAGTAACAAATGTCATTCCACAATAAGAAGAAAAGCTCGCGAAGCTCTTATGATTCACAAGATGTTACTCATACGACTCTCAACTCACGACTGAAGTTCGCGTGCTGCGGTAGCGAATGAATATCATTGTCGCGCGAGATCGGGAAACTTTTTATCGGTCTCTTTCTCTTTCCGACAGTCTGTCTTTTTCTCGCAACAGCGATTCTCCTATTACATTGATGTGTATACGTTCCCGACCCTCTAGCGGCGTATACGGAAATTTTTTCAAGAGTAAACGCGCCGAACCGAAGGCCACATAAGCGCTACCGCTGAATGTTGATACATAGTTGGGTTTTTTGCAACTGATCTTTTGCCAACTTTTCTCTCCGTTAGACCAAGCCCGATGATGATTTACTACCATTTACTACAAGTACAAGGCCATTTCCGCCCTGGGAATTCTTCTATTCAAAACACAAGTTTTCAGCCTGTTGAAGACTGTAAATCGGAAATTTCCTCTTACTCGATCTCGCAAGAATGTCACGGAATATAAGATGACGATACCAATAAAATATCGTTTGTTTATTGATTTTTCAGATGAGCTGAAACGAGTAGGCAACCTTTTTTTTACTACGCAATGCACGTATATTGTTTCAAATACAGACATTTAATGTTTTTAAATTGAAAAAGTACTATTGACCTTTATCAATTATTAACCTCTGCATACTCATTTGATATACAACGTAATCTCTTCATAAAAATGTGCTTTTGATAACTCTAACAAGTCTGATAATAGTAGATTGATTACCTCCTATGTCAAAATTGCATGTTTTATATCTTTTTTTATATAGATAAGTTTGGGAAATTTTTTATAAATCTCACGTTCAAAATATCTGAAGTAGATAAGTTAACAATAATCTAAACTTCAAGTTGTAAACACCCAAGAAACTCATCATTTCAAATCAATAATTACAATTTCAAATATTTTATTTATAAAAATTTATCTTTTGTACAAAAATAGATTCTTGGAGTCAAAACCTCCAGCTGAGTAAACAAAAATTAACTTATATTCTATCAAAATGCCTGTTGTTTATGACAGAATAACATGCTCAAGTATCCCTTGTCTAATAAGTACTTCACATTCTGATCTTGGTAATAAATGATATGTGTTTTCTTTTAAATTGACGGTTTGCCCATCTTCAAGTTCAAATTTGCCATAATCTTTTTTACAGCGTACCTGCACATAAAAAATAACATATTTGATTAAAAAATTCTGTGTTTTAAAATAACTTAATCATTTTATTGGAAATATTACCTCCAAAAATAGGGATTTTGGTGGTTTGAAATCATTCATAATATTCAGACCGTCTTTTCCAATAGATCTCATATATGTAGCTAAAGACTTGTTGTATGTTTGGAACCATGTAGTCTCAGCTGGTAGTAAATTTTTAGCTATTTCATCCGGTATTATACTACCTAATTCCCATCTAATATTTCTCAATCTTCTGATTCTATGATAAAGGTATGCCAATAAACAACGTTTGTTCCTTAACATTGCATAATGCCTTACTACTAATGTATTCTTTATATTTTTGTTTTCTTCAGTCATTTCATTTCTAGAAAAATATATTATAGGTTGATCAATTATGAATAGGATAGTTGAAATTTATGATCTTTTCCACTTACACATCTCTCTGGTTATCATTATATAACGAATTAATTTCTTCCAATGCTGAACGAAATACTGCTTCCTAAAACAAATAACATTGCATTTGGATGTGTATTGTGGTCAACGCTGTTTTTATGCATTTATACAAAATAAATCATAATGTAATTTATATTATGACACGAAATTGTGCATTTTAAATTTCGTACTTAGAATCAGTTCATCGTTGAAATGATAATTATAATTGATTTGTGCAGCATTAATCAATATTCATTTGTTCAAAAGTCTATTGTTACTTACATTGAACGGTTTAATTTCTTCAGATTGATCTAATTCATGTATTAGTTTGATAGCTTCCTTTGCAAACATTGTCGTCATTTTTTAATATTTTTTGAAAAACCTCAGCTAATTGATAATTATTTGTTATTGTTACATTTGTTTTCTTCCAATATATCAGTTTGTTATCGCGATCACCTATCGAATTTTCTATGGTTAGGTTAGAAAAAGCTAATAAGACAGAGATCTTCTATAACATGTGATGATTTGTTACCAACTCAGCAAGCTTCCCTAAAATCGGTAATACCCACTAACCAGATAGCACAGTATCGGCACGTTGCCGTCATAATACGCGCATGGCTTGACTTATGAGACGGCAACGTGACGTCCAAATGCATCGGCATCGGGACAGCACAATAAGAGCACACTGTGCTACGCACTCGTTTCGCCCGCATTGTGATGGCGTTTATAAAAACACTTGTTTTTCATGTCATGCACGCTTTATGCCGATATTACGTTATCCATTTCTGACGCACGTCAGGCTTACGTTATGCAATTATTATAACGGCATTTTTTAAATTTTTGCTATCGTTATTATTATTATTATTATTTTAATTTATTTTAAAATAAAAACAATTATGAACAAACATTTTTTATTGGAAAATTTAAACGATTACACAATAATATGGGAATCATATTCTTTATAAGTCATTAAAAATTCGAAAATTGAACATTTTAAAATTTAAATCTTTGAAAAACCATTGAAATCTGTAGTATTTACTCACAAAAGTTATATATCCGTGAAAAACCCCTTTGAAATTAAGATCGATATTTTAATTAGTGATACTAACAAAGTAAAAAATGATTCGAGTTCTTAATCGTATGGTTAATTTTTTGAATGACAATTCAACAGAAATAGTATTAACAATTTAAAACAATTAAATATTACCGATCTCAAAAAATGAAAAAATTTTTTGTCACTTATTTGGTAATAAGGATTTTGAAACTAGAGTCTAAAACTAGAGACATTGTTCGCTCATGTACGTGTGATAATATTTATTTACTTGCTCAACAAATTTAATGAAACGTAAACACTAAATTGCTCGTTGGTTTTTTTCTCAAATGTTTGTTATAAATTAATATCAGACGTACGTGAACAAGCAACGTTTTTAGTTTTAGAAAAATGGATATAAGCTTCAGTGTCCTTACTACCTGATAAATCATAAAAATCACTAAAAATCTTGCAAGCGTTTTAAATTGAACAAAAAAAAAGAGTAATCGTAAAATGCAACGTTATACACTATCTCGGCATATCAGCAAAAACAGTTTTAGATAAATTCGTGCAAAAGTGAATAAATCGACAGTCTGTTCCAAGAACGAAATCACAACGACAGACTTGCTAGTTTAGTAGATGCTTCATATTCTATGCAAATAATTATTCCAAATTACTAATAATTTATCCGTTGAATTGTCGTTAGAAAAATGACCCATTCAATCAAAAACTCAAAATAAAATAAATAAATAAATTATCAACTGAATAACGCAGAGGAGAGACATAAGAATATCTTTACACCTACTACCTTCATAAGTATACAACTGAAACTGAACCGTATTAATCGATAGTTCTCAACTAAGTATGATTTTTGACCGTTGAACCGTCTAATAAACTAACCCCTTGTTTTCACGAAATTTCAAATGTGAAAGTTAGCCTGCAAACAGGTTCAACTAGCATTGCGTTCAACTTTGATAAAGAAAAATACAAGCTCGCTTTGGAGTCTTGAAAATCCATTAAACAAACATGTAATAGGCATAACAACTACTCATAGTGCGAGAACTAAAAAAACGGACATTTCTAGTGGACTGTAAATCTGAGAAAACGTACTTCAATTCTTGAATTGGCGTTACTGTATTGACGTTTGTTTGGTTTCCCATGGTTATAGCCAAAATCCAATGAGTTTCATTCAAACAGAGCATACAACGCGATTGAGGAAAACAGATGTATCATCCAATTTACTCTAATTTTCCTTGACATCGTAACAAAAAAACAATAACCGTATATAAATATACAAAAAAATATATATATATATACAGTTTTCTGCACCTGTAAATAATTCAATTTTTCACGAACTCAACTATCGTATTTTTAAATGACATAAACTAACACAAAATAATATACGAATATTTATCTGAAATACTTGTTTTATAGTAAGAAAAGAGTATTTACTATTTAAATAAATTCTCCTAACGCCATTACGTTGTTTTCGTTAAGAATAGGTTAGTGACAATTTTTCAACTGCTAAATGTTGAGTCGACGGGTGTGCAAGCGCATGTGTCTTACGTCGAATGTGGTTGCGGTTTACACGGTGCATACTGTGCATCAGAAATTGACTAAATGGATTTACTCAAAAAATATCAGTACTATCGGGTTTCCAAATAATTTTTCAATATTTACAATTTTTTAGCATTGAATAGCAGTAAAGACTTAGCTACCTTAGCTTTGGTATATTTTGAAAATAGTAGAAAAAAATATGTTCCACAACTGTGGATTTTCTCTGATTTTTCGAAAACGGAAAAATGAATGAATTGAAGTTTCGAATTTTTGAAATTAACATTGAAGACCCTATCAATGGGTATACTGCTGAATCTGATTGAGGTAGCCTGGTTACAAGATCCACATAGCCATTGAAATACGATGGCGAAATTCCGATACGATCTAAGAAAGATCTTTATAGAATTCTGACGTATGACACGTAGATATTTGAACGTGCAACTGCGAAGCAACCCATGTGCAGGTCAGTTCTGAGGATTCTTAAGAGGCGCGAACGATTTAAATATGCAGTTAAAGTTCGTTAAGTACACTAAACGCGTGATATCGGTTTATGTATACTTTGATCGAGTTAAATTCAACAATTATACGTTGACAAAATATGTCCCCTGCATTCTAACCCTCCCAAATCGCACCTTCCCCGTTTGTTTCTGGCTCTCGACAAAATACTGTTGCTAACTAACGCCAAAAGGCTTTTTGACGAAACTCGTCATTGCACTCATCGTCGGCTAGTGGCGTAATCCTCTTGTCTCGTCAAAAAGGCCTTTGTAAGTCGGTTAGAAAATGTACGATATATTTTAAATGTGTATTTTAGATGCTCCTATTATAAAAAGTTTTATTTAGTTTCTTTGTTTTTTAATTCAATTGCGTTGATATATATATATATAAATTACTTTTTGAATTGGTTAGAAAAAAACGAAGAAAAATATCTATAATAACCTATGACGTATAACTTCATTTGTGAATGTAATATCGCCAACAAACTGTAAGTAAAAAAGATATTGCTTAATTGCGTACGTTTGACTACTTAATGTTTTACTGAATCAAACGGAAATTAATTTCCAAAAAGGCTCGTCAACGTTTAATGCGACGTTTGTAGGCGAATCTTTTCTATACTTTGCAAATGGCAAAGTGTATAATACCGATCTATAAATCTTGAGAATATATTCAGCATCGTTGTTAAATTGTGAAAAACGGATAATGCGTTTGTATTACCGTAAGAATGATTAAATCAGTAAAATTTATTTCAATAAATTCCACATACTCAACGACGTTAACTATTTGAATGGTTTGCGTTTTTAAAAAATCCTTAAAAGTGACCTGTGCACATACGAGAGAGTCGCAGATAAGACGTCTGAACGTCGTATTCCACTCGGCGAAATCGTTCTCTAAAGACACCAAGGTGAAAATACGCATACCTCCTCTACCTCGCTGTAGGATCATTACCGGATTTACGGTAGTTACGGTTGCCAATATCTCTTATCGTTCATTTGATCGATTTATTAAAATTCGTATTCTTTCTATGATGATCGAAGTATATTAAAAAATATCGGAATAATGTGGATTGTTAGTATAACGTTAATATAATAATATGATGACATTTACATATGATGATTAATATGACGAAGTGCGGTTAAAAATCGACGCAGCTTAATTTTGGTAAAAGTAGAACATCTTGAAAATGGAGATTTTTCTCTAGAACGAAATAGATGTAGCCAAGGCCGTAAATATGACGAATAGACAAGTTTAACGAGAGAGAATATAAGCTTAATAAATAAACTGTGATAGAATAAAATCTCTTTTATTTGTAAAACAAATAAAACAATAGTGCTTATTAATAGTAATGCAATCAATTATAATACAGTTAAAATCCAAACTAAACAATATTTAATTGTAATGTAAATAAGGATGGCGTTGAAAAATAGGAAGTTGTTTTGATTACACATGTTTTGTATAAATGCTACGCAATAAATAAAACTCCAGTGCAGGTTTTTCTTGCACGTTTTACGTAACTAACGATAGAAAATATGCAGAGTTAAAGGATTTGTCAATATACTATACTTAGTTGTATAATTTGCTACGATTTAAAAATGGTGCTGGTATATCAAGAATAGTTTTTAATAACTTCAAATTATTCGTATGCATAAATATATCCCAATACTGAAAATTAGCGTGTACACGTGTACTAAAGTGATTCTAAAATAAATGTCAAGAACTGTGTAATGATCGTCTATTCTGAAATCAATGACAGAAGTTTGTTTCTGCCTGTCACAGCCATATATTACTGTAGTGTATAGTATTAAATATGTTTTGCGTATGCAATAAAACGGAAATAAAATTTGAAGGAGAGAGTAACGTTAATTTTTCTGATCGATAAATGTATAGCCGACACTTTTAAATATTTTTTAATATTATTTATGTAATTCTTTATATGTACAAATTATTATTATTATTTACAATACTTTTGCTTAAACTAGTTACACGTTACTAAAGTAACATCATTTACGTTCATCGTTCTAATTGCGTTAATAACAACTCGATTAGAGGCATGTCTTTGTTTCTATAATAATAGATATTTTTGTGTGGATTTCATTTCTTTCATTGTAACGATACATCTACGCGTACATAATTTTCTCCGTTGTCGCAGAGTGTTTTTTCGAGTTGTACATGACGTTGTTATCTTATATAACTTTTTTTTCTTATTTACACACAATGTTTTATAAAATTTGCATGATCTGCAATATCTAATCCCCCTGAGAGGTCGAAAAAATACGCGACGACGAGTAGATCAATTATTTTGGTCGTGATTCGATATATGCGCGAATGAAACAGATCAGCGGCCGTTAATTTCGCCGCATATTTAATTGGTCTTGATTTGCCTCGCAAGCATCTAGGCATCTCTTGATTCGTCGTTGTGTATTTTCTCGGCTATTCGAAACCGGAGAGCATGAAAAGATTAGCTAATCCGACTACGTCGTTCCTCAACCGAAAAGACGTATCTTCATTGTTTGCCCCTTTATAAATTATCGAGATTAATAACTTGGAGTTTCTCTTAATGACCTGTGCATTTAACTAGGCTGACCAGGTTGACGTGTTGTCTTATGTATTTGTGTATCGAGTGTCATGAGTTGTTGTCTTTGTTTATTGTTTCGTGTAACTTGTTCTTTAATCTAAAGATATACGCTATATTAATCAAGAGTCAAAATTTACAATGACACATTGGCAGTGTTATCTCGCAATTCATTTTACGTTAATTATCTTCGTGACTCCTTGATATTCTTTTTCCCTACCTCGCTGACGGCAAATTGAAAATGCCAATGCACACTCGTTTAATTACTCGTTTATTTGGTTTGTGTCATTGCGTTTTGCGAACGAGTGATTTTCTTTCTCCAATTTCCCGATTTTTCGCGAGTTCGTATTTTTTTACTAATATATAACTTATTACGTATGCGACACGCGCCAAGCTTCCAAGGATCTTGTATTTTTCCTAACTTTGAATCCGCCGCCTGACGATCGTGAGACGAGAAACTTTTGAATTTCTCTCTACGTCATTGGTCAGAGAGATGCAATTTCACAACACGTTATATATCTATGTATTTATCTTCGAATTTCGCGAAAATTACGCGCACACATACATTTGAAAACGTCCAGCGTTTTTTTCGGGACATTTCAAAAATTTCTTCATTTTTTTCATTATTTTTTTTCTTTTTTTTTTTTTTTTAGCTTTTCTTTTTTTTTGTTCTAGCATCATCGATTTTGAGGGAAAACCAATGAGTTTCATTCACGAAGATTTTCATTTAAAAAACATACGTCTTATAATTCTTTTTCATTAAAAACTCTTAACGACGAATAAAAAATATAATTAAAAACTTTATAATCAGCGGGCTCTCGAAAAATATACACAAAGAATTTATTTCAAAATCTTACATCTTAAGAGCTCGGCATCGTCTCGATTGACCAATGTGCGACAAAACTCGTAACGAGGTATCGACTGTACAAGGGCAATAAATTGATTCTCGTTATGAGTCTCGTCGTCTTTTTATATCCAAAAGCTTCTAAAATCTCAGTCGAGAGAGAGAGAGAGAGAGAAGAGAGAAAAGTGCGCGCGACGGAAGATCCCTGAAAGCTCCCACCAATGACCGTACTTCGACTATAAATACGTGGCGCATGTACTGCACCCTAGGTTTCCTTCTCTGCCTCCTTCTCGCGCTCTCCCAATAGAAGTAATAGCGGTACTAGTAAATAGTAGTTGTAGTAGTAGTAGTTGTAGTAGTAGTAGTAGTTATATAGATTTTGCATTTATAGAAGCAGCGACACTGACTACTATTGTTCACTATTAAAATGTACGACGCACCCCCTCCCCCCTCCCACAATACACACGATTTGCGCCTTTATATATACGTTTCAAGAGAGAGAGAAAGAGAGAGAGAGAGAGAGAGAGAGCGAGCTTCAAGTATAGCTCTGGTATCTGGTCTGGCGATAGGAATCCTATAATCTTAATTGCAATTAGAGCTAAAACGTCGTTTTTGCTTTGTACCATGTCGATGCGGAGGAGGAGAAGGATTAACCGATTTGGGAGGGGTGGGGGATTCATTCGCAAGTAAAGTCTCGACGCACACAAACACGCACAACGTAACTTGTTTTATCGTTTGGCGCTGGGCACTCGCGCGTCTAGGAACATTTGGAAAGAAACTCGAAATGATATTGGCCTTTGCACGACAACGTATACACACACACACACACACACACACACAAACACACATAGATAGGTGCCCTTCGTTTGGCGTCTTCCCCGCTCGATGCGGTTTCACCAGCTCTTCCATACTACTCACGCGTTCGCGTATGTGTACATGTTTGTATGCATGGGTGCGTGTGACTGGCTGTTGCCGCAAGGTTCTCCTTCTCTGCATGCAGCTGCACACGATGCTGCTGCTGTCGTCGTCGCGTGCTAATTTACTCGAAGAGCGAGAGTATGTCGTCGTTCGACGGCGGATTTCCGCTACTCGCCCCACTGCTCGGCGGAGTGTTCAGCTCTGGCGGTTCCAAGTACGACAGCAGATCAATCGGATCTACCCCGTCAGCCGGCAGAAGTTGCTGCAATTACCAAAAATTCATGTTATTTATTTATTTTTCATCATTCGATTATCGGTGGAATTTCGCGTGACGCCTATTGCGCTTGAAGAAATAATGATTTGCATTAACTGAATAATATTTAACAAGTAAATTAATATAAATCTCGTAAACTCTGCAGAAAAATAGCGATTCTCTTTGATTAATTAGTTAACGTCACTCAATCAAAACAATTAACTCGACTGATAAATAGAGCGAAAAAAGGGAAAAAACGTACGTTCAAAGCTTCTGTTCCAGCTTCAGCGTCGATTACTGTAGCAGTATCGAAGCTAAGTTCTGATGCCATAATATCCGAGGCATCGGGAATGCCGCTACCAGCAGATGTGTTAAGATTTCCACAAGTATCTTGACCAACAGAAGCGGCAGAGACACTTGGAGGCCCGCTATTTCCACCAGCGTTGCCCGGCGTGTGGGGTGTATGCGGCGTGTGAGGCATCTACAAAATGCACAAACGAACAGTTATAGAAATGGCTGTCTATTATTACGATCTCGCGCGGTCATCAGAGTTGCCACTAAATAAGAGACTACATCTAACCTGATCACCAAGAGATTTGTCGATGGCGTTCAGATGGTCGAGCGATTCGCTCAGATGTGTCAATGGATTCGTTGACGAGTAGTCTGCTTGAGCGGCTGACATACTTAAGTCACCTAATGTATTTACCTGGGAGGATGCTGTACCACCAGAAGTCCTGCTCACGTAAGCTTGTTGCTGCGTTTGTTGGTTTGAATTCATCATGGAACCGTTGGCGATGGCATTCATGTCGAGCGGATTCATGTAGGGGCTCATTGCTTGGTGCGCGTCAATCCAACTGTTCATCGATGGTAGATTCGTGCTACCTGGCGACATAGCCTTGGTCATGCTATTGCGTTTGCACTCGCCTTCCTCGTCTGCTCGTTTAGGTTTCCAATTACCCTGCGAGTCTATCGTCACCTCGTCGATTTCGGGTTGAGCTGTGTTATTTAGGATGCCCCACATGTATTGATCCACCTCGAGGCCTTCCAGTTGCGCTGGTTTGCTATTTTATCGAAAGCAAGCGTCGAATTATTCAGTTAATTCGTCGTTTCGTCATCAAATGGTTAGTTTGTGCAATTTTTCGAATAAGAGGATACTCACTTGCATATTGGACACCTCCAATGTCCTTTGTCGCAGTTGAGCTGCAAATAGGCTTGCAGATCGAAGCACTGGATGTGAGAACAATCCATGCCCCTTGCTGGCAAGGTGATTCGTTTAAACGTGATAGCACATTTTAGCGATACCTGTTGTATACGAAAATTGCGTAATCAATGAAAATGAAATCAAAGCGGAACGATAGAAAGCACGGACGAAAAAAAACGCAAAACGACAGGAACATACCTTAATGGAGGTCTGCTCAACCACATCTTTCTCCGAGCCGGCGATAGCTACGCTAAAATTTTTACGAATCTTTGCGACACCAGATTCTGCTGGTAATAGCCGCTTTCGTAAAAGTCCCTTTAGGACACTTAGTACGGTCGGGCGATGTACTAGCTGCAAGACGAACAGGTGCGACTGCAATACAGAATCACGAAATTATACACATGTATATATTAACGTATATAGTAATATAATATTTTTAATCTTTGATAGCTGCGGGGAAAATGGAACTTTTCTTTAGTGTGGCACGTTAAGCAGGTTTCTTGTGAAGCTTGACTCGTTGACTCGTTGACTCGTCGACTCGTCGACTCGTCATTTCGAACCGGTTGCTCGAACAAATTTTAGACTTCATTATTGACGAACCGTTAGGTCAGCAAACTATTCGACTAGTGTACACGAGCAAGTGAAGAAAATTCTTCATAATAGAAACAGTTAGCGAGGGAGTCATTCTCAATAAATCAATACGAGCTTGCCGTGTAGCGTATTCGAAGTGTAGATTGCGTAAAGAAATAAAACACTAGTCCGGTCTGCGGTACACTCTAATTGGGGCGAATAATTGTTTTTTGATACTTACACAACAGCAAGCGGACACGGTGATCTGGATGGTGTTGCGTCCAGGCTGGCAAATGTTCTTGAGATATAGGGGTTTGTGCGACGATTTATCTTCGCCACGGTTGATCACCATTGGTGTCGCGTTCACCGAGATTTGCACGCTCGCTGGCCAATTTGTGCTAGTAGTTCTGTCTTCATGGTGGAAGCACTTGAGCTGTAGCTCCAAATCCGAGCGCCACATCAACGTCTGATGGACCGGTGGTTTCAGCTGAAATGCGTGGTTGCTCACCGCTAGGTTGTGCTCCAAGCGGAAAGGTTGCAAGATCGTGCCATCTCGCACAGGGAATGTTAATCTTTGTTCATCGTCTTCTGCGCGATGGAAAATGAAACAAAAAGCAAGAGAAAGAGGCAAAGGGTTAATTATACAATTTGCAATCAGAGCTTTGTCCGCCATTCCGTACTCGTCCGTGTCGTCGCCGCCGCCGCGAGATTTTAATGATTTCAAGCTGTCGTGTGTTCAACGTGAAAGTTCGTTAAATCGCGGTTAAAAATCTGGAAGTGACTAGCGAGCGAGTTGAGCACCATAAAAAAAATCTTTATATAGATCATGACATGCACGTGCAAGACGATTTTTAAATATAGCCCTTACGAAAGTCGAAAAATTTTCTTAAAATATTTTTGCGCCTCGTAGTTACGCGCAAACGATAGCCGAGAGAACGAGTATTAGCCCTAATCAGTATAGTTTCTGTAACCACCTACGAAATCTCCAAGGGAGCGAACGCTTATGAAAACTTTCTAAGAGCGCGCCGTGCGGGCTCAGGTAAAAGACACCTACAAAGATAATTCCTGCGCGAAGCATGCTTGACCTTGCCTTAGAATGCCCAAGCATGATGGACAGCTTTTTCTTTTATTTTCCTCCCCTTTTCTCTGCATTGAATTCTCCCCGTATGGTCGCTAATCCGAGCGTGCGGCCTTGAAGGCACGTCGGCACACTCTAACTACTTAACAAAGTAACAAGATGCTTGAATATAGGAAAAACTCACTTGGAATATTTTTAGCATCGTTGAATGCATGGGGCTGTTTGCCGTCAACGTATGGTGCTATGCTCGCTGGAGTAAGCGGCGGCGTAGGATTTCCCGGGAGCGGACTGTGCTGATAATTGCCGTTAGCCGAACGCATGGCTGCTGCATTGTCCGCTTGATACTGACCATTATTTACGTACGAGTTTGCAGCGTTTTGCGCTACGTATTGTTGCTGTTGTTGCTGCTGCTGCTGCTGCTGCTGCTGCTGCTGCTGCTGTTGCGCAGCCATTACGGCTACCTGTTGTTGCGATAAAATGCCCGAAGGCATTTGTTGCTGCTGCATCGCGTGCTGTTGCAAGGCGTGTTGCTGCTGCTGCAACGTATGCTGTTGTTGCTGCTGCAAGGCGTGTGGTTGCTGCTGCTGCAACGCGTGCTGTTGTTGCTGCTGCTGCTGCTGCTGCAACGTGTGCTGCTGTTGCTGTTGCATCGCCATCGTATGCTGAGACGTGTGTTGCGAATTAAGCGTTTGCGTTTGCATGGGGTTTTGAGAGACATTGTAGTATTGGCCAGTCTGACTGGACGCATAGGCCGGGTTCATAGCTTGTGTTTGTATCTGTTGCTGCTGCTGTTGTTGTTGCTGCTGCTGCTGCTGCTGCTGTTGTCTAACAGTGCCGGCAGTGCGCATCATCGCAGGATTCATCTGCGGCTGCATCGCCTGCTGATACGATTGTTGGGGTTGGCTTGGAATCTGATGAGGTTGCTGCTGTTGCTGGGGGAAGGAACTCGGCCTTGTCACGTAGCCGTTCGAGTAAACCTGTTGCTGCTGAATTTGCTGTGGTTGGTTGGTGGTACCATAAACCATACCTGGCGCGCCAGCACTGTAGGGAGTTTGCTGAACCGATGACTGCTGCTGTTGCATACGTTTTTGCGTCGCATGTAACGCAGAGTTTGGGTACGGTGTCATGCGTTGTCGCGCGAGAGTTGCCTGCGTTGCGTGCTGTAACAGAACACATTTTCTTCTATCTTCAATTTGTTCGAAATTTCTAGGTGGTTAATATCACTCGTGACATTTTACCTCCCAATACTCTAGTACTTAGGTAAATAAATTAATATCTAGTTCGCGCTTAATTGGCGGTTTTATTTTAACGAGCAATAAAAAATAATTGAGAGACTAATTTGTATGGATAAACTTATAACAATTATAGAACTATTGTTATTTTCATTCATAATGCTTGAGTTCTCGGAGATGACGTAGAACATCTTCGAGAACCGTGGTTACGACAGAATTAAACTTCTAGACAAAATTAGACGACTGGGAAATAACTCTACATATCGGTGAGATTTGCTGCGTAAAGAGTCAAAAGTAGATTTCTGAATATATATATTCTCGAACTTCGATAAAACCGCGATCGTTCATTCGTTCGTTCTCGACCAATACAAAGCGTCGGAAACGTACCGGCGTAAATTAAAAACTTTTATTTCGGTTTTGCTTTACCGAGGTTCTGACACCTTTCGTCAGTACCAATACAGCAATAACAAGAAAAGCAAGACCGCTAATAAAATAAAACAAGCGAACCAGACAAGACTTACCTGCATCGACATTTTGTTGACGGGACCGCCAGTAGCGCCCATGCCATTGTTCATCATGCTGTTATTAACCATGACGTTATTCATGGTTGCCAATTGATTCATGGGCGACATATTGTTTATGTTAATGCCACCAGTCATCAACATCGGGTTCATAGTGTTGACGTTGGGGTTTGCGGTAGTCATTGGACCCATCATGGGGTTAACTGAGGGCATGTTGCCGTAGTTATTCATGGCCATAGGTGGCATACCCGGCATCGGGCCTCGTTGGTTGTAACCCATGTTATACGTCTGATGCGCCATTGTGTGTGGGCTGTGCATATCTGTAAGCAGAAATTCGATAGTACGGTTATTGGTGGACTTACCACTTACGTGATACTATAAGTATGCTGTATGCTGTATACAACAAAAACAATATCACCAGACTCTGCCTGAGAAAATAATTATTATTACATTTATCCAAGTACTAAGTAAAATATCGATTCTCGAACAAGCGTTCTTTTCATAGTACATAATCGACACAATTTTGACATCATCAAGTATTTATGAATTGAATTTGATTTCAGTTTCAGAGGCTTTCTCGGTTCGGAGAGAACTAGTGGTTTGTTAATTGGAATTAGTTGAACTTGCACCGAACCAATTTTGGAAAAATTCAAAGGAAATCCTGTTTATGTACGATGCTATTTATGAATGTATGAAATGGTTTTAAAAAATGACACCTATAAAGAATTGACGTTGGCAAAGTCGAAAAACTTACGAGACATTCGTTGATCGATTTCTAAGTTACCCTTTCTAAAAATATCACGCCTAAATATCGACGGACAGCGAAAAGGAAACCAGAATTAATAATCTTAAGGACGTAAAGAACAACGAAGAGTATTCGGATCTAAACGAGACGACAGAAAGCTGTAAAATTTACATACCAAAATCACAAAATTATAACTGCATTGTTTGACCGGATCCACGCTGAGTTGCACGGATACGGTATTTCGGAAAAAGACTCACAAGAAAGGACAAGAAAACGTCAATGCTAACAGTCGAACCAAAAACAGCCGTAAATAACAGGTTTGTGTTGACCGAGGAGGAACCTCAGTCACGACAGACGTTGACGAACTGCCGACAGCAGTGTCTGAGATGTTGATGAATACTAACATCTGGATCTTCACTCTTAAACGCAGCGTTCTCGCCGTCCAACTGACCGCTCTACGCTTATTGGTTCTTAGTCGTGCACGCCGGTGACCTTCCCCTATTGTCTCCCTCGCCTTTCCCTCACCACTCCCTCTCTTACTCCGGCGTGCGAAGCTACAGCTAATGGCTTTTCTATACGAACCATAGTGCAGCACCATGCGACGAAAATTGTTGTTGAACAAAATATAACGCTTTGGGACAGATGTCGAGTTTTCTCTTTTCCTCTCTCCGTTTCTTTACGGTCGCTATTTCCTTCATCCATCTTTTTTTCTATCTTTCTTTCTTTTTGAACTCGACGAAAAACGTTCCTTTTTTCTCCTTTATTTCCTTTTTTCTTTTCTTCCTTATTTTCTTATTCTCGTTATTCTCTCGCAATTGAATTTTATATGCTACTTGAGCAGTCATGATCGCGTGAAATTGTTGGGGATTAACACTTCCGCGTTAATTAGCCGCTGTTTAAACTCGTTTAGGCACGCTTTTTGTCCGCTTGTCTCAGCCCTCGCGCGGGCGACATCTGACCAGTGTGTCAACTATCTCGAAAATAGAATCGAAAAATGAGCAAGCTGTCATGGTGAGCAAATCGATAAAACACGATAAAAAACAAATTGAAAAAGAAGGAAAAATATGGCGTACGTGGTAGGGATAAGTATCGAAAGCTTCGTAATTCGAAAGTCAAGAGTTTAGAGCACAACACACATACACGTGGACTAATACACATAAGATGATAATGCCCTATTAACTTGTCTCTCTCTCTTGGCGGTGGCAATTCTTTCCCGCGTGTGAGCCTGTCTACAGCGACTTACGAAGCCACGGTTCTCCATTCGCTCGCTTTCCCTTCACTGTCTCGCGCAACTGCAACCAATACAAGTACGCGCTTACATACATATACGCGTACACACACACCCAAACCATGCTTTCTTGCACGAACGTGAATGGGGTGTCAACCCAATAGGTCTACGTATAACATATTTCCTGGGAAGGCCATCGCTGCTGAGCATTCCGACCCCTCAGCAGGTAGGTAATACATGGGCGCTCGCTCTCTCTCTCTCTCTCTCTCTCCGTGCTCTCGACTGTACACACAACACGTCACACCGTTAAAATCGCAATTTCACAAAGACGACCGCTACTACTACATCGACTAGTATTATTATTATCACCGATACGTTTCCATTTGCGGTGTGGAGCGTAGGACACACGAAGCTTCGAGAGAAAGAGAGGAAACTAATTGCCGGAAACCTCTGCACACCGAACAGGTCAACGTTGGATGATTATTAGGGAGCAACGGGTCTACTTTACGAGTCGATTATTTTGCTCGCGTCGTTTGGCTGCGTCGATGTAAACCTCGTGGCTAATAAGAGCCCTATACCTTATAACGAAGGATGACACTGCACAGTTATGCGCGAATACGTTTACGAAACAGTACGACGTTTACTACGTTTACTACGACTTGTTAAATCTTTCTGCGCAGACACCCTTTGTTGTAAATTAGTTTTCAAACATTCGAATACTTTGACAAATTTCAAAGATATTAGTGGTTTTATGGCGAGACAAGATAAAGGTAACAGAAAAAAGATTAACGTTAAAGCAACAACAGAGTTGTCTCACCGAACCAAGGTCTAAGCTGAAAAAGGACCCCCGTAGTGCCAAACTACCATCACGCTAGTTCTCCCTTTTACACTTCCAGCCCTTATTTTCTGTCTCTCTCGCTCGAACCCTCTATATATGTATATATATATATATATATATATATATATATTAGCGTGTACCTAACTCTCCTCTCTTTCTTTTTCTGTCTTTCTGTCGTACTGCTTTCTCCCCCTCTCCCTCCCCCTCTTCCCCCCGCCTGCACGTGTATCCTTCACTCGACAGACCGAGAGCGAAAGAGAAAGAGATATATTCCACTTTTGCCCTCTACGATCCTTCTCTCTCCCTCTCTCTACAGTTGCCGAAGTTTTTTTATTTCTCGCAGCAACCTCTTTCAGCCGATGTTTCTGTTACCGACTAAATATTTGCCTCTCTTTAAAAACCTATCAATTTTTCACGCTCGAAAAATATACATATGTATATCTATTTCTCTTTTAACAAGAATCAAAATATCTCAATTAATGGTAAACAATTTCGCGCATCTATATTTAAACGATCGCGAGACAAGAGAGGAAAAGAGCGGAAAAAATAATAAAAATTGGAGCGAGTAAATGGATAATTAGCTAGTATTTTCTAGAGATAGAGAAATCAAGTGTCAGACAGGCAGCGAAGTGTCTGTTGTGACAGGCAGCAGCAGCAGCAGCAGCAGCAGCAGCAGCAGCAGCAGTAGTAGCAAACGCAGGAAACGAGCGAATCCATTTGAAATTCATAAAGTAAAAGTAAAATCCGGAGCGAGCTTATATATAGGCGCGCGCGTAGGTCTCATTTCACAAAAGTACGCCTAGAAAATCGCTTTCAAAACCCAAAGCCACGGCGCATAACTATAGTGTATGCTTCAACACTACTACTACTTCTGCTGCTACGACTACTACTACCGGTGCTGCTACTACCACTAATGCAACTTTACCGAACTGCCACACTTTCTCGCAGTAGACCGAGTAATCTCTCGATTTTCACTCTCATTTTTTTTCTTCCTTCCGTCTTTCTCCCTTCTACTCTCTTATTTTCTCAAATATTAGGCGTGCTTCTATACCGACGCATACAAGAGCGAACGCGCGCGCACAGACACACACACACACACACACATGTTGTTACGCATTCGTACCGGCTTCTGAGCTACAGACATATATACACACAAACACACACACAAACGCAGCTGCGAAGAGCGCCCTCATTGCTTTTCTGTGGGAAATGCACGTGCTCGCTATTCACACACACGCCGCACGAGCGCCCGCACAATGCAGATCTCTCTCTTTTGCTCTCTCTCTCTCTCTCTCTCTCTCTCTCTCTCCCTGCTTGTGGCGTGGCGGTACCCTAAAACTCAACGACCGACTACTTTGACTACCTTACGCGTCGACATTCCGATTTTTGATTTTTTCTTTTTCATTTCAACGAGAGAGAAAGAGAAACTGCAACCGGGGCTGGTAGTATGGTGGGTTCAAGGGTATTTACTTTGGGAAATGCAGCGACAGGTCTGGAGAATGCACGCCAGCGACGGGCGCGCTTGGGAGAGAGAGAGAGAGAGAAAGAGAGAGAGAGAGGGAGAGAAACGAACGAAACGTCGTTGAAGAGACTTGAAGAAAAAAAAGCCACTTGTTTGCCGGTGGATGGAGACAAGGATTCGATGCAAATCCCCGTGCAAAGCTGACGTTTTAACCGAGAGCAAGCAGGCTAAACGCGTCGAATATTATTCCTACCCTTATGTTCGTACCACAAGAGCTTAAAAGCATATTAAAATTATCGCGTTTAATTGGTCGTTGAACAAATTCATACAATATAGTAGGAACGAACGAAAGGTCTGTTAGCTGCAAAGCGACAAAACGACCGCGTGACGTTCGTGTAAAAAGATGTTGTGTCAAGTATACTATATAGCCATAGTAGCTCTCCTCCCTTCGTTGTGTGACGCAAATATAATATACAATGAACTCGTTTTGGCCCTCGCCGCCCCCGTTCTTCTCTCTCTCTCTCTCTCTCTCTCTCGCGCGCGCGCGGCAATCCCCGAACAATACCGATAATAACGATGATAAAACAGTCGTAAGAGAAGAAAGCAAGCGAACGATAGGGAAAGGAGGGGAGACAGAGAGAAAATCGACTCCCCCGCGCTCTTTCCCAAGTGTTTTTTATTTGAGCCAAAGATTCATTTAACGCACTCGGCATTATACACGAATACTGGCTGCGTGCAAAAAAAGAAAAAAAAAACAGGGAGAGAGGCAACCAACGAAACCCCCATTGAGCTGACGTCATCGTGGCTGCTGCTACCCCCTTGACGTACACGCCGATTCCCATCGACAATCGAGCTGCTAACCTTCGGTTATCCCCCTTCTCTCTCTCTCTCTCTCTCTCTCTCTCTCTGACGAGAAACCTTTCTCGCAAAACTCTGCTGCTTTGCCAGTTTTTTTCTCTCTTGCTCCCTCTCAATATTCATCCCGCTCCGATTCGACGGCGACGCCGACGACGACCCCACTACCACTAGTCTACATGCTGCTTCGCTTTCTATTCTTAGATGTCAATATTTCGTCAACTACAGCCCGCCCAGCACGCAACAATGGCTGCTGCTGCTGCTGCTGCTGTTGCTGCTGCTCCCGTGTAGGTGCCTCGTGGTGTGTGAGTCACCAGTATAAGAGGGGAAGAACAGGCAAACGACGCTTACACCAACTTTTAGGGAGAGCCCATTCATTAATGTTATGCAGCGACAATCGTCGTATGTTGCCACAGGAATATACATATACATACATGCGTATGCGTGCGCGCGCGCGTGTGTGTGTATGCGTGTGCGTACGACGTCTGTTTATTTTGCAATGAGAATCGGAAAACGACACTCGATATATCTATGGATCGTTCTATATATATGGCCACTTTTTTTCCTGTTTAAGGGTTTTTACCGTTGATTGTTGGCGGCGGGAACTTCCGATACATACAATTCAGATAACAAATTCTGTTTTTTTTCGCGTACGCTGATAATATTAACAGCAGGTGTTCCCGAAAAATACTCGATAGCCCACATAAGAAATCAGGCTGATTTTGTTTAGTCGGGCCGATGACGTCGTTTAAAAGTTTCCAGTTACAGATAATGGCAAACAATTAGGTTCAATTCGAATAATGAACAAATGAAAAAAAACAAAAATAAAAAAAAATTCCGCGTCAATTTGTTTTTCTGACGGTAAATTTCGACAACGAGCGAATAGCGATAAAAATGTTTTTTTTTTTTTAATAAACAGATGTGTAACGAAAAAAGAAACTTTGTGAACCTCGCAAACACGCTTGAATCTTGTATAATATCTGTCGTCAAAATATATAGTATACGATATAAACGCTGGTGTGCCTGCTTGAACGCCGACTTAAAGCCTATTACATAGAGAGTGTGACGAGAGAGAGAGAGAGAGAGAAAGAGAGAGAGAGAACAGAAAAACAACAGGTAGTTTGACGTAAAGACCCGACAATTTTTTCTAGTGATCAATTTTTTATTGGAGCCAAACAAATTGCCGTTTTCCCTGATCGTTTACGCTTTAGCGTGTCAACAACAACAGCAGTTTTTGTTTTCGTTGTTTACGAGGTTCATCAAACAGAAATTTTAAATATCACGTAGCAGAGACAAACAAGAAATTTCTTTATGTTTATCGTTTCAGAACAACAACAGCACATCTGTCTATACCTAATTTTATGCGACTTAATTGTGAGCCATACGATATAACGACGGTTGATCTTGTACGTGAACGTCTTTTTTTACGGGCTTACAGTCGAGCGATCGCAAACATAAAAAGCAGCGACAGCAATTCTTGACAATAATTTCGCGACAGTATCAAAGCGTTTTCTTCAGCACGCGTCCGTGGCTCGTCTTCCCCGTATTTCCACTCCCACAAAACGAGCGAGAGAGAGAGAGAGAGAGAGAGAGAAACTCGTCGAGGTTCGTCGAAGTTGTTTCGAGGCCGAGACAGAGAGAGAGGGGGGAGGGAGTATAAAGATCGTGCGCGCCAGTGTGAGTGTGTTGTCGATGTGTAAGAGCGCTGCGCAACCGAGAATCGATGTTTTCCTTAAAGTATGACTCGCGAACGGGCGAACAGGCGAGCGAACGCGATGACATGTACACGAGAGTGCGCACTTACTATAGCCAGAGACAACGAGCTTCCAAGCACGTACGCGTAAGCGGCAAGCCTAATGAGGAAATAAACAATATAATGTCGAGCTGGTATATAGTAGTAGTCGGAGTGAACGATTGATTAGATTTAATTGATGTGACGAGCCACTGGCCTTTTCTCCCTCTTCTCCCCCCCCTCCCCCTCTCTCATTGTCCTTTACCAAGGATAAAATCAAACCCCAATATACGACGACGTAGCAGCTTGTTTACCGGTATATATATATATATATATATACACTCACACCCACATATATATATATATACATATTTATACACACCATTTAAAAAATTGGAAGCTCGCGTGCGTAGGTGGTTCGGAGGAAAATTTCCTTATAGACGAAATGATGATCGAATTAACAGCACAGCAGCGAGAGAGAAAAAGAGAGCGCGCGTGTATCAATGAATGGCAATGCTCAGCAAACATTTGACTATGCAAATGCGTCAGAGAACAAAAAAAAGAAGGCGAGCGCGACAAGGAAGAACGTGTCGTCCCCAATCAAGTGCTCCGTATTACGATGATTCTCTTTCTCTGTGCTCTGCTCTTTTTGCAACATATACAGAGAGCTCAGGCGTTGCTCTGCCTCCTCGCGAATCATAAGTATTGTAAATTTCGCACGATTGCGAAAGCCATTGTGTTGTGTGTGTATGTGTATGTGTGCGCACTACTCTTGAGTGTATTAGCATATACAAGCGTGCAGACAGCCTTGAAAAGCTTCATAATTCCAAGCGACAATGCTTGCGCATTCCATCACCACGAACCGGAACACTCAGAGTGGACAAATTGAAGCGAGAGAAAGAAATCTGATGTAAAGCGTATTAATAATGATGTCGGAGAGAAAGAGAGAGAAAGAGAGAGAGAGAGAGAGAGAGAGAAAGAGTCGGGGAATATTACGCAAAACGGTAATCTTATCGTCCGTTAAGCGTGATAACGGTATCCTGGATGACGAGCGGTCGTACGGTCGTACGGCCACAACCGTGAGGAACAATATCGCCCTTATGAAAACCAAGTCAATGTGATCGAGCTATTCGACCACTCGTCGTCGTTGACGTCGTCGTCGTCGAGTCTACGGTCTCCCTACTCTTTACATCTCCTCAGCAGCAACCTCCGTCACATGCTTGTAGGTAGCTCGCAGTGCTGCAGAGAGCATTTCTCACGCTTTTGTACCAATATATCGACGCTCTACCTGTGTGTTCTCTCTCTCTCTCTCTCTCTCTCTCTCTCTCTACCGGCTCTGCTTCCCTCTCCTCGTTCTCTCGTCAATACGATATACCTTCGCTTCGCTTCTCACTCACGCTCTCTCTCTCTCTTTCTTCTTCCGTTTCTGCCCTTTTCCACATTCTTCTCCCTCCCTTCAGCCAACTCTCTCTCTTTCTCTCTTTCTTTTCCTGCTTCAACCACTCATGCTCACTCTTTCTCTTGCTCGAGTACTACTTCGCTAGATTATTTAATCGGTCATAAGATTTAAACTCGCCATAGCCTCTACCTATACCCTCATTAGGAAAAATAATAAAAAACACCTGACAGACGGGGACACACTCTCTCTCTTTCTCGTAGCCGATCGACGTGAGAATGAATTATTTGATTGCGGTGGGAACATTGTTTCGATATACTCTTGCAAGTTCGATAAAATAGCTAATTGAGTAAAAATCACTCGAGTCCAAGGCGCGTCTTTTTTTTATCATTGGATATATTTTTATAACGTCACGTTCATGCAAATAATGACCATACATGTACTTTGCAAAGAAAAAAACGTTACAAGGCCTTGTTATGATTCACATCTGAATAATTCTTTGTCTCAAATGCCACGAAGCTACTCAGATTTATATTATAAATTATTGATTTTACTCAATCATATAGAATATACTTTTAATTAGTATCAACATTCTAGTCGCAAAATAAGTAGCTGCAATTATTGTGAGAATGTGACATTGAAATTGATGACTTGTTTATACGTTTACTCAAGATATTGATAAGTGTATCTCTCATCGGTTTGACAACGATGGGACATACTCTGAATTAACATGCTTTTACACATTTTACTTCAGAGATAACAAGAATAAATAAAAGTCTGAAACAGTTAACTATGTACGCTTACCAACGGACCGACAAAGTTCAACTATCACCGTTCCGAATTGTTCAAGTAACGTGCAAATATCATTTAATAATGTTAGTTGGTCTAGTTTATAAAACAGCTAATCGATTATTCATTCGGTGGAATTTGTTAACACGCGTATTAAGAGTCACTGATCGCGTAAAAAGGAAACGTACGTGGAAACTTTTAAGACATAGCATTAAAAAAACTGTGCTGGGAATGGGTGTAAAAAGAAAGAAGAAGAATCGTATAAAAAATAAGTTATCGTATTGAATTGTACAATAAATACATTATAAGTTATAAAGTACACATCTCAAAATTTATTTGATTTATTATCTCGTACTCTTAAAGGCGAGCTATAATTGACTTTGCGTGTGAGATTTAGAAAGAAAAAAATGACCGATGTAGCCAAAAAACATAGTCTGTATAAATCAAATATATTTTTTGTATTTTCATCGTGGTAATGGATTAGTCGATAAATGTTCAAAATACTGATAGTATTGATTTGAGTGTCCGTAATTTGAATACACAGAGAATAGTTTTGAATATTGTAATGTTGACACGCTCGAGTAGTAGTTGCAGGTATAAGACATCTGCGTCGAAGCTCACTTGTCTGTTAACCCGAGCTAACATGTCAAACTAGAAATCATTTATGCATCATAATCATAACAAGCATAGGATTACGTAATCCTTCGCAGTTCTTTTGTAGAACTTTTTCAATGTAACGTTAATGACGTCGCCTTCGCGATAAAGACGACTTGCAAGTATATATATATATATGTATGTACCTACGTATATGCGCGCGCGCGCGCGTGTGTGTGTATATATATAATCAATTTCTTGTGGTAGCGAACATAAAACATACTACGAAAATTAAAAACTACGCAAACATCACGGAAAGCGGCCCAGAGTTTCTAACAAAACAACAAAACAATCGTACATCCTGCAAAACTGAAAAACAATAAGTCAACTAGTCTAGCGTAACGAACGTAACGACTATATGCGTTTTTGTCACGGAGCATCATCGCGCGCGAGAGTTATAACATTTGTTGATCGTTTTTTTTACTGTACCTAAGCGTACACTCGCGTAGAGCGCACGTGCCAGGCCTCTCCTTCGCGAGTGATCGCGGGCTGTGCGCACTGCTACAACGTTGCATAAGCCCGATTTAAAGTCCATTACCTAGCTAGCGATTTTACGTTGTACGCTGTTATATTTCGAGTCTCTCTCGCTCTCTCACACTCTTACTTCGCTACATTAATACGTGTACATACAGTCTGGAGAGGACAAGCGTGCAAAAGCCAGCTTAGCTTTATATACTGGCTTTCGTAATCGGTGTTTTTGGCGGTGTATCGACGCGCAATTTCGGCACGCGTCGACCAACAGACTGAGAGAGAAATGTTACTCAAGAATTGAGAGTAAGCTCACGTACGTACGCACACGCATACACACACACACACAAACGCATGTATACGCACACTGATGAGGATTCGTCATTGAACGCCAAGTAGTAGGCGAGTGAGCGCTCGAACGCAAGGACTTTTTATCTCGTGAAAAAAAGGAAAACACTTTTGTAATTGATTCTTCTATCTTTTTCTTTCCGCTTTTTGCGCATCGCGAGAAACAGAGGTAAATTTTGCCATGGGATGTAGGTATATTTTTCAGCGTCACTACTACCAGTTTACAAAACTCGTCGAATGCAGAAAGACTTCTCTCTGCCTGGCTATTGCCGTGAAAATCATTTTTATTTGCGCAATTCTTGCACGACCTTTTTTGCCGATTAAGACAGACGAAGCTTAACTTCTTTTTTGTTTTCCGTTGTTTTCTTTCTCTTGAGAATGTAGAATTTCCGAGGTCATAGCTGTACGTTTTGCTACAGCTCTGTAAGATAGTCTTCATCCACAATTTTCGGAGGTCGTTTTCATCCGAAACGATTACCAGCTTTATATACATCGACTATTTGACGTAGCGCCTATCGCCGATACCCTTTGGCGTTTTTGCAGTAAATATGCTTTATCTATTCATGTTATACACGTTGTAATTATTTGTTTGCGAAACGAAAAGGAAAAGCAAAGTTGCGTTCACAATATCGTTGCAGAGAAAAACATCTGATTGAGGGTTCGCCGCATCTCGCAAGAACAGCAGCTGGCGGAGCGCATAAGCCGCAAAGTCGCGGGAAATTTAAACTGATGAAAAAGCTATATCTCCGCGCGCGCTGTTGTTGCTCGGTCGTTGGGCGCGTAGCGTGCGTTCTTAAAGGTAAACATAAGGATATAGGCAACAAAGTTGTACAAGTAAGGTAGTACAAACACTTACCGGTGAAATCAGTAATCTCTGGCGCAGACACACGTAGTCACACGTGCGTCTCGTCTCTTTTTCCGTGGCTAGGATGTGATGTTACGACAGCCACCTCTGAGCAATCCAAATGTCATCGACACAATAGCTGTTTGTATGGTGCGCCTCACTCAATGAGAATGAGATTGGCTTCCACCTCGTCTCGGTGACTCCGTCATTCTCTCACCAACATTAAGATTGTTTTGAAACACAGTGGAAGAGTAATGGAAAGAGAGAGAGAGAGAAGAGAGAGAGAGAGAGAGAGAGACGCTTCGACCGACAATCACTTCTCACTGACACGAAATTGGAGAAATCGCGTGTGCTGGTTAAGCGACTGCTCTCCTTCTTTGCATAACACACTATGTCTCTTGCTGATTCGTAGCACTTCGGCTATTCGTAGGTACACAAGATACATATACCTACGTGGGCACTGTCACGTTATTACGACACTCGCGTCAAATTGTCACAGACGCTCGATGCACAATGTAACCATATCAAATCATCACTATAAACTACACAATTAGCTAAAGGAGAGCCATAATACTTGCGAACAAGTTTAAATCGATCGATTTTTAAACAATTCCTAAGATGTCATTAAAAAAACAAAACAAGACAACAAGACTATCTGTCGAAGACGTACTACAAGACTGAGCGTTCAAATAACGGCAGCTCTACACGGTACAAGCGCTGAGCGCGTAGTGTCAGACTCGAGGCACGCGCCGTGTGTATACGGTACAGCACCGCGGCGAAGAGACAGCGGCAAGAGAGGGGGAAACAGCTCAACGATGGCGGCGCTGCTGCTGCTGCTGCTGCCGAGTGGGAGATTCGCTGGCCGATTGACGGCCTACCGCTCGCTCACGGATGAACGTGCGGCGCTTCATCGGACTGGTGGCCGGAAGAAACGTCAAAACGCGCGCGTTTCACTCGCCTGCCGACCCCCACTCTTTCTTTCGCTCGCTCTCTCTTTCTCTCTCTCTCTCTCTCTCTCTCTCTCTCACGCTCATTCGCTTCTTCGTCGCCACATTGCCGAGACTCTCTTTCTCGCGTCGTAGGTATACAGAATGTAGTCGGTCGGCTGCTATTTTCTCGTGCTCTCGCTCGCACCCCCGAGCGCTCTCCTTTCCCCGCCACGCGCTTTCTGTTCCTCCCCGCTACCACCACCGCCGTGGCTCGAGAACGCTTTGTGACGTGTGCGCCAGCGCACGTGTGAGCCAGAGAGAACACCGTAAGCCAGAAAGAGAAAGAGAGAGAGAGAGAGAGAGAGAGAGGGGCATCTCCGAATGTGTTCAAGCGAAAGAGCGCCGACAGAGACAGATGCGCTAGGAGCAAAACGAGCAAGAAATAAAGAGAGAGGTGGAAACGAGTAAGAAATAAAGGAGAGTTCGGGGGCGCGCAAAGGTCCTCTCGAGCGTGTAAAGGTGTGTAAGTATCCTCTCTCTGTCTCTCTCGCTCTGTGTGCGCGTGTTGCGTTGCGGCAGAGTTTCTTGGCTGGAATCCGGCTCTATCTGGCCATCTTGCTCTCTTGCTTGCTCACTCGCTCTCAAATATTTTCTTCCCCTCTCGTAACACGCTCAGGAGTCTCTCTCTCTCTCTCTCTCTCTCATGCGCTGCTTCTGCTGCTGTTGGTGCTGTTTCCTCGACCTCGCCCCTACCACCAGCTGCTCTCTCCTCTCGGTGCCTTTGCGCCTTTATTTATACCCAACGGTCGTAAGCGCTACCACGTCCTTAAGTCCATCATTTGGCAGCGGCAACAACACCGACTTATTGTCGGCCGCTCTCACTCGATCGAAATTATTTTCTCCCACTCGTTTGCTTGCTTGCTTGTAGCACGCTAACTCTCTCCCAAACGTAGTGCTGCATATATACGATGTACGTAACCTGCACTGCCTACTTACGTACGGCTCTATTATCGTGAGAGACCGCACGTTGTTGTTATATGGTTTGGGGCGTGCAGAGGCGGATAGATCGATGCGTGCGTTCTCCTTTTTTTCTTCTTCCTCCCTTTTACCGCCTATGTATGTATTCGGTAGACGTAAGTGCGCAGTAAGTTGTCCGTACATGCCCGACAGAGAGAAATACGTCGCAGTCGACAAGAGCGTTCGAATCTTTCGCTCTCTCTTTCTCTTGGCTTTGGTGCAGGGGTTGCACGCGTCCTTTGAAAAAGGGGACTGCGATTTTTCTCCCCCCCCCCCATTTTAACTGGGGTTGCATGCTCGAAAGCTCCACGAGCTTTGTTAGGGCTGAAGAGATAATTCGGATTTCGCGACTATTGATTATGCACCTGTTGGAATGTAGATTTCGTTTGATTTTTTTGTACCCTAATGGGTCGGGTGATTGCTCTGAAACACATTAGTTAATTGACGCTACGGTTTATTTCTGTTAGCGCGTAATATCTCGGTAGATTACGAAATGAAAAGATATATTTGTTTAGCGGTTGTTTGTATCATCCCCGTATCTATTCGAAAAAGATGTTTTTTGTCGGGGAAAAACGGGGAAAAAATCAATACAAGACAGACGTGAAAGATATTTGTATCGATGTATAAAGAACCACATTCTAAGGCGAGATTTCATTATACTCCATTTCATTTTGAGAAGATTTAGAGTGTCGAGGATCAGAGGCACAGCCAAGGCGGCGGTAGAACTAAGCAGACTGCATGCAGTAGATTTTTTTCTCCTCATTTTCCCCCCGCACGTATATATTTCGATAAAAGCCGAGAGAGAACGGAAAGACGAGCCCATGGGCCATCAAGGGTATAGACGCGATGCAGCATAACTCGGGCCGCACGAGCGCAACAGAGAGAAAGAGTGTAAAAGACAGGGACAACCAAAAAAGAGACAAGAAGACAAAGAGAAAGAGCAAGGAGCGGCAAAGAGATATAGGATGTCTATAAGGATCGGTTGGAAAGAACGATCGGTCGACGGTGGTTATAGTAGTAGTAGTAATGGTGGTACTGATGGTGGTGATGGTGTCGGCACTGGCCAAGAAGCAGAATACGATCTCTTTCTCTCTGGATCCCGCATTATGCCCTCCAAGCCCTTTTAAAGAGACGTTCGTCCTTCCTAGTATTAGACGTTGCAAAGGCCCGCGGGACATTTCAAAAAACATCAGCCAAAAGAGATGCGCGCACCCGTCTGCATCCTAAACTGCCTGCGACAACGATCTACTACGCGTTAAGAAATTAATGTTCTTTCTTCTCAAATTTGTCCTAGGACTAAACCAATAAATTTACATAAAGAAATACCGTTCTGCTATCATCACAGGCTCAACGGTAAGCTCTTAATGAGCCTTTCCTCTCAACATCTCGACAAATTATAATTTCTTCTTCGTATGTTTGTTTTTATTTCCTTCAAATTATGTTTTCTTTGTCGATAATTATCAAACGTTCCCCGAGCTACAGTGGGATGTTTACTAATATATACTGATTCGACTCATTTACACCTGTAAAATAATTAGCTACGTATTGTAATCTAACAAATTTGTCCAAGTCATTAAGGGAAATGTGACTAAATAAGTCAAAAGATTTCATGATTTCATTTTTACTCGTTTAGAATTTGCCGAAACTTTGGAAAGCAAGCAAGGAATTTCAGACGGTTTCTTTTTCCTAAATCGGCACATCTTTCCTTAACTCTGAATTGTGTCGAACCGACCCTTTAGAATTCATTATAAGTTCGCAGATCGTGGGTACTTAAAGAACTAACGAATGCTTCGAGTAATTACAACTGATAGTTCGAAGCCGGTATATCTACTCATTGATAACTGAAAATAAAATTGTACAGGTATCGAACTGTTTTCTTATACGATGTGGCAACGTCGCAAGAGCTTAGACTGCGCGCGTGGTTCAAAATTTCACGTGCTTGTTACAGGAAGATTGTCAGTCTTACTTGTTGGGGTAAAATAAACTCGTACAATTTGATAAATAATTAATAACTTTACTTAATAAACTTGTCGAAAAATGCAAGCAACTTTTGTATAACGTTTGTTTGCCACTTCAACAAAAATTTTGTTTGTTATTTCCTAATAGATATAGTCATACCTTAGAATTATTTTGCTCATTTTCCTCAACAATCACGCTATAAGTCATATTCGCTAATACTATCTTTTTTAGTACCTACCGAAGTACAGTCTTTTATATTTTTGCTAGTACTCGGTAATTTGTCTACAAAGTTAATTTTCCGTTCTACCATAGTCCAACTATAAATAATGTTCTTTCAATACATCGCTGGATAAATTTAATTCTAAAAAACCTACTCCAACGTATATTTACGTTTGCAATACAACCATACGCGTCTGTATTATCATTTTTCAAATTAGTGGCTTACTTTCCCCAATTTATAGACACTTTTTTCGTATTACCAGTATTTTCTAATTATCGACAATGTTTATAAAAATACTTTAAAACTACATTGGAATTGCTCTGTTGTCAACACTTTGTCAATCACTTTTTTGATTCATAATCCACAGAAAAAACTGTCCAGGCCAATTGCTTAACCTTTCGAGAGCGGAGAAATTTCGGTCAATTTTTTCCAAATCGTCATAAATTTTCATCAAACCACTCAAGACAAATGTCCGACTTAACCGATGGTAGAAACATCTACCACCCCCATCCACAATGGAAAAGCCACTTTACAAATTTTTATTTTCTATTTCAGTCTCAAATTTGGTATACTCGTTATTTTTGTGCACTAGGTACACATAAGACAGTAAATAAGATACCGAAGATACTTCTGCTAAGTCTTATTTTCGCTATTTCTTTTTCAGTCTTTCTATTTTCCAAAAGTCAAGGGTTGCTCTAGGATATTTTATTATTTTTCTCTTATCATGCCAAGTTTTGCTTAGAAAGTTATCAAATATTGACGTGTGCAAAGTGGTTGAAATTTCTAGCAACACTGTTAACGAGTAGTACTCCGTTAAAATACATAGGAAATATGCTAAATCGGTTCCCTCGACATTTTCAAAGAGAACATTGATAAAATCGATAACATTGCAAGAGCAAGGACGTCATTATAAAATAGGCGCATTGTTCATATGAAAATGATATCGCTAACATCTACCGGGAATATTCATTTAACCTTCTAGATTTGTTGTCCCAACAGTTTGAATCTGGAATGATTTCAGATGTCTGAATTTCTAAAATGATTGTACAATTCTGTCGCAGAATCTAATTTACTACTCGACAAGCGTAAACTCTTGTATATGAAAACGACCAATTTTTTACAAGCCAATAATCTGTCGTTTATATTTACGAAATATTTAGCGACGTTTACAAATTTCCGACAGTTATGTTGTTATGCATGATCATCCTTAATTATTTTTTCCGTATGTAAATTAGCAATTGTCAGTTGAGAATTTTAAAGGGAGTTTGTCCAAACTTACTATTCATCATAATTTTTACAATACGCAGGATGCTTTTTTCTGATTCATCTGTTGGAGTTATAGTGATCAATTTATTTAATTTCTAAACAATCCTCTTTTTAGTAATTTTGCGAAATTTGTCTTTTGATTAAATTTTTGTCTTGTTTTACGATTAGCAGTTGGATATATTTTGCAGTACATCAGAGTGTCGATAAATTTCGACGAGTTATGAAGTGAAATATCAGCTATTCAAGGTTTCACTACAACAAAGTAGTTGGCAATCAATTTTACATTTATCTGGATAATTCTGTAAATAACTTTGCACATATTCGATATTTGTTAAGTAATTAGACAATTTTTAGTACGTTTGTTCCATTCATAGGATTGAATTTTCCCGTAAAAACAAACAAATGCGATAATACTTTTCAAAAAAGTTATTAAATTTTTATTTAAAAAAATGAATTTATTTCAATGATTTATAATTCGGATTCCAAAAATTGTTCTTCCATTATGTTCCTTGGACTCTTTTCCAAAGGAATCTACTATAAATGTTACAATTCTGATCCAACAATACAATCAGCGTGTGAAACAGAATAACAATATTTTCCAATCTTGTACTTATCACTTTACGCCCCTTGACAATTGTAAGACACCTACTTTTCGAGAACATCGTGAACACGAGCAAGTAACCGTAGCCCTCAGGGCGGTGTGATTTAAAATTCTTTAATGAGCTGCCGTGCACATACATCAAAATTTATAAGAGTCCAATGAATTGACCTCGGTAATATTTCTGTTCTATTATCTTATCATAAAAACCAATCTTATTTGTAAAATCATAATGATGGCCTAGTACAAGTAGAAGACAATAAAACAAGTATAGTGTTGAGTTCTCAAGTGCAATAAAACGGAGAGAGACAACATTGAAGTATTCAGAAAGATTCAATCAACCATTATGCGACTGAATGCCACCGTGTGATTAGTTTTAACGGTGTATTATTGTTATTCCATTTCATACTATTCGCTCTGATATTTACAACGTTTAGTTGTTTACGATTTCGATAATAATCATGCTATTTAATCAGGTGACGAATAAATAATACCCTGACGAATATCAAATAGTTTACACTATTGCAAGGACAAAGTCAACCCGCAGTAACGACAAATATGCTCGCATAGCGATGCTAAAGCCATGTAATGCATTTTGTATTATCGCTCGCTGTAGGCTATTTAATCGAGTGCCGGAAAATTGTATCGTTGATTCTCAAGAAGAAATGCGAGGAAACACAACTGTTCAAATCCAAATTATGGACCATCGAAATAAATTAACTGTTCAAATAAAAAGTTGATAACGTCTAACAAATGTATTAATCATGTTTTTTGTTGCTATTATAGTAATGCTCAAAATTGTCTAAACGCTTTAAGAAAGTTTATCTTAACGGCACTAGTAACGACCAAGTTATTCTTTAAAAAAATATATATTATTTTTCCGAAATTATCAATAGATTTTGATCTAATCAAAATTTTTTAGTCAAAATTGGCTCAAATATTCATCGTTACGAATACAACAAATGTATCAGATTAGAAAAAAATCCGTAATGTGGTCGAGGTTTGCATATTAAATTAATCTGAAAATAACCGCCTATATTTGCCCTTATTCCACGATACTTTAATGAAAAGTTTAAGAAAACATTCATTTCTTTAAAACGATTATTTTATACTTTTCAATTTTTGTATTCGGTTGTTTTATAAGTAACATTTCTAAGGTAATATATTAACGTGAACAAGGATCCACAAATTTAAAAAGAATCAATTACTTTCAGCCAAATCCGTGGAACGAAAAATCTTCGCTAAATTTGCACAACATATTATAGGGGTCGGGAAGGGGGATTTCGTGGTTGATCGAGGTCCCCTGTAACATCGAGGTTTTCAAAACGTATTTTCGCGTTCTGAATCTAAATATGCCAGGTGTCTCTCGAGGTGGATATCAATAGTTATTAAGAAAAGAATTGCTTAGGTAGCCATAACTCTTTTAGGAGTTTGTTTAAATTGAAAAGATTACGATTAGAACCGAAGACGTTGCAAATTAATAAAAAGAGATTGGTCGGGTTTTCTTTCGATTGTATTAAATTATAACTTTTCGCGAAAGTGATGGGTTTGGTGCATTTCTTTTTTTTTGTTCTAAAAACACTTATCGATAAAATCAATATTAATAATAAATGAGCAACATTTCATTTCGGCTAGCGCAAAACTTGACTAAGCTAGGAGTTATCAATGGAAAAAAATTAATAGCTTTGAAATTGGAAAAGCCGAGCTCAACGACTTTGAATAGAATGAAAATCTCAACAAACCCCGGCGCTGTACACACACCCTCGTTATAACGGTAGTGCGTTATATTATATGCTAGAGTGAGAGAGAGAGAGAGAGAGAGAGAGAGATTGAGAGACTCTCATCGTCGTCCTCGTCGCAAGAGCAACATTTATCCCCGGCAATGCACGAACAAAGCAGGCAAATAAAAGGCAGAAGAAAGCGGCCAGTCACGCGTAGGAGTAAAGACTCGTCTACGCATCCGCGAGCGCATTAGCACATGCACATCACTCGCTCTGGTGACAAAGTCTCTTTCGCGCGGCGGCAACGACGACGACGACGACGCCAGTCTTTTGCTCGCTAGCGCAGCCTCCCCTCGTTCGTTCGTTCCTCTCTCTCTCTCTCTCTCTCTCTCTCTGTGTCTCGCCATAACTCGTACAAGCGCAAGAGCGACGAAAGGGTGAGCGACGGCGACGACGACTACGACGACGGAGGTGGGGGGATACCAAGGGGAATTCGACGACGACGTCGAGGCCCAACTCGCTTAACGCGCGCAATTCTCCGCAAGAGAGTATGCCTAACGCAAACGAGTGAGCAGGGGGGGGGAGGGACGCAATGAACGAAACGAGTTATTTTCTTTCTCTGTTTTCTCTCTACTTAGCCGCTCGGTTGCTGCTGCTTGTGTTCGCTAAGCGCGCTCGTGTCACTTTTCTCTCTCTCTCTCTCTCTCTTTTTCGCTCGTTTGCATCGTGTGGCGCGGCGGCTTCCACACAAAGTCGACTACTATATAGGCTGTCTCACTTGCTCTTGAACAAGTATTGTAGAGAAGGAGAGAGTGAGGGGTCAGGTCGAAACGCACGCAAACACAAGCAAAATATAGCATACGGTGAGTAGCAGCAGCTCGGTCTGCGTCGTGCGGGTGGGGAGAAAAGTTTGACCTGAGCCACTTCCCCTCCATTCAATCCACGGCCACAATATCGGTTATAGCCTGCAGCCACTGTTGCCAGATTGTGCAGAGCAAAGCGCTTGCCTGATTCTCTGCCTCTCTCCCTCTCTCGTCGTTCGCATATGTGCACTGGCGCACGTAAGCAGCTCTCTCTCTCTCTTTCTCGCAAGCTCCTGACGTCGCGCAAGCGTGGGTGTGTAGCGCTTACTACGACACACCTATACCTATACCAGCCAGCTGAAAAACAGCACCTCACAGCAAAGCTTTACAAGAATGAGAGAGAGAGAGAGAGAGAGAGAGAGAGAGGGAGGGAGAGAAAGAGTACACCCACACCGACAGAGTGAGAGAGAGACAGAGAACCAAGCTCGCGCCGGCCTGGAATGTCTACAATGATCTGCTTGCTGCTGCTGGCGGTGCGGTATCCCCTCCATCACCTGCACGCTCACTCGCTCAATTCTCATGTATATACATGTGCACACCCCACCCGCGCACCAACTCGCCACCGATGCATTCCATCGTCAAGGCTCGCAAGCGCGCTCGCGCAACGGAGAAACAGACTTCTCAAGAGACACACACGCACACACACTCCCGCGTGTACGCAAGTGTATGTATGTATATACACATATATATAGATGCATACATATTCACTCACTCGTAGAGAACACAGTTCTCTCCTGCTCTACCCGACGATTATTTATTCAAGGCATTTTCACCAATGTATAAGCCGAGCGCGATGCACGACGATGACTCGACAAGCTGATACAGAAGCGATGGGACTCCGATGGGCGATGGGCGGCGAACGTGACATATTACGTATCTTATAATGCATTATAGCTTTTCAAAGAACTCAACTATGATGGGAAATTTTGAAATACATCGGATGCATACAAACAGGCAGAACTATACACGTACAATGAATTCGATTTTTCACTCATACTCACGCACTTTGTCCTCGAAAGGTTTAAGCTTCGGGTCTTTCTTTCCTTTACTCAGACGCGCTGACGCTTTTGTTAAAGCGCTTAATTTCAACGGGATTGATACGACCCGTTTTATTACAATACGCGTGTGTTGTACACCTATAATACGTCATCATTGGATGACCCTTTACGCACACGTGAGAAGCATCGCAAGAAAAAAGAAAAACCGGTTTATTTTCCTTCATTGTTCGATCATCCTCATTTTTTTATTCTTGAGATTTAAATCCGTATATACACATTGTGCGTTTCTAATCTGATCCATATTTAAAATTTTCGTTTCTATTATGTGCTTTGCTAGCTGGCTGAATATATTGTGTATCGAGTCAAAATCCACATCTGCGCATAGAGCGATAGTGCTTGACCTCCTTTTTCAGGGGATTCTGCATAAATAATGTATGCAGAGGCGCAAAATTCAGTGTTTCCTGATGGATTGTTCTAGTCAATATCGGTTTATCTTCTCTCGTCGTGGCTTGATACTTTTTGATGTGTAGTCTCTCTCTCTCTCTCTCTCTCTTTCTCTCTTCCTCTCTTCCTCTCTCGTGCTACCGACAGCTAAAAATATGTTTGGACTAAGATAGTTTTTGGCTTGATCTTCAGTTTATCAAAATAGGATTAGCCGTCAGTCATAATGAGGAAATCATGCGTATTTTACGATCAAACCAAAATAGTTATTTCATATCGCTTTACTCTAGTTTCATATATCAATTTAATCATTTACTCACGTTACTCGTTAATTTATGGATCGACCAAGCTTTGTACAAAAACGGACTAAAAGTCGAAGGATAAATATTCTTCGTCAGACATGCAGATAAATCTTGAAGATCTCTTGGGCTTTAAGCGTATGGATAGAATTATATTCTATTTTGATGTAACCGAATTATAGCTGAGTATCAGATCATCGCCTTCACATCGAACTCAATATTTTATGTGGAAGCTATTTATACGTTGTGTTGACAACACTCATAGACATGATTATTGGCAATCAATTTAAAAAAATATCAACGAATTCGTTGATTTTGTAATATCTTTGGCCATTATAAATGTCTTCAACCGACGAATGTATCATTCTGTCGAATCTAATTCTTCCAATTACAAGAAACTAAATCAATATGTATTTTTCAACGTATGCGACATCTACTTGGGCATTTCATAAGATTAAGATAACTTTCATTATCGATGCAAGTTTTTCCTTGTTTTCATTAGCCCCGTATAATCAACTGTCCCAAACCAAAGTTTTTGAAAACCAGTGGCTGAATTTGTCGAACAAGCGAGTGACGGAAAGAGCGACGACTTTGAGAAAATGAAAAAAGAGAAAGTGTGTATTTCACCTTGAAAAAAACGACGCCCGAATAGCGCACAGCGGTAGCAGTCGCACAACAGCTAGCAACAGCAAACGAGGACCAATTATAGATAGGGCGACAATGATTTATACGACGACGCGGCTTATTTTTACAAAGCGTTTAATCAACGCTACAATTATATCCAAACGCCTCTCCCGGCTCTCCTCCGAACACACACGCCGCACGCGCACAAAGAGAGCATCGCCAATGGTTCGTCAACGAGTCAGAAGGAAAGCAGAACAGTGCGACGTGTCTCGTATTAGTGTATACACATGCGCTGATGAGAGAAAGAAGAGAGAAAAAGAGAAGTAGCAAAGAGGAGAGACGAAGAAAAAGCGTACACGTCGCAAACACATTGCGGAGAGGCGGGCGGGCGGGCGGGAGGGAGAGAGAGAGTGAGAGAGAGAGAGAGAGAGAGAGATCATGTGAAAATACTCGTTCTAATCATAGAAAATTCCAAACAGCTACGAAGATTCAGGATAGAGAGTGGGGAAGCTAGTTCACCCTCTCCGTTTCTCAGGTCCATGGCATGGCATACGATTCTCATCCGCGCTTTGAGAGTCAAGTCTGGAGCACATCGACGGCTTTATTTGGGGTTGGCTATAAATACATATCAACCCCCAAGTTAGTCCCTTTGGCTCCGTATAGGAGACGCAAGCGCGCGTTTGCCTTTCCACTTCCCGCTTCCTCCCTCTATCTTTCAATGTCTCACTTTCCCTGCTCCTCCTTTTTTTATTCCGCCGTCGCCCTCTTCTCGTCCTTCGCGTGTAGCGCACCCTGGAGAGACACTTGCGTGCGCGCCACAATGCTCACGGCAAGCTCTCTCTTTCTCTTTCGCTCGCTCGCGCGCACGCGAAAAAGACAGAGAGTATATTTCGGGTAAGTGCAGGGCCGCGAAAATATCTTCAGAAATAGCCGGCGCTGCTGCTTGCGCGATGATCTTATATACTTGTCGGAGGCCAATGATCTGCGCTCCGCTAAGAGGCACCTATATATTTCCTCGAAGCTTCGCATGCGAAGCTTCGCGTACGCACACGCGCCCGTTAAACGTAAACGTTATTTTAAGAAATTCAAAAGCTCCGTGCGCGCGCGGAAACGTTATAAAAGACTCTCTTTTCGTCCGTACAATGGGTTTGCGATTGAGGAGACGAGCGAATTGGCTGCTGCTACTGCCGCTGTTGTTGCTCTTTCTCGTTGTTATTACGTACGCCACGCGCACCCATTGCACGCGAGAAAGTTCGAGCGCGCGCGTTCGCTCGTGGAGGCGCGCCTATATAAACGCTATATACAGAGTATGGAGTCCGTTGCGCAGGAGAGAACCATTGATTTTTGTCCTCCTCTCCTTATACACGTGACTGAAGCAAAGCAAAGGCAAACCAAAGAGCTCTAACTCTCTCGCGTACGTGTGTACGTAGGCGTATATATGTAGAAGTTCCCAGTGACGACCTGCTACGATACGTATATGTGCGTATATATACGTATATACGTTCTGATGCTACTGCTTCTGTTGAATTTTCGCGTCCTTGCTGTCGCACCGATCTCTCGATACGTTACATACGAGTGTGCGCACGTACGTGTGTGGAGATTTGGTAAGACAGTATGTGTAATGCAACAACGAATGACAGCAATTTACGCTCGTCTTCGCGCGTTGTTCGTTAGATCTACGAGTAATTCTCAAGGTATTTTGACCAAACACCAAACGCAGGTTTTCCGACACTCGAGTAAACAGCAAACATCCCTTGGGCCTTTCGCGCAGCTATTGTTTTCAGCTTTCACTTTAGTCTGTCCTTCGTATTTTTATATTCCATATGCCAATGTCTTTGACTCATCAATCATCATACTTGTCAATTCAGCGCTCAACGCACAGTTAGCATTTATGGTTATAAGTAGCGAACTGGCCCTTTCAAAAATCCACCTCCATAAATTATGTCCTTTAAAAACATCAGTCGTATAGTCGTAGTTTATACCTATGGCAGCAGATTAGACACACACACACACACACACACACACACACACACACACACACACACACACACGTATATACACATATATTGATCTCCGAGAACAATGCTTGCTCTTTCTCACTATGTAAGTGTGTATACGACGTCAGGCATTTAGCACCGATAAACGCTCCACGATAGAGACATGTAGATAAAACCTTATCAACGTAGCTCTCTGACTCAAAATGCGCGTCGTCGCATTACATATATATATATATATGTATGTTTAATTCCAACGGAAGTGACGCAGTCTTTCGATCGTTGTTCGAACTGTCACGCTATTATAACCCATTTATACTCCGGAGTCCAACGTGTTCTCTATTATTGACTTCTGTACGCTTTCAATGTTTTCTCTATATAGCGCCATTGTATATGTATAATATAATCAAGTCTAAGTTAAGCCAATTGAGCGTGTAGATCTCCATCGTGTGCAGCTATTAATTTCTCGGTGCACCTTTGTGAAAGCTCACGTAAAAAATGGAATTTGCACAATTCGATTAGAATCGATCAGAATTCCATCGGCGATTTTTCCCCACGCCTGGCTTTTACACAAATACACTTATCTCCTATCAGGGAACTTGCGTGACGATGGGAACTTTTTGACGTAATTTTCGATCCGTTAATCGCTTGTTTTTTCTTTTTTTTTCTCTTTTTTTAGTTTTTTTAGTATTAATGACGAAAATTACTTAATTTAAGAACAGAACATTGATCTTTTCTTCTGTAGTTTGGTGGAATCGATATTTCAACTGTAGACTGTACCAGGTGAGCACCAAAGATAAAATACCTATTCGTGATAAGTTATTGTATCAAACGGATTTAAAAATGTATAAAATCGCGATTATCCAAGGACGACAAAGAGTTATCGGAATACAATTATTGCGTCTTTGTTAGAACATTGAAAATATTCACGATTACAAATTTTAGTCCGACTTGAGTAGATAAAGTATTCGTCAGTACCGATGAATACTTGTATTATTGTAAAATTACAATTGAGATGGAAAAATATGCAATTTTGAAGACAACATTATAAATATTTGAAAAATCAATAAAAGTTTCATCATAGAGTCGAGTGGTGCATTCATACTAAAAGTTTGCGACTAAACGTCGATCATATTTATTGTTTAATAAAGAAATATAACGAATAAAAATGTCTATTTACAATGGTGAGTGCGCGTTTACTGTACGGTTTAGCAAAACAGGCATCCAAGTATGTGTATGTATTCGCGTGAGAGAGAGGGAGAGAGAGAGAGAGGGCTACACAGGATGCAGGAAGAGAAGTTGAAGCAAGCGAGAATTCAGTAAAGTTAAGAGGATGTGAAAACCACCGACGCGCGCAAATTATGTATCCATATTAAAAGAAAGTTACTAAATAGCTCATGAGTTGAACTGAATGCCGATAGCAAGAAAGTTACAAATCACTTGAAAGCGGCCTTTGACGAAATTTATTCCGTCACTAAGATAAGCTCCAGAACTCGTAAAGCGTAAATAAATTCTTGCGCTGGTCAGATGTTTCCTGATATTAATTATTTTGGCCAAATTTTCCATTAGAGTCTCTCTATTTTTGACAGCTTTTTCCTCTACCATTTTTTACACCAGACATTTAGTCTATATATATATATAACTGCATCTCTTTTTCTCTTGATTTATTGTTCTTTAAAAATTGAGTCGTTCGACATTGCGACTGTATCATTAAAACACATAAATTGATTTATCGTCGACTGGCAAAATATTGATTCCGTTGGGAGTGCACGATAAAGGAAGATAAGGCACCATTTTGTATTGGAAAAGTCTATAGACCATTGGTAAATAAAAATGGACGAGCCTGTAAAATTTAGCCACGGCGGCGCACTCGCATTTCTAAAAGGTTGCAGCAATGCGGAAATTCTTGCGCAAGTTTCAAGAAACACTGCGCCGTTGACGAACGCCGAGAGGGAAAATAAGGCTAATATAAAATATGCAGACACGAGTTGCACGGCGTTGAGGTGTGAATATGTATCGACTGTTTACGTCCTGGACATTTTCAACTATCCCTCTCTCGCTCTTTCTCTCGCGCGCGCTCTCTCTCTCTCTCTCTCTCGCTCTCTCTCCCGTATACAATTGTATACGCAATGCTCAGCAATTACCTCAAGTATGCTTTTTTATGACCGTGGGTATCTCTTTTTACCTACAAGTTTGCTCGTTCTCTCTTGTGAATTAATAATTTTCGTCTTCGCTTTTGTATTGGAAGTAAATGTATGACGTATTTTTGAAGAAAAACCATCTCCCACTTGGATAGCAACTATTGTGGTTAAATAAAGACATTGAACGGATTTGAACGATCATAAATAATTCATGTCTTCCACATGAAAGAGAAATATAAATCTAAACAGGAAGAGCAACTGCGTCTTAACCTCAGCCCTTTGTGCCGAGATTCTAAATATAAATAGTCTATATAAAAATGTACACCGCCTCCTGCTGAACTTACACTCATCCCGAATATATGTACACCCAGCTTATTTGTTCTTTCTTTTTTTTAGTGTCGTACTCGTCGAATATTAATTATTCATCGTGTAACGCTAAAGAAATAAGTTCTTTTTAATCGATATTTGTTAAAAGATTAGGCAATTGCAAATTGAACAAAAATATTTCTATTTTAATACTGTCAAGATCCCATGGAGATTTTAAATTTAGATATAAAACATTTGTCAGTTCAACTGTCTGACGTGCGCATGCGCGTTTCTGTATTATCGCACACGACACAAAGCTCTATGTACACAACTTCGTAATCACTTGTAAACGGTATTTCCAGTCAATCGGTTGTAAATCATCCATAAATATGAGCTTCGAAAAGAAGACTAGAAATATATTTTTTTGCAACAGGCCAGTGTCACGTTAGTCCGACGCGTAAACGAAATAATTTTTCGGTAAATAATGGAAATTTAAAAAAAAAACTCTTGAGATCATCTGATGAATAGATGATGAAACTGGTACGTCATCGAGTTCTCAAGAAAATTGCGTGATTGTTGAATGCCAACTCTAGTTGACTGAATAATTACTTTCGTATTTACCTGGATATTTTTGGCCTATACCATTAGATGCGTACGTGATTATTTGCTTTTTTACCAACGAGTCAAGAAACTAGTTTGTTCTTCTAATAATGGTTTTGAGCTATCAAAAGCAAAACAAAATAACGAACAAAATAATGTCGAACGAGCAAATCAATGGTAAAAAGTGACAAAAGTTATACGTTTTTTACTGCAAATATAATTTTCCACGTAAAGTTTGTTCTCATTTCTGTGGATGATTTTCGATTTCATTCATTAATTGATTATGCCTAACCAATCCATGTCGTATCTACTTGCTTTCGTGAAAACGAATCTCACTTTTACAACTTGAATGTTTACTTGTTTGAATAAAAACCAGTTGACACTCTTTTGCGTATTTGTTTATTATTGCTTCATTTGCAAATGCATTTTGCAATTTTACAGTAATTTCGCCTTAAAAAGTCGATTGATCGATATCCATTTGCATGAGAATTTCCTTACGAAACCTTCATACGAAATTCGTTCGTTACAGCATGATTTCGATTCAAAGGATTACACTCGATGCAAACGAGAAAAATAATCAACTCCTCGCAAAAGAAAAAAACAAGCAAATTGAAGATAAAACCGAAAGACAAGCTCGTATAATCCCTTGACTTCGAAAAAGAGAAAAAAAGCAAAACGCAATCAAGAGCTTCACCTTGCCCCAGTTGCCCCACGTGCTGTATTCTCTGTATCTCGCGCGCGCGCGTGCGATTGGCATTCATTTTTTTCTAAAACCCTCCGAGACGTGCAATAATGGAATAACATCTATAACTATACGCTACTTGCAAGCCTTTGAATTTATCGCCTCTCTCTCTCTCTCTCTCTCTCTCTCAAGCGAAAGTGCGTGTATCTTGCGGATTGGCTTCCCCACTCTTTTTTCGCGTACGATCTCGCCAAATTATTAACAACAAGGCTCGCCGGTAAATAATAAAAAGGCGCGAAATCGATGAATCCGTCCCCTCATAAGTATAATTCAACATTCCCTCTTTCTCGCGTGTGCAAAAGGAAACCCTCGATATAGTATAGGAAGGTGTCTGCGTGTAAGCGTATATACCTATAGGTAGGTGTAGGCAAATCGTTAAAGTGGTTTTCTCTCTGTTTCTCCCACGGGCGATGACAGAGGAGAGAAAGAGAGAGAGAGTGCGGTGGCAATATCTGGCCGGTATATCTATATAGGAAGTGGCTGTACTCGCACGAGCAGTACAGGACGAACGAACGTATACAAAGAAGCCGTACTGCTAGAGAGCAGAGCTGTAGCGGGCGACAGAGAGAGAAAGAGAGAGCGGAGGACACGACTGTTGCCGCCACCGCCACCGCCGCCACCGCCGCCGCCATGTGGCATTGACCCCGTATACAGTAAGGTAATGCGAGGAGAGCCTTCGAGAGCTCACTACTCGCTAGATCAAGCGTGAGCTCTTTCTTTACCAAGATTCTCTTTCTCTTTCTCGCGAGGAGAGCCACTTGTTCCTTTTCTCTTGCTCTTCCTCCTTTTAGTGCCCCCCATTCTCCCCCTCTCTCTCTTTTGCGCGCGCGCGCGCGCGCATGGATTCCTCACGAGTCGTTGTCTCTCCTGTGCTGTCCTCGCGTATATACATATATATGTATATACATGTATATGTACACGTGTATATACATACATATAGGCATACATACGTCTGTGTGTACTGCACTGCACTGCACTATACTCACCAAGCATGCACGAGGTGTGTGCCGTGCAATGTATGTATGCGACCTCCTCAATTTGCTCCTACAACGGTTTAAGTGTAGGCGTGCGCGCGCCGATCACCGATTCTTCTATATTGTATTTTAACAGGCAGGCTCGCTTGGTTTCGAGAGAGATTTGTTTTTTCTTTTCACGCTTGGCTAACTAGGTCAGATGTGCGCTTCTCATATCTATGTAACAATTTTTCTTTTTTTACTTCGCTTGTCTAGCTCGTTCTAGAACCTAGTGATCTTCGCGAATTAAGCGTTAAAATGTTGAGTAAACTTCGTTACCGAAAGCCAATTTCGAAATCTATCGGAAGTGGCGTTCGCAGCTCGGCATGCACTGTTTATCAAACTCAAGCAAAAAAAGAACAACAATGAAGTAATGGCAATGAAATTGAATTCCAAAAGTAACCCGCACTACAAAAGACTATGAAGCTTTCATCGAGGTCGTAAACAATGTCAAAATAAAATACAGAGTATTAAAGAATAACGATTTATCGACGAACTAAATGGTCAACGGTGCCGCTCTCACGAGTTGCAAATGTTTAATTAAAAACCATTTGTTTACGTTTATACTTTGCGGTGTCGCTGTAACTACGACGTGCAGCAACGATGATGGAAGGAGAGGCATGATCAGAGTGGGCATCGGTGAACATCGCAGAAGGAAAATTTCCATACGAGGCCAACTCGTCACACCTTATGTGCCAGCAAAAATATGATATCTTCGATGTACATCGTGACTCATCCCTAGTATTTACACGTAAACATCAAAGGTTTTTTTCACAATCAAATACGGTCATACGCTATTATAGACTGGTTTTTTCATTTGTCATGTTTAATGATCAAAGGATGAATTCCTTTGGAGAATGCCATCATTGCCAGGTTTGATACGTTTGAAAGTACTATATTTTATTCGACGACCTTATTCGTCGCTCATTTGCCAAATTTATGATCGAACTGGGTTATTCTCCTTCAAATTGGGTATATAATTCGTGTCACGTCAGTGATTCCTCGCCATAACAACTTGAAGAAAACGAACCACGGAAATGAAACTCGAACCCGACCTGTCCCAAAATAGAACACTATCAGTTCAACTTGGGACTATATTGGTGCGGCTTGGGAACACGCTTCGTGTCAACGCTGAGGCTGCATCGGCTCAGCGTTAACTGAACCGAGCCAATGTGAGTATGAAACGCATGTTGTTCAACACCGTGAACGCTCACGAGCTATGCAATAGCGGGGCTAAAATAGTTCCATAGTCAAGACGAACGCTAGTGTATTTATTCACTTTTACCTGGGGTACAATTCAAATTCTACGCTTTACACGTCAGTTTCCGGTATTCTTAATAAGATAAATAATTCGGCTAAAAGTTGTCAAACTACGCACGTTCCCTCGTACTTGGACTATACATCTCGATATACGCAATCTCAGCGTTGACGCGGTAAACATTGAAACGTACATTCGTATATATATGGCCTTGGACTAATTGCGTTTCACGATAAATATAAATGACTATCTATATTATACCGTATACCTATAAATCTATAATATATCAAATATATGCGTTATGCACGCATTGAACGCCCAATAAAATGCACAGTGGACATCCATACATCCGTACATCCGTACGTGTAAAATAGAATCGTTAGATAATATACGTTTTTATCGTTATTCATGCATACCTATTTGATACATGGATACATACTTGCTTATACGCGGGTAGGCCTGAACAACTAGAAAGTGCATTGCAATGAACGATAAACGTGTGCGCTCATCTTTCAATTTCATCAGCTCAATCTAGGGGAAAGTATTGCACTTTAGCACGTATAACATCCAGGTATAAATCGGGTATAAATCGGGTATAAATCGGGTATAAATCGTTAGCAGTATTGACACTTTGCAGGGACTTCTCGATAACGGAATCACAATTAACCGTGTGTCCTTTCGGCGATCTTTTTCTGAATTGTCTTTCTATTTTTATTATTTGTCGTCAGTCTGTCGGCAATACGTTTAGCGTTATAAATAGTACACCCGAAAAGCACGAATCGAATAATCATACGTATGTATACCCCGTGTATGTTCGCATTGTCAATTGAATTATTTCAAACTAGAGCGAATTCTAGCAAGCGTGGTTTGGCTGGCTTGTATACGTATGTAGATGTATATAAACACGAAGAAGCGCCTCTGCAATTTGATACTAATTGGAGCATAAGAATTAAAAAGATATTAGTTGTCAAAACGTTGAGAAAGCATTGTCCTTGTAGTTGGTCGTCGAATAATTTTCGAATGAGTTACAACGTTTTGCTTCGGATTTATCGTTAACCGCCTGTATGGTCGACGATCGATTGAATTGGATTTTACTTTTTTTCATGGAAAGTGTTTCTGCTTTCTTATCCTATTGTTCTAATTATGTATACGGGAATTAAAACTGCTTTACGTAGATGGAAAGAACTATTGAAAGCGTAACTGATTGTAATTGGCATAGATTTTTATTAGATGGATTTTACTTTGGTGTATACGTTTTAACGGCAGTATTAACGAAGAGCCGTGATCTTATATACGAATACAAAATTAATTCGAACAACTATTCAACGGAAATGCTCGACTTTTAGTACTAGCACGTTGTGCATCTTTTTTTGATCAATCAGAGAGCTATTCTACATGTTATGTACCTTTTTGTAAACTTTGCCAACGACTCTCGGTCGCTTTCAACCGGAAGATATTGTATACAATGTAAAGAGACATTACGATAAGATAATATTAGCGTAACTATAGTTACGTTGGCAAGATATGAAATTTCAGCCCAAAATTGAGTAACGGAATTTTTAGCACGGACGAAATTTATAATTTATATCGATTGATGTGCTGCGTGAAAATATAATTTTTAGCGTATTCGCGCACAAATACTATCTGCTGAGACAGCTTACATACTCAGCCGTTCAATCGCGTAATTATCAATTATAAATTGAATTGATAAATTTTCTTGCAACAAGTAAATTACAATGCTGCTCAAGAACGTTGGCTTCACAAAGACAATGCGTCTGAAAACAACACGAAACTTTCAAACTTCTACTTAGGCGTTTCTAGAATCAAAGACGCGCTTTCTCTTGGATCTTTTCATAGCTGCGACATCGTAGTATGTGAAAAAAGTTCACTCGGTATATTATCGTGTAATCTATTCTCTCATAGTTACAACACGTCAAATTCAAAAAATCCTAAATTTCAGAAACATCAGATTATGCCAGTACAGGTTTCAAAACATTCATTGTACGTAATAATCTTTGTTACTTTCATTGCAACCTTTTATTTCAGATTAAATCTTCTCCGTCATTCCTTTAACAATGAATACTGATTGCAAATCCAAACAAAAATCATTCATCGATAAACGGCTAGAATATCAAATTGAATTTCCCAGCAGCAACGAATAACGAACTACGAGAAAATCAATCCGTGTATTTTCAAGAATTCAGCATAAGTTTTTTTAGAGGCTCGTGAGATATTAATTGTTTGTCCATTATTCACGAATCCAGACTCAACTGCTCTTTTTCTTTGATTTATAGCGACATTTCGATAGACTTGATGACGATTTAAATAAGGAAACCCAATAGTAGAACATCGTTTTCTCCGTTAGTTTTGCAAAACGCACACTGTTTCCGTATCTGACCGTTTATGTTACATAAAAAGTTACGTGTGTATAAATCCTTTATCGGATCTGCAGAGCAGCCCAAGCAATCCGTCCAAGGAGAAGGAACAAAAACAAAGTCGTACCTTTCGCGCGAGTCGATTTAAAATTTTAACAAGATCGGGCAGTAGCGTGATAAATCGTATATATATTAAGTTGCACTTTGCACGCTCTGACGCGGAGTCCTTGCTTATCGACGATCATGCGCAAAGGGTGTTCGATCGAATGGCGCCACGGTCAGAATGCCATTCTGGAAAGTTCAAATTGCAATTGCATAGTTAATAACGCCTTTCTGCGACCGCATTCGGCCCAACGGCTAAATCCCTATTTTTTTTCGTGTGTGTATCTGCGCATGTGTATGTGTGTGAAGCCAGTGAGCGAGCGCGAATCGAGTCGATATTTTATCGGTTGGCTCGCGCGCGAGAGAGCGCGGCATGCACGCGGCTATTGACTTTTGCGCCATTTACCAAGCGCTTCAAGCCAGTCATTATTTTCGATCTCCGTTTTAAATTTTCATCCGTACACCGTGAGAGAGAGAGAGAGAGAGAGAGAGTTTCATGCAATACAAATCCGTTATCTACTTGGTTGTCGTTGGTTTTCGGGCATGATTGTACGTAACTCCCGTATACTCGCGTGAACAGACAGAGCACCTTCGTAATGCGTAATGAAATTGAAAACACACGTCAAACTTTCAAGCGCACTCAAAAGAAAAAGCGTTATTCTCTATTCTGCAACTCTGTTGGCTTAATAGCCTTCGTTTATCTTCAATTCGTCAAATATCGATGTGAAAAAGAGCTTCGTAAATGATTTTGCCACTCCAGCCTCTAGATTGACGATAAAGAAAGAAAGTTATTGTATATAAAAACAGTTTGAACCAGAAGTTTAACAGTAAAAGTAAAAGTTCTCAGCATGTTACAGAGTCGTCGGAGGCAATTATATAAACAATTATTAGAGTTGGTCGCCGCGGCAAGAGGGAGGGTGGGGGAGAGTGCAGAGAGCTCGTAAGGCTCGACAGATTTCTATTGGCGATGTGGAGCAATCACTGGTCGCTCCTTAAAACTATAAGGCCGAAAGGAAAAAGGAATTATTTGTAGAACTTTCGCCTGACAATTCCGTGTGCCGCTCTCTACAAAACAAAGTAGTACGCTATATAGCACTATATACTCGAGAGCGAGCCTCGTCATTAACCAATTCCCAAGGAAACTCCCGTAATCCATGGAGAGCTCTCTCTCTCTCTCTTTCTCTCGCCCACCTAGCCCAAGAGAAAGAGAGCACAGAGAGACACCTCCATAAGCGGAAGATTATCTCTCACGAGTATACGTATATACATACATACATATATATCGCTCTCACGTACACAGGAAATTCAAATGGAAAACAACGGGGAAAAGACAGAGACAGAGACAGAGACAGAGACAGAGAACGAGAGAACGAGGATCGAAAGGAATGTCACCGCGCACGTGTAATTTTTAAATAAATCCGCGTTGTGCACTGCTCTGCTCGCTTGTTCGTTCGTTCGTTGGTTCGTTCGTTCGTTCGTTCATCAGGATAAAAAGCCCAGCGACACGCACGCGGGGGCGAAAGAACTCGCGAGAGAGCGAGAGGAGAAAACAACCAACGAGCAGGACAAACAGAAACATCAAGATACCCGCGGAGAGGCTGCAGAAAGACGAGCGAAGGAAAAGAGAGGAAGAGAGACCGATGAGAGTAGAGGCTCAGGCAGAAACTCAACAGGGAGAGCAATAGAGAGAGAAAGAGAGAGAGAGAGTGGTGCATACATGGCAGTTGACTGAGAATCCGGGCGAAAATATTTAAATTCGCCAGACCCATTTGCCTCGTCTCGTCTGCGAACTTTAAGCTTTGTTTTTTATTTTTCAAATACAGTGTATTTGTCGCTTCGAATGACTATGTTATCCGATTCATTTTGTTTTTTTTTTACTAATTTTGCAAAATTAAACAGTAGAAAATTGTTAACTAGTGCACTAAAGAATGGAAAATTATTACAATACCAGAATCTCGCTTTATTCATTTCCCGGTCTGGCTAGTGTGAACATTTAGGATTAGTACATAGAAACTTTATCTTTTACGTAATGATGGGTTGAATCATCAAAGTAGAGAAACGGAACTGTTTTTGTACACTGAACACATTCATTAATTCGCAGAAAAATAATGACACAAAGGTCGTTTCCTTGCTAAATCAGTAAAAAAAGGCTTTGAAAATGTGCAAAAAAAAGTTCAATTAATTTTAATGAGAAAATTAAATAAAATGAAAGAAGTTTTTCATAAATTAAAATGATGTTTTTTCATCCTTATTCTTTTCGTTTCATTTTGTAATAATTAACAATACGTATTGAAGTTCACACGATCTCCATCATACGACAATGGAAAACTAAATAAAACACGTATTAAGCTAAATCCACAGTGAGAAAAAAAAATGGGATTCGTCCGTAAAACAGGCTATCGGTAAGCCGTGGATTGTCTTTTTAACAACTTTAATTGCTGCTTACTATCCAAATAAACAGCAATGAAAGTAGAAGAAAAAAAGAAAAACCGGCTAAAGATTGGTTGAAAAAGCATCAGGAGGAAACCTTTGGTTCACAACAGTATATCTAGAAAATTCTCCGAACGTGCGCTAAGTAAGAGAGCAGGAGCGCGCAAAGTATAAGTAGAGTGAGCCACGAGAGAGAGAGAAAGAGAGAGAGAGAGAGAAAGAGAAAGAGATAGATAGAGAGAAATCTCTCTCTTGGCCGTATAGCAGCGGACTTGCGCACATTTCAACATTTGTAGCTCTCACAAGAGATATATCCCCCCACACTGACAAAGAATCCGACGTTTGATCGTCACTCTGTGTATAGCGGCTCTCTTTATTTCTTTCTCTCTCTCCTCTCTCGAAAGAAAGCCGAGCATCAAGTAGAGAGAGATAGAGAGAGAGAGAGAGAGAGAGAGAGAGAAAGAGAAAGAGAGAGAGAGAGAGAGAGTCCGAGAACGTGTGGATACCCTCCTGTTCACCAAGTGGATATATAGCTATAAAGTATAGCCTCGCGAGCATTGCCGCCGTCAGCAGCCGCCGCCGCGTGCGGGCGAGTGAGTGAGTAAGAGAGAGAGAGAGAGAGAGAGAGAGAGAGAGAGAGAGAAGGAGAGAGGAAGAGAGAGAGAGGATGCGGAGTAGTAGTAGTATAGTAGTAGTAGTGCGATGACTATACGACTCGCTCGCGCGCGTGCTCTCTCTCTCTCTCTCTCTCTCTCTCTCTGAAGAGGAGAAAAGAGGAGGGAACGAGAGGGGGAGGGCTAGGCAGAAGGTATATGTATACGTGAGCGCGCGAGGCGCCGAGACACATTGCGTGGCGCGGCGTGTGGGTGAAGGACCACTCGAAGAGAACTCTATATAACCTTCCTTCTCTCTCTCTCTCTCTCTCAGTTTTTTTCTTTCGTTTCGGCTGCTCCCTTTTTATTTTGTATACTTCTGCTTAAGCGCGATCTCCCTTTTTCTTTATCCATCGAACACGATGCTCATAATATGACTGAACGCGCAGCAGCAGCAACAGCAGTTATAGAGTAAACAAATGCTCATGCACCAGTGGTAACAACGACAGTCCACTTTCTTATTCCTTGACTATTATATGGCCTCCCACCCACCTGGCGAAAGTCTTGAGAGAGAGAAAGAGAGAGAGAGAGAGAGAGAGAGAAAATTGAGCGCGACGGCCACGCGCCTCGCGCGCGCCACCGATAATTCACCTAAGTGGTACATCAGTTCGTATATATAGTGGAGAGCGAGCGAGAGAGAAAGAGAATGTATATAGCGTGAAGAGGAGGAAACGCGCAGTATGTGATGGGCTACTAGACTGCCGATTGGCGAATCTCCTCTCTCGCTCGTGTGTATTCATTTGGCATCTGGCGGCTGGCACGCGCGCGCCTGCGAATCGGTCAGCAGCCGCGGCGGCGGCGGCGGCGGCAGCAGCAGCAGCAGCAGCAGCAGCATCAGAGCCTTTAAATTTCGCGCTTGCTTCATCTCGCACTCTCTCTCTCTCTCTTGGCGACGACCTCTCCTCTCCTCCCATCTCCCTATAACTCTTCCCCACCATCAACGAAACTCGTGTCTGTACTGCAAAGGGGAAGGCATGGCAATGGCTTGGTTGCAGGCTGCTGCTGCTGCGCTGCGGCGTTGCCAGATAGGCTATACCAGCCTGTGTGTGAGAGAGAGAAAGATGTAACTTTGTCCCTCTCTTGCTTTGCCAGAGTTTTGTGTGTTGGTTGGACCACTGCTGTATACCTGGTTTACATAAACTCCTTTAGATAAGAATGTCGTGTATACGGCTGTCTATCTGTCTCTCTCTTGCTTCCTTCCACTTGTTTCTGCAGCCGTCCCTCTCTCTTTCTCTCTCTCTCTCTCTCTGTCTTGTTCTCTCATACTGCGGCAATACTGGTGCAGCATCGTGCATACGTGTACATATGCGTGTGTACAGCTATATGTTTTGCGCGCACTCCAAACGCTTACGTATTATTTACTTGCACTCATTTGCAGATGAGATATGTGTGTGTGCGCATCTATGTTTATTTTCGTTGAAAAATTCAGAAACAGTATGCGTTTCAAGCAAATTGCACTGTGTGCGTCGCGTTGATAATCCCTATCCTCCTCCGCTCTTCTCACCCCCTCCGCTCTATCTCTCTCTACTAACTTTAGCGATCACTCGAGCGCTCAACCCATTAAATTTGAATACTGTTGGCGCGCATACGCAGTAAGCAGTTAGCTTCTGACCTCAAACTCCATTGGCTGCTGCCTAGCGCCACTCTCAAAGCCTTCGGAATATTTAATATTCTACTCCTCGGGTAGAATGAGCTGTACTGAAATCGTCTATCTCTATGGGCCTTAAGAGAGATTCGTTCTGTTGATATTGTAACGACGTATTGTGTTATATATGACGCTACCCTACAAAACGTTCTCTCTCTCCCTCGTTCTCGCTCTCTTTGTGCATATACGTACAATGTCGTTTTGCTCGTTACAGTCTTACTAATATACACGTACACGTCATGGTTTGTTTAATCAATGATTCGCGCCAACACTGTTATCAACAATCGATTTTATCTTTACTTCTGTAGCAGGTGCAACGGCAGTTTGACTTTTGTATGAATTTAATATACCGCCAATATACCCGTCAATTGAAACGATACTTTTTTCTTTCGAGAATTTCACGAAAAGCAATCGTAATGGTAAACGATAGTACATTGTACTTTCAGCAACGTATTTTTCGCAATGTTTTTGCTGTCATACAGCAATTGCAGGATCGGCCTAAGTCAACGTAATAAAAGCCAAAGTATATTTCAGCGACTCTCCGTTCTTTTCTCCGCGCGCAAACAAAAAGTAACTCTTGAAACAAATGAGATTTTACCTTATGAAATGCAAATCGCAGTCACGGGCTATTTCATATACGAAGTAAACTGCGATTGAGAAAACAATATAAATTGAAACATGGACGTTTGCAAACATCATTTTGTCAAAATTTGTTTGAGCATTCTATTCAAAGTTGAGCTGCATTTCGACCTGACCTACTTGAATGCTGCTGGTTACCTATGCAGAGATGAATTATTCAATTTTTTGAAGCAATCCAAAATTACGTGGCTCATGCTTGTACGCGTGTTAAACACCGTTATATTTTAACGAATAATTAATTTAATCGTAACGATGTTCTACAATCACGGACAAAACAAATATTCGCGTTTAAAAATGCGTATTAACATCTTTCAACTGTCAAACGTTTGACGATTTCCCGCAAGATTTTCTACGGAAGTAAGTTGAAGCCACGACGACGTCCTCAGAGTTAACGGAACAATCCTCCAGCAATGCACGCGTCCCTGTAAACTATACGAATCCGTCAAAGACAATGTCACCTACCAACGAGGCACAATGTCCTCGTTTCTTCGCCAGATTATCGCTTTATTACAATAAAAATGTCACGTGTCACGCGCGAAAGTCGCAGATAATAAGATAAAAATCCAGGTAAGCCGCGATGTTTTGTATCAACACCAACAAGTCCGTCTTGATAACAAAAAAATTCTCGACCAACAGCGGAAAAGAAACGAGCTCTTTGACGCTCAGTGTTGCGTTCATCATTTTGTAGTGCTCGTCGAAAAAGAAATGGCCAAGCCGGTTTTTTTCGGCAGTCAAGTTCAAAGACGACGGGTCGTCGTCGTCCTCTTCTTCTTCTTTCTTGGGGCATTTATGCGTGCATTATACGCGTCGCGAAAGTATACCACTGGCCGCATGCACCTGGACTCACCTGCAACATATAGCAAATGAAATTCAATTGAGCGCACGGTACACACACGCACACGCACGCACGCACGCACACGTACGTATTCGCGAAAGACAGAGGAGGAGAAATATAAGAGAGAAAGAGCAGGCGCGTGGGACACTTAGATCGCCTCGTGTTCTTCACCTTGACGCTCTCGTTTCTTTTATTTCTGTATACAGGCGGAATTCGCCGATTCGCCAGCTGCAGATTCCTCTTCGTCCTCAACGTCGCCATCGTCTTCGTCGCGCCTCTCGATTCTGAACGCTCCTCTCATTCTCTCTCTCTCTCTCTCTCTCTCTCTCTTACACAAGCGCACACCCACTCAGCCACACACACACACACACACACACACATACATAAGCGCGCATATTAAGGGAACTTAGTAGTAACTATAGTCGCAAGATTATTACGGGCGATCTGAATGTTGACTCGTCGAGGTCTAATGACGTAAATACTATTAGGCGTTTGGATACGAATGTCTTTTCGTCACTCCTTGCGGAAAGTTCGTTTTTCATCAAGCTCAGCACAAAGCGTGCGTTTAAAATCACACTTTTTACATTCCGTGTTAAAAAGTTGTATGCGACACGTATTCGCTTTGTTCAAGCGTCAACATAACACAAGACAATAATCTATTTTTCCTCATTAGTATCGTAATCAATGGACCAGCATGATCTAGCAGAATTCCTCTACGTAAAATGGCGTAGTGTAGAAGGGTGGTTTATTTCTTCATAAATAACTTTCAGATGCTCTAAACAATGGACAAAATATTTGGAAGAAGATGCAAAACCGTGGCTTCGAAGGGCCACAAAAGGAACTTTGAAGATCGTAGGTTAACACCAGATCAGTCAAAATCTCACTTCTTAAAAATGTTAGTTATGAATTTAGCAAGGTACTTGACACGATATCTATTCCGCAATCAGGGATTCGGGTTACCTCAAGATTGAATTCGGTATCCACTAGGTCTGCACAGTTATTCATTGTTCCGTTTGTATACCAATGACGTGTAAAACACACTTGGTAAACTGAAATTTGACACATGTCGACACACGAGATTTATGAGTCATAAAGATTTATAATTTGCAAGGGCATTTGTCTAAAGTAATGTTGTCAATACCAAAACTATTAAAATACGGTTCGAGTAAAAATGTCAAGCTACCTTTTGTTTTGTCTTTTTTTGCTCCACTGTCTTAGGCTTCCCGTGGAGGGAAGACAACGGGAAATTTATATCCCTAAAGTGAGTTCTGTGGATGGACCGAAAGCTTTTCAGTTCGCATGTGCTCGTCTTTGGAACTCTCTTCCCTCCACGCTGCGCCATCTGCCGTCGTTGGGTACATTCAAGGGGATCGTATTTGTAAGTATTTTTTCGACGTGAACCCTTAGCCGACTTACGATGGGATGCAATGGTTGCCTCCAATTAATTGGCTCATGTGCTTTAGATGTGAGCTGTGACTGAATTACTGGATTGTCTTGTGTGCACGTACGTACAAGTGATATTGACGAGCACAATTTAGCGCGCTCTTTTTTTCCGTTTTTACGCTGATCCTCGTATGTATTCTTTGTTTTTACCGTAACGATTAGATTATATAATAAAAACGATAAATAAATAATCAAATGCAATTCTGAAACTTAGCTTCTCACTTCTTCGAAGCAACCTTTAATGTAGTAGCTAGTAATTGTTAAAAATAACGAAATGGATCTGTAGGTGGCATTATAATATCTAATATTATTTTAACAGAATTTTAACAAATTGCAGTTTCTACAAAAATATAAAGCTTAGATGCCTAAACTACACAAAGTGTTTAATGTTTGCTGCTGGATAATATAATAGTTTTTGTAAAAATATAACGGAATTCCAATGACTGCTATTTTTTATGCATCAACAAATCATTCTGTTTACCGGCAACAAAATCGAAACTCTCTAGACATTTGGAATTATCGTGCTTTTTTCGTGTCAACCAATCAGTCAGAATGAAATGCTTTACTTTTTTATCCATCACTTTTCTGTAAGAGGAATATAAGAGGAGTTTATAATTATAGTATCGAGCTATGTTGTCTTTGTATTTGTAATTTTTGTTTATAAATCATCGAAATCCTCCAATTGTGATAGTTTCCAGATCAAATTATTCGTAAGTTATCTGTACATAAATTGGTGCTTTATATTATTTTGTATTGTGTAACATATGATCCATGTATATTTCGATTTTCGCCTATGGTAAATGAAAGGTCTCTCTCTCTCTCTCTCTCTTCCTTTGTTTCTCTGTTTCTCTCTCTCTCTCTCTCTCTCTCTCTCTTAGCTTGCTCATCGACCAGATATGTTTTTGCGACGTTTTCTTCTCCTCCCCCCCCCCCTTTCGCATTCACTTCTTTATTATTTTTTCCTCTTTTTATCCCCTTTATTCTCGGCGGCAAACGCGTCGTGCTCGCCTGTCGAACCGAGTTCTCGAGAGATGAAAATAGGCGTTTATATGCACCGCTGAAGTCATCATGCGTGTGCGCGCGCCTCCAATGGCAATTTTTCAAGAGCGCGTTATATATTTAACTGGCCCCTGTATTCTCTCTCTTCTCTTTCTTCTTCTTTTTCCTCGAAGTACAATTTTTATCCTGATAGAAGGAATTCTCTTTTTTTTTTCTCACGCGTGTTCTCTTGAATAAACAGTCTCGTCTGAGAATCATAAAAATGTGAGATCGTGCTATATAAGTTTCAGAACGCAAAACGACACATGGGAGAAGTTACAGAAGAAAAGCAACGACTTTTCGAAAATAGTAGTATCATTTAATCAAATAAAAATAGAAGAGTTTGCTATCCAACGATTTACTCGTTATTTTGTTGAGCCCGGGAGTGGAAAAGTGAAAGAACAACTGTTTACGATACCGTGATAAAAATTAATAAAAGGGGAATGTCAATGCGTATAATGCGATTGTTGTCCAGTTTCCCGCGAGGTCGCTGCCGAAGATACCCTTGACTTTATAATACGTCAAACAGTCATTTGAGCATCAAAGAATCAACTAGCTATTACAGAGTTTAAAGAGCAAATATTGGCTGTATCGTATAAAGCAAGCTTGACTTGAATTCAATCAAATGTTCACTTTGATAGCTCGCAGAAAGAGAGAGAGAGAGAGAGAGAGAGAGAGAGAGAGTGTGTGTAGGGTAGAAAATTAAAGTGAAAGAACCGTGGAAGAAAACACAAGCGCCCACGGAATGAAGAATAGAGATTGTATTCTCTGGGGTCAAGAGAGTTACGCGAACAGCAGCAATAGCCTACACCAGTAGGAGGCGAGTTTAGGGGTAACCAATGCTTGTAATATCGATCAGCATAGAGCAAGTAGTCGTCGTCCGTAAGATAGTACTTTGCCAGTGAGAGAAAGAGAGAGAAAAGACACCCCAAGCAAAGCGACTTTGCTTGAGCCAAGGCGCAAAGGGGACGAGCTTTTAGTCTGGAAGAACAGACGAGAGAGAACGAGAGAGAAGAGATGTATCATCGAAAGCGAGCTTTCCTTTGAGAAGTCAAAGAGAAGAGCAGACTTGAGAGTATTTACGAGTGATATGGCAAGGATTACTTGTTATTGTGCATGAAATCGCCGCTTCACCTTTGGCGGAACGATCGTCCGCGCGCGCGCGCGCGAGAGAAAGAGAGAGAGAGACGAGTCGTCGGTCGGCATAGTGCCCTCGATTTGTGATATATGTAGGTCGTATATACATAAGGCGCGGACGCGCGCGCACTCTGGCTTTCAATCCATCTCCCTCTCTGTCTCTCTTGTTCGCTCCGTCGGTCGTCGACGCTCTACATGCGCCAATGTCCACACAGACTCTCACGTGGTGTGCTGTCTCTCTCTCTCTCTCTCTCTAGTCGCTGGGCTTTGCGATCGTTATCCTGGCGGTTCGGTGGCGGACGGAGTGTGAGAGAGAGAGAGAGAGAGAGAGAGAGAGAGAGAGGAAATCCTTGGCTGCAAGTTCTCTCTCATTCTGTCTCTCTCTCTCTCTCTTTCTCTTTCTCTTTCTCTATCACCCGAGGGAACGATACCGAAAGCGCGAGAGAGCCAACGCGGAGAAAGAGTATTAAGGAGCTTGAGACTAAAGGCACAGCGTAAAAGAGCAAGGTGGAGCCTGTTAAAGAGGGAGCGAGAGGCGAAAGGGAGAGTCTATGCTTGTGCGAAATACACTCTGCCACCGCCGCGGCTGCGAGTCTAGGAAGGTTATTCGCGTGCGCGCCACCGAGAAAGAGAGGATTGACGAAGGGAGGAGAGAGGTAGTAGTGAGGAAACACAGAGAGTGGGGATCAACGAGATACGACGAAAGTGAGAGAGGGAAATGCCAGGGGAGGGAATTCGCGAGGGGAGAAAGCAAACCACCCACCCACGCGACCGACCGAGCGCTCGACCTCTCCTGGCCAATGTCCTCGCGTGGCTCGTCCTTCCCTCCCACCTTAAGCGCCCAGCACACGTATACCTATACGTATGTATAACTATACAGAGACAGATACGAGAGAGAGAGAGAGATAGGTATACACGTTCGAGAACCTAGAATGTTCACTGGCGCCTCTCCGACAAGCGCAAAAACAGCTTTCTTTATGTATGGCTCTCTTGCTCGCTCGCTCGTCGGTTTCTTTCTCCGCCTCTCTCGCAGATTTTCCATGGTGGGTGGCTTGGCGACACATCCTTTGGGGCTTATAGCTGCTGCCGCTGCTGCTGTTGCTACTGCTGTTCGAGGGGGTTGTGCTGGCGTTGATATTGGCCGAGTTTCTCGCGCGGCAGGGGTTAGCTTGTCTCCGTTGCCCTGCCACTACCACTGCGACGTCGTCGCGTCGGCGTCGAGGGCATCATGATTTTAGGGTGACTGTGCGTATATCCAGACATATACACATCATACACTAGTAACAGATCGCGCACAGACAATGACGTAATAAGTGAAAAATTCGTTTGCCCCTCCAACTACAGTACGAGCGGCTTTTGTGCCTCACCGGCTTTTATTAACCCTGATTGATATTACGACGATATGGATTTTTATATAGAGCTTTGTGTACTAAGTTACACGCGTGCTCATTGATTCTCTCTCTCTCTCTCTCTCTCTCTCTATTTGTATATATATGTATATATATATATACATACATACATACACACACAGACTTACGCACACATCTGGACCTCCGTGTATTTCTCTTTGAGTGCGACTTTTATCGGCTAAATCAAATCGCTTTAACGCCAGTGTATCTATCAAATATTCTCGATAGATATTTTTAACTCCGGTGTATAATTACAGTTAGCGCAGGATTTCTTTTTATTCAGGTAGCTTTGAAGTCAGTTTTGGAAATGGATTGATCAGTTTTTACAATCAAAGATTTAACCCCATTCATTATTCCATTATTTAAATTAGCTGACAATCGTTAAGAAAATGCCATTGTCTAGCTTTAGCTATGACAAGAGAGAAAGAGAGAGAGAGAGAGAGAAAGAGAGAAAGAGCTCACTAAATGTTCAAATGTTCCAAGATCCAACAAAAAAAACCAATCAGCTAAGGGGTAACGTCAATACTTGCGCAGATCGGATGCGCAGAACGCCGAGCGCAGATAGCTCTTAAAGGCCAACTCTCGTCCTGCGGAAACTTGCTTTGAATATATCCCTTTAAGCGTATCCTTTCGAGGGAATCTCTGAAAAGTAAATAAAATCCTTTGTTTTCTGGAAGCCTTTTCACAATGTTTATTTTTTTTTTCTAATCTATTACACGCGCGCACTTTCGAACATTGAGTACTGGATCATTTTAAATTGTCCAACACTATACTCTTTACTTCTTGAGTTGTTTCAACGAAGATTGCTGAAAGTTCTTCAAAAATGATTAAAGTAACGCTGCACTCGAATCTTCTAGTACTTATGTACTTATTCAAAACTAAAAACGAACAAACCCAACAATAGTGCTATTTACTGATTTGTAAGTAGATAGATGCCGAGTGCGGTCAGACGACGGCTATCTATAGATGGTAGATGTCAAATCGGACTCAAACGAACTCACTTTTCTACTTGCTGTGATCGTATAATTTTAACTGAATCATTTCCTAAACGCGTACTATTTGAGATATTTAAATTAAATTTTAAAAAATGAGTCTTGCTGTTTTTTGAATTTTCAAGTAATCGCGATGTTGTGAGACGTACAACTTCTTTCTAAAACATGCCATATTGACGAATTAGCTCAACGGACGAACGTTCCTTATTTAACGAGCGGGGAAAAAATTACGTCCGAAAATTGAATGTCACGCAACGCAAAAAGTTATCGATGTCAAGTTAATTCGCAGCATTGGTGCGCCTCCAATTTACAACCATTCGTAAGGTCGCTTGTGTTGGCTAAAGCAAATACTCACGAAGCTATATACGTCGCAGACGCTGAAGATGGGAAACCATAGGATACAAGGATCGGACCAAGTAGCTCGGCCTTTCACTACCACTGGGAGTAGATAAACCCTCGGAGGCACTAAACTTTAACTTTTGACTTGGCCAGTGGCAGAATCTAATATCAAACTTAGTTGACCAGCGAACTTAGCGAGCCTTGAACACGCTAAAGTGTAGAGAGGTTAATTTATAGCTCAAAACACTAGTCAACTAATAATTAGTTTTCGTTCCATCGTTGTTATACGGAAAGTTTTGCTGTTCTACTATGATAAAGTAGGATAACGATTTATTTCCTCTGTTGATTTCTCGATCTTCTCAGCACTAGATCCTACTAACATTACCAAGCACATGATGTTTTGTTACAGCGATTATGATTGAAGGTGAAATTGTTGTTTGCCATAGGTGTATATATTTTTTTGCTCAATTGCACGGGCAGTTTCTTTCTTATGTAACGAACGTTTGATCAGGAAAAGTGCTCTTTAAAACAAATAAAAACTACTAGCAGATAGGAAACGATGCTTATATAAGAAAATAATCAGGTAATATTGATACTTTTTACGAGTTTCAATTGCGCCGCGACACATGGTCCTTATAATACTCTTTTATGTAACAACAACAATACTTCTTTATGGACGCGATTTTAGAACGGTTTTTTCGTTGTTCAGGTGCTTGTTAAAATATAAAAGGTGGTGGCTTTTATTCGCGCTACTACATAACTTGTCAGGTAATAAAAGAGTTCACGTATAAAATAATGAATGTAGTTGACGAGCTGCAACTCTTGAGCATAACTGTGCGAACAGTACTGGACAACATAGATGAAAATATATTAACGAAAAGACTGAAATGATGTGTATATACCGCTAACAGAGAAGCGTAATGCCCTAAATAAAAAGGTCGATTAAGTAGCCAGGAAATCGATCGGCAATCTCGTAGAAAGCTGCGAGTTCAAATCAACAAAGAAATAATGGAGCGCTGAAGGGAGGGGGGATTCCGTAACGTTACAAAAGCATTCCATTCTCTCTCTCTCGCTCTCTCTCTCTTTCTGTGTCTTTCTCGTCTGAGAATGACTTTCTCAGTGTCCAGGAGAGTAAACGTCCGCTCGTAAGGAAAAACAAGGCCCACGCTATATCTCGTAACAATCTCTCTGCCCCCCCCCCTCCCCCCATATCCCCTGTATCCCCCTCCTTCACTACCTCCTCTTCTGGCTCGTGCACTCGACAAATTTCATCGAGAAAGTCAGCGACCGTAAGCAAGTAAGCAGAGCTGAGAGAGAAAGAGAGAGCGTGTGGCCATGTATGCACGCGCGTCATAATTCCGTGCGTTGCAACAAAAGTCTTTTTGGGTGCGCGCGTCCGGTTTTCGAAAAGAGGGAGAGAGAGAGAGAGAGAGAGAGAGAGACGAGAAGAGAACAATATGCAGCGACAAGACAGGCGCGCAGATGCTGCTATCGTCGCTGCCGCCGCTGGCGTATCCACCTGTCTCTCCCATCCTCTTCTAGTCGCGCCGACTGGCTGGCCTCCAAAAAGTGTGTGTCGTCGTCGCCGCCGCCAGCCTTTCGGCGCCGATTATACGTACACATACACCTGCACACAAGCACACACACACACGAGAGCGCGTGTAATTGGCCTCTCTCTACGGGATATCTAGGTGAAACATGCCAGACGCGCGATACAAACTGATTTTTAGGGCGCGCGCGCCATCGGGAGGGAGAGGAAATTGAAAGAGAAGGGAGGGAAGGAGGGTGAAAGCGAGGGTGGCAAGAGTGAGAGGTCCAGTAGCTGCGTAATTCAAGTTCGCTGCGATATCGACCCAAGCGTTCTCTCTCTCTGTCTGCGGACTCGCGTTGTTGTCATGGAGACGCTCGAGTTAATTTGACCTTATGGTGGCCCATCGGTGTCATGTCGACACGAGAACGGCCGACGCGCGCGTGAATCCTACACTTCGCTTTTACGCCTCAGCCCACGAGACACCCCAAACACCCACTCTACAGCCCACGGTCAAATGAAAAACACACTTTGTCGTGCCTATTATGAGGGCCCTTTATTCCGAGAGGCCTGTAATAAGTCGAGAAAACAGCGCAAATAACGAACAACTGCTGTGTGTGTATACGTGTACACACACACACACACACATATAGATATATTATATAAATATATATATAAATATATGTACACGCGAACGACAGTGATCGATACACGCTCAATTAGAAGTCGATACAAGGATACAGGGTCAAGGTCAAAAGTCGCTGAGCGATCATTTTTTTTGACATAACGATAGGAAGGAATTCAATTGAATATTCAGTATTCTGGCTGGAACGCTGTAAAATACAACGCGAAGGATGTGCTCACCTTTAAGGGACAAACCGGTCAGGAGAGATTACCGATTCGTGCGCGCGAAAGCGGGGAGAAATCGAGGAATAAGAGAGGAGAGAGAGAGAGAGAGAGAGAGAGAGAGACAGACAGATAGGATCGGCAAGAAACAAAGACCAAAAGAGCGTAACAGGCAGATGGAACTCGAAGATGTGGGGGAGAGAGGAAGAGGGGAGGAGGGAGAAGAAGAGTCGCAGGGCGCGTGCGCTTCTCCCTCCCCCTTTTCACCGAGCGAAGCTCGGCACGCGTGCGCTCGATTATCGATCTATCGCTCGATAACGGCCGTGGGCCGTGGGCAATTTCGGGGAGGCTCGCTCACTCTCGCGCCTGTTGTGTGTATCGATGACCTGCGAAGAGGCCTTTACTGAATTATGATGCGGGGAGAGGGAGAACCCGAGAGGAGAAACAGAGAGGGGAGGAGAGCGATGTGCTCGCTTGACCCGGGTTCCTTCCTCCCTCGCTCGCTCCTCTTCCTCTTGTTTGTGCACTGCTAAATATTTTGACTGACCGGTACCACTTGCCATGCACTTTTCTCACGCTGGAATCTCGGGTATGGCCGAACGCGGCGAGCAGCGGTACATCTCGGGCCGTTCGAAAAAAATACCTTCACGTGTATAAGGAGACGTGGCGTTTCATTGGCGCACACCAACTTTGACAGTGAGAAGATTTTTTTCTTTCACTCGAGATCGTTCAATGATTTAAAATTAAATTGAGCTGCCGATGTAATTAGATTAACCGTTATTGATAAATGTTTCGAAGATTTAGCTGATTATACGAATATTCAATTATTGGCTTTATCTTCTCTGCCAATATGAAAGCGACGAGTTTTTCGAGATAAATTGAACAATTTTTTAAGAACAATAATACGAATAAAACTATTTTAGACTTGGACACAACCGATAGATGTGGGTTTTGAACGACTTATTTTTAAGTATTTCCATTCGTCGTTTTAGTCGAGATAAGCGCAAAATGTTTGAAATAATCACAGCATTCGTTACGCTATTCATACAACTGTAACTTGACTGAGGTGAACTCTATCGTAAGCTTTTATATTTGACTTTATTTCGAAGTAGACAAATTCAAAGGAGGCCAATGAAGAAAAAAGGAATCTTCATTAAAGTAAAAGACTCGAACATTGAAAATATTTTTTGGAGCAGGTAATTCTTCAAGAAAAGAATAGCACTTGAAATTCATTCAATAATAAATATTAGAAGCCCTTCTCGTACGCGAGTGCAAAGCGCAAGTACCTGCAGTCATGCCCAAGGCGAGGCGTTCTTGCACGATCTTTCCTTTCGCGAGGTGAATAGCGAATGATACCATGTTCCATAGTAGCGTAGGTTTTGCCATGGTTTATTCAACCTGGGATGACTTTGAATGACTTTATCCATTCCATCAAGAGTACCTCTTGTAAGTATTATTATTGTACATTGTCCAATAAGTTAATTTCTTTTCATTTCGCCACTTGTGTCCGAAATTAATAATAATTGCTATTTGAGTTATGTTGCGTTGAAAAGGCTTTTAAAAGCTCTGCTATTATTAATACAAATGTTTTATATCTTCACCTCCGAATGCATCCACTTAAAAATATAACATTTTTAAAGAGGTTTGATCATACTAGTAGGATCTCGTTCACATATTTATGTGTTCATCTCTAAAAGAAATTCATTTGTAGGTCATTCGATTACAAACGACTGCTTATTCTTAGTGGATTCAAAGCGACCATTCGCAATCATAAGTATGACAATATGGATATTGTAACATTGGTATTTTCACGAAAATGTCACAAGTACACGCTTAATGTAGCATTTGGTGAAGAACTGATCAAGTTTCGAGTAGTTTGACAGTCAATTAATTCTAAATCACTATTGGACGGCTACGATACCTACGATACAATGCTTCTTCATCACCAGGCGAGTTAACATTTCAGTTTGTTAAATATAAAAGCTCGGTAAATAAGGTATTAAAAGGGTAAGCAAACGTCCTACTGCATTTACACTGGTAAAAGGATATTGCGTATTATTGAAAAGTTTCGACTGGTTTTCTGTGACATAAATCTAGCTTCTGTATCAACTTGACATAAATACAGATATAAAGTTGACTTTCGTAGTTTTTTATATAATTAACCGATATAAATTGATCGAATGTATATTTTCTTTAGGAAATTCAGTTCGCTTTCAAAAAGACTGCGCTAAAATAGTTGACCGACAATTAGTACATATCAAAATATCAAATTTAAAGGTAAAAATTGTAACCAAACGGTTTGGTTTGATTTGGAGCTAATCGCAAAAATATTTAATTTCAACCTTTTTATCTATTTCTACACTGAGTAAATAATAATTACAAGAATGACGCGGACAACCTTTTTTTATAGTCGCTTTAATTTCGATTGGAAATGAAGATTCGGCAAGCAGAAGAGTAATCCCAACAGCAAATTAATCGCGCGACAACCCTTTCGCAACGGATCAGCACTGTGAATTGAGTTTTGATGTACAAATTTCTATGCAAAGTCTCTCGCACCCTACGTTGGCAATACATAGCAATAACAGCCACGTCCCGCAACCCCATATTGATTACGAAAATCGTTTTAATAAAATCGCGCGCAAACGACGTTACAAGACCTCCGTTTTCCTGTTTCCTTTCGCTTTTTCTTTCGCCGTTTTAGTTAATTACCGTACGATCGAGACTGCTCGTATAATGTATAGACAAGAAAGAGTCGCGAGAGAATAGAAGTTAGTTCAAATAAATCTCTAATAAGCGGTGCATAGGAGCAGTAGCAAAGGGGGCCAAAGCATATCAATTATATCAGATCGGTGCGTATAAGTGCACATCTGTCTCTTGGGCGCGCTAACAATATAATACGGCTCGCCCCCGGCTTGTTTCGTCATCGACTGGCGGCGGCGCGGCAGATCGTGTGCGACGTGCAACATCCCTTCGAATTCAAGCCCAGTCAGTCTCTCTCCCTCTCTCCCTCGCTCTCGTTCTACCCCGCTCTAAGCAGATCCTGGGCTACAATGATTGTGGACCGACCAACCGCGTGTCTCGATCCATATAGCCCCCGCGCATACTGAGCACTTCTCGCCATGGCGCGCGCCACCAGCAGCGCCCGCACCGGATCAATACGTATACCAACACTATAACGGCTTGCTTCCCTAGCTTATCTTGCCGCGTGTATGCGTGTGTGTATGTAGGTGCATGTCTCCCCCACTATCACTACTCGACGATTCTCGTCGCTTGCTCTCACACCAGTTCGACGATCGCTAATAATTCAAGTCCAATGTACCTACTAGCTATATATTGGTTCACGCGTGTTATTGCGGATTGTTAATCGACGCTCCGTTAAAAATTGTACAGCAGTCCAAGTGCGCGCGGCGCCTACTTATATATATTAGAGCGCCAATTGATCGCGCGCGCGCACTCACTGGGAGCAACATTTTATCGGTCGAGTTAGATGCGTTGACGAGTATTTAAAGCTTTGTTCGTTGCGCAATGATTAATCACTCAATTCCCTCTGTGTGCGCGCCCGCGTCCGTGCGTGCACTCCAATACCGATGCATAAACAATCTTTCGCTTCAACAGATCCTGATTATTCAATGTAATATTGCAACAACATGTGAAATCTACAAGTTTCTAAATACTCGTCACAGCAGTAGCAGCAGCAATTTGCAGCCGCAATATGTAATTTTGCATCGTAATAATTCTTCGCACAGACACCAAAAAACAAAAAGTAACAGAAATGCGCGGTTTCAAGCGCGCGCGTGATCGTTAAAATTTCAAATTACAGCTGGTATATGTACGTTAACGCGAAGTATTAATCATTCCAAAATCGTCGCTAGTTCCGTTTTACCACATTGTCGTGTGTGGAGTGTGATGTTTGTGTGAAAAAAAAGGCTCGGCCTATCAATCTACCCATACATAAACAAAAATCAAATCAAATCTCTTTTCTCCTTGCGTCTCCCTCCATATACATATATAGCAGGAGGCGGCAGATCGACCCCTCGTCATCCCCGCTCCCTTTCCATCTCGCTCTCTCTCTCTCTTTCTCTCTCTCTCTCTCTCTCTCCCTTGACAGTGTGTATACACGGGTGTCTCTTTGTGTACACATGTATACGTGCTTGCGATACACATACGTCACGCGAGAGAGCGTCCGTGCGCGCCACGGAAATCGGTACATATTCGCATCAGCCCTCCCTCTCTCTCGTTTATATGGCTTTTCAAAGAGTCACTTTTCGCCATGCGAGCAAAACAGAGACGGAAAGAGAGACAGAGAGAGCGAGAGAGAGAGGGAGAGAGATTGACCTCTCCCTCTTGCTCGGCCGTTGGCCGTAACAAGCGTCACGTTAATAGACTCCAATGGCCTGGATTACGTCAGATAAAGCCGCTGCAGGCAAACGAACGAACCATTGAATTATGCGCGATGCGGTATCGCGTTTCGTTTCGATTTCTATTCGAAGCATAGTAGCGCTCTCGCGCACTACCTACTTGCTTCGTATTTTTGCGAGCGCGCGCGCTCTCGAGCAACCTACGGAATGCAGTCGCGCGAGCTAGAGAACGCTCTCCGGCGAAAAACTGAGCTTGTTTTAAAGGTTAAACTCCGCGAGTACGAGCTGTCGCCACCATCCGCTATATGCGATTGTGAACGAGAGTGAACCAACCTATTCGTTTCTCTCTTTTATCTCTCTTTTGGATTAAAAGCTAGGCGCGCGCGCACCGTATAGTCAAAGCTCTCGTTTTGTCCTCCCTCCATAGCCCTCCCTCGCTTCTCTTTCGCTCGTTCTCCGCTCTGCATTAAAGGTGAAGTTCCGATTCGAGTGCCGTGCGTGTTACTGCTGCTGCTGGTTGTTACCACCACTACCACGACTGGTCTATGTACGTGGGTGTGTATTTGCGCTTTATGGCTGGGAGTCTTTCGCGCGCACCCACACCACCCCTACCGATTTTTTCTGGGTCATTTTGGCTAATTAATTTGCCGCGCGGTGCACAATTTTCGCTACTTTGTTGATTTTTTGCCTGCAATAGTTTTGTTTATAATAACCATTTCACGATGTATTATTGACCTAATCATGCGTTACGGTACCCTACCAAGATATTGACATTTCAAACAGCGTACGAAGATTTTCACGTAACAATCTTCAAGGATTGACATTTATTTGAATACGTTTCTGATCGTTTACTTCGACAAAAGTCATTGAAATCACATTTTATGAAAATGTTCGCAATGTACAACAATGTCACTATTCGATTTGATCAACGGGTTTTTAAACTTGAAAAGAAAAGACCGAATAGAACTACTTACGCGTGTAGTGCTAGGTAGTAGTACACTTATAACTACCGACTATAAATGATCTTGTTTCATTTTGAAAATTCGGTTTCTATTCATAAACATTTTCCTTTTACCTGTGAGACCTTAGTATAATTGTAACTACCGAATATAGACGCTTTTATTTTAATCTAACGGTCTTTTTGTATTTATAAATGTTCAATCGTACATCGTCTAAATGAAATGTTTATAATTGTACGAACCGTTATAACTTTTGTACAGCGTTTGCAGGATGTTGGATGTATCGTTTCATTATAGGAATTTCTCTTTTAAAAATCGAAAAGATTAGTCGTGGGTTTTTCATAAAGTTCCCTCTAAAAATGACATTTAATGTCAAATATGTTCGCAAATAAAACTACCGTCTATCTACTATATAATTAGTTATTTTTAATTCAGCTTGTTTCAAATAGTAACTGTATACCGGTATGGATTTAATCGACGAAAGACAATAATTAAAGCCTCTAAAATATATTTTGCAAACTTTACAAAACGATCGTGTTGTTACTTAGATCACTAAGCGTAAAGTGAGTGTATTATAGTACATAACGATACTAGTGCTAAAAGTGACACTTAATGGCGCGACGTACTAAGCGTCAATTAGCTTTTAAGATGATCGGAAACAACGGGGAACTCGAGTATGTGCTGGTTCTATAAGTTGCGGTAATTAGTCAAAATTTCCGTAAGATAGGGCCTTTGGTTTATACGCAAGTTTCCGAAGCGAAACGTTGCTGCTTACGTTTTTAAGTTATTGGAAACTCGACATTTGACCAAACTGTACAAGAATCCTCTGCAATTGTTTAAAACTAGAGTAGAAGGAATTCTAGCAAGGTTGGGTTATTGGGTTATATGCCTTTTCTGAAACCTGACTCATCTAGTATTCAATTGTTTTCTTTCGAGCAATTAGTCACTCTTCACTCAGATCTTGGCTGTTACAAAAATTGGAGTTTCTGACAGTCCCGAGGGCAATTGATCAATCGAAGACAATCAATGAAAAGTTTAAAAAGTACGAAATGTCAACAATACTTTACTAATATGTTATAGACTATGGACGTTTAGCATACTTTCGTTGATTTAAACGTCTAAATAATGACCATCTATAAGGAGGTAGAATTTTTGTAGATAACTAATCGATAACAAACATTGGATTTCGCCATCAAGAATTCATAGTGTTTCGTTTTGTATAAAAGTTTATTCGGTTTAGCGTCTTAATTTTGCACGAGAGAGTATGAAATCCCGTGCTTATTATCTTGCGGAAGTGATAAAAATAGCTGCATGGAAAAGAGAAAACAAGGTAAAGCTGGATGGCTAGGTGGCGTATACACTCGCCCACGTAGTTGGTAATATTACGCGCGGTATTCTGACGTGACGCGTTGGTCTTATCGAGCAATTTCGAAACGCGATCGTCGCTCCCGCGGTAGGCGCCGATTGGTCGGGCGGCATCCTGACGTCAACCCCCACCAGACGACATTGTGTACACGGGGGTTGCGTCTCGAGTACATTCTCATGCCGTCTAGGTGTGACGTAAAATCCTTCTGGGTACGTGCGATGTTTGTATTTTGAATAATGTCGTAGCATGCGCAACCACCTACACACACGTGCGGGCGGGCGCGTACTTCTTTCCTATCTAACCTTTTATTAGAAAGTATATAGGAAAGTAGCCACGTTGGCGGACTTCCGATATTATTCGCGAGTATACTTAATGCGTAATATTTGCTAGTACGTTTACATAAAGCACTCGAGGGGAATCCACACGCGTTGTTAGCCGCGCCTTGTAGAACACGCGTATTATTCTCACTAAACGTTTATAAATTGTATTTATATCATACGTGGGGCTGCTTTATTTTGTTCGTTGAGTTTTCAGGTTTTCAATTAAATGACGTATTTGAATCAATTTGAATTTCTTCAATGTAATCCTTGTTCAATAGCGTTCAAAATCCGAATGATTTTCAGTACTTTTCAGAATTCGAAACAGTGAAGATGATCTATTTGGTATATTTCAATAATAATTGAGTAAACACTGGATTGTTGTAATTTTAAGTCGAAATTTCGCTTGAATAGTGAGTGTTTGCAGCGATAAACATGTAAACGTCAAACGTAACCTATGAGTATCATTCTTAATGAGATTATTTGTTTACGTAGACACTAAAAAGAATAAAAGAATTTGTTTTATATTTACAAAGAGCACGTATTAGTATTGGCCAATCGTGTAGCACGAGAAGTTACGTGTGCCTTCACTTTATGCAATTGTAAATTCCTTGAAATAAATTATTTAATTATTCGGGAATAATACGGAATATTTCTAAGTTTATAGCACGATCATGGATACAGACTAGTAAACGTTCATGCATGAAAGAACAACCTTTCACAGTCGTGTCAACGACCATGCTTAAAGGTGTCATTTTACATAAATTGATTTATGCACCAAGTAATACATCGTTCTATCTCGTGATAAAATCCATTGTTTAAACATAACATTCTTTCAACATTGAAATTAGGGATTAACTTTAATTTATTGTAAAGGTTAGAAAGAATTTAATAACGAAAAAGTAATCGTTTCATGGCTTCGTGGCATACATAAAAATGTGGCAGTATCGAAATTCATGCGCAACAGGTGCTCTTACTAATCATCAGAAAATTACAAAAAGCTATTGAGATCGACGTGCTTTCATATTCAATTATTACAAATAATAATCATACTTTTGCAACAAGAATAAAATCCATCTTAAACAAAAAAGGTGTACCCTACAGTTTTTACGGTTAGAAACAAAAGCAATTGTTGATATTTTAATTTCTCGTACGTTTAATTACGTCATTATGTTTTGTTTAATTAACAGTTAACTGATCGTTCTACAAGTGTTTACCTGTGATTTTGAGAAATGGATTATAGAATTGAGGATACACACAAAAAATTATTTAATCCGTGTATTATCGTAGCTCGAAGCAAACGATAAATATCAAAAGGGGACCAACCACCGCTTTACCCTCCATATGTCCACACTATTGGAAATGTCAACGTGAAAATACCTAATAGAATCCGGATTTCTTTCAGGCTAACCCAACCCAAAGAGCAGACCAAAAGATACAACCAAAACGACATAATAAGTTAAAGAAAGAGAGAAAGAGAGAAAGAGACAAAAAGCCCTGAAAAGTTGCCATTCGGAGGCTTTCGGCGTGTTTCTCGCTCCGTAGGTGGTCAAATAGACAACTGCGCCAACAGAGAAAAGAAATGGATGCGCCGACAGAAGCGTAGAATACATAAGGAAAAGTCTCGAAGAAATACTGTACCGTGAAAAGTTTTCCGAATTAATCAAATCTTTTTCTCGTGCATCAACAGCTCTCAAATAAATTATTTTTTTTTTACGTATAATCTGAGAAAAACAACAAAGTACGTAACAAAGAATATAGTACATTTCAATTATCGTTAAACGTTGGATTAAGAAATCGCTGTTTATTTCGCGAAAGTTACAGATTGATATATTATCCATTTTTTATATCGATGCTTGTCAAAACATTGAAAAGCGTGTATAGTGCCTTTGCTCCTGAATGTTCGCCCAGCAGATATTGATGTTTGTAGTGGAGTCGAAACAACGCTGCCGACAAATTGGATTCGTTTTACGAACCGATTCAGGACCAGAGTCGTCCACCGATTATGGACCAGTGGCAAGTTTTATTACATCGTTAAGTCATGTAATCCGGTTCTTTAACGTGCGCATCTCGTCACGATGTAAGACATTTTTCAAGAAATTTTACTCGTATAGAGAAATCGATAACCATTGGTTGATTTTGAAGAATGATTCGAGGTCGCTACGCCAATTCAGAGGCGTAATTTTCAGGAGACAACAGTTCATCCCTCCTCTTCTGCAGCAATTCGAATTGGTCGATACGCGTCTTTTTCTCAATGGAACAATAAACGGACATTTTCCATGTATTTTATATTGTATTTACTCATAACAAAATACTACAATTGAGTGGTTTCATGGAACAATTCTCGTAGATGACCTTTTAGCAGATTTGTTTCAAGGTCATAACGTCATGGTATTTTGCCTGACAAGTAGATCATCGTATCCCAGATAACAAAACTAGCCTAGATCCGCTCCAAGTGTTTACCGTACGCTACTTATTTTCTGCGTCCGCGTACCGCTTTATATCTACTTTTAGTAGGACATCAAAACTGCATGAACGTTCGAATACCTTGAATACTACGACTGATCTTCACGGACTAATCCAACTCACTGCTGATGTATTGATAACGATAATTTAATTTGAAAAAAAAACAAGCCAAGTGAACGTTTATTGCTAAGCACGAATTTTTATTGGCTTCAAATAATCAAATAACGTCTTACAGATGTAAGAATTTGAGTAGCAGACATGAAAAACAACCAACAATGTTCGTGTCTAGAACCATATTGGAATTTTCGAGAAAAGCTTTCGAAATACATTTACAGTGGAAAATCGATTGTATTATCGATTTCTGTGAAGAGAAGACGTTGGTATTTCTCCCCTTAAAGAAGTCCAATCTCTTTCTCACACAGGCTCCGCACGCGCGCTGAGGGACCAAGGGAGAGAGGGCAATATAGGGAGCGATAAAGGGAGGTTGAGCGTGCGCAAGCGAGTGTAAGAGAGACCGAGCGAGAAAATGTGAGGAAATGCCGTGAGAAAGGGAGAAGACCAAACAGAAAAAAATGTATACGGAAAAAGAAAGAGAAGGAGCGCGAAGGTCCGTGAAAAGGGAAAGAAAGGGCAAGAAGAAGGCCGCTCGAGGAGAGAAAGAAGAGAAGAATATTATACCTGCACTCTAGAGAGAGAGAGAGAAGAGAGAGAGAATGCATCGTCAAATCACAGGCAAACAGAAAACAAGCGCTCACGCGTGCGAGCATGAACGAGGAACATACCGAACGAGAGTGAGGGAGAGGGAAAGAGGGAGTCCGAGGTAAATGGACTGTTGAACAACTTTTTCCCTCTCCTTTTTATCTCTATCTCTCTCCCTCTCTCTTATTCGCCTCCGCTCCTTTTTATTCGAGTGAGAGAGAGAGAGAGAGAGAGCAAGCAGTTAGCAGTAGGCAGTCGCGCCGGTAGGTATAGGTATGTGTTTAAATACACGCGCCTGGAGTGTGGTTTTATTATCTGACTCGATGCTCGCCTACTCGGGGATGCTGCGGCTTGATTTATCGCCCAACGTTGCCATGGAAACCTCAGCGTGACCGGCTTGCGCGACACCCTCGTATCCCAACGAGAGTGGCTCGATTCACTCTAGCCCCCCTTCCTCCCCACCCTTTTGCTATCTGCTCCCTCCCCCCCACTACACCCGGTTTTCGCTTTACTTCTCTGTCTATCAGCTGCGCTTCGACCCCCCTCGTGCATCAGTCTCCCTTCCCTTCGTAACATATCTGTCCCTTTTACCCCTATCGCCGTATCGTTCGCGTGCGCGCGCTCTCTCTCTCTCTCTCTCTCTCTCTCTCTCTCTCTCTTGTACAGTCGCATTTCGCCTACTCGATTTCTTAGCCTCTCTTTCTCTCTCTCTCTCTGTCTTGCTCACGCGTTCGCTACAGACCCATACATACGCTTGTGCACATACAAACGACCGACACGAAATATACATGCACTCTGATTCCATCCGCTCTCTGTGACTTCCGTCCTTGTCGCTCGCGCCGTTCCCCTCCATTCTTACCCGATCTCTTCCTTTCTCTCCTTTTTTCCAATCTCTCTCTCTCTGTCTCTCTCTCTGTCTCTCGTCCTTCTCCCACCAATCGCTTGTTATTGCTCGTTCTAGCTAGGGTTTGCAATAGCTTCGGACTCTCTTTCTCCCTGTAGTAGCTCTCCATCTATCACATGGATTCCCTTCGCGGCGGCGGCAACGACGACTTCTCTCTCGCTTGCTCTCGTTGTAGCAGCGGCAACAGCAGCAGCAACAGCAGCGGCAACAGCAGCGGCAGCAGCAGCTTCTTGTCTCTTCGTTTCTTTCCCAGCGCGCTAAGCAGTTCCAGCTCTCTCCCTCTCTGTGGCTGCTGCAAAATGGCCGCAGTTCTGCCACCACCATCGCCAGACCATCTGGCTACTATCGAGAAATCCATGATTGCTGTACACCGGCTTCCACTATCCGCTTCGTGCTAGCTGCCTCGTTTTCTCCGAGGTGTACTGATGTGTACGGATATGTTTTCTGTCGGCGCGCGCAACCAATCCTAGATTTATTATATCGTCCAACGATTTTGAACGAATTTTGACGCCATGCACATTTCCAATTATTAGATCTAACTTTTGGCTTGCATCTCTTCCTCCGATGTAGAAACTTCAATTTGAAAATTAAACGTTATTTTTTGCATGCTCAATTATTACCAACTATCGGTGAACGATCAGCTTGATATCGATCGTCGCCAAACAATTAATCGAGTACCACTTTTAAACATGTTTCGTACTCAAAATGAACATATAGTTCAATCTTGGCGAAGATAGCTTTCGAACTCTCTTGTCAACTAATATCGTAATTTTTGTACAATAATTGCATATAGTGAGAAGAAGCGCTATTTATCCTCCAAGTAACTATGGCAACTTTGTTCTCAACGTCTAAACTCGTTACATATCGATGAAAATAATATGCTATCTAATCTAGTTGTCTTCAGAAATCTGATCGTATCGCTTGTCTTCCTTGTTCTATCATCGCGTCGTCAATCCTTGTTTCGATTAAATCTAATGCATTCGATAATTCTTCTGTAATCATTTTAGTAGGTTACTATTTAGCGTCTTCTTTGTTATTTTGGTTTCTTTGGCGCACCGCTGTCGCGGTCAATGACCTCTGTGGAAAAATAGGATCAAAGCTTATAATTTGTAGACACTTTTCTTTTGACAAATGAATTGATTATAGGTGGGATTCTTACGGCAAAGTTGGACGAGAGTTTTATGGATATGATCAAAAGATGACTTCCGTTGGTTGAAATATCATATTTGCCATGCTCGGATAAGTACCAATAACAAAGTCCTTCGAAAGTCTCAATACATTATGCCTTAATGCTCCATAAGTATCACTTTTTTATAAAGCCAGCGTAATATTTATCGACGTTGAAACGTGAAACTGAATTGTGCCACTCGTTGCGTTAATGCTTGTTTCTCCTTGCAATCATGATCAAGTATATTTTCAAGGAGATATAGACTATCAAAACTGTACGTATGCAGCAGTATACATAGTCTTCGTTCGATCTCTCAGCTAAATTGTAATGCAATTTTTTCAAATTCTTTACATCTCCCGGTAATTGATTGTTTGTACGTATTAGAGTCGTAAGAGCCTTTAAGAATAATAAAATATTCCTCTCGAACGCCAATCACATCGTTTTGCAGTGGTCATTTGTTATTCTATGCCTTTTCGGCTCTTTTTACTCTCGTTGTTAATTCATGAAAGCCATTGTCAGAATTCTAGCAAACGTATTCCTATTCGTTGTACAATTGGTGATCCACAAATCAGATAATTTGTTGGAGTTCTATAAATTTGTTATCTTTGCTTTATCGTCGTACCCTATGGCAGATATCTTTTGGATATTTAAATTGAAACATCGAATTTATTGAAAAGACTACCGATGCATCACGGCGTGGAACGAATTATGTAATCTGCCTTTTTCAGGCAATGTTTCAGAGCAGTGATTTGCTGTAATCAATTATAACCATCGCATGCTTAATTTTCGTCTTTTTTAAAAGCATTTTTCAACTGGATGCTAAATTTGGCAAAAATCTTTTATTTCGTGGACCAGTGATCGTACTATTTACTATCGGAGATAGGAGATACAGACTGATATTGACAATTTGTTGTTTAATCTACATCGATATTTTGCGTACGTGCTATTCTAGATCAACTCTGCACTAGGTGCATTTTGAGTACATATCTAACGTTGACTGACCTTTTTTTAGGACTTCTCTCTTAAAAAAATCTTGCGTGAAGTGTGCATTTGAATTTTGCGAATTTTTTAATAGTTCGCACAACTCTTTTAAATTTCTGTTCTTCTCGCATGGGCTTCGTTTCTAGCGCGTGTTGACTTTGTGGTTCTACCTAAAAGCTTAATGGTCGCTTCGTCTTTATGTACATTTTAAATAACGTCTGGATGCAGTAAATCCGATACCATTATTAAATGTATGTGTAAGCATATATAGCGAATATAAAAGCAACCTAGCAATACCTACAATCAATCAAATAATCAGCAAGATTCATGAAGCATTTACGATACAAAGGCTACAGTCATATAGTCAGCCTTTTGTAGATTCAGAAGTATCGATAGTTTTTATTATCGATATCACATTTTGTATCGGTTACATTTTTTATGATCGTGCACTTTTTAAAGTACATTCAACATTGTTTACATTATCATTCAGTGGTTTGAAAACCTCGTTCATAACGAAAATGTAATGGATACGATAATTTTGGTAAATCTACAAATAACATGAAATAACCAAGTAGCATACGCAATCTAGAAAAATACGAAGCAACGTGGAAACCCGTAATTGGGTTCGGCACCTTTTTACCACAGTACTCCAAGTAGATTTCAATCGAAAAAAAGAATCACAAAAGTTTTTAAATTTAAACTAACGTATACGTTCTATTTGATTAAATAATTCAACTATAAATGATTTTTAGGCAAAATTTTAAAATAATTCAAAGTCATTGTGGAACCAAGTGCTTTTGCAGTCGGAAATCAACTTAAATATGTACCAGTGAAAAACGACGTGTATTTGTGAAGTGAATCTGTATATTCGATTTACCGTAATCAAATTCAACCTAATAAAGTTTTATTTTTAGTGACAGATTTTGTTTTTATTTTCAAACGACCTTCATTTATATATTTTTAGAAAGCCACCAAGTTCGAATCTGTTATTCAAGGAAAAACTTAATAAATAGGCTTTTCTGGATACGCTTCTTACTTACTATAAATTTAACAAAGTAATTTTAACAATTTATTTTTTACGTAGGGAATAGACCAAAATTAACAATACATATTCGGATATCAATTACGTACGAAAATCGCCGTTGCTAAGAATTGAATTCGATTAACAACGACTATCTTTTAAATTTATTGGAGCTGCTAATTATATTTGAATTTATCAGAATTTGCAGACATACATGTATGAAAAAGATAGTTTATTAATAAACGATCCTCTCAAAAAGTAAAGACTGCTGCAAATTTTACTCAACATCGTTGCGAACTAATCAGAATAATAGTAATATATTTATTTAAGTGGCACGATCGTGGTCGAAGCAAAATTACATTCGAAGATGAAGTAATATAAGATGATTCTTTTTCAACGTGTTACACTAGTTTACACCATGTAAATATTAACAATGCGTCTACGCACGAATAGGGTTTCATAGTACGTTACGTAGAGTGGAGGATCGTCGGAATAAATGTTTTCAAAATGACATTTTCGAATCGTGAGAAACATAAACTTGGTAACAGATTGAAATTATGCATCTAATCTGATTGTAACATGCAATTTCAAATAGTACGTTCAATAGTATCAAAATATTGATTAAAGATCAAGTGACGAGTGACGAGTGGATAAACAGTGCATCGTTCGGCGCGTAGCAGGTGATATTACGTTCCGCGTTCGGGATCAATGTTTTCACAGCTGTCCTGTGGAGAACGCCTGAGAGGAGTAAAAGCCGGTTATCAGGCAGCAACGGCAGTTAAACGCTTTGTATTGGTGTGTAGAATACTCCTCGAACGACGGCTGATTGTGCCCCCTATTGTCTCTTTCTGGATTGTCAAACTATCGCCCGATCAAAGAAAAAGTTACCTGTGTTACCAACTGCAAGTCTGATATCTTTGTTGGTAGAGTAGAATCTCGTATAAATCATTTTTGCACAGATTTTCCCTAAATGCTTCGCAAATTTTACACATCTTTCTACTTGTTGCCACTGATTGAACTACTTATTTGTATTTTTTTCATTTAATACTAACAAGTTGGATAACAATTATTCGAAGAATGGGTGGTCCTCTTTACCCATCTGCATTGAACGTTACTACGTCTCCGTGAAAACAAATCATTACCGGTTTATTGACAACAAAATAAGTTCTTTCACGAATTATGGTCGTATGGATTGAAAGTAATGTTATTCGCTGAAAATGAGATTTTATTCATCGAAATACTAACGACTTACTGAGCCCGTTAACTGATCAGCGTCAACTTGCACTCTCGCTACGAAATAACATTGTCGCATCGTATCAATCGTATTTATCGCATCAAGCTAGCGTGTTTTGCACGATACAATTTTTGTTTAATACGCATCAGTCTCTTTTTTTGCACAACCTTGTTACGTAACCATCTTTCGAATTTGATCGCTTGTTCGCTATTATTAAGACGTTATGCTGTTGATGTGTACCTTATGTACGTACGTATGACGCATGTAGCGCATTTACATCGCCGTAGACGCGCGCACACTTTGCAATAGAATCCTGTTAGCGCTGATTTGAAACAAACTGATGTACGACTTAACACGCGACGTACACCATCGTTAAAACGACGTAAAATCTTCATTTCCGATTCTCAAAAACTGTCTGCGGGGCAAATAAAAATTATCGTAGTCATAAAAATTATACTTACACACGTTTTGACCTATTTTTGCTTAAAATAAATACTTTTTCTCAAGATACATACGTAGTGCGAACACTATATAAATAAGACTGTGCATTCTAGTGAAGTAGTTTTGAACGTATTCATGCATAGATCAGCGAATGGTAACAATGTTTAATGCGAATCGAAATTTATTATCTATCTGGAGTTTGCAATTTGTTATTACGTTATGGGCTATCATGGAGAGTAAGGTAAAGTGTCAAATACTACATTTTTTGTGCTACATTTCATATTTTATGCGACGACAAATGCTGAAATTGCCACTCGAAAACCAGAATAAAGTCGATGTAGTCAAGGTGTTGGGAATTCAATGAATTTGGACACTATTATTTCATACGGATGCTTATTGGGCTAAAGCGTACTTACTACGTTTCGTCACGTAGTCGAATCATTCAGGGTCGGCGCTAAGGGTCGCAAGCCCCGCTCTCGCGATTTCGGTGGTGGACTTAAATATACAGGGCACACTTGATGCTTTATTTACGCTGTAAATAAAAGCCCCATGCTCTCACGGTACTTTAGTAAATTTTGAACAAATATGTTCAATTCGAAGCAAATTGCATTGTGAGAGTATTACAGTTATCAACGTACTCTTGAATAATTGAACAGAAAATCATTGGACAAAAATAAAAATAAACAAATATTCACTTATTACAGGCAGATAATCAAATTGTGGTATCAAAATTCTTCGGTGGTTTTGCTGGAAGTCTCCCGAAATATTACTGTCAGTCTACTTGCGGACAGTTAAGATTTGGCCTGGCAAATGCGTTACAAACGTATTGCAAATTCAAGTGTCCTAATTCAACTCTTGGCAATATTTCATCGATCCCCAGTAGTCAAAATACAACTTCATTTCCAACAATAAGTAACAATTTTACAATAGGTTCTAGTTCGATTCCATTCATTCCAAGCGGATCAAACGTACTTCAGGATACTTTACCGGATTTCCCATCCACAAATTTGCCATTGCCAATCACTCCAGAAACTTCGAATATTTCTCCTTCTCCTGTTTCTCCAGCAAATGTACTGCCTACTATCACTTTGAGCCCCGTAGTTACGTCTTCTACTCCAGTTACCGATTCCCCTGCTTCTGTTACTCTTCCTCTCAATACTGGGGCTCCCGCTGACACTACTGCTAGTCCTAGTACTTCCGCTGGCTAATGTAATATAAAAATGATTAGACGGAAAGTGGATCTGTAGCAAATATTAGGTTACAAACAGAAATGCATAAATAAATGCAATTCTTCTTTCGTACAAATGTAATATACCAAACGAATCATTTTTAATGTATCGACACGATCAATAAACATATATTAATCACATAATATCAAGCATATTTTTTGATGAAAATGCTCGACTCTTGAATAAACCTACGATAAATCAAATACGTGCACTGCATAACCGTTATGTGTGTGATTTGTTTCAATACAAATAACAAATATACTTAATTCGTTATTTAATTAACGTTAAAGTTAATATAGGTTATAAGTAATTCCTTATAATACAAGGTTATAAGGAAGGAAACGAAGACTTATGATACGATGTCTCCGAAGAAGTTTTGAATTCTTTAAAATTGTACAACGAAATATTCAAACGATATGAATATATGCTCAAATTAGTCGAGATTAGTTGAAACGTGTACGTGTAAAATGCAGAATATATTCATTATCAGGCAAATCTTGATTATTGCAGATACCTCCTTAGCTATCTTATGATACACCTAAATAAATAATAACAAATTAGTCCAATGATCATCTATATCGGCGGTTTTAGGTTTATTTGTCGATATACCGCAAGTGTATACCGTAATTTTTGTTGAACAATCTTGCGGACGAGTGCGTCAACGGTGTGAACATACAAGGCTCTCAACTACTAATTTGATGAGTTTAGGCTCACGAACGAATCGGGCCAATTTATTCCCCAAAGACAAGCCTTGTCGGCACCGTTAGCGCACATTTCTAGAATGCTACTAACCTTTTGTTTCTACTAATTAAATAAATTGCGTATTTTTTAAATCGTGCAATGAAATTGCATATCGCCTCAGTTGTCGGATTTATTTGAAAGCTCGTCTCATTTTACGCGCGTTGTTTCTCAATACTCTTTATATAGATTGCCTTCGGGCCAAGCACGTGACAATATCATCCTTAATATCGTCCTTGCCAAAAGCATGTGACTCAATTTTTTCGTCGAGATCTACTTTCGATGTAACTCATACGCACGAGTGCAGTTGCATTGTACGCGGACACAATCTTTATATACTTATAAAGCACGACGTCCAAACTGGTTTCTCTACATCCGCCTGCAGGCAATTTATCCAAACCAACGACGAGTTCTACTCAATTTTTGTCCCTACGTGAGCCTATTTGGCCTGAAGGCTCACGCATACCTTCAGCCATCGATTTTCCACAGCGATATAGATCGGTTGTCGATCGATCCGTGCTCTAACGACAAGTGAAAGTGGCAGAATAAAAAAAATTCTTGCTATTTTAATATATCGCTCATAGCTTGAGGTGTCTTTTTCTCCTATTCCAAGGATTCTCGAAGAATTTTGAAACACAGATTCAATTGAACTGAAAACTACCTGCCCTGATAAATCCATCCGGCGAACTTGTGACGCTAAAATCATACACTGACTTTACGAGCACAATTAATACGCAAGATATTCTGCTACGCCACGTCGTGATATATATGTATACATAAGTATATTTATAGGAGAGAACCGCTGGAGAGCGATTGTGTGCTCGTATAAACGTTAAGGAATTGCAATGCTATAACGTCATAAAAAGAATGTTTATCTACCAAATCAACGCATAACTAGAACATCCAGAGCACCAAAAAAATGTTAGCCATCACGACCTTCAAGTTAAATTTAGACGTTGCATTTGGTTTATCTTACGTGATAAACACGCTAAAATTTAAAAAGAATAGTTAATCTGTTACGAGAGCCTACGTGACAATTCACGACTGTATAGAAATAGAAGTGTATGCGTTATAATTTATGATTTGTAAACAAATATGCGATCCGGTTAACCGGAAAGTTTAAAGAGTTTGCCAAAACAACACTTTTTTCTTCTTCGTCAATAACATGTATACAAAATAAAATAAATTGTTATTAGTTTATTTCATTTCGTTATTGCAAAATAAATACCGTCGTTTCAAAACTGAAAGCTAAATGAGTAAAAAGCGACGTTTTCCAATTACAATCAAGTATTTCTGTGAAACTTGTAGTAACCATTTTTCCCTTTTCCAGAAAATCATGGGCAATCAAATAAGGTGAAAACTAGATTCTTCATGTTAATACCTTTAATATATAAATGAGGAAAAAAAATATAAAATCATGAACTAGTGTCCAAATCAAACTCGTATGACTCCGAAATTACATAAATATTTGTTTTTCGGTTGGTTGCTGTGGGAGTTCAGTATAACCGTTTTAAGCTGGAATATAAATGATCAAAGATTCAAATGCTCGAGTCGTTACCGTCTCTATTATTGCTAGTTTAATCGGCGATACGACGTATTGTATCCAAGCTCAATTTGCACCTGAAATACAGAATTCGATCGAATAACAGTTTTTATTTTGCGAGTATTGCTTTCCAGATTGTTTTTGCCTGCGATTACCGGTGCAGCATTAATATCTATGGCGCAATCGGATCATAGAAATAACGTAGTTTCAACTCGCTGAAAATCCACAAATGCAGTGAATAGATTGCCAACCGTTTATCAAATAGAATTTATGTGTTCAAATCTCGTAATTAGCGTAAATTATAGAAACACGTTATAAATCAATTAAGACAAATAATATTTTTCATTCATATAGATTGCACTCTCCCACGATTCTGATTTGAAAACTCGTATATCTGCTACAGTCACTTGTCCTACGTGATAATTAATCGGTGTGTCGGGTCCGATTATAATTATACCGAGATATAAGTTTGACATAGATCGACGATCGCTAATGTATTTTAGCGATGACCATACGAATAAAGTCAAGTACACTATGACTTGCCATACTATGTATTGCAATATTTTCAATATTCTTATGCTATTCGTCGCATTGAGTACGTTAGAATTATACACCGGGAAATGCACTATAATATTTTCAGCGATTATCTTCTTCATATGCCGGTTACAAAGATAAACCTCTTGTTTAGTTATTTTTTGGCTACAAGCGTGATATTTAGAGCAGCGTGCGCCCAACCAAAAGTCCTCTTGCTTGGTTACAGTCAAAGGTGCTATAGTTGAAACCCGCGGCAGTTGAAAGAAGTAAAGATAGTCGCGGCGTCCGAGCGCACTACCGGTTGATGGGAACCATGTGCTTGCGCAAAATTTCACGTAACGCGGCGAAAGTTAATCTTTGCACGGCTTAGGATCAGGGTCGGCAAGAGTATAGTAGTCGATGGACTCTTTCGCGTGGCCAAGTCACGAGGAGCTGCTATTGCTGCTGCTGTTTCATCGGGAGACTGTTACATCACGATTACGAGCACAAGCGCATAGCGTTTGGAAGTCGTGGCGCGTGCACCGTGTTAATTGCCGCGTGCCACGTGTGGTGCGCCTCTTTATGGAGATGTTTGCGCCAGGATTTGTCGATTGCTGGTGCAAGCTTATAAACGCCCCCTCGGGCTAGCGAAGAACGTTTGTGCATGTGCCGCACGAGTAACAACACCTGAGCTATTGTGCCGGGAGGACGAAGAATTGACGCGCGGACTCTCTAACTTTCGCGAGATCTGCACGAGAGATTGGAATTTCGAGCGGATTTTTTTCTACTTTTTTTCCTCGTAGCCTAGTTCGCGCGCGGTGATTTAGGGCGACGCTAAGTCTGTGTGTATGTGTGTGTGTGTGTGTATACATCTGTCTCTTGTGTTTTGAAACGACACCAGCCAACGGATAATTGCTGCTCTTTCCAACAAAGTGACTGTAAATGAAAACTATGATAGCCGTTTATCTTTTTCGACAATCACACCAATGAACCGTTATACCGTGACAACGTTTTTACTGTTTTGTTTTAAATGTCAGTTTTTGCGTTGTAACTTTTGTTACGTGGATCGTTAGTGTTAATTGTTTTTACTTCGGATATTTTTACAGGATATACAGTATTGGTCGTTGAATTGTGTTAATATAAACAAAAATTGGTATGCTCGATGTTTTTTGTTAACAATGTCCTTTCCCAGTTCTCGACGAGTAATATCACTTTCTATAATAGTTATACCGCAAGGAATTGTCACGTGTACGTACCCTAACACTCATGAATCATACATCACTGATCAATGTTGCAGTTGATTTTTAGTTGGACCAACCAGGAGTACACGTTAAGTCATCGTCTGGTAATTTTTCATGCGAATTCGTTGACCACTGGCCTGATTTCATTTACTCCTTAACCACGAATAACCAGTCTACAGTTGCAACTGTTTCCAGAAGTACGATGGATAAGGCGTCATCGATCTTGCAAGAATTCCTTCAAGATTGACAATTAAATCGATATCACTTCGGCAAATAAACAACATATTTGTGATTTTATTAGACGTTATTAATTGAATTATTACAATGGCGCAACTAGAGTTCGCACATTTTTATAGCTTATATTACTCCAAGTCAATTTCATACTTTTTGATAGGATGAAAAATGCATCACATCAATAGATACATTAAGGGCAAGACTGTTCAATTAAAAGTGATTTTCTTAACGAAATGAAAGTCACCAGTATTTGACGTAATTAAATTCCCAAGGCTGGTTTATGAACGACACTGGTTACAACGTGCGTATTGATCGTACAGTGTTCTACGATAATTGGACCTATGCAACATTAAATTTTATAACTCCCTATTTTTTATATAAATATTTTCTTTTCGCGCTGTGTCCATAGTTACTGCAAAGAATGCTTCTAACGAAATACATTGGACTATTTTAATTCAATTTCCACGGGATATTACATTAAAAGTGAGGATGTTCGTCTAGTTATACATAACAGTAAAATAAATGGGTATCAAATTGACGACTACGAGAGGATAATTAATACAATGAGTCAATGAGTAAAACGATGCTTTGTGAAATTTTGCAAAATCATTTTGTAACCAATCAATCAAACATCTGAGTAGACCCCGATATTATTTTTCGCATACTCATCGATCATTTTTTAACAACGATGTAACGGTCGATTTCTAATAGAGGCAATATTTTTCGAATCGATCTCGAACCTAAAAATTAACCGCGTAACAACTGGTCGCAAATCTCTCCAAGCGCACGCCAGCATTGAAATCTCTTCTTGGATCCTCACAAACAGAAAAATTCGTCCATCTTATTTATTGTATCATTGAGAGTATGGATAATATAGGTCGCTATGCTTTCAAATTATGGTATAGACAATTTGGAGTTTTCGTCCTCGTAAAAAAAATTTAATTGATTTTTTTTGTTTCGGAGTAATTATTTTAATTGAAAAATTGAGCATCCGCGAACGTCATCTAATAATTACCTGTCTATAAGCATACGATTTTTAAAGTACGATAAGTATGTAAGCGACTGGTGAATAATACAGCATTTCAATTTTACATAATTAAATCGATCAACTATATACGTTGGCAAACATTACCGAAACCAAATATTTCTATCTTTGATGTACGTCCTTAATGAAATAAAATCAATTTTCTACAAGTATCTCCTTGTTTGCATCGGATCCAACTTATTCAATGCCAGACACCCAAATATTTTCTACATGTGAAAAGTATAGAAAGTAGAATTTGAACCAATATCCTTGAATGAAATCCGGCCTTTCCCGATAAATAATTGTACCCAAGTCACGCGCTACCTTTTGAAAATACAACGTCTGCCCAAATATCAGCAACGCTCCTTTTACTTGCTGATTTCGAATCCTCAAGATCATTGAGAACGAAAGTATCTCGTTACACGAATATATCTGACGATTCATTTCTCCGAGTAACCTTTTGATATTATCTCTCTTTCACTTCGACAACTCCCTTCCTTGGGACCTCCCTCTCTCGCGTCTCGGCGCGCGTCGTTCAAATAACTTTTACTCTGTTTTTTGTCGGAAGTGTCCTCCCCCTCTCTTTCCCATTCACACTCCCCATTTTTTAAATTCCATTCGAGCCCTCTCACTCCGTTGCTGGCGACGCGTGTATCTATCCCTCCACCAAGCATCAACAACAGCAGCCCCCGTTTTCAAGAGAGGCCCAGGACTCTTGGCATGTGTAGACACACAAAACATCGCAGTGATCGTTTAACGCTCGACCGACAAGCCGAATTGCGAGCAAGGCTGTTCTCGCGGGATTGACTTGCAACGTTGTACCTATGTGCAACCACTACCTTGCATGGAAATTGTTCGCGAATACACGAGGTGGCTTGTCGATCGCGAGTGTTCCCTGTCAATTCAGGGTTTAATCAATTATTTACACGGATTTTCATCGGGATTTCTCTATATTCGTTCGTTATTGTTTTCTTGCGATACATTGCTGTTTGAGTAAAGGAAGTGTAAAATAGGCAACAAAGGCCAATTGTGCTGGGTTCTGGAACAATATTGGCAACATGAAAACTAGGTACGAGGATTTTATTTGACTTTCTTAAGACATTATAAAATAAATAAATACATTTTTTGGTGTAATATAGTTGTTCAATTTTACAACATGTAATGTGCCATTAAGCAGATTCAATCATCCACTCACAGACGAAAAGACGCTCATTTTATCGGCAAATAATATTCGAGAGATTTTGCCGATAAACATAAACCTTCCCATAAGTTGAACAATTTTTAGAAAATTTGGACCTTCATCCACTTATGATATCGTTTGAATACTCGATTGACGTTAGTATCATAGATTTAATACATTTTTTGTTTTTTTTTTAACGACTTGAGCAATCTTACGAGATAGTAAATAATAATAAGACGATAGGTTTTTTAAAATACTGGGGGAATTTATTAATTTATTTCGCATATCTATATATTTATTTTAAGAATTATACTTAACTGATGTTATTAAAGGCAAATGCTCGATATGAAAATGTAATTTCAAAGCATTGTACAAAAATGATTCATGTATCGCGCTGTTGAACGTTTTTACGGGTTCATTCCATCGCCGAACAATATATTTTAAACTACACAAGTGCAGTGAATAACGATATCTATAACGGTTTACCTTCCCGTCATCAATTTGTTCAGTTTGTAGAAATACAAAGAGAAACGCTTTTGAATAATTGTGAATTGTTAAATGCTTTTTATGCGTTCGTAATAATGTAATTATATAGTGATTATGGGCGTGATAACTGATCTATACAATAGATGTAACAACGCACCCGTGTACACTTTTAGATTTAAATAATTACGATGGTCATTACAAAACTCTTTATTACGTGATGAATATAAAATTGCTCCACTAACCATGAACGTTGTAACTTAAGTATCAAGGATACAAACATTATAGTTAATAAATTTATCTCATTCTTGCCTACTGATTTATCGTTAGTAATGACTTTTTTAATTTGCTATTATATGCGAGATTTAGGTCACTCCACTGATTTTTATCTCACGTATGAAATTTCAGTCGTTGGAAAAATAGCCAAAAAAATAATAACCATGTCGGTGTTGAATTTAAAAAGGAAACATTTGATCCTTCAAGCATAAAATTTACTTTCGTAAAAATATTTAATTCAATGTACAGTTTAATGTCGATCGTTTGTTAAATATAACTGTTGAATCGGCAAATTTAGATGCAACTTTCTATAAAAATACTTTCGATATTTCATACGTGTATTATTTTCTTCACATATCTGTCGCCGCAACACACCGTTACGCAAAATTAGTGACAAGCGTCTCATTTCACGCAAAGTGATTCGTTTTATGACGGTTTAATTGAGTTAAAACGAGTAATTGGCATGACGGTTAAAAGATTATTACAGTACATTAGGATAGTTTTACATAGCGCCATATCATAAGTCCGGTAATCACTGCATTCCATCGTGCATCGGCTAATTATCTCTCGTGGGATTCGCGACTACTTTTCTTTCTGCAAAATACTTTTTTCAGCGAAATGCAATCGTTACGTAAGTCAAATAGCATCCACACTTGCAACTCTGCGAACGTGTCACTCACCTTGAAATTATGAAGTATACGTAACACTTTGTGATCTCACAAAATCAGAAGTGTTAAAAAAGCGTGTAACCTGATTTTGCGTACACGCGAATAACGATATTGTCACAAACAGAAATTTATCGATATCATGGAGCCATTGCACGGGAAATACTAGCGAGTACAAAATAAGTTGACATTCCTTTTAAAGTAACTTCGGCAAATGCTCGCTAATAACGTGTTGTTCAAATAATGGGTTTTTCCGCTCAACACGCTATCTAATACTTTATGGTTCATCGTAATATATCGTTAAATATAAATATTCGAGACTCTTTAAATTCGTATACAATAGCCTGTTCCTAGGTATATCAGTATGTTGGTACGCTTTAGAAAAAGGCACATGATCAAACCGAAACATTAGAGGGAATTACGAGCGATAAAAAGGAATGGTAATGTGAATAATGAGCAGCGAGACAAAAGTGCTACGCCCTCTGAGGAAATAATGAATATTTAAAATATAAACGAAAGTAAAAGTATACTTACTACCTTCTATCGTCATTCAAGTATCTACCGGTTTACGTCGCCATGTTATGTTACGGCTGATAACATTTTAATTTCGTTACAAAATAAAATAAAGATACCGTGAAGATAAATTGCATTGAGAGGTCAATAATCTCTCAAGTGTTTGACAAATTGCCAATTTTTCACTCGCTTCTTACCTTTAGCATATCAAATTTTTCGCTGTGTTTTTGAGACCAAGCAAAATGACCCACTAGCAATAGACGCTATACACACCTATGGAAACGAAAAGTGAAAGGAGCATGGATGTATGTACATATGTCCGAGAGTGAACAACAATGTGGAGGACCCCACGCTCCCTTCGGGGAGAAAGTATTTTCTCGTAGCCACGAGTACGAAATTCATGCCCTCGACCTACCTTCCTAAAAAAAGTTTCTTTATCTTGCGACAACACTGTACCAGTTTTCGTACGCGGACAAACAACCCTGCCTCGGGGGTTCATTGTATGAAAAATCCAAGAGCCAATTGAGAATTTTAACTCTTTCATTTGGGTAAATTGGTGTTTTATAATGCAGCTACTTTAATAGCTTTTAGATCGTTCTCTATTTGTAGACGTTGATAAATGTAATCAATGTGATATTGATTACACACGGACAATATTAATACACATCTGCGTATTAACCAGAGCTTTAATCAACGACTAAATCAGCCGTTACATTGATACTCGTTCATTTGTCGTCCGAATCCCGTTTCCCATGTTGATTGTTAACTTTTAACAATGGTAAAAAGACATTGCGCAACGTTCATCTTATACGTTTTAAGAAGCTCAAAGTACTTTCTATCTATTTCGCGTTCAACAAGAATAGAGCTTTCTCATTGCGTAAAAACAACGATGACACTGTACAGTTTTGCGCTTGTAAAAATCGTTTGCTCAGACAAACAATTTCTATGTGCGAAAGAGGTATCAACATTTGATAACAGACGCTCGGGTAGAATGAATCGTTACCGTGATAAACTGCACTCGGGTTACTAAATGAACGTAGACAATTACAAGGTGCGAAAGCCATTTGATAACGAAGTAAATAATTTATCAATTAATTCTGCTCAAGTAACTATGTACGATTAATTGATCGACAGATCTCTTTCGATGTCAAAGATACTTTTTTCCCTTTTGATTTTAATAACCTACGTATATTTATCTATAACCCAGCGAAATAATATTGCATCACCATCAAGTTTTGCATTATTTATAATTTCTTGTTCTTGTAATTTGTAAGTTCTACGTTCGTTAACATTGTGCCGATAACCATAAGCTCGAAGTTACATTCGTAATTATTTTTTAACCGCCGCTGTCACCGACGATTTTTTAAAGCCGGTAATTATCCGTTGGCGTAAATCACCGTTATCAATCACTGAATTTTCACCAACCGGGAAGATGAAAAATTTATTGCTTGTTGCAATGGCACAGCGTCGTTAAAGGTTATTTTATTCAATAAAAATATAACACGCCCGAAGCACTCGTCAATTTCGTTATAATCCTCTACCAATAATTTCGTTAAATAAGAGTATACGTAAATCGATTATAATCATAACTCTCAACTAATCGACGTTTGAAATTCGTAGATTTGTCAATAGCGGGACAGCTTTATTGCTAATACTGGCACTGGTAGATGCATTGCAATATCAACCGGTGGATATTTACGTTAGAACTTCCGAAGAGTGTGCTTTGATCCTCGATGGCCCAGGACGCAGCAGCCTCTACGATTACACTTATAATTTGCTGCGAGCTTCTGTGTGAGTATATACATGACTATATACAGTTTTGCGCAACCAAAATACCACACGATTCAATACTCAGTTTGAGACGGACGATTTTAAGATTTATGCGGTTTATTTTTGCAAGAAAATAAGTGCATTAGAGAAAATTGACATTTAGACATGCAGACTCGATAATACTTAAAATGCTCCCGTTACAACGTGTAAAATGTTAAGTTTAACGTATTTGTCAAGAACGCAAAAAATAGACGATTCTTCCAATCCTTTGAGCTTATGCAAAAAATAGTTTACGTAACTTTGTGCAGCGAGTGCATTTATGAATATTATTTTATTTTCTATACATATTTTCTCGAAAACTTCTCCTAGAGTTTTAAAGCCAATAATGTATATCTCTGTTGCGAAATTGTTGTTTGCTGTTCGGAAACGTATAATAAAGATAAAAGTCTTGTCGACAGTTTGATTTAATTTAGAAAAAAACACAGAATTGCGATGAACCTGGTATATAATCATAGAAGCGTCGCCCTCGATTACGAAAACGTACTTTGAAATTTCACAACAATGAAAATAAAATCTCGTTCTTTTTCTTTTACCATCCATACGATTTAGCCCGGCATCGCACGAAGCGCAAACTTGCATCACTTATGACGCCGTCAATCGAGCCTTCATCGAAGCCTCCAAGCGAATTCGTGAGTTTCTCTTACGCATTATTTAATAATAGTGCACGTCGTACCGATATAACATACATATGTACTATTTTAATCCAACCGGCCAAACAAATCAAGCACTTTCGTTTGAAACATTTCCTAAATTACCTCTGCATGATGCATTTTTTCGAGTGTCGTTCGATCGATCATGTGCCAATATTGAATTACAGATGTAACCGTTCCCAAAGACGGACAATGGAAAGCCGAATACCTTGCCAGCGTAGGGGAACTACTTTTAGATATTTCGACGAATCTTGCTCATACGTAAGTGATGCAAAAATCAATATTTCCGAACAATAAAAGTCTCTTGTGCAAAAATAAATACACATGAATTGACTTTCAGGTATGGTTTGACGGTGGAGCAAGTAGAAAAAAGTTTGCCTCTCATTGACACGTCGAAAACGTTTATTCGCGATGTATGTCCGGAATACTTGAACAATATTGAGTGCAGACCTGGCAAGTATCGTCGATTTGATGGACTTTGTACCAACTTGGAAAATCCAACCTGGGGCGCAAGCTCTACGCCATTCGTCAGGTAATCTATCAATCTAGAATTGAACTTTTACATCCTTATTTATACTTTCTAAAACGTACATATATATTACATATATCGTAATAGCAGTACCTGAACAAGCAAACTCAGTCATTTTGGAAACGATCAATGAAACGTTCTTTCAAGATCATTTTCCGATTTCACGTTACGTTGTTGAAATAAATAGCTCTATTTAAAGGGCAGTAATGCGTTTCGATCGACCACAGTAACATCGCAAACTACAGCAAAATTTATTAAGTAAAAAATACTTTCATCGATTATCTTATTCTTTTGTTTTTTTTTACGTCTATACCTTCGTTCTCGACGGCTTTTGAATTTCACGGGAACCGATCGCCGGAGCGATTCGATAAGTTGCGTACGTTCTATTATCTCCGCTTTTACTTTTCTTTACAACGGGGTCATGTACGCGAATCCTTTTACACTTCAGCTATGGTACTGATTATACAGTCGTTGAATTCTAAAAAAACGAATTGCTGCCAAAACAACGTTTATTGCGTGTGTTTGATGTTTATCGCGCACATTGCTGGTGAAAGCATTTTGCCTCGGACTAATTGTTCGTTTTATTAGCTCAAAGATGTGCGTAAACGTTCTGAAAAATGATTATTCAATCTTCGTCGTACAGATTGTTGAGCCCACATTTTGCAGACGGCATAAACGCACCGAAGATTTCAGTGACGGGCGGTGACTTACCGTTAGCCCGTGTGGTTTCAAGGACCATGCATCCCGACGATGGCTTTCACGACCACGCGGGCACAGTTATGGTGATTGCATGGGGTCAATTTATGGACCACGATTACACGCTCACTGCGACTCCCCTTGGTAAACTTTTTTGTTCCTATTAATTACATTTTTATTGTTGATACTAGCCTAAGTCACCCCGTATTCTCGCGAATCGGTGAATCAATACAGAGATCTTATCGATAGATCCAGCAGTACTACGAAACCAACTATCTGCTCTCGAATCCCCATTCAACTATCGAGTGAACTGATTTACATTGACGTACACTTGGAAAATAAACATGATAAATGAAATATATCAAGGTAGAGCAGACTTTTTTTATTGCCGATTTTTTAGTGCGTGCAAAGTTCTTTGTCTTGCTTGTATAAATAACTTTTACCGCGGGGCTGAAAAATCTCAAATGAAATATTGTATTTAAAAATTTTCGGTAACTCGTTTCTCGACTTGATAATGCTCTTTTGAATCCGCTCAATACTTGTGCGATATCGATCAAATCTGTTTCTCTCTTTTACATTTGAAATCATCGCAGCGTGATACTGACGTCGGAGTGACGAAACAAAATCGCCCATAGTGTTCTTGAGACAGTTCGAATTAATAACTCACACAATGCCTTGGATAATATCGTAATGCCATTCGCTTGAAGTTGTCACTGATTAATTGCCAGATCCAAGAAATCGGAATGACCCGGAGGAATGCTGCAATCGTCCGCCCGAGGAAAAAAATCCATACTGTAATGAAATCATTATTCCCGAGGATGACTACTTCTATCGTTTGTTCAATGTGCGTTGTCAGGACTTTGTGCGCGCTTTCCCAGCTGTTAGGCCTAACTGCCGCCTTGGCAGTCGTGTGCCCTTCAATCTTCTTACTGGTGTACTCGATGGCAATACTGTTTATGGAATCAGCGATGCTTTTGCCAAGTATGAAAGTTGTCTTTTAAATATTTGTTTTGTTCAGACCGTTATGAAACAAAATCAATTAGTTTCGGTTTATTTTATTTTTCAAGCGTTATAAAATTTAGTATGGTACAAAACTGCTGTTCATTTCATTTGCATTTCCAGTTAAATGCTAGATATCGAACTATTTCTTCGTACGCGGGGAATTTTCTTACGCTTCTATCGACATTTTTCAAAGCGGTACATAATCATTCAGTTTTTGTTCAAGTCGTCTAACGTTCTTTCATTGACGCGCGGTGACATACGATTATAGTTGGTCTTGAAGTCCCTCCATTGCCTGAAAACGACCATCCATTCTATTGCAATTTTTGTCAGTAAGCCGATTGTAGCATCATTATCGTTCACAATTCATATTCAAGAGGCAAAAAAGGAAAAGTTCGATAATCATACGTAGCCGTTTCTAATTCAACAGTAAACTGCGAAGTGGTTACGCCGGTTTGTTGAAAATGAACCCCGTGTTCGAAGAATATGGACTAAAAGACTTGTTACCGCTAAAACTCGACATCCCAGACGAGGGTTGCACTCGTCCGAACCGCTCCATGTACTGCTTCGAAGCCGGTAAGCCACCGCCGTCGAATATACAAAATTGCTTAAGATATACAAATGCAAATTGTTGCACTTGATGGTATTTTTGAATGTTCAAGGCGAAATCAGAGTGAACGAGCAACTAGTGTTGACTTGCATGCATACGCTGATGGCTCGCGAACACAACAGGTTAGCCAAAGCTCTCGCTCGGGTGAACCCGCACTGGGACGACGAAACTCTCTTCCAAGAGGCCAGACGTATTAACGTCGCCGAGATCCAGCATATTACCTACAACGAGTTTTTGCCTATTTTGCTCGGCAAGGACATCATGGAGAAGTTCGGTCTCACTTTGAACAAGGAGGTATGCGTTTATATACGTTCTATTTGGCATTCCAAATGCTTTACTTCGTTACTTTCAGCAATGTGCTGATCACAGCAGCGTACACACACTCACACAGAGTATTGAATATGATTATCTCTGTAAAAAATTGTCTTACATTTCAATGAAAGTGGAACTCAAATAGTGATTGTTGAATAACAGGGATACTGGGATGGATACGATTCAAACGTCGATCCCGGAGTCATTGATGCCTTTGCAGCAGCAGCTTTTCGATTTGGACATTCGTTATTACCTACCGCAGTCGAGAGATGGAGCAAAGCGCATAAATTCATCGGTAAACGCTCAAAGTTACTTATAGTCTCATCATTGAATCAAACATGCGTACTGAAAGAATATATACATATTTGCACAGCGTCGAAGCGGTTGTCCGATCTGATCAGGAGGCCGTTCGATTTGTACAGAGCCGGCGTCTTTGACGAATATCTCATGGGTCTGGCTAATCAAGTAGCCCAGGCTATGGATGACTCCATCACACAAGAGGTTTATATATTACACATCGATCTACTTTTAGTGCAATTACGAAAAGTCTATGATTCGTTTGATATTATTCGGAATCTCAATTTATTTCACAACGATTGCAAATGATTAAGGCAATCCACGTGAAACGGCTATTGCACTCTCAGAGTATGTCTCAAAGGTCGCGACAATTAAACTAATGGAGTTGAGTGCGCGAGAGTTCTGAGATGTGCTAACGAGGCGGGTGCGTGCACCGAGTATAGCGTACTGCGTATATCGTGCAGTGCAACGCGCCGCAAAATAATTAACGATATATACGTACGCTCTCTTCGCTCTCCTTCTAACTGGTCTCCGTATCGTAGGTGACCAACCACCTTTTCAAGAAGGCAGGTGCCAAGTTCGGCATGGACCTCGTCTCATTCAACATGCAGCGCGGCCGCGAGTTCGGCATTCCCGGATACATGGAATTCAGGTTCGTTTGGCTGCTTGTGGGACCCTCTTGTTATTTTGTATGCGCGCGCGCGAATGCGCAACTTTTGACTCGTGTCGGTCTATCTTTCTCTTTTGCTTTCGACATTCGCATCCGAGGCGTGTGCTGCACGTTTTCTTATATGCACACCAATTCCGTTTTAGGAAATTCTGCGGACTGCCTTCGGCGAACACCTTCGAGGAGATGTATGGCTCGATGCCTAACGAGACTATCCAACGATATCAATCCATTTTTGAGTGAGTTGCATTTTTTTTGTAAATTGCACGTTCAATCGGACAAGTACGCAAGCAACGTTTATTCAATTTTGTTTTAATTTTGCACGTTGTGATTACTCTGTGCCTAATGTTACGACTGTTGGGTTTTTCAAAATATTTTTCAACGGCCGAGAGTAACTTTGAATTGTCGGTTCGTTTCAGAATTCAATTATTTTTACCGATATTGCAAACTTTTAGGCATCCTGCGGATATTGATCTTTGGTCGGGTGGTGTATCCGAAAGACCTTTACCTGGAAGTATGTTGGGACCGACTTTTGCTTGTGTTATAGCTACTCAATTCAGCAATTCTAGAAGAGGTGATCGGTTTTGGTATGAACTTCCCAATCAACCATCCACTTTCACACCTGGTTTGTTCAATTTCTGGCTTATCGAGATACAAGTCGAAATCATACATCAATGAGACATGTTACAATGATTTGATTACTTTCAGAGCAATTACAAGAACTTAGAAAATCACATTTATCAAGAGTTATTTGCGACAATACTGATTTGATCGACACTATTCAGCTTTTCCCTATGGTTTTACCCGATTATCAAGTGTGAGTCTATTGTAAATCCATGCATGTATTACAGATTTTTTAAATATTTTTCTGTTATAACTATTTGATAACTTTTATACAGTAACCCACGTGTACCATGTAAGAGCGGAGTTCTTCCAAGCATTGACTTGACAAAATGGGCGGAATATCCTGAGAAACCAGCTTACGCTCAATCGTACGATTTTACGGGGCAGTTCGTGAAGTGAAATACAATTGCATCGTCAAATTACTGATCAAATATTCAAATGTTTCGGTAACAATGAATCGAATCAAAAATATCACCTATAAACAATTTTGAGAGCTATTTTTGAATATTCATGTTCGACTCGTTTTTTTTTTTAAATTACTTTATTTGTTCGTTTGTATGATTATTCATGAACGTTTTATTTGGGTAAGGATGAAAATGAACGTTAACGTTTAAAAAATTGACATGCATAGATTTTAGAATTAGCCGAGTATATGACGAAGTGAACAATTCCAAGTTTCACGCGATAAACGAAGGGATACTGAAAAAACAATTTAATATTTATTTTCGTATCTATTACTGAATACTCTTAATTGAGCGGGTAAAATCAACAGAAACAAAATGTTTAAGGCAATAGTTAATACTTGTTCAGTATCCATTGATCAATAAAAATTGACTTTTTTTTCTTCAAAAGTACAGTAAAGAAATGGTAGATAATATCGAAAATATTGTACGTTTTATAAGAATATTCAAATATAAACCTCGATACTGTATTTGCTCTCGATGAAGCAGTCGCAGTACAATAATGTAAGTTTGATATATCTAAAGGTTTATATTTTACCGATTTTATATCAATACGTTTCAACTGGTAAAATATAAATCAGAATTAAAATAATTTTATATCGTTAATTTAAGTTTGTTTAATGCATCAAAAGTACCGACAACTTCTCAGTGCCATCGAACTAGACGTAATGAGGCACTTGATGTGTTATTAATGAAAATTGTGTATGTTGTACAGTTATTTTTAATTTATAAGTCAATTTAAACCCAGGCATCTCTATTTCTCCCTCATGATTCTATGTATTATGCGAAATTGTTGAATATTTTCACATCATATCTATGTAAATTGTTTAGAATTTATTTAGTATCTATAAATTGACGTCTTTGTGGGATTTTTCGTAGGCATTTCCGTGTACTTCTCGTAATTTGTGACAATTACAAACCATTACATCGAATAGACATATCTAATATAATCAATTCTATGCGTTTTATTCATAATTGAGTACCTATTCATAACTTTACTACCCGTTACGAATTAAATAATTAAACAAGCAAATAACGATTATTGTTATTTCGATATCTTCTTTAATAGAGTAATACTGTTTGATCCGATTTTATAGAAACGCAGACGTTCATTTCCTAGTGGATATATCGACTCCAATTGAATCAGTGTAAAAGGAATCGCTGCTGGAGCTTATTACTTGATGTACAATGAATTTACCCTTAACGGACAAAACCTATATAAAGCCGCCGAAGCGCTGTGTCCACTATCATTCGTAACTTAGAAAGAGTCGGTGGCTGATAGTGTTTTTATCGCATATATTCGGTTAATATTCTATTATTCTGCTTCCGGTGAGTCCAAAATTTAAATAATTTGTTTTTACGACGAACACGTACGTGTAAATCACAGGTCATTCAAATTGAGCATAACCGAAGTAAGAGATTCTTATAAGTTTATTATCCTTCCTTTTGTATTTTACAAAATTCAAATACTAGACAATTAACGAATATATACTGCTATCTGGTAAATTTGGAACAACAAGTTTTCTTTCGTCAATTTGCATTTAAAACCATCAATAATCAGCAGGCATTAGATCATACACTTTAAAATTATTATCGTTAACTTCTTTACATAGCGGGTATCCAAAATCGTTTCTTTGGGATATTTGGGTCCAAATCAATTGCATTTCTATTGTATCACTTTATGTATAATTGTTATTTGTATATGATGCAGAAATGTTTTCAGCAAAACTTTTATTAGTCGTCTTGCTTCTTAACTGTGCCGTGTACTCTACTAATGCGACCGTTTATCCATCGATAGGTATACCAACAAATATACGCATACGCTTCTTAAGTAAATGATCGTATTAAAATGTTCCTTGAATGTATCACAGGTACCTGTTTCCGCAATTGTTCGCAATGCAAGAAATTTTTAGGAATTTACTTTGATGTTCAACTGTGTGATGAATATTGCGTCAAGTTTAAAGGAAAACTGACTCCAGATGTTGAAGATTCTGATACTTTAGCACCATTTATAACCAACTTGAATGAGATTCAATAAGATACAAAAACATTCCAATATAGTTGCATTTTTATTCAGTATTTATTTTCACGCTATCAAAATTGGTATTACTTAATTTTATAGATTAATCACTATGAAGTAGTTTGTACAAAATACAAGTCACTAAATCTATACAAATACATTATTGTATAATTGATATATCAAATTCACGTTATAGTTAATGGTGAACCACATTCTGATATGACAGACAGCGTTTGCTTAAATTCAAGTTGTTGTATCTGTAACAATAAATAATAGCATTTATTAAATAAATACTTCGCATGTGTTATTGCATTTATTAAACGTCCTATAATACCGTTCTCGAAAAAAAAGAATCGGTGATCCAATTGTGTTTTGAGTCACGTATGAAAATGGAAAACTTGGTAGAAAAACCGATAACGATTAAATACTCACTTTTTGTCTCAGTGCTTTTTCGTTAATAGCAGCTTTTGCAAGTAAATCTTTTACTTTTGATAAAAGTTCTGACTTGCGACTGAGTTGCTCTCTTAATAATGCTGCTTCATTCGATTTTTCCTCCATTAGTACAATTTTCTTTTCCGCTAATTCTAATTCGGTTTCTAAAGATATAATTTTCTTCAAAGCTTCCTCGTGCTCCTCTCGCAAACATATACAATTGCATTGCAAATCCATATCATGGACACTTGAGGTAGCCGATATTCGTAATTTTCTGTTTTCAATTTGCAATTTCTCGACCAAGTTTTTCAACGTAACTACTGTTCTTTCGAGTTCAGACTTTGTTCTCTGCGTGCCATCTCGCTTAGGTATTGCAGTCGAGTAATTCATCTCCATCGATTTCTCAGATTTTAAAAGTTCGATGTACCTAATTTGATTTTGTAAAAAAAGTTTATTCGAGCTATTATAGAAAAAACGTAACGCGATTGAATCCGTACCGTTCTAAATGTTGAATTTTATCTTGATACCGAGGAGTATTGACGTTAGCTCTTTCGAGTTTTAGACGAAGTTCAAAACTTTCGGCCTCTAATCGTAAATTTTCTTTTTCTAACATTTCGATAAGTTCTTTTAACCTTCTAATTTCATCGTTGACACAATCATCATCCTGTAAGGAAAGTTGGCATCACGCAAATTGTTGAAAGGCTGTATCGTAACGTACATTATACGTTCCATTACTTTGTTTCTAAAGCATCCATTTGCAATAATCGTTGTTTATTACTTAGTTTAACGAGAAAGCGAGAATTAGTAGAAACTTATTGGTAGTTTAGTGGATTAATAACGACAACTAGTAGTAGTTAAAATAGATTTTAGGCGTTTTTAATACGAGCCATGCACTAGAGCTTTGATAGAAGCGTTTACATAAAATGATCTACAGTTGAAAAACAAGCCAAATGTAGCATAAACATTGATGTCAAGCAAATTACCGAAGTACTTCAAGCCTAAAAAAATACGATCACGCAATAGAAAAGATTATGTAGCGCGATATTCGTGATCCGCATTCCAGCACAAACGACAAACCTCGAAAGCGACCGATGCAGGTCTCTTTTTTTCGTCACTCTTCGCGTTATCCTGACTGCTTAAGCGGCCGACGAGTTCTTTCACGCGGTCTCGGAGCTCCTGACATTCTCGTTGCAATTCCTCCACCAAGGCATCGTTACTTTGCGTGGCATCAGTCGTCGGGGTCCATACTGGCATTGGGACGCTTTCGCTTCTGAACTTTCCTCTTAAGTACCACTTTTCTCGCTCCATGCACACTATAAGACTCCGTAGTTTTTCGTAATTGTTCTGTAACCTTTGACATTCATCCGATTTCTCTTTTAATTTATCTTTTAATCTTTCGGCTGTCTGTTGCCACTTTTTCAATTTCTCCCATAATCCCAAATCTTCCGCAGTCTAGCGTGCAACGATAATCCATAATAAGTACCCTCTCTTCTACTTCGATAAATGTTAAATGTACACATTTAATTAATATCAAATGTACCTTTGCCCTCTTTGCTCGCTGAGCTACATAATGACGACCCAATAACTCCTTAGTTTCGTGCAATTCTTCCTCGAGTTCTTTCGCTTTTTTCTCGAGATACATTTCACGTCTAGATGCCTTTTTCTCTTGCGCTTTCACAGCCATATACCTGTAACATTACGTAACGTGACCAGAAAAACATACATGTATGTATATCTAGACGCATTCCAGTTGTCAAAATAAAGACAAAATAAACACAGTCGTGCGTTTTATTTAAAAATTGGTACGTTAACAGACCTTTTACTTAGTTCTTGCTTCAATCCAGCAATCTCACTCTTGTACGATTTTTCTTTGTCCACGGCACTATGCAGCTGCTTTCGTAAATTCTCTACTTGGGAATGTAATTGCTCCAACTCGTACATTCTCGATTCTTCAACACGATACGTCGAGGACAATTGTTGAGATGTAACAGCGGCTCGTTCTTCGAGTTCATTCTGCACAGATATCAACGGTTATCGGTTACGTTTACATTGCCGTACGCAAACGCAAACAAGTCGTTCGAGTAAACCTTTCGATCTCACCTCGATTTCGTCAGCTAAGCGATTATCTTTGATTTGTAGGACTTTCATTATCGACATCACTTCGGATGAAGGAGCGCGACGATTTTCGGACAACAGACGTCTCAGTTCCTCTATCTCGCGTTGTCTTTTGTTTAGTTCTTTGCGATAACTGTCAATCTCTTCGTTGTGCTGCTCTTCCAATCTGTATTAAAATTATTTATACCATTTTTTTCGAGTACTTTCATCGATAGAATTTACGCGAAGGAAAATTCAATGTTTTTCAAACGAAATTCGCATACTGTAGATAAGTCAGACGTCTATCTTTGATGTAGAATGTAAAAGTGCCTTTTTTTCATAAAACAGACATTTCACTTTAGAAAATGCATGAATATTTTATGAACGAACCTTTGCCTCGTGCTATCCATATGCCTCAGTCTATCCTCGGCCAATCGATGCCACCTCTCAGCCAGTTCGTGGCTTATGCTTAGCTCGGTCTCAAGCCTGCAAATTTTCTCCCGCAGGGTCGACATCTCTTCTATCCTTCCCTCGCTTTTCACGGCTTCTCCAAGGGATAAATCCCTTTCTGGCTGTTCCGAGATTGCAGATCTGCAAAAAGCAAGTAAAATGTTGACACTACAGACTCGTATTGCGCAACGAAGAACTTTTTACCTAAGGCTCAAGTCAACTATTTATTAATACGTTATTTTTAAACATTTTTTTTAAATCAGTCCTCGAATTATCGATTGTTCTTCAACTTAAAGATACGATATAATAATTATAAATAGTCGATCGATAGAAAAACCTTGTATGTTTAGCTTGTTAGCTGTCTAATGAATCATTACAAATCTGCACAACCATAAAAATAAAAAGTATCACGAGTAATAAATCAGTAAGAAGTGGGCCAAAAGATAAAGAGAAGAGAGAGAGGAAGAGAGTAAAACATCGTGTACTAACAGTGCGTTATCAGTAGCGAAAGCGGCCGAACGTTTGGCGGCGATCTGACTCCTGAGGCTCTTAATCTCGTCTTGCAGTCGGGCAGCAGCTTCGCTATGTTTATCGCGGTCATCCTTAAGCAAAGCCTGATATCTTGCGATCGTCTCCTCCCGCTGCGAGATGATCTTTTGCAAGCTCTTGATCGTCGACTGCAGTGCTTCCTGCCTTGTTCCACCATTACCGCTGTCCCCATCTTTCGTCGCATTGTCCGAGTGGTGTATCGCCGAGATGTTGCTACTACTGCTGGCTTTTTCCTCGAGGAGTTTTGTCAAGGCGACGATCTTTGCACGATATTCCGCTATTTGTGACTCACATTTAGACAAGCCTACCGAGCGCTCTGAGGCGAGGCTTAACGCTTGGCCTAGTTGTTCTTGAAGCAATGCGACCTTTGATACTGAAAATTCAATAGTATTGCTACTTTATTTCATCTTTATACGTTACTTCGTGAATAACGAATAATGTGTCGAATGTTTGGATGTAGCGTAGTCAGTTCGTCCGTCGTGACTACGTTTTACTACTTAAACATCAATCAAACGTTTCTCTGAGTAAAATGAAACTAAAATCGTACCTCTTGACAAATCTTCGTCTTCTTCTTCAATTACGACGTCGGTCTCGCGTTCTTGTTCCATCTTCTCAAGTTCATCTGTCTTTTTTACAAGTAGTTTGCAGCAAATCGTACACTGAGTCTCTATCGAACGCACCCTGATTTCGGTTTGCGCTGATTTTGTAAGGGATGGTGGAGTTGAGGTTTTCACCTCGCTCATTTTATCCGTTTCTGTCTCTTTATCTACACGGATGGGACATTTGGTACCCGATGACTTTTGCACTCTCCAAGCTTTTTGTATTCGACTTATTTCGGTTTCCATTAACACTAATTTGGCCTCGTAATCAGCTATATCAACATTAGCTTTTTGTACTCTTTCTTCTAATTGGCATATCTGTGATTTATACTTAGATTCCTGCTAAAATAACGACACGTGAAAAAAGTGAAAATCGATTCAGATAGAATTGTGAGATTAGAACGCACGGAAAAAGTTTGTCGAGTTTCATTTGAAAACTTTTGCACGATATCTTGAACATCGCTGCTGCCAATTCGTTGTTCTAATAAGTTTTTAAGTTCCTCGACTATTTTAAGCCTACTAGCAAGTGTCTCGTGTCGTATTTTTAAATTCTCATTTTGTTCGTTTATTTTTGAAATTAGCTCTTTAACTTCGTTCCGATCGTTATTTAACTTATTCAAATTAGTCTCGTATCGTTCCCAAGCGCTCAACGATGTTGACCCAGCGTATTGGTGTTGTAGATAGTTGATAATTTCAATATAGTCTCTGTGAAAAGTCGTTATAATGAGCAACGAATGTTAGAACAACTTTTAATTTGTTCTATTCTCGTATTTCGTGTTAAAACAAAGCTTACGTCAACGTGAACGTTACTTACCAAGACGATTCGCTCCGGAAAAATTGTGCAAAAACAAAGAAAACGCATATCTAAATAGAGAATGCAAGAGTTACCTGTAATCATCTTGTCGACACACTTTGTCGCCGATATCTTTATCGTTAATTCTCATCTCCACAAGCTCTTGGCGCATCCGTGACAATTCGTGTTCTAGAGCTTTCTTCTGCTCGCGTAGTCCAGTCTCTATGACCTTGTAGTTGGCCAATTCGAGGGAAAGTTGCGTCGTCTCCTTAATTTCTTGATTTTCGTGCGTTTCAAATTTGAGAAGTCGTTGTCGTAATTCGTTGAACTCGGCAAGCACCGTCGAATCTATAGCACGATGAACGAGTGCTTCCTCGTTCGCGATTTCTGCTGTTTTTCGCAAACATTCGTTCTCTGCTTTAAGTTCGACGATATTCGTTTCTAACTCGTAGATTACTTTTGTATCGATTTGATTTCTATTATAGTCTGGACGGATAGTTAGTTCCGAGAGTTGCTTGTGGATGGAAACTAGCTCGTTGCGAAGATCTTGCATGGCCTTGTTTTTCACGGCTTCGATGTCCCTGGCCTCTGCATCAGTGTTCGTCACGGCGAATTTGTCTTCAAAAACTGCTCGGAGACGTATACTCGACTCCAAGTATTTCGCTCTTAACTCGTTGTATACTTCGAACGGCACAAAACTGGCGAGATCTTTACGCAATGCCATCACTTGGTTTTCCAAAAGTTTTTTCTGTTTCTCAGCGTTGTTTAACAATTTTTTGTAATCGCTTTCTTGAGCAATGATCTCTTTAGCCATAGCGTAAACTTCCTCGGATTTTTTGTCAAATCCTTCGTCCTCGAGAGGCGAGGAGCCAATGGATTCAGATCGATCTTCGTCTTCGATCGCTTCGATATGTTGAATTTCATCCATATCCGCAGGCTTACCTGACGCTCGTCCAGAGTCGGCATTCTGCGAATGAACGCTTGCTATGGATTTCGGAGTCAAATTTCGCGAATAACTCGGAGACACTTTGATATCCGGACTAATATTTCCCGATGAATGTCTCGGTTGTGAACACTCGCCTTCTTCCACGCTACTAGCACGTTGATGCATGTCCGCTTGCAGTAGTAGCTGATTTTTTCTAAAATGCCAAATTATAAAAGTCTCATATTTTCGGATTACTTCCGCGAAATTCTATTGTTCTCGAACAGACCCACCTAATTTGTTGCAATTGGGTTCTTAACTCGGCGTTACTTCCCTGCAAATAATTGACTCGACCTTGTAATCGCATAGCCGGATGATACCAGCCGGCCACGTGTCTTGCGTCCAAAGCTTCAAGTAAATTTTCCAATGTCTTCGACTGTATATTGATTATACTTCTCCCTAAAATTACGACCATTTCCAAAGAATATCACAACTATTGAGTAGCAACGTTTAAAACTTAATTGAGTACCGTCTTGATTGTGGATGGAATCAAGAATCTCGTGCATCCCTTGTCGCAATGCTTCGTTTTCGTCAATAATCCACTTAACGTTCTCTTTGATTCGACGTAATTCTACGTGTTCCTTTTTCGACTCAGATCGATGGCTCAAGTCTTCGATGTGTTCACCGTCGCTTGATATGCCGTTAACCTTATGTAATTTGTGCTTCAACGATTCTTGGAGGGCAGTTTTTAGCTGTCTTATTTGAAATTTAAAATCCACATTTTCGCTTGATAATTGATCGTAACTTCTTTGCATATCTTTAATTTTATCTTCGTGTGCTCGTTGACGTTGGAGAATCAAGTTTTCTATACAAGACTCGTCTTCGTCCGTCAGCTCTAATTTCTCACTATAAACGTACAAGTTTAGTATTTGAAGATACTTAAAAACAAAAGAAGAATAAATACCGTAAAACAACGATGGCCTCTTCGTATCTCGAATTTTCCATTTCGAGTCTGTTCACCACATCCACCAAATCCTCAATGTGCTGAGTTTTCTTCTGCGTTTGATCTTTCAACTCTTTGATCTCGCAAAACGCTTCTGCTAAACTAGTGTTTTCATCTTCGTACTTATTTAATATTGCTAAAGTTTCACATAGCTTGAAGAAAAGAGGAATTCGTTATTTTTCTTCGCCATTTTTCATTTGAAATCATAAGGAATCTAACTCACTTGCTGACTTTTTACTTTGGCATCTTTTTCGGCACGCTCTAACAAACTTTCTAGTGTACTTATCCGATTAGTGGCATCTTGCATCTTTTTACTCGTCTCTATCTGATCTTTGCTGATTCGTTTCGAAGTATTTCTTCTAAAATAAAATAATTCTTTTTTCATTTACGTCCATGTTCGTGTAACTGTAAAAGTGAAACTGCATGCTAATGATACTAACGTTTTCCCATCAGACTTGAATTTCTCAATGAGCTGGCTACTTTCGTTTATTTCAACCACTGCCTCGGCAAGCTTAATTTGCAGTTCGGCTATTATCTCGTCACGACGGTCGATGTCTTGGATCAATCGGTCGATCTCTACGTGGCCCTTTTCATCCGGTGAAACATTATCCAACCGATCGCTAGTTGCATTTATAAGATTCTCCTTGAGTTTAGCAATCATCGAGTCTTTCTCGTCTAAAATTTCCTGAAACAATTTACATGCGTAATTTTGAACGGAACTTCATATTTTCAGTTTAAGCCAATAAATGATAAAATATAACACAAACAACGTGAAACGTTTAATTCTAATCCTATTTTCTAAATAAATTTATGATTGCGTTACCTTCCACTCTACTAGTCTGGCTTCGACCGCTGAACCGAATTCTTCGATAATAGCATCCCTTTCAGCTCGTTCATTAGCCATTTCCTCTATTTGAGAAATAAGAAGAGCATTTTCTTGTTCAAGTTCGGCTAATCGATCTGTAGACATTTTAAGAGCAAATAATAATAAGACAAATGTTTGTTAAACCTTTTCATAAGGCCCATTGGAGTACAAATTTACCTTTGATCGATAGATTTTCACGTTTAACAGTATTCATTTCCATACTCATAGAATCCATTCTTTCCACGGCATCTTTCATTTCCGCCGTCAAAAATTGCAACTTTCCCTTCAATTGCGCATTAATATGTTCCATGTTCTGTAAAACGATTTAAGCTATAAACTTAAAAAACAACTGTTTGCTGGTAATAAAGGTTATATTTATTCATAATTAGGTTATTTCAACAGTTGGAATTATATTTTTAAACAATCTTTCGCGTAATTTCCATTTATTTGTAATGTTCACTTTTATAAAAATAAGTAGCAACTCACGCTCGTCTCTGGAACAAATTTGTTTTTCTTTGATTCTTTACTTCTTCTTATAGGGCTTTCCATTTTCAAAATCAATTAACGTTTACACACACAATAGCAAAGATTCGTAGATTGTAAAAGTGATTAAAATAACGTTATCCCAGTCGTTGTCAGTATACTACGTAGAAGCTTAACGATGGATATAAAAATACTCTGCAAATAAAAGTGTTAATTCGCAAAATACAAATTGTACATTGTGAATTGAAAGAAAAATGTTTAGCATTCGAACCGTTGCGATTGGAAACGGCTTTGTTGCAGATTCTAACACGACGGATAACTGTATCGAATGTAGAAGTCTATATGCACCGTCGTTGTTTGCGTGACTACGCCGATTGGCTTTTTGATCGATTATTCACGACTCGGCAAAGCCTCTAGTATTTGCGTTCATTTGACGATTGACATGATCGCAAATAAATCCTGAATATATACATAGATGTGCGTGAAAATAGTTTAATCCGATAATTATTGCTTCTATTTGGCTCAGCAAAAATAGTTTTGCTGAGCCGTGAGTTTTTTATTCGAATAGCACGAAAGTTAACGTTGCAAAGTATGTGTTTACTTTATACTGATTTGACTCGGAAAAGAGTGACGCGATCTATTCGTAATATTTTCGACTTTGACAATGTATACGCGTTCCTACAAAGTATTGTAAATCTCGAGATATTTGATTAATCGATCAACTAAGGATATACCTGTAATTAAATGAACTTGTGTTTAATAAATATTTATTAAACATAGTTCCGTTAATTCCGTATACTTTTCATATAATATTAATCAACAAATTAAAATATAACGATAAAGTTAATCAATTTATGACGATCGCAATCAACGTATTCGTCATAATGAATCATTTTAATTGTTGACCCATTCAGCTTTCTCAGTGCACGGTCATTCCTTATTTAAAAACAGGTGCAATAAGTTAAAATAACCACATACCGTATGATATCGTAATTTCTAGCGATAAATACCATTTTGCGGTAAATTTCTTTATTTTTCAAACGAGTCCTCAAAAATCAATGCCAGCAGCATACGCATCTTAGGAAACTAAAGAAATTAATGGCAAAACTTAAAAAAAAGCTCCAAGCTAGATTCTCGTTGTTAATGTTATGCTTTTATTTTATCCTTAGCGACGTACTCATTATAGCAGTACGTTTAAGGGGATTCAAGTAACGCTTTACCTAGTTGGAACACGAAAGCGAGACAGAAAACGATTTTGCCGTTGGCACGAGTGAGAAATGAAATATACATACATAGTAAATTTGCATTGTGGCGACATCTGACGAACATTTGTTGCTACGTGTGTCACTTCGGATGAGGTTAGTCATCTTTTGGACTGTTTATATACATCAACATAGTTGGGCATGCTGCGTTTTACGAGTGTAACAATTTAATTAACGTTCATTTATTACTCGACTGCCGTGAATAGGGCAAGGACCAGTTTCAAAAAAGTACAAGTCTTATATGATGCATTCAATTTTCACGAACACATTAGTGTTAAAACATATTTTTCATAATCAACTTTCGTTTGAGTGCAAATAAACAAAGCTTTTTTTCGATTGTGATTACAGCCATGGATGATACAAAAAACGACACGAAGATAGATTTGATTGTGTCTGGGTCAGAAATGTTTGTTTGGAATGCAGATGGTAATTATTTAACTATTCAACTATATAAGTTTTACGTAATTATCGATAACATTGTTAACAATAATACACGTAATGATACTTTAAAGATTGGCTCAAATTAAGACAAGAATACAGAATATTGGGTGACTGTATTGGTTGCATTGCTAAAAAACCAAGACAAGATATTTTTCTTGGCCTCCCAATGCTCTTGCATCCTGAAGAAGTCAAACTTTTGTTAGACAAGGATGTAGTACGATTGATTCAACGTCCTATATTGAAAGAAATTCCAAGTGAATCGTTGAAAAAAAAGTTTGAGGAATTTAGAAATAAGTTATTTGTAGAGCAGCAACAATGTTTAATTGAACAACGAAAATGTCAAGTATGATTTAAATACTACAATTGACAAATGTGTAAACCAAATCAAATAAATATTTTATGATTGTACGTAGGTAAATGCTGTGATGGACAATATTGTTGAGGGTAAAAAGAGAAAACTTTTAGGTTTACACACCAGAAAGAAAAAGTTGAGAAAACCACTCGACGAACAAACACAAAAAATATTAGACAATATAGAAATTAACAGAGAAGCGTTAATGGAAGAAGAATTGGCTAAATTGCCAAAATTAGACAAAAATGACGCATTAATACAAACTCACACAGGTATTAACAACTTATTTAAAGTTAGATACAGAATCAAAATAAACAAAGTATATTTAAGGAAAATGATTGTTCTTTTCAGCATATCCATGGCATACTGGATCGATCAAAGTCGAAAATTGGAATTATCCTGCTACTAAAGAAGAACTATTCAGGTATAAAGTATTTAAAGATATTTGGGAACAAGGTTATTTTGTAACCACTGGACAAAAGTTTGGCTGTGATTTTTTAGCATATCCAGGTAATTGAAACTATTTTTATTTAAATAATTACAAAGGATTTTTAAAATCTGATGATCTAAAAAATGTACGTGTCCTCAGGTGATCCAATAATGTTTCATTCTCAATTCTTAATTCATTGTAAAATTAGAAATGAAGAAATATCTGTGCCAGAACTTATAGCATTTAGTCGTATAGGTAGTCATGTAAGAAAAACTTTAGTTTTTGCTACTTTATCAAAAGATGGTGAAAATATTGAATACTTCTCTACCAGATGGGTGGACTCGTCAATGGGAGATTTGTAGATATTTTGTACAGACTAAATATTTATTAAACATAGAGAATACATATATAAGATTAGACAATATAACCTTAAGGCCTGTTTTATATTTTATTCACTAATTTGAATCGATTGTGTTGAGATTCTGGAATTATATTCCAATGTTTTTTGTAAATTATTTGTCCTTGTCTGTCGCCATAATTCTTTTTAATCCACGTATGCTCCCAGTTTGGATCAATTTGCTCACATGTTACAACTACTTTACCACTTTTTAACGCAAACAAGGTTCCATTTTTTCCAAATCCAACCTGTGATTAAATGAACTTGTGTTTAACGCGTATCAATGTCTATATAAACAAATACAAAAACGTTACTCACATTAAGACCAGGATGCCAACGTGTTTTGTTTTGAGTAGCTAAGATAGTTCCTTCCGTAACGTAATGGCCATCCTGCTTTTTCCATCCTCTATGTTTTGGTCTAGCGTTTCCAGCATTTCTATTTCCAGCACCAGCCGTTTTTTTGGCAGCGTGTCGACAAGGCACTGAATAAAGGATATAGTACCACTCATGACGATATATTAAGTTTTTATTATCTATTGGGACTAACCAGTCAAATAACCTATTCTACCGATTTCGATAAAAAGCTTACAAACCTGAGAGAGCAGTGGTAGCTTTAATTAGAGATGCACTCGGACTAGCAAAACATTTTGCTGTTAAATTTGCTAGCGTTGACATGTTGAACACGTGTTATTGGAACGGCAATAACTTTATTTGTTTTTTTACTTGAACATACCGAGAGCTGGCGTAAATGATCTAGCAGAGGATCTGCTTTAGCAGAAGACTTTTGGTTGCGCAGTACCGCTAGTAGTGTTACTCTCGAATACTAGATGGCGGGAATATCGAAATAAAAATCCAGTAAAATTTTCCCAAAGAACGCACCTGCGTAAATAAAGAAATACAACGTGTATAAACCTGGTATCGGTTTTTTAAATATATTTTTTTTAAAAGATCAGCATTGATTTGTAGCATTGGCAAAATGATTGCAATCTAAAATAGTTCCTTTAGAATTTCCACCGACTCACAGAGTGTCTTAATGGTTTCGATACGTAGAATTGTTCCGTTGAATACATACGGATTCTGTTGTATAAGAGCATAGCTAGCTAAGCAAAGCGATAAAAAGGGATGGTTAAATATTCAAATACCAAATACGGACTTAAGTAATAAATCGAAGCTTGAATTTTATCTAGAACCATTCAAGAATTGAACGATGCCTGGCGAAACTGAACGAGTTTCTTATTTAAATTCATAAATAATAGCAAATGGCTCTTTATTTAGATTCAACACAGTAAAAACCTAGCAAATCAAACATATATTCGGCAAATGCGAGCTGCTGTGCACACCAAGAACGAGAGTACTTAAAAATCTCTGTAAGCATATTGAATATGTTGCTTTTCCAATCGTCTCACCTCTTTCAACTATGCGTATACTATACTTGAATTGATATCTCGTTACAAATATTTATTATCATTATCGTTATGATTTCTCGAGTAATTTGTATCGTCTGTAAATTTATAATACTATATACGTATAATTGTATTTAATGATTCTGTATTAATATTGATAACTTAGTAAGCTGATATTTTCTTTACTCCAAGTATTATGATGTATCGCTTAATGAAGCCATGTAATTGAATCTGTAATTCGTCGCACCTTAATTGGCGCTGCTGTACTGACATTGTGGGCTTATAAACTTGTAAAAAGATCCTACCAATAAAAATAGTAGTTTATTATATCGATAAAAGTCTTGTCATCAATTGACCAACTACTAATTATGCATAATCAGAAAACGTAACATGAATATTTTTATTTCCTTGTTAAATAATTAATTTGAATATTTCGCAAGACTTTTAATAATTGTTTAAGTCACTTATAACAAGTTTCTGATACTATATGATATGTGTACTATTTAATTATACCGACTTTACAAAATCAATTCGTTGGATCGCAAAAATGACCACTTTATAATATTTCTCTAGATTGAAACAAACGAACAACGCAAAAAATAACTTCGAAACTGAGATTATTGTATCAATACTAACTTTACGATCCAATTTACGCGCATTCGTTGTTAAATGATGTACGCAATATTCTTTTTGGTGTAAATTACTCAAATAATTATTCGATATTTCGTCAAAATAAAACGTTGGTTAAGATACATAAAGTCAGTTGCACGACTGATAAATTGGTAGAAATATATGCATCGATAAGATTTCTCAATTTGTTCGGATCGTTTCAACGAGATCTTTTCAACGTACGCTTTTTCAGTAAAGATTTCAGTTCCCGAGGCCCTCTGTCTTGAGTTATTGACCTCTGTCGTCCGCGACTTCGATAGGTGAATGCACGATACCTCCTTGTGACCGCTCAGTCATCTTTAAGGTGCACTTTGCTATATTTACTCTCCAGTTCATTGAACAAAACTTTCAATTTCCCTAAATTCGCTCGTTTTTTCGTGATTTTGTCACTCAATAAATTAATCTCAAAAAAATGATCTTGACTGCAGATGGAATTGTCTTCGCCTTTTTTGAAACCTATCCCCCCTCCCCCCATCTTTCAATCCATTGTTTTGACTGTTCTGTCATCTCGGATGTAAGCTATGGATCCACGTTTCATCCACGGTTATGAATCGACGTAAAAACTCTGCTTTATTGTTGTGGAACTTGGTCAAACACTCGACTGAAATATCTTCGCGACGCTATTTTTGCTCTATTGCGAATAATTGCGGCATCCATCTTTTGCGCATAGCGTTTTCACGTCCAAATTGTTGCTTGACATACGATGTATAGCACTTTTTCAAATACATTTCTAGTCGCCGGTTATCCAATACATTTTCTGGATTTTTTGTCACCACCTCTGACGTTGTCAGCTCATTTGCTCAACCACTACGATGTTCGTCTTGGCAACTCTTACCGACTCGTTCAAACTCTAACAACCAATATTTCCACAAACGCGATCAATATTGATGGTTGCCAAACGAATACCATCGTGGTGAAACCTTAAATTTGAGCTCAATAAAGTTGGTGGTTCGTATCATGGTCGTTTTATTCAAACAATAATTACCATGTACACGTCAGTCGGGTACTTTTGGGATTGTCCTCGTAATATTGATAGAACGAATGCGACGTAAAGTGTACTTTCAATAAATCAAGGAATTATTGAAAGTTTTTGAAAGTAGTCCTACAATGTTGAATAAATACAATGCAATTAAAACCTCTAATAGTGAGATGAACTAGTTACATATATATCGCAATAAAAATTCATGCATTGACAAACGATTCAAGCACAGCTTAAACGTGTCAAGTTTATCAGAAGGATATGTTTACACAAGCTGATGATTCATATCTAATTGATATTGGGGGTAGTAGATCTTTTTAAAGTTTCTTTGTTGCAATCACCGCAAGACATTTAGATTGCTTTACTCGTACATACAAATCATATCTACGAAATTAGTATAGAATGACGGATGAAAAATACGGCTTTTCATTGGCAAACCCTCTTCGCGTTGTCTTACGGTTCGATTGAACAGCCCTCTCGAGGGCTTTGGACTGTCTCGAAAAAGTTTGCATGAATCTAAGCGCGGCTAAGCTAGTCGCGCGGCGCGACGTGTACATAAATCGGCGCGCGGAGATCGAAAGAGAACGAACGAACGAACGTACGTACGGCCAGTACCAGAGAGTACAATTACCGCGCGCAGTGTCGAGGAACCCTCTTTTATATTAATAGTCGAGAGTGACTGTGACGCTGATGAGGGCCTCGAGGAAAGGGGGATATACACTCGGTATATAGTGCGAGCAAGAGAGAGAAAGAGAGAAGGGGAATACAGAGTGATACAGCTACGAGGACGGGATAGGATATATGCTACCCCTCCACCATCTCTATCCAAGCTTACACTCTCTCTCTCTCTCTCTCCCTTTATCAGTGTTTCAGTATCACAGATCGCGATGGACGCTACTATCTTAGCAGCGCGCCTACAACTAGGTACATACTTTTGACAGGCGAGCGCGCGCTCAAAGTTCCAAGACGCGTATTTAACGATAAAGTCAGAGGGAGCACGGATTAAGGAAAGAATTGTGCGCGAGCAAGAAAATTTCGCTGCTATCTCGAGGAAGTTCTCTCTCCGTTGGCTATGCAATCGTAACGCTACGCGCGCACTATTCGACAGATGTATATATCGTTGCCAGCTCTCCTGTTCGATCGCCGGGAATCGGTGTATATGCCGCGACTGCTTCATCTCTCGGCGCTCAGAGGACAAGTTGCGTGCTGTTCCATGTACCTCGTAAACAGCCAGTGTTTTCGTCTTTTTCTTATTATTTTTGTCCTTTATTAATAACAATTGGTGGCGATCATTTCTATGATGCTTTCGCTTCTTCGACCGACGCACGAGTAAGGAAAGACAGAGGAACTTTGTGATGGAACTTCTCGCACTACGCATATGCGTGAGAGAACAAAAGTGACAATGAGTCAGCATCTTTTATCGCGTTTAATTGTGAAGAATACAAGACGGTCGTAAGTTAACTCAAGATGTGTAAGGTGAGGACAAACAAACACAAAATTAAACTGCAGGTATAAAATACAGTCGGGGGGAGTGAGCGAAAGTCGACCTACAAGTATTATAACACGGAAGAAGCGAAGCCGGCGGTTTAAGCAAAGTAAGTATTCACAAGACCAACAAAACTTACGCGAACGAAGGGGTTTTTTCTAATTTCTCGCGAGCCATTCGAAACAGACACGTGGTCTAACTGATTTAACTGATATTGAACGACGTTTGAATAATTTGGGATCCGTCATTTCACGATAAATCGTGACAAGTGCATTAATAAATTATCTCGAGTATGCACTCCGACAAAAAATCGAGCTTGAATCGCGATTGTATATTATACATAGAGAGGACATTGTAAATATACATGACTCAAACCGGAAAGTTAAGTTTCCCCGTACTTGTACCGACTCGTATGTCATCTCCGTTCCGTTCCGTTAAGTTCACACCTTATTTCAATGCATTTACGCGATAATTATCCGGCCTGATACTAGTCGTCGAGTAACATCTCAAACAATGTATCCGGAATTATATCGACAGCCAAAAGTTCGATTAATCAGCGTAATTAAACAAATTCTTTTCACTAATGAACAAAGTAAATTCAACGGTACCCAAAGGCATTGTTAAAATAAGCAAGCGCTGATTTCAAGGATAACACGTATAACGAGGTTCAGTCGAAAATAGCGTATGCAAATAGTAACATTTCACGGCGGCGAAGCGCGGTGATGAAAAACAAGCAAGACCCAATTAAGCGTCGACCGGTGGTAAATCGAATAACATTCTTTCCATCATTTCAGCGACAATCAAACCAGTAGCTGTCGCTTGCTCTTTGACAATCGAATAAATCGGCGTCCGCGAACGCGCGAGACATACACAGGTTTGCTAAATTTACAAAAATGAATTATGACTTGGCACTGCAGAGAGAGCGAGAGAGAGAGAGAGAGAAAGCGAAAAAGTATGCCTGCATACTACATAAACACGGAATAGTTATATAGCTGAAGCTATAAGGACGAGCGGATGTAGCTTGGCATGGTGATTCGATTGATTCGTTGAAGAGGCCTACCGACTTCCAGCGCGAACTTCCGAGTGGCCCTATAGCATCACGATTGTCCATAGCACGCAGACGGATAAGCGTATTATAGCCCGACGACGATGTCGACGACGACGATAACCGTGGAGAGTGGGGCTTTGGGAGATAGAGAGAGAAAGAGAGAGAGAGAGAGAGAGAGAGGGCAAATTAGTTGGTCGTGGCCTAATAGACGAGTCGCCGGAAGCTTGGAGTGGTCCCCAAGAAAGACGGCCGCGATTTCAGAACTTTCCTCTATCGCACGCACAATGTGACAACAGCACGCGCGAGAAAAAGACAGACAGATAGATGGATGGATACAGAGAAAGAGAGACAGAGAGACAGAGAGAGAGAGAGAGAGAGAGAGAGAGAGAGACATCGTATATAACACGGCTTGATCGACACTTCCTGCCTCGTGCCCGAGGCACATAGTCTAGGGGCTCCCTAATCGAAGATACGAGCTCATTTTTATTGGGCATTTTTGAGGCACACACGTGTCGCCAACCTGCAATAACTTCACTCTCGATCAATTGGTCGACGCTATGTGCGTTTGATCTTCCTTGTCGTCGTACCTATACTTTCCGACAGGATCATCTTGTGTACGTCGAGTCTGAAAAGAAGTCCTTGGCTTGGATATTTGCACAAATTTTGCACCCGAATGATTTCTCATATTCTCTCCGACATGAATAGAGCTCTAAGCTTCTCGAGTTATTTATAAATCGTGTGCTTCACGTGTAATCAATTGAAGTTGAAACTTAAATGCTTAATGATAAACTTCCTCTTCACTTCACTCGAATAAGATGCAAATTAGGAAATTTTAATAGGATCCGCTGTTTTTCTTTACATTGCTTTGTTGGCTAGATCGTTTGTACATTGTACTTGAACATTCGTCATATCAAAAATACAATTTTGAATAATTCATTTGGAAAATACTGAATTAACCTGTCAAGGTAATGGTTATTTCATTCGTTTCTTGCTACAATGGATTGCAACAAAAAAAATAATAATAAAAAAATAAAAAAATTGCGTAATGAAAACTTGAAGAGAGAACTATTGTGTTGCATGAACAATAGTATCAAATTTTTTACGAGTTTGCATGTTGTTATGAAGTTTCAGCTGGTTATTACTACATATAATGGTTCATTATAGTAAAATAAAAATTCTTTGCGCGAAAGTCAATTTACATCAATTATTGCGCTGTGCAAAATATACTTCATTAAAGCCATTGAGATATTTAATAAAATGTTGAAAGATGTAATTTTCGTGCCCATTAGGATGATCAACAAAACAATCACAAATTATCAAATAAATACGGCAAAGCATCGTTCCAAATATGCACGATAAGCAAATTAACGCGTCATTGCATATCCTCACGTCTGCAGGTCAATATTTTTCGCGTACGCTAAGGAAACTGTGTCTGTGTATAGAGTTACTTGGATTTCGAAATACGTATACATCATGTCAACTGACGTCAAACGGAAGACACATGCAGGTAGATTTGTTCCAAAAGGCGTTTGCTTAATAGGTATAAAAGACAGCGTGTCTCGGTGAAGACAAAAGGCACGCAAGCTCGCGCAAAGACTTTGCTCTATCGTCGTTGTCGTCGTCTGTCGCGATTATGCGCGGTACACGAGACATTGTTTGCTCTACTGGCGATGTGGAGGTAATTGTAACGAGTCCAACGAAACAAGAGGAGACCGAGTAGTAGCTTTTGCAAGCGAGAAAGAGAGCGCACGCGCTACCTCTCTCTCTCTCTCTCTCTCTCTCTCTCTCTCAAGCACCACGGAGAGCCACTCTAACGTCTCCATACGTTGTTGTAGACTGCCAGTTGCGAGTTCGCGCGATCCGCGCGCGCTCCCGGCTGTAAAAACAAAATATCTTAAATATAGGTAAACATACAATAGTGAATCGAATTATCGTGTATAGGAAATGACAATCATTCGGGATTCGGAGCATCCGACAGGTGACGGAAAGCGTGCGCGCTCGCACGGAAGTAATCAGGTGTAAAATAAAAAATACAAGTTCCATTGTGATCTATTGCTCAGCGCATTGACTTCTTTTGATTCCTTTTTCTCATATAAATCAGATAGGTATACACAAGCCATCTAATCGCCTTGTTTATTGACGTGTATCAAGCGTTTTTACGATTCGGCCTGATCGATTGGCACGATGCCTATGCATACTCGATTGTTTCCTACTAAATGCGATCGCAGTTTGAATAGTCATTTTCGATAAATTCATCTCATTGATTAGATCATTTGACGTTTGAAAATCATAAGCAAAAACAGCCTTATCGTTAAAACGATCGTATCTTTCAGGATTGAAAGGTAATTATGTTAATTAACCGACATTTTACACATCAGTTAAATACCGGCAGTCTTATTAATTTTCTTTACTACCACGCCAATGTCTGTTGTTCGACGAGAGTTTACGTGTACACGCATAAGCTGCATATATCGCGAGTAGAACCAGTCACACGCACGTCAAAGAAGCTTCGTCAATGTTGACGATCACTCTGACGTTATACGTAGGTATAAAAAAAATTCGATATAATTTACGCAAATTTTTCGACGGACCAACGTACAAATGGCTCGCGTACTTGGATTCACCCGTGAGAAAAACCTCAAAAACTCGAAGCACAAAATGCTCGATAAATCGACACAGAGTTGTAACGCGTTCGTTATCGCGAGATCAGCAAGTTGGATTAAATTCGTCGCTCTCGGATATGCGATCGATCAAGCGCCACTACAACGTATGGTTCTTTCTCTTTCCAACGTTTTTCATTTGCCATTTTCCTTTCTCTCTTTGTAAAGAATGCACACGCGAGTGGCGCGATTTCGTTTGGCGCGTCGACGCGGTTAATGATTGTCGCGTGTACGATACGTGCGAGCGCGCGACCGCAGAGTTGTACATGTATATAGAAACGATCTTGCGCGAGTTTATTAACTCGCAATACACATATACACACATATATACACTGTGGTTTATCGGAACGTAGATTAAGAATGAGATTTTTCGGTTACTCACCGCCACAGCGAGTTTGATTTCAAAGTGTCTCTCTTGCGACTCGTACGATTGCTCAAGGTATACGCGCGATACTTATGCACCAAATTACCGTGTATGTGTTTGCACGGTATAACGTGCGCTAAAAACACTCGATTATGACACATTGCATCAAGGAACCCACTTTATTATTCGTATTAACGGGAGAGCTGACGAATCGAAAGCAATAATGTTCAATGTTCGTTGTGAAAACGTGCGTTATTTGGTCGATATATATGTCGAGAGGCTTTTAGTTTAAACTTGTTTATCGAGGTTGCATATATTCAAATGCCATCGTCTCGTATGATACTTGGTATTTATTTGCCATGCCATTAGAACTACTCAGTTCTCAAATGTAATGGCGAAATCGCGAGCTGAGACGACAGATTAATCATCTTTGAATGTGACAAAAACACGTCTTGGAATTGAACAATTTATTTGACTTGTTGTCAATATCTGCTTTAAAATTCTAATAACACGTTGAAGCTACACGCGCGAATAAGTTGTATCTTGAGTGTACGTATGCCGATACGCGTTTTTTCGCAACTTTACACGAGACGAATCGCAAACCAATAACATAACGTTTAATTACTTTAAAAACGCGAATTAACACCTGACGTAAACGTTGCATAGTTCGATAAGTTATAGGATTAGTAGTTTGTTGTCAAAGACACGGTATATCTCTACAACTGGGCTAGATGGCTTAATTAAACAGATATTTATTCTGAATTCACTTGGCACAAGCGCGCGTGGGCTCGCGCGATCAATAACTAATTTATTCGCGAAACTCTGCCTAAATGCAACATCAGGTTTGGTCAAATAAATCGTTGGATTTTACCGGGATCGTCAAAGTGTAAAAAAGATGCAAAATTCAATTAGTCGTGATTTGAAGGCAACAAGAACGACCGATTAACGGCCTTAATTACAATGCAGAATTAACGTCAGTGTTAATCAGCGCTTTTGACATTATACGGATGGTATATAATAACGCGGAGGACACAAAGCGAAAGAGAGGCTAAGTGCGTATTGTTATTGGTAAAATGCTAATAAGTCGAGTGCCAACACCGTTGAACACTCTCCAATCAATGGATGTTGTGCAATTGCGCAACAAGCCTGTAGCAGCAGTAGTAGCAGTTGTAGCAGTTGTAGCAGTAGCAGCAGCAGCACAAGCAGCATCAAGTAGCACATGCACGTGTGATCGAGCGAGCAAGTGAGCTTTTATCGAAAAGGCGCGCGCGCAGAGATGTGCGTCACGCACGTGGTTTCGATTTGCATGCACGAAGACCGCGAGAGCTGAAAAACTGCGCGCAGACACGCTTTCCCGCCAGTAGTCCGTCCAGATTCTACCCGAGCGCTCATCTCAACTTTTATATGCGCTTGTAAAATATTCCTGCAAGCGCATCCATTTTTTAGCGAGCCGAGTACTTAAAAGTGCACCATTCGAAACCTCGAGGCTACACCAGTCGAGCCTTGTACTCCTTGTACTTATATCTCTACCACCATTCGTCTTCTCAATTGGGCTTTGACACTTAACGGTACTCGCGCTTCAAGTTTCGTTGTGGATCCTTTTTTTTGTTTCCGATTAATCAGGTTTGTGAATCACATTAATGAATCAATTAATCTCGTAGATAGGTGCTAACAAAAATGTTCGGTTGTCGAAAAAACTCGTTTCCCTACCGTCTAGTTGTGGCCTTGTTAAAAGTGTCCTACCTAATAAGGTATTTGTATTTGCAAATAATGTAATTATATAGCTTAGTGATTTCATGTTACACGTTAACTTTATCCATACGATAGAGGTGGAACATCGCAGTTGTGTATTTATACATCTTTTCGAGTAAAAGCTGAAATATTTCAATCGAACATCTACAGATTTTAATTAAATAGCAATTTTCAAAGGATATCAATCTCTACAATGAACAATTAGCAACGGTTAAAATAAATGCCGATCAAATACCTTTTCCGATTCGTATTAAATTTCATGATTAAATTCGTATTAAATTCCGTATCGATTTAATTATTGGTCACTCGACTTTTTTCATATTTTTTACCATTTAAAAGTCATTTGCTCGTATAAGGATACGTCTTAAAAAATTAATTAAATACTATTAATAGCACTTGATTTGAAAAATCCAACTCATCGAATTTATTTGTCACTCACGCTGACGATTCGCGACACACAGTTTCTCACTTTTATGTTTGAACCAGTGAAATCTAGGCGTCAAATCACGTACAACGTTGGATTTTACCTCGAAATTTCCAGGTGGATTCGCACATTTCGAACGATTGACGATATATTTGTTATGTTTACGTCAAATGTTCCGACCGATTAAAAGCTTTGCATTTTTTCGACATTTTTTCGAATGACGTTAAATACGAAAAATACATTTGCGAGTATTGGTTTGATGCTTGAAACTGCTTTTGAGCATCACGTATCTGTGATTCTCCAATTGCTTCGTTATTATCATTTGACAATACAAACTGACCAATAGCAGGAATTTCATTATAATCAAGCTGGATTTCCATTCCTGTGCAACCCTTTTCTAAACATCTTTTCACAGACGTACAAACGAATAAGAATCGATAGACGCTCAAAAATATTTCAACCGACGGAAACTTACGAAAAAAAAACAGTCGCTTGCATACCAAAGCGAAATGATGAAAGCGAGTTCCTGCGATCTAGCGTATGTAGCAAAGTTTCTCTCGGGCGTTTTCTGCATCTGTTGCGTGCATAATCGCTACATGAATTCATTTTCATCCACGGGGCGCCGATAAGGCACGAGACGCGAAAACGTCACACGGACATTGCATGCAGTTAAAAAAAATACTAAAAAAGAAAACAAAACAAAAATACGGCGTTTGAAGAATGTAAGCATAGCAAAATAAAACATGATTTATGTCTCTCTTGTTCTTTGCAGCGAGACACTAAGCGGAAGCTGCGAGCGGTGAATTGAAAAAGAGCGGCCAACAGCAGCAACAGTGAGAGGGAGCGAGAAACGATGACAGAGGCCAGCGGGGCACTTGTTTTTTCGGGCAACGGCTGATTAAAGTCAATTCGAACGCCTTAAAGTATTCGTGTGTCAGGTATTTGCTCTGCAGCGATATTTTGCCATTTTGCATATTTACTCTATGACACGACTCTATTTGCTTGCGTCGCACAATTGTTTGCCTCCGAAACGATTGATTTGAAAGGTTTTTTAGAAAAACGTTTAGTAGCTTATTCTGCTCAAATAATTCATGAATTAGTTTGATTAAAATCGTAATATTCGTTTACCTCCGATCGCCGTCCAACACCGTAGCTGTGGTTGTTTTTAAAGCACTCGAGTTTTCAATGATAAATCTCAGGACAATAAATAACAGTGAAAAATAGCGCGTCTTCTTTTAGCAGGTGAACGAATTGCCATAAAACCGAATCTTTATCGCTCGCGGCGCGCGCGCGAGAGTGTCAAAATATTTTTACAGAGACTAAAATGTCTCGCGCGCCACTGGGAGTAGTTGTCGTCGCACATCCTCGCTCGAAGAATAATTGACACGTTGCAAAGCGCGTTTAATATTCCATTAATTAACGATCAAACGGCACATATACACAAATAGACAGATTCGATATAAATATAAACAGATCAACTTGAATCGTTTATACATAGCGACCGAATGAACGTGCTACTGCCATTTTCTCACGTCTTCTACACAGACGTTTGTTGTCAAATTTAATATTTTGTTTATTCCATTAGGTAAAGAAATATCAGAGGACGTTTGGTGCGACTGTAGGCCGAGTCGTGTATAGAATTCGAAAATCAAATCAGGCGCAACTTATGAGGCATTAAGTCGCGTGCGTCGAGCAGCCACTCAAACGAGCCAGCGACATTTGCGTAGTGATAAATCCTGAAAAAAAGAAAGAAACGGGCCAATTTCGACGAGTGCTCATTGTTGAAAATCCGCGAGTGCGCGACTGCGTCAGTGAGTGCGCGATCAGCTTGCTGGAGATAAAAAAAAAGTGATCAGGGGTTCGTTATCAAAGCAAAATTAGAAGAAGAGAAGAAAAGGAGAGGGAGAGAGAGGGAGAGAGAGGGAGAGAGCAAAAAGAGGCGACAAAGGAGTTTAGAGGTGGTAAAGCATCATGCACATAGGACATGCGGCACTGTGATTTGGAGCCAAGATTGCGAGTCGATAGCTGTTGCTGTTGCCGTCGCTGTTATTGCCTCGACACCTGAGGCGAACAACGACCATGAGCTCCATCGACTTCGATGAGGTGCTGACGCACATTGGCGAGAGGGGCAGATATCAGAACTTCATGTATTATCTGCTTTGCATTCCGGCCACCTTACCTGCTGCCTTCCTCGCCTTTTCTCAGGTAGCCCGTTTTACTTTCGCCACTTTTTTCACCGTTCGTACTCCAATTTTTCCAAGCGTGAGATTCATACTCGCCGGATAATATTTCTAATTATAATTCAACGAACCACTCGCGTGTGCCTTCTTCGTTGTTTACGATTTTTATCGCGTTCTGCGGGATTTCGGACCAACGACAACGTTACGTCCGTGGAAAAATAACAGCTGTACAATTTCGCGTGAATCTGAAAGTTGGGGAAAAAACTAGTTGGCAATAATTGAATAAGAGAAAAAAGGTAACAAAACAACGTCCAACTTTTTTGAATAAGCCCTCGAGGAGCCGTTCGAAGGCCGCGTAAATCAATAGTTCACGGGATTTCAATTGGCACGCTGAATGCTTTATTGCGAAGAAAGCTTTGAATATTCCATTTTAGTTTGGAGTTTCGAATTTGAGTGTGCAAACATTTGAATACAGTTTGGAGAAAAGCAACCGAGCGAATACAAGCTTGTTTGATTGAACAAGTAGAAAGTTGCGGTTTAGGGCAGACATAGAACGCTGTTATCTTTGCGTTTGATACTTCAGTTTTTAAAGATTTTCTTCAAAATACCGTTTTTCATACGCGTATTTATCGACAACAATATCGTACACCTAGTCATTTCGCTCGCGTGTAGGATAAGATGAAGTTGTATTATCTTGTGCTCCGTCACGCGAGATAGGATATCAAACTTTCGAATAAGCTCGTCTATTTACCAATGCGTATCTAAAAGTTGCACAGAAAAGTTTACAGCGTAAATGACAGCGTCAGCGAAGAACAAAGTAAAACAAATTTGATCTTGCCAAAATGTTCAACAAAGTCCATGGTTGTTTCGCTGTTTTCTAGGTATTTATAAGCGCATCACCGGAGCACTGGTGCAGGATTCCCGAATTGGACAATCTGACGAATATCCTGAGTCTGGAAGATCGTAAAGCATTATCGCTACCCTACCGTAACAATTCATACGGCAAGCGCGAGTACTCCAAGTGCCTGATGTACGATGTGAACTATACTTCGATAATAGACAACTGGCTACGAACAGCGGGTTATTATGACAACGGCACGAGTAGTCCTGGGATCGCCGATTTTGCCGACACCGGCGGCCTCTTTACCGACAATCCCACCAAAGATTCACCGTTGGAATTCATTGATTCGTTTTACGGTGCGACACCCAATTCGGCTGCATTGTTACAATCATTAAGGCGGTTACCACCGCCCCCGGTTAGCGATTCCAGTTGGCCCATCGTGCAGTGCAAGTGGGGTTGGAACTACGACAACAGGGACTACGACAGCACCCTCGTCACCGAGGTAAACTCGACAAGAGCAGCTTTCCGATCGCAATCATTTTTTTCTTTTTTTTTCTTTGTTGGCTTTTTTTAACGTTGAGCATTCTATAGAAAAACCAAAAGGAGATCAAACCGCACTTTAATTACCGCGGCGATTGAAAGAGAGTAATGGATTTCGATAAGTACGCTTCAGTATCCGTTCGAATATTATACATATATATATATACACACACATAGCTTTCATTCATCACTTTTATATCTTTCAAAATCGTGTCTTTTCACGCGCATTCAAAGTATTCAATTCCATACTTGACCTTTGGTTTCAAATCAAGAGATGATTTTACGCCAATACGTCATATGTGAAACAATCCAGAGCGTTTCTTCAAACGAGCGCGATGTACGTATGTAACGTAAAAATACACTGTTGATCTATGATATCAGTAGCGATATTTTTACGTTTGTTTTACGTAAACGTTGCCGCAACCATCCGGATCACGATAATTTTCATATCAATTCAGCATTCTCGACGTGTAAATCTCTCTCTTTCTCTCGCTGTCTACCTCGCAAACGTGAGACTATAAACTAAGGCGTACGTTGTATCGAGGATAGCCTATTGAGCAGGTATTAAAATCAATCGACGTACGCGCATAGAGGCAGTCGCGCGCGAGAATTATGACATTATGCAAGCACAAACATTGATGCATGCGAGTGCAGGCGAGAGTCGCAAGAATAAGAAAAATTGAAAACCTGCCTACTAGTACCTGTCGTCGTAAATCTTGCAGAATACATCGCGCGCGCACGGGCTAATTACCGTTACAACCGCAGAAAAATTCACTCTTTTCCCAGATCAACCTTGACTCGTTGATAAAATGCATCGAGGAACAACGATCGATTGGACTTGCGTAGTATATTAAAAAAAAAATCAAATTACCAACGCCAATCGATACCATCAGAAGCGTGGATGAGTGCTAATTTAACGTGGAAAGCGGTTACTAATTTTAACGCGACAGCAATAAAATGTCAATTAATTCGATGGCCCATAAACGTTATTTATGATACGCTGAGGTGCTGTTTGATTCCAACGCCGGATAAAAAACATTCCCGTATCAATATTTCACGTCAGCGATCTTCCATTTAAAGCTGAATCTAACACTGTGGAACGATTTTGAATGGAAAAATACAATATTACTTTCGTGAACGTGTTTGCTTTGAATATTCTTCTGTAATAAAGACAACTTGGCTGCTTGATACACGCGCAATCGCGTCTAATAAATAAGCGCGCTTTGACTCTCCCACGACGCTCTCGTTTCGCACTATTTCACGCGATAATTGTGACGTCGTGAATACAAAGGCAAATGCCTCTTGGTAAGGGGCGAGTGCGATCGTCGGATTTCGGGTTAGGCGCCTTGGCCCTTGGCTCCGGTTTATCCGTCGAACATAAAGTGCGCGGAAATTCGAAATGGAAGCGCGCATCCATTATACACAATGGAAGCATGCCGAGAATGCAGACCTTGGCATCTTTCGGTTGAATTAGACGTTGATGTACTCGTGCGCGCGCGCGCGCGCGCTTGCGAGTGTGTATACGTGGGTTGTATTTCTGGTGCAGAAACTAGCGACAAAAAGTCGTAATTGGGCCGCTTCGCTATTTCGACAAATAACACACGGATGCTTTTCTCTCGTGCATTTTACTATATAGAGAGATTGCCACTCTTCAATTCAGACTACGAGTTTCAGCGAGATGTGCGCGCTGTGTACTTTTTACTGCGCTACGTTGTTTCGCGCGCGAGATGCTTTTGACATTTTACGAGAGAAAGAAATAGAACGTTCACTCCGAAGGTTACATTACGATGGCATTATTATGGTAAGCTATAATAAATCCATCTCGAGTGATATAGTAAGAAGTACCGTTGGATACGTAAACGAGCAGCGATCGTTATGCGAAAGGATAACAATATTCGTTGTTGGCAACCAGGCGAAATAACTATCAAGGAATGAAAGTTCCACGCGGTTCACGCTTCCGTGGACGTCAACGCAAGAGGAAGTGACGACCCGAGCTTTCGATATGCTCTCGAAAGAGAGCACGCGAGCATAGACGTCATGGGATATATAATCAGGGATCGTTTAAAGATTCGTTTATAAACCTCGTTATACGGTTCGTCTAATAAAATTACCTAAGCCGAGCGCGAGTTAGGATAATATTATTGCGCTCTGTTTGAAGCGTTCAACCATAAGGCACAATTCAATCTCACGCTCGAGCTTTTGTTTTTGTTTTTGAAAAAGAGTATTTTACGTTCAGTTTTTGAACGTTCGATAAATACAAATTACCTCGAGCAATCGTACTTAATTTTTTTAAGAAAAAGACACCAATACAGGACTGGTAGCTTGTACGTGCGGAAACGATCGATTTCAATTCAATCCAACATTTCTCGGTATAACCGCGCCCAATAGTCCGGCGAGGTGTCATCGACAGGTATAGTAAAGCGGAGCAAAGGGTATCGAGGCGACGAGGTGTCAAAGCAAGGAGGGTAATGACTATTGCATATCTACTGCACGAGCAATCCTTTTAAAAAGTGCCAAGAGAGAAAGAAATACAGACACACGGATAGGTCAAGAGTGACTGGCCGATCGTGGCGTCAGCGCAATTGCTGGCCAATTTACCTATCCCCCCATCCGGTCGTACGTGATATTACAATATATACGTGTACATATATACATATATACATATGGATACATTACGTCGCATATGTATACATGTGTGTTATATACTGTATGGTATATCGTTTGTCCCACACTTTTTCGCTCTCTCTCTCTCGCTCTCTTTCGGTGCTATGAGTTGGCGAGCTTCAACCTATGCGAGAGCCGAGTATAAGCTCCATGACCAAGCGTATTTACGCGCGCTCTGGATTCGCTTGTGACGTAAAGCGGCGGTCAGCTTCAATGCAGTGTGCAGTTCAGCGTCAAGGGGACACGGAAGCAACGGCATTTACGGTTTACCTCTAGCCGCCAAAGACACTCGGAAGTCCAACGACATCACCCCGCTTTCTTTTTTTTCAAACGCGCCTACAAATTTTTGTACAATTACCAACGACGTTTACCAGCTCTACTCTCCTTTACATTTGCTATTTCCAATAGGATCAGAGATAACGTCTATCAAGTATCATTTATTTGGTTTCTCTATTTTGTTTGATTATTGATTGCAATTAAATCCATATCTACTTGCAACTACAAAATTTCAATTTCCCATAAAAGCAAGTAACAGAAATTGTTCGAGCGTCCTATGTCGTCGCACACATCTCTGTACGTAATATACATTTCCGAAGTTGTATTAATGTCAATACTACAAAACAAGATCGTTGCAATGACCATTGATAACAGTGTCATTCATTTAATAATCAGATTCATTCGTATTTATGCCATCATCTTAAAATTGGATAAAAAATACACGTAGTTAGATTGCTTTTATTACAATCGTCAAATAATCTACTTCGGATAAAAATGATTCTCGTAAAAGAGATTTGAATAACTAATGCCGGAGAAATTAGCGAGGAGAAAAAAAATAAAGAGCGAACGCTCCTAAATAATCTGGGTCAGAAAGTAAAGAAGCGATTCCGGTGAAGCACATAACGCGCACGTTAGAGCTCGACATTTGTGCGCGTGCGTTTCCATTGAAGTAAATTCGCCACTACTCGGTAGATCAATTATCGCCAATGGCAAATGTGCGACATCCTCGCCAAAAGAAACTTAACGAGCTAATCAATCGTCGCGACCGTTTGAAATGTTACTGCTTGTAAGCCGTTAAGCTATGTACTTTGTTTTTTTGTTCTTATTCTTATCTAGCTACGCGCAAGCTCGATTGAAAACTTTGCTTCACTCGTATCTTAAACAATTCCGCGATTTCTTCCCGGAATGCAAAAGCAAACTCGGTCGATTGCTGAATAGTCTATCGAGCTTTCATCAACATACTAAATAATCCATAGCATATGAATCATCGACCAAAATATAGAGAATAATGGTGGAGAAAAGTTTTCAACTTTAATAACTTTTGAGCTAATTACGCGAGCGTAAACGAAGAAAATAACAATTACTCGAAAGAGCTGTTGTCCTCATTTACTAATTTAACAATCAAATACACGACGCAAAACTTTTGTGAATTTACAACATCCAATTATGCAGTCTTGCGATATCGCAAGAGAGCCTTATCACGCGACAATATTTCGAGCTTGGAACACCCATACACTCGGTGGCACTTGATTCGCTCGCTAAAACTCCAGTTGATCGCTCCAAAGTGCTTCGAACAAACTCAAATGGAACGTAATGAGCAATTTTTCCGAGAAAAAAGACTGATCATCGTCGTTAATCAAACATGATCGTTATTTCTCGAAACGCGAAACGTTCTATAACTTTTAACGCTACAAAGCGATGATACGAGGCCGTAAAGAATCAAGCTTGTATCTCTTGCATTACTCTACTTGTATCTCGTTGTGATGCAGTATAGCCGCTCTGTATATATTATTCGATATGCACGCGGATCGCTGGGCATTATCTACTTTACTCCGTTGGCTATCTGCTCGCTTATGTAGACGTGTATATTTGTATCGAGTATTCACTCGGACTATTAAAGTCACGTGCTTGGCTATTATGCAGCCCTGTATACGAAAGAGAAGACTTTTGCCATTTATATTACCTTTCTCTCGTTGACCTTTGCGCTTTGCGAAGCCACTGTTGCCAAAATGAAGCCCTTGATACTTAATATCTCTCCGTCTCTCTCTCTCTCTCGCTCCATCTTTCTAAATCAGTGCATCAATTAAGAAAACTACGATAAGAAGTCTTTTCATGCCTCATCCCATTAACAAAGATTAATTGGCCCAAGTCAGCTTGTGCCTACTTCGCATCCACTTCAAGTATTAGACCTAACGAACTTGACGGCTTCTATGTACATTCTTGCACTTGGCCTCCGTGTCTTTTCTGGGTAACGTACTGCCCGATATTAACATTGATAAGTTGCATAATACGAATGACGAGAACTCCTCACTGCCAACTTGGGAGAGTAATTTGGAAGGTGGATCTTTTTTCAACGATTATCTCCAACCTTCCTATCTCTTTCAATCATGTCGTTTCGCGGAGATCTCAAAATGATTTTGCCATCCGCATCGTTTGCTGCGCGAATCTCATAACAATATGCGCTATTCAAAGCGCGAGCGATGCCAGTTACGCACTTGCGTCAGCGCTCCCGTTGGCTTTAAGTATTCGTCCGGTATAAGCATTTCTAAACGCTCTTTATCTGTTAATCGGCTCGAGTTTGTAGACTTGGACGAGTCGATGAAGACCAACGTAACTTGATAGACGTTATAAATATCAAATATCATTACATGGTCATTTTTTTACATATAGATTGTGCAAATGCTTCGGTTGTGCGACTGCTTCGTTATTTTTCCTCCTTTAATAACAGAAATATTGTTTAATTCGCGCGGGAAAATCCTTTTGCATTCCTCGCTGTACAATAATGAACTCTTCTGTGAGTATTCGGGCAGTGCCTCCTGATGATCTGATCTTCTATGGAAACACACTTATCAATACTCAGCCAAACGCATTAATGCTCTTATCAAAGGCAAAGTAAAACAAAATTTACTTCGTATCAACATTAATTTCTTTTTCTTTGACTAAATTTATGATAGCGCGTTGTTACTGCAGTGTTTACCGTCAATGACGTAAATATCGCTAAATATGTAACGAGAAAATGAATAATACTAAAAAATAAGTTAATGTTTACAAATTGGTTATTTATACACTGATTTGATAGTCCGTTAAACTTGCTGTTATTATAGTTTTCTCGAATGCATAATCTTGGTATTTTTATGCCAACGGATTCTTCGTAGATAACATTGAAAAAGGGATTACCAATAGCAAAATAAATAGTGTAAGCTACAGTCAGAAAATGAAAAAAAGCTTTACTAGAACAATCAGTTCGCAATTTGATCAAATAGAAAGAGAAAGAACTGCGCGCAATATAAAATCTCGAGTATAAGCGGAATATATAAGCTGATGTTTTAAAGAGTACACGTTACAAACGCGGCAAAGGGGCCACGTTTCTGCTGTCAAGCGAGGGTGATGAACACCTCTATGTGGGAGCCACGCGTGCACGACCCGCACCAAGAGACGGACGTCGATTCATGCATATCGCTCGCTCTCTCTCTCTCTCTCTCTCGCTCTTTCTCTTTTACTCACTCGCTATAAGTGACACTTCTTTTACACATATACTGTTTCAAGCGTATTGGTATAGCTCGTCAATTTTGGTGTTCCTTCTTATTGAAAAAAATTGGAATAAATCAAGTTTCAGTAAGACTGTCATGAATATCTATATTTTAAATGGCTAATTATAATTCATTTGATAGGTATATATGTCAATGAGATTTGGCTATGGAAAATATTCGTTTATCGTAAAACTCAAAGCCGGCAAATTTGAGCATTTACTTCCTGAATTCCATGGATCGGGCAGTGATTTATTATAGCGCGGTCAATTATTGGGACGTTTACCCTAGATACATGAATGTGGCATATGTCAATGTGCTGGTGGAGCGAAACAATGTCTCACTCTCTCTCTCTCTCTTACCGTGACGTGCTCGTATATACTCGTATATATATATCGTCAGCAAAGTTACTTAAGCCTCCTGCATAATTACGACACGAACAACACATGCGTGTTTTGACGGCAAATGCAGTCGTCAAATCCACCCAAGCTTTATAATGTAAAACACATATTTAAGCTTGCACTTGCACTTGTAATGGCTGTTGTGAAAGGCCCCTTTGGCTTTGTATATCATCGCGTACATACAAGACGTTTTCATCTCTCGATTTCGTTGTGGCTGTATTCATACACACGTGTCTTTTACCCAAATGGGAATTTTTCAATCTAATCCATGAAATATTATTGCGGAGCGTTCGTTGGAAATTAAGTATGAATATTGAATAACGTTTCATTGATTTTTTCGTGATATTGCACATTGAGAAAAATTAAATTATGACAGTGTAGGTCATAGTTGGAGTAACAAGATCAAAGTTAATGACTTTGTTTTCATTTCGCGAAATTGACGCTAGAGCGTTATTGATGATTCACGAAAATACATTATTGCACATCATTATTGCAAATTCTCTAACTGATTAATTTTATTTTTGTATAAACTCAGCATTATCTGAACCTCGCTTTGCATTCGGTCATTGGCGAATGATCTTTAACAATTGTTCAATATCAAGGTCATAACGATTGATCTTTTGATTTGACAGTCAATTAAGTTTTTCAGTAGAACGATATTCCACGAACATAATTAAGTTTAATCAAAAAGTCAGGCAATAATAATTAAACCGTAAGATTTGCGACAATCCACCCAACAAATGTTGATTCAACGGACTAGAGTTGACAAGAAAAACTTGGTTAGCTCCATTCAAAATGCACCGTCCGTGAATCCATCGTTGGGTCATTGATTATTGTTTATTTTGACAAAAACGTGAACAAATGTAAAAACTATCGATCCATTTGATCGATACGTTCCGTAATTAATCGAGCTGAATATGATATGTCACGTAATTTTCAAGATTAAATCGATTATTTTCGAGAAAAAAGTGCCCTTGTCTGTTGTTGAGCACTGCTGTTAAGGCACCAAATATCCATTGGTATTATTACAAGATAAATTAAAAAATGTCATTTGCATGACATTTTTACATAACCGTAGCGTATTTCCATTATACGCGACAAGTCAGTAAAGCTAAAAAAGCAAACACGTTTGATTGCCTGTATCGAATTATTGATCAAACGAAAATAAAACAACAAAAATAATGATCGAGTAATAAGCTGGGATTGTAATTGAATGTTGTATTTACATAGCTAGATCTCGTATGCGACAACAGTTGGTGGCCCTCGACATCGACAACGTTCTTCTTCGTGGGCAGTCTCTTCGGCAATGTCGTTTTCGGTTGGATAGCTGACAAATGGGGCCGAAGGACGGCTTTTTTAGCGATTATCTTTTTCGAGGTTATTTTCTCGATAGCAACAAGTTTCAGTCCGAATTACGTCGTATACACTGCTCTGAGGACCATCAATGGTCTATTTTTTCCTGCCATTTACCAGATACCTTTCATTCTTGGTAAGCCTACTGACATATTTACGGATGATCGTCTCTCGAATACTCTAACTTTTGGCCTATTTTCAGCTCTAGAACTAATGGGTCCGAGGTATAGGACATTTGCCGGTATGGTGATATGCATTTTTTTCGCCACAGCCATGTCGTTATTAGCACTTTTAGTAAGTAATCGAGTAGTTTTCAAAACAATGCGAATGTAGTTTCAATTGTCAACAATCCATTTTCCATTCAGAGTTACATGCTAAGGCATTGGTACAGGCTTTCACTTGCCATTTCCGTGCCGTTCGTCTCACTATTTAGTTATTATTGGATTATCCCGGAGTCACCTAGATGGCTACTTAGTAAAAACAGGATAGACGAAGCGGAAGTAATAGTACAAAGAATGGCAAAGGTCAATGGCAAAACCGTGCCAGCTAACTTTCTTCGAACAATGGAGGTGGAGTCGAATATTTTGTACAAATTTTATGTGCATGCATTCAAAGCTCGTTCGTTCAATCAAATTTTCCGATGTTATTAGCGGGAAATAATGCGAAGAGAAGGAGTGATGGCGCGTAAAGGAACGAATTCGACAAATTCGAGCGAATTGACCAACGGAGATCTCGAATCGGAGAACAGGGAACAAGGAGCTCTTTCGGCAACACCGATGGACATTTTAAGAAATCCCAATATTCGCAAAAAATTTTTTATTCTTGCCTTTGATTGGGTTGCGAATGCAGTCGTGTATAACGGACTGTCCTACAACACGACCAATCTCGGCGTCTCGGATTACCTCGCTTTCTTCATTGGTAAGTTTTTTCATTTTTTGTTTTTGTTCAACGGTCAAAAGTCAACCATCGTATATGTAGTTTTTTTAAACTACAGAAATCACACGAAATAGACGCATTCGGTGCACCTTGAGACGTTTAAAAATGCATACTTGGAAGACAATTAACGAGAAAATAATATTATCTCGCATTTTTGAGCAACGAGCTTACATCGTTCGAATAATCGTAGTAGTTACATCGTAGCAACTACGATAGCTTACATCGTGGTAATAGAAATAACTACGTTTGCTTCATTGAATTTTAGACGTGATTTAAAGATGATTTCAAATACTAGAACTTTATCGTGGCCATACGAATAGCTAGTAACGCGTCGATGGATATTATTATTGAAACAATGATTTTAAAACGTCCATTACGTAATTCCAACGAAGTAGCCATTGAAATCGAAGAAGTTGAGAGTAATACTTTGTAGTAGGTTTGAAAAATGCATCGCTTATACGACTAATAATCAAGCGAATAGTGGATAGATCGCTTAGATCTGTAGAACAATTTGTATGCTAATGAACCAACTCCACTATATTAGTTATGACCTAGTGGTCGTTCGATTACGAATCAAACGATCCAATATCTTGAATATTGAGAAACGTTGGCCTCCAGTTTATAGTTCAGTGGAAAAACGTTTTAACCTGTTCGAAGAAACAATCGTATTATTATTAATATCGCGTAAAATTAGAATCAAGCAAAAATGATCAAAACCGCACGTGTCGGCTTATTTTGTAAATTAATGTTCCATCTGTCACAATCGAAAAGTTAACGTTTCCGGATAATATCCTAAATTAAAAGCGGATGTGATTTTAGCAGCAGCCAATGCATTTGCCACGAAGAATTTAGAGAAAGTAAATTCCTACCAGGAATGAAGTCCATGATCGATCGATCAAAAAAATTGATCGTTGTGACTTTTTGAGCGTTTTATTAAGAGAAATAGATTCAGTGTTGGTCGTACACTTTACCTTATTCTCTGGTGTTCTAACGTACTTACACGTGGTCAATTTATCGCTTCTATCGTAGGTGGACTCGTTGAAATCCCATCGTACATTATTACGTGGTATGCCATGGACAAAATAGGAAGGAGATGGGTTTTGTGCATAACTATGCTTCTCGGTGGAGTCGCTTGTGTCTCGTGCATGTTTGTTCCCGAAGGTTTGTCTGTTTGCTCATCTGAATGCCTCTTATTCAAATAAATAGGTCAATTTGAAGACGTTTAATTGATTGATGTTTGTTGAATTAGATGCCATATGGGTAACAGTGTCACTGGCGATGGTCGGCAAGTTCGGAATAGCCGCGTCCTTCGCTGTATTCTACGTGTTCGTAGGCGAACTATTGCCAACGGTGCTAAGGTCCCAGGCGATGGGAATCGCCTCTTTCATTGCTGGCATCGGCCTGCTCACCTTTCCCTACATCGTCCACTTAGCAGTATATTGGAGGGTATTGCCTCTCATAGTTATGGGCTCCTTGAGCGTCGCCGGAGCTGTTACGTCGATTTTTTTACCCGAAACTCTCAACATACACTTGCCACAGACGATAGAAGAGGGCGAACAGTTTGGTGCTAATTTCAAGCTGTGCTCTTGTCCGACTTTGACCTCTAAGTGAGTAGTTTTGAAAGTTTTCCACGGAATAAAAAACACAGATGTATCCTTTGACATTCGAATTGTATGGTACCTACGATAATAACTTGCATTCGTTGACAGATCAAAGAAACGGGCAGGTTCCGAACTAATACCGCTGAAAAACATCGCGTTAAACGGTGGCCCAGACAGAACCTCGGGAACGGCGTCTGGAGACACCGCAGAAAGTCAGTCCAACAGTAACAGCGGTAGCCAACGCTCGCTTGAACGGCAGGCCTGTTTTTCTCGAAGATCCAGCAGCGAGGACGCGCAGATAAACCTCACGACCCCGAAAACCGAGTGCCGTCGGGTTATCCTCGTTGAGACTGCCGTCATTGAGCGTCCAGTTCGCGCGATACTCCATGAACTTCATCCTGAACAGTGAGACAGTTAGTATTATGTAGACATTCGAAAGACTTTTATGTTTACCGATCGAGGATGGTGTTTCTATGGCTGTTGACGGATAATTTTTAGATAGACTGTTAACTATTCGTTCAGTTACAAAAGTCTGTTATATTGTTACTTTGTATTGTCTGGTGATAGAATGACTGGTAGACGTAGACAAGAGATCAACATGTGTGCAATTATCCGTGTATAAATACGTGTTTAGTACATTAGGTAGCTGTAGGTATGGTTAACTTATGTACAGGTATTCATGATCGCTCGTCTCTAAGAAGAGCGAATTGAAACAAACACGAATTAACAAGTATACGACCGTCGAACTTTATCGAGAACGACCAAATCAACTATTTTTTTATCAGAGTGCGTAACACTATTTTGTTATCAAAATTATTCGTTATAAAACTTACTGATAATACGCACGATTGAACGCCATAGGAATTGAGGGCACGGACAACGTTGAACACTAATTAGCAGGAAAGTAAAAATATCGAACAAAAGTGTTAACAGGAATTAATTTGATATTGTTTATCGCTGATGTACCAAACAAAAAAGTATTCAAATTAATCTGAGAAAACTTTGTTTTCAAAATTGTTGACGTACGACGTACATGCGTACAATTGCCTTTACCGACATGACGTTAATTAATTATTTTAACACTTTGGTCAATCTGAACGTTTGTATTCTATCTTACGTTTCATAAACGACGATTCCCATGAATTGCGTTTGCAATAATCATCTTCCATTATGCTCGTTCTCTTAAGACGTAGCGTTCCTATCAAATAAATTCTTCGGGTTTCCGTTTCCTCAATTCCGATCGCGTTCCACATATTTTAACGACGTGAACTGGTTAAATCGCTAACGGACTTTAAAATTAACGTTGAGCATTAAAAATGTTCGAATAAATTATAATGTTGTTGATGTCATATATTTAATACGCCTTGATGATAAAGTCGCAAAAACAATAGTAAACTCTGGTATAATAATTATTGCTAGTAATAATTATTCTTACTTAAGTAACTAATTACCCAAAATTAGTTTGTTTTTATGTTAAAAATCCATCAAGTTTTATAATTCACCAATATTCTAGAGGATACACTTACTTTTGTTTATGTGCAACATCGTTCAACTGTCGAAAAATCATTAGCTAAACCTCTCTGTATGATAATGAACGTGCGGTTTATATTTATTATACGTGTAAAGCAATGTAATTAACTCTTTGTATATTTTGCGTCTCGCTTGCCTGCCTGCCAAAGTATAACTTTAAAATTAACTAAATTTTAGAAAGTATAACAAATAATATCGATTTCTATTTTGTGAGATGGAGAATGTAAGTGGTTCGAAACATTATTTATTCATGCCTCAGCAATAACGGCCATTTTATTGATCTACCGATCGAAACTAAACAACCAAATAACCCTCCGTTTACGAAACGAGCGGACAAAACGGTTATTTCGTCCGTTCGTTTCCAATTTCTTTACTTTTCTCGTTGTTTTCGACAAGTAATAATCATACGCTGTCAGTGTGGACCTTGGTACCCACATTGGTGTAACTTGAAGTCTACAAAAGCTTACTCTCTCAACAAATAAAATGGTCACCGTTGAGTCTCGAATGAAATCCATTGTGTAACTCTCGACGGTAAAATCGATTTTTCCTTCGGGTTAATACTGTCCAAGGGAAAAATCATTCGATTTTCTCCCTTTTTGCATAATGTACTATTTTTTCATACGTACAATATTGTCCTTTTTTATGTAAAAATGATAATCAAAAGATATTTATGGAATGTTATTTTTGCAAATATTCACCTTGTTCAAATTATAATTGTTGCAATGCATCTGATTTTACGATAGCAGGTGATACAAAAACACGATTGAACGTAATATTCCGTCAGTTGTAAAAAAATGTGTGTCGGATAATATATGTGTAATTGAACTATGTATTTTATTATATATGTATTGTGTAAAATATATGACATTATAATTTATATAAAACCAGTTAAATTCGGCTTTTTGTTTTATACATTCTGTTCAATCGTCAAGTCGACTGAACGGATTTCAACGGAGGATGCCCTAGAGTGATTTATGCATACAAAGGTTTGTATCAAGCTTAGAGTGCATTAATTCATGGACTCTCTATTCACAGACGACTCCAAAAATTAAAATCTACATTTTACAGAATTTAATTATTGCATTTACGTTTCATCGCGTTTACTTGCGAGCAAATATTTTCATTTCCATCATAATTAAAAATAGCAGGTCGTCGTTCTATCTCTCTACATCTCTATTATTAAAAGAAGTCTACGTAACTCAAGATAAACACACAACATTATAAAAGTGGCAGAGAAAAGTTTGACTAGAGAAGGTCGCAAAAAGTGCTGCAATGTTCTATTTTAATAAATTTTATTACATCATTTCAGACTTTTGTATCTTCTAACGTACATTTTATTTCGTAATAAATCATATTACTAATACATGTAGAAATAAATGCGCACTGTTGTTGGACGATTAGTTCGTTGGAAATTATAAATAAAATTGTTTAAACAAGCAGATGTAAATTAACTACGACCGTCAGTCTATATACTCATGAATATTGAGTTCTATAATTAAATATTCCAATGAGTTATATATATATATATATATTCGCACAATAATTTTTTGGCCGATATACTTTGGTACTGCTTTGAAATTTAAAAGACTTATCATATTTTCGGAAAAACATTCCTTTTCAGTCCAGCAAAGCTTTGATTTTCAATTACAAAGGTTAATTGACAAAGTATTATTTGAGTATATCGTATTCTAAAACTCCATCATGATCTATTAAAATGCGAAAACTTGTCCAACATACCTTGTATTTTTGTCATTCTAATTAAAGATCGGGCAGCTTTAAAATTGGCTCATATTTAACTCTTTCTTCACAGCAACGTCATATCAGTGAGCGAATCATTATTTTAATATCCGAATATTGACATTTATCCAGTACCTTCAACGTTTTCTAACACATAGTTTACCATCTGACGTTATTTTGCCAAAGTATATCCACATTTTCGATGTTTGGAGATTCATATAAACATATTTTAATGTAACGCGTAATTAAGAAATAGCATCGCGATTCCATAAGTAGCGATATCTTAGAAAATGATAATAATTGCATCAATTTTTGTGGTCTAAATTTCGAATACAAATGATAAAATGTTTCCGATGCACATACCTTACAAGCGAAACGCTTACAATCGTTATTGTCCATATTGCTCGTATTTTTTTATAATGTTATTATAACATCTCTCTCGTACTCATATTTAGGTTATAATGTTTCAAGTACTCAATATTCTACCTTAAAAACGTTCGATAATTGTAAAAATCGTAAAAAAGCGATGGTAAGATTGATAAAAAACTTAGCTCTTAATTCATGAATACGAAAGCGTTTTTTGTTTTACTCTTGTTCGCACGTTTCGAAATCGTCCCCAGCATCTTCCGTTTCGAAATCTTCCTCGGTGGTAGCCTCTTGGTATTGTTGATATTCCGAAACCAAATCGTTCATGTTTGATTCGGCTTCGGTAAATTCCATCTCGTCCATACCCTCACCTGTGTACCAATGCAAGAAGGCTTTCCTTCTGAACATTGCGCTGAACTGCTCGGAGATTCGCTTGAACAGCTCTTGAATAGCCGTCGTATTGCCGATAAAAGTAGACGACATTTTGAGGCCTTTGGGTGGTATGTCGCACACGGCTGTCTTGACGTTGTTCGGAATCCACTCGACAAAGTACGAGCTGTTTTTGTTCTGAACGCTGAGCATTTGCTCGTCGACTTCTTTCATGGACATGCGACCACGGAAAACCGCAGCGACGGTCAAGTAGCGACCGTGGCGAGGATCGCAAGCAGCCATCATGTTTTTAGCATCGAACATCTGTTGGGTAAGCTCTGGTACCGAGAGCGCCGAGTATTGTTGCATCGAGCGCGAAGTGAGTGGAGCAAAACCGGGCATGAAAAAGTGCAAACGAGGAAACGGCACCATATTGACAGCGAGCTTGCGAAGATCGGCATTCAGCTGACCAGGGAAACGTAGGCAAGTTGTCACACCTGACATCGTGAGGGAGACCAGGTGATTGAGGTCACCGTACGATGGATTCGACACCTGTACATCAACGTTCGTCGTTATACTAGGTTTACAGCCGAACGATATTTTATTTCGTCGCTTGTACAGCAAAAAACGTATGCGTTTACCTTAAGTGTCCTGAAGCATATGTCGTACAGCGCTTCGTTGTCGATGCAGTAGGTCTCGTCGGTGTTCTCCACCAACTGATGAACCGAGAGCGTGGCATTGTAAGGTTCCACGACGGTATCCGAGACTTTTGGCGATGGCATCACCGAATAGGTGTTCATAATTCGATCGGGATACTCTTCGCGGATCTTGGAAATGAGAAGAGTTCCCATACCAGATCCCGTGCCACCGCCAAGCGAATGGGTTAATTGAAAGCCCTGAAGGCAATCGCAATTCTCGCACTCTTTACGCACGACGTCGAGAACGGAGTCGACCAGTTCGGCACCCTCGGTGTAGTGGCCTTTAGCCCAATTATTTCCGGCGCCCGATTGTCCGAAAACGAAGTTATCCGGTCGAAAGAGTCTGCCGTAGGCGCCGGAACGCACTGCGTCCATCGTGCCTGGCTCGAGGTCCAACAGAATAGCTCGAGGTACGTACTTTCCTCCATTCGTTGAAGTCGCCACTGCAAGAGAGATCGACATTTCAATTTATATTCTCGTTTGACAACTCGATTGTGTTGTAATTTAATATAGAATGACCATTCGATTTAGAATCTGTAAATAGCTTCAAATTGGCCTGTAAACGTGTGAACGTAAAAGTAGTTGTTGGTACCCTACGTCACAATCAACCATCAATTTTCGTTTAACCGGGACGTTTATAAACAACAGCAAAATACACCTGTAAAGTTTGTACTCGAGCGTTCGTGATAAGCGAACGCAATGCACTTTCGTACCAATGAGAAAAGACGAAAAGACGATACAAATTGCAACCTCGAGAAGAGCCCCTAAACGAACTCGTGTAAAGAGCAAGTCCCACGTGCAATCTCAGCGGCTCGTAGAGCGCAACATGGATCATCTCTTTGGTCTCGGTTGATGTACATGCGGACTTTCAAAAATTGAGATCTAAAAGGGACGTATATGTGTCGAGGAGTGTCGAGTATATCGCAGGCTCACATATGCACAGTTGCAAGAAGAAACTCCTACAAAGCGTTTATTTCCGTCGGCTTCTATGCCCCTCGGAGAAGAAAGTTTATTTCGCTTTTGGAATCCCCTGTCCCGCGCGTTCTATCTCTGTTGCAGGGCTCTGTTTTTAGAGCGCGCGAGATTTCTCGGCATCGACTAAGGCGAGCAGCGTCCTTAGACATTGGTCTTTAAAGTATCTGAAAAATGTCAGCATCCCGGCGTGTAAAGACTATTTTTGAGCGGGGCAATTCTACTCTCCGGGCTTCTTGCCTTTGTAACTCGTACGACAACAAATGTGATAGGTTGAAGTGAACTTCACTTGCTGGATATTTATTTAACGAGGATCGCGATGAAGAGTAACGATTATTTGTTGTTTCCTCTAAGCTATGAGACATTTCAAGTTCTCCTACCCGATGCCTCGTTGTAGTAGACGGAAATTCTCTCGAGCTGCAAGTCGCTGTCGCCATGGTAAATGCCGGTCTGGTCGATACCGTGCTCCTCCGAGATTACTTCCCAGAACTGTAACAACAATAATTTACTTTTATATAAAATAAGTTGTGGCAATACTTGATGACGAGCAAGATTCTAATTATTATTCTGCAAACGTTAGTACGACATTCGTATTGTTGCAAGGCCAAGATGAACAATTCGCGTCGGAAATAGCTCTTCGAGCTTCGTGTTATTTTAGTCGATGAAAAAAGGGTTGACGATGAAAGAAGCGCGACGACTCGGTGAACTTTGCAGTTAACGACAGTGTGAGGCTTCTCCGTGAGAGTCGCGAGCTGACATTCGAAAGTTGGCTATTAAAGAAGAGAATGATTTACTTGGACGATGCTCGATAAAAATAGCAAGGGGACGGATTTACATGACAACGACGGTGTATAGGTTTCTCGCTTTCCTCGTTCTCTTTCTCTCTCTCCCTCTCTCTCTCCGCATGAAAAACCTTCATGCGGTTATAGTCCTTAAGTCGTCTCTCCTGTTCCAGATTGGTCGTGCGAGCTCACCGTTTCTATTTCTTGCATCGCATATAAATAGGCTTTTCCTTAGAATATTTCTAGGTGAAACGAGATTCATTGATTAGAATTTATACAACGGAGCGTGTGCTTGTATTAACGTTCAACTAAAATTACACGTACCTATACTCAGAAATTGTACGGTATTTTTTAATAACTCGACGTTATTCCGTGGTTCGACTAACCGGTTCTCTTCTGAATAACATCGCTCGACTCAGAGTAACGTAATTTTATACACTATTACATCTAATGGTATTTCGTTCAAAATAATAGTATACACAAATCATTTCGACGCAATTTCAATAGATTAAACTCGATAACAGCTCCCAAATGCAAATATTGCTGTAGCGTGCAAAAAAGGCGGATATTACGCAGGCTGAATTAATAAATCGCCCAGACCAAAACTTGTATATAAAAGAGCAGTGGCATCAAATTGGGTGGAACCACTGTGGCATATACACATGCTCGCGCGTGCAGGAAATACACGGCACGAAGACAGAGAGAAAGATAGATATGAGACGCTCAAGTCGTCATGAAGAAGAAGAAGAAGAAGAAAAAGAAGAAGAAAAAGAAGAGGAGGAGGAGGAAGAAGGCGTTGACCCAGCGCGCATACAGCTCGCAAACGATAGAGGTTTTGGTGTGCGTGCTTACGGGCAGACGTTCCGAAAACGTCGTGCAAAATTCGAGCAGAACGAAGGAAAATTCAAAATACTGGGACACACGCTGATATCCATTCTGCGTTATATTTATCGATCCCCTTTCTCTCTTTGCGTTTTTTAATCGTTGAGAGATGTTTCGATCGGATGAAATGATTGCCGATAGATTCGGTGTTACTCTAGGCCTATTATTAGAAAGAAAGTTGCGCTCGCGATTACGCGTGTCAAGAGAAACGGAGGCACCGATGATATTACGATTTAGTCTACTATATTGATGTTTTATGGCACGTGTAACTTATCTTTCGTCGGGAACTTCTTAAATATATAAATATCTGGCTTTAGTTTTACTCTGGATGACACGTCACGGGGCACTCGGCCTACCTTCATAAATCAATTATACGAATCATCGTTACATCTTGCCGTTCTCTATCACGATCTTACCGTTCGATATTTTTGACATTGCTTAGCTGAAACATTGACAAAAGTTGGCATTTTTCCGAGTGTATATCCATGCTTATCGACTTTTATAAAACTAGCGACCCGATCTCTCAAATATTTTCTCAAGCACTTGAAACGCTTGGAAAAAGCCCCATAGCCGCAGCATAATTCACGACCTATTGCAAAGGCGGATAATTAACAGAGCTACAGGCATAACTCGACACAGCCATATAACCGCATCCTCTCTTTGCTGGGAGAAAAGCGTATAATTATAGTATATGTATAGAGCGAGTGCGCGATGAGGCTACGGGGAAACGCCGTAAAGTCCGTTTTATGAAACGGAACGCGCTCGCTTGCCACAGCTTCAGCAGCTGAAACAGCACGTTTTGATGGATATCGATCCGACCGCCTGCAAAATACAACTACACGATAGTTCAAGATCGCGAAGCGCAAAGCGTCTCGTCATGCGGAAAATCGGGCAACAGCCAGTTTCAACGGTAAATCGCCATCACCTTCGCGTATAAGTGTGTATTTGATATTTTCGTATCCGGTCAATGTGCCGGTTTAGGGTATGCGTCAAGTATTGAATCGTTAATGAAACCTCTTTGGCGGTGTTGCTTCGTGCACTAGATTTTTCGCTGATTTTTACACGCCGAGCGTCGACCGACGAGACTCGTTCGTTTCGTCGTCGTCGCGTCGATCTTTGAGCCAGATTGAAATTAATGACAATGTACCGCGGTTAATCGCGGCTTTACGAGCGATGATTCGGCATGGAACGCGCATGAAACGCGCTGGCTACCGTACGTTATTGCGAGCACAGTTTTTGCGCGTTTCTGGCTAATAATCTTCACTTCTTCAATTGCACAAGTACACAACATTCCGCTCGCTACATTACGCTCGAGCAATATCAATCTAGAAAGAATTCTCTTTATTTGCAAGAAGTTCTTTAACGACCGTACATTCTCGTGTTTCATTGAGACAACAATATCCATCAGCAGAATTAGTCCTACTTGCCGAAAACGAAACGAACAACGTAACATTGAGATTAGTGGCTACATCGAGTGTGCAACGCAACACAAAGGACAAATAAAAGACGGCAAGTAATTAAATATAGAGTAGACTTGATAGCCCGGAAGAATAAATGTGACGTAGTATGAACATAGCTATATGGCTGTACGAGTACGGCTTAGGTGTGTCCTAAACCTAAAAATGTCTTTCCGGTGCAGGCAGTTTAAAGCTCGCAGCTCGGGCGCGTCGGCTCTCGTCATGGCACACTACTAAAAGCCATAAGTTTATAAACGTAGAGGTTAACGAACGACACAAAGCCCGTCTTGAAAAGACTCACTTTCTCTCCCTCTCTCTCTCTCTCTCTCTCTCTCTCTCTCTCTCATCGCGATAATTGCGCGCGTGTTTACGTTTTGTGAGCCAAACTGCCGCTTACGTAATGCCAAACTTGCGTTAATTAACCACTATCTCTCTGTCTTTCTGGCTCTTGAGCGCGCCGAGATGCAGCTCGATTCGTCGCAATTAATTCTGCGTGTAGTCTGAAAATTCGCACACGACGGTAACTGTAACTAACACTCTTCGGAATCGGTTTCGCGTGTAGCCGCCTCTCTCGAGTGGATGCGATGAACGGATTCGCAATTATAACCATTTAAATCGAGCTGGAAGAGCTTGAGATTGATTGTAGGATGATTGCAGTTGACCTTTTGGCCCCGAAACATTTTCTTGGGTTCTGCCTTCAGATTACTCGAAGCATCTTAATTGTTTAATCTGAATGAACGTAGATTGCAACAAATTTACATTCGAGACACCAAAGCGTCTTTCGCCCGAAATATTTCTTTCGTCTCGTTCGTAATTTAAATACGCTGTATCCAGTCGCGAACGTATATTTGTTATACCTATCTCACTTGCTCGATACGTATCAAGACTAAACATTGATTCCGCGAAATCATGCCGATGATACTCCAACGATTGACGATTAAGTACCAAAGTGTCTCGTCGACTGTACATTCGTCAGCTTTGTCGCGTCCGTCGTAACTATTTGCAATAGAGCAGTAGAACGAAACACCGTCGTTTTTTAAGTACGAGCTCACACGCGTACGATATAAAAAGCAAACTTAACTTTTAAAATAAACTTCCGCGAAACCATTGGAACGTTGCGAGTTGTACGCGCCACCGACGCGAGACGCGCGCGATTCGAATATTGAGTCGTTGATACGCTGTGCGATGAAAAAAGAGTAAATACTTGTTAATAAATACTTCGCGCGCATGCAGGAGGTGATCGGAAAGTGCCTTCGCGTTCGCTTATAAATTATTAAATCCGCGCGTACGCATATTGGAACACCTTTGTGCGTCACTCAACTTTTCCCATGTCATTTACCGTACATAATGGGCGAGACACACCTATTCGTCGTGCAAGATGCAAGCATTTCTCGTACACACGGATGTACGTAGTTACTTTTTTAGCGCTGTTTTTATTATTATTCGAAAATTGTGCTTTTTCTTCATTTGCAAATCTTCTCTCGAGGCGAAGAGCAGAGAGATAAGACGATGAAAGAGAATTGGCTCAAGCCACGCGATAAAGAGCCTACTGAGAGAGCAGACTGCGATACATCATCGGGACTCGCTGCGATGATCGCCAAACGACTATGACTAATAAAGCACTTGTGTGTTTTTTTCTTCCGCTTTTTGTGCTCAAAACTACTTTCCTTCTGCTTTGTGTCGATGGCTTTGTTAATCCACAAGATTACTTTAAGCGCTCAATGCATCTATAGTTAAGGCGACGAATTATAATAGTTAAAAATAGCGAGAACGATCCACATACTTCACAATGCCATCATGTCTATTTCTACTTTGGAATTTGATCGAGAGCTACTGGAGAAATTAAAGATGATGGATACGACATCGCTTTTATTCCATTATCAGCGACACCAGATGCACCGCCCGTCTAAATTTGCCGATAACAAATTATCTGCTTCCACTATAAAACTTGATATCGTTCGAGTAGTTTATTGAAACGTATTGCGTACCTACGGATCACGATACAAGGCGTAATTATCCGTACTACAGTCTGGAGTGCACTAAATAAAATACACGTCCCGATATTTTTTGACAGAGCGATCAAGCTCCGTAGTTTACGCTCGGTTACATTTCTAAATCACCCGAGAGATTCCCCTCGCGAAAAGAGTTACAGCCACGAAAGCCTCGTAAAATCACGCAACACCGCATAAAACTCGACAAAAAACAGCACCAATAAAGCGCACCATCCGGAAATCATTCCCTAGACTTTTGCGAGAGAACCACTTTATTTTTGGGGTCGGTGAAATCCGTCTTTTGACGCGACTTTCAATGCGGGACGATATCTCTGCGAGGGCAAGCACGCGTACACACACACACACACACACACACACACACACACACACACACACACTGACACCCAGACACGTTACACGAGTCGCGTATATATGTATGTACGTATGTATACGGCAAACATTTCATCGTATCCACGCTTGCAAAGGTCGAGAGAGCTTGACGTATCTGCTGCGTGAGTTTAAAGAGTCACTGCCACCATCGCGACTTTCCTCGAAACGCTAAGTATAGGCTGCTCGATAACGTAGACCGGGGTGTGTACAGAGAGCGAGTGTCGTCTGACGAATCGTCGATGCACGGTATGTTTTGGATTTTCTCAATTGCTCTTTTATATCTTTATTTTTTTCCGTCGTACTTGACTCACCGTTATTTGCACGATTACTCGTGCGTGCAGCGATTGTTTCACTAATCACTTTTTCAACAAATTGCAAAATACAATCGCCATCTAAGTTTCGCAATCGAAATCAAAAATAGCACGTCGTGATCTTTCGTTAAAAACGCGCCAAATAATTGTGTTCCAAACAAGTGTGCTATCCCTCAACAAACCATTGGTTTTTAAGCGATAAATGGCAATACGAGTCACATCGCTTTCGAGTCAGATGTTACATGTGTATTCTCGAGCGATATAAAATTACTCTGAAGATCGAAAAGAAAAAAAAGCAGACGCGTCGAGAAATGAATCGGTATACAATTAAACGAGAACGTATCGAATTTTTCAATTAGTACACGCGTAAGAGAACGACAAAGAGAGACCGAAGGGCTACACTTTAGTTGTCGTTTCAAGGCTGATGCGAGTAATAGGAAGTACTACAAGGACGGATACAGGTAAAGTATCGCCTTACGTATTTCCGTCTTAATTGCGAACGGTGAATCGAGTCTTGCCTGACACGAATATCGTCAACAAATGACAATGTAGGGCTTGCTCCGATTAATTTTCATCGAAGCTTGCAGCGAAAAAAGAGAGAAAATCTATCGTACTTTACGATCAATTTTTTGTCTGGAACGACGAAAGTCACCCCAAGAGCCTTTAATGACTTTCAAAAATATATACGTACGTATGGACATAGCAACAGCTGCGAGTATGAGCCGAATACGAGCACTGTAGAACATTTACGCAGTGTGACAAAATTAGCTACTATGGTAATGGTCTCGTGTAAATTTGAGACATGGCTTATACGACTTCGGCAGCATTTAACGAAATTATTCGAATGAAACGCATAGCGCAATTTAACGATTTTACACCTGCGTGAAAAAATCAACGCATGACCTACGGATAAAGTATTTCAACGATGTGCGAGCTTTGCAATGAAAATCAAGTAGCCGCGGGAAGAAAGCGATAAGTAAAGAGAAAATCAGCCTCACGGCCAATTCCAACTCAACGCGCAACGAAAAGCAGTCGATTAAAAATCAAGCGACAATCGTGCCTCTTAACGCCAAGTGCCAGCAAAGTATATATTCTGTTATTCGCAATCTTCCAATCAGCTCTCTCCCTATAGCCGCTGCAATTGATTCGATCACGTTTTCGCATCTCCTTCGATCGCTTCGTTCTCGCGCGTTTGTTCGACATTCTCATTGTGCCCGATAATTTGCCGTTGGTAATCTTTGTTCGATAATTTCGTTAGAAATTTGTTTGAATCGGTGCCATTGAGTGCATCCTCGAGCAATGCAATTTCATCGAACGAAATTAGTCGACCGTTTTTTAATCCGTGTAAACTTTGGACAACTTGTAAGAACCGATGATAGAATCAGCGCTTGGAAGCCAGCTTTGGTCGTTTAAATCAATCGAACTTTTTCGAGTCTCGCACTTGCGACGCAAACTTAAGTGGCCAATACGCCAACGACAAAGAACGGAAAACCAAAAAAACACGACGAAAAAGTACTTACCTTGGCTCCGATCTGGTTACCGCACTGACCAGCCTGGAGGTGTACGATTTCCCTCATGTTGTCGGTGTGATATTGCTGCTGCTACTTCTCTAGTCGAAGTCTCGAACGCGAATGGCAGGCAGAGGAGCAAGCAGGCAGGCAGGCAGGCAGGCAGGCAGACAGGCAGGCCGGCCGGCCGGCTATTCTTTTCCTGGTGAACGAGCCAGCGCGCTCATAGCTGCAACTGCGCAAGTGCCGGCGATCAATGCCGCTTCTCCACTGATAGGTTGCACAGTAATAAGCAACTCTTTATCAATCTGTGAAAACTCGCCGATGATTGTTTGCGAATCTACGCCAGCTTGAATAACTTAATAAACCAGATTAATCGTTTCCGTTCGCGGACGTCAACTTATTACGTCAACTGCTTTTTAAACGATTGAGTTTTCGAAGAAAATTGTTCGACAATATCCGAGGATAATCGTTCTTTGTGGCATTCGATGACGTTCTATTGTTAGTTTGAGAGTGATTAGCTTTCGGTTGGACGCATAATAGTAATCGACAGACTCTTTTGCGGATCGCTAGAAATGAACGATCGTTGCATTTTCTTGTTTAAAGGATCGCTAGGTTTGCGGTAACTAATTGTACGAGTGGGCAAAACGTTTGGAGATTGCAAGATATTATACCAAACTAAAAGTCAACTAGGCGGTTTTGACGTATTCGAGAGCAAGGATTTAAAAAAATAGTCAATAATTTGTGTCAAAGTACATTTTATTGAAACTATACACATTTTAACTAAAGAGCACTTTAGAGTAATAGAGTTAGCGAGTTTGGAAAAGACTATAAAAAGTTCATAAATAAAATACAAAAAATTAATAAATCTCTTTTTTTATGCAGTTTCATGGCCGTTATTAGCTGCACTTAATATATTCAGAGCAAAGGCAAGACTCGAAATTTTGAGCAATGTCACAGTGATCGTTTCCAACTGAAACACAAAACAATTCGATTATCTTTAACGCTGTTCTTTCGTAGGAAATCCAATGAGTAGAGTTGAAAAATTGCTCTTACTCGCTCTCGGAATGCACTTTTGTATTGCCTCGTTGATGGTATCTTTTTTAGTGGCTACACCTTCGTAGTACTTTTGGGCTGCAGTTTCGTCAATTTTATTATCAGAGTTTATCTGTGCGAAATAAAGGTGTTTATGAGTCGTGGTATTTGATAGGGACGCTCAACGAATTTAAGTATTGTTTGGAAAAATACGTTGTAGATGTAAAATAACAATAAATCAAACGGTATAAGCTTACAACGTGGAGAGATTTAAAAAGACATCCTTTCAGACACTTTACTCTTTGATCTGTAATCTTGGTGTAATTTTCCAATACAATATCCAACTCTGCCTCGGTGAGTTTAGCTTCTTTCGTGCATTTGTCCCACACATTTTTAAGTTCAGGATTAAATTTGGATTTTGGAATATTAGCCTAAGAACGTGTAAAAAGGTCTATCGTTATTGAACTATCATTTCAAGCGGAAATTTAACACTTACTTGCACTTTGAATGCAACTACTGCGCATAGCAGCAGAAACACTGTCAAGGTATTCATCGCGAGGCTTTCAACGGTACTGACTCTCTAGTTTAACTATCCATGCATTTTATTGCAGAAAATTGTAACGGAGCGGAAATTCGACTCGACTCTTTGATTGGATAATAAGTTTTTCACATCCAGTCACGCTTAGTAATTCGAACAGCTCAAAGTACGAGGTAACAATTTATGTAAATGAAATAATATGTTTTTTTTCCACGTTTTTATCAACAAGTAATCGTACCACTGGCAGTAGTGTATTCCAGATCGAACCTAACTTCGCATAGCTTCTGTGGAGAATTGGATAACGGAAGTTATAATGGGTATCCAAGTGCGAAATTGTTGATTTTTTTTTACGTTAAGGGCGTTATCTTAAAAATAGCTTGGATATGGCAGAGAAAAAGTCGTCAAGTTTCATTTCGAATATTATTATTGCAACATGCCTTTTGTACGTTTCGTAATATTTGTCACTCTTGCGTAGTAGCTTTTGACGACAATAAACGTATATGACGATTAAATACAATTTACCGTACAGCTTCGCAACGAAAAAAAAAGGGCAACATCATAGCGAAGCAGTACACGAACAAAACAATGGAGCAATTGCTATACTTAAAGATCCAAGCAAAGATGAAAACACAAAACATGTTTATTCGATCTATTATACATGATCGTAAAAAGGCAGCATCCCGTACTCGTAAAAAGCTCTCGAGCCTAAAGTCATTGGTACGACCGCCACATACGTAAAGCATAGCAATCTTCAAAGAGTACGAGAGCTCGTGTATAGGCAGCGCATCAACTGTTCTAACCAAGATTCTCGTGCTTCATTTCGACGTTTCGAGCGCAAGACATTCGAGCCGTAGATCTCGAAAATGGATTTTAGCCGCTTGAGCTCCTAGTGTCTTTTCTTTTTGCAGGCATTTTCTCTCGCCTTTGCTCGTTTTGTTCTCGGTGTGCCTCGCTCGCTCTTCCCTCTTCTCTTCTTCCTTCTTGCAGTAGACAGCTCGAAAAGAACAAACAAAAATTATACGAGCCCAGGTTTTGTTGTAAAGACAAAAAAGAAGCAAGGGCGAAGCACTTTAAAAAACCGTACAACACTACTGGATTTTCAGTGCAACGTGGAATTTCAAAGGCTTTGTTTCTAGATCAAATTATTGCAAGTTCTTGTCAAATATTTGCAAAAGGAAGTTCCTATTGTATCATTCATAAATTACGAGTGTAACATAGACGTTTCATTCTGCAAACTTCTTTAAATTCAATGTTATGTGCTATTATCGTACGATTTGAACAATGACAATTGAAATACCTCTTCAACTAATACGCCAATAAATTTTATACGTACTGAAGCGCCAAAATCAGATTTTTTCGTACTAGAATAGATTGCTTGGCTAGCTCTATAACCATAGTTCGGTTCCATGATAACCAAGTAATGCAAAAAATATTTTAAATTACCATGTTCGATTACTTAAAGTTGTAAAAAATTTTGTACTAGAACCAATTTTAAGATTTTGCAATACACTTTATTTCATTTATATTGCGATTAAATGATAAAATGTCAATTTTAAGAGTGTAGCGGATATAATACAACGAGTTTCAATAGTAAAAGCACACAGACGAAAGAAAGTATACTTTTTAAAAGAATATCAAAAAAAATGAAAATCAAGAATGGAACAGCCATCCAATAGTTTAAGGTTTCACCAATTATATTAAGGCGTACATATATCTACTGTAGATAAAGTCACATGCGCCTATTCGGGAAACGAATATTACGAACAGTTCGATACGAGATGTAAAAACGCAAAAGCTGACCCGATGAATAAACTCGATCAAAGCGGTTTAAGCGACAATTTATTGGAAAATATAAAAACACAAGTTACTGTTGATTCTGAATATTTTTTTCAATAATCTCACGTCACCAACTGGAAATTGTAGCGATTGTGAAAACGACAAAGAAATATTTTCCAAACGTTAATCGTTGAAACTGCTACGATATTCCATCGCTGTTTGGAAATAACACTACATGACAAGGGTATTTCGTTGCACTTCAACTGATTGCTTGTTAATCAAATGTACCTTTATTTGATAAAGAAATCATGAGTAAAGATGACAAGAGGCAGCTGCAGTAGCGTTTTCGAGTCGACGCTATACAAAACAATCTCGAAAATATACAACGAAATCACGACATTTGGAATAGAGTTTTTGTTTATTTTGTTGTTTAACAAAAGAGAATACCGCTTCGCATAATTTATGGTACATTTCGATCGACCAGAAGGTAAAATAACTAAATTCGAAAATGAGACAAAAATGGATGGGAAGGGATCGTGGGTAAATGAAATTTGTAAATAAAGCAAATAGACGCGCGTCTCGCAGATTCGCAACCAGGTGCATTATATTCGTAAAAAATATTAACAAACGCAATAAGTAAAAAAGAACAGGGGCAATAGAGAGGAGAGAAAATAAGATACAGAGATTGAGAGAAAGATAGGTGAAGATTAAGAAGCGGGTTTTTGTTTTATAATAAAGTTTTCATAATTTGTGTGTACGTCTTTCTCTCTTGGCGCGTGAATGTGGGTGTACGTGAGAAAGAAAAAATAATAATTTCTATCAATAGTCGGCTTAGTTCTCGTCGACCTCTTGCTCGGCCTCCTCGTCGAATTCGGCATCCTCGTCGGCGGTAGCCTCCTGGTATTGCTGGTATTCGGAGACCAAGTCGTTCATGTTGGACTCGGCTTCGGTGAATTCCATCTCGTCCATACCTTCACCTGTGTACCAATGCAAGAAAGCTTTCCTTCTGAACATAGCCGTGAATTGTTCGGAGATACGCTTGAACAGCTCCTGGATGGCGGTGCTGTTGCCGATGAAGGTGGCCGACATCTTAAGACCACGTGGTGGAATGTCGCACACGGCAGTCTTGACGTTGTTCGGGATCCATTCGACAAAGTACGAGCTGTTCTTGTTTTGGATGTTGAGCATTTGCTCGTCGACTTCCTTCATGGACATGCGACCACGGAAAATAGCAGCAACCGTGAGGTAACGTCCGTGTCGTGGGTCGCAAGCGGCCATCATGTTCTTGGCGTCGAACATCTGTTGGGTGAGCTCGGGCACCGAGAGGGCTCTGTACTGTTGGCTACCTCTGGAGGTGAGAGGAGCGAAGCCGGGCATGAAGAAGTGGAGACGTGGGAACGGCACCATGTTCACGGCCAATTTCCTCAAGTCAGCGTTCAGCTGTCCGGGGAACCTGAAAGCGAATCGCCAAATCAGCGATTAGTCGACACACGCACCAATGGGTTGTTGGGCTAGCGATCGAGCTGCGCCACCGGTACGTACCTGAGGCAAGTCGTGACACCAGACATTGTGAGAGAGACAAGGTGGTTGAGGTCGCCGTACGTGGGAGTGGACAGTTTGAGCGTTCTGAAGCAAATGTCATAGAGGGCTTCGTTGTCAATGCAGTAGGTCTCGTCGGTGTTCTCGACGAGCTGATGGACCGAGAGGGTGGCGTTGTAGGGCTCGACGACGGTGTCGGAGACCTTGGGCGATGGTACGACCGAGTAGGTGTTCATGATTCTGTCGGGGTATTCCTCGCGGATCTTGGAGATGAGAAGAGTTCCCATACCGGATCCGGTACCACCACCGAGCGAGTGAGTCAGCTGGAAGCCCTGAAGACAGTCGCAGCTCTCGGCCTCCTTGCGCACGACATCGAGAACCGAGTCGACCAGCTCGGCACCCTCGGTGTAGTGACCCTTTGCCCAGTTGTTACCAGCGCCAGACTGTCCGAATACGAAGTTGTCGGGTCTGAAGATCTGACCGAACGGGCCCGATCTGACAGAGTCCATGGTGCCGGGCTCCAAATCCACGAGAATGGCCCTGGGCACGTATTTGCCACCCGACGCCTCATTGTAGTAGACGTTGATCCTCTCGAGCTGGAGGTCGCTGTCTCCGTGGTATGCGCCAGTCGGGTCAATGCCGTGCTCGTCACTGATGATTTCCCAGAACTGTAACGTTAACAAAACCACCAGATTTTAGTCGATTGCGTTCGTGCGTGCATCGACAGGAAGGTGATGGCTGAGCGGGATCAACAAAGGAGAGCACGATGGCCTGTCGAATCGTTCGAGCGCGATACTTGGTCGACGAGGGACAGTGGAGACCAATTAGCGTCTCTTGACCGAGCTGAGCGCCCGTCCGCGGTTGGACACGCACGACCGACCGACAACGAAGCCAGCTGCACAATGTAGCGCGAGTGTTACCTTGCTATTTTCCTTGCTTCCTATACCGACATACCGAAGACACACAGGCGATCAAGGCTTTTTCTCCGTGTACCCACGAGCTATTACTCGTACGAAACCACGCAAATCTTTCGTTTTAACGAGGACGCGCTAATTAAGAGATTCTTTGGATCTTTCCGTCTTTCGAAATATCGCGGTTTCAATCAAAGCTATCAAAAATACTCTGAAGTTTGCCGAAAAGCACGGGCAAATATTTACCGAGACAAGGCAAACGCGACGTTTAAAAGCCAACGAGTCATATCTTTGGAGAAGCCCGAACCGAGCTTGTCGAGTTATTGAACGTCAAACGTTGATTAAAGCAATACAATTTGGCCTCGTTTCTTCTTACGTAATGTCAACAGATAACACGACAGTTATACGTACAAGTGGTGCACGTCACAATAGAAAATTCGAAAGCTTACATTCTACTACTATCTTTACAGATCGAGAAGCGCGTGTTTTCGAGAGATTTTTCGTAAGGCCATAGAGCGTTCAAGTTCAAGTTCGCAAGAGGCATTTAAAAACCCCCGCACAGTCAATGCCCGAACGCGAGCTCGCGCTAAAAATCTGCCAATCCACCTTTAATCTCTATTTCTCGAGCCTCGGAGCTTGTATCTCTTTTTCTCACTCTCTCTCTCTCTCTCGCTCGCTCGCACGCTCGTAAATGGAATGGCGACGGTGATATTGACAGCCCATGTCCATATAAGTGCATCGCGCGCTGAGAGTCTTTCGCCGTGTCTCCTTGTACCTCCTCCGCCGCCTCCCACACCCGTGTATTACGTTGAGCCTGAGGGGGAGAGAGGGTGACTCACCAATGTCAGCGCTATATATAGCGACGCGCTTTGACCATAAAATGAGCGAAAAAAAGAAAGAGGTGTGTGCGCTTTCGAATAAAAGAAAAAACAAGTACGGAAGACGAGAGAGAAAGCGGACTTTTAAAGATGTCACTGGTAAGACGAGGCTGGGAGGTTCAAAAGATTATGTTAATTTGTTGGTTTCAATCGTTTCTTTCGCCGATTTGACGCAGCAAACGAGGCTTTTCTTTCGATTCCATCACCTTTATAGCGTTCGAGTAATTTTCCTGCACGGATAACGTTGACGTTATTTATTCCTCAAGTTGTTCAAGTTTCCAAGTAATTCGATGCTGAAAGTATAATCATTTCGTAATTCTAATAATCTCGTTAAAAGTTTGCAAGTTTTTGATTGTGTATCGTTGTTGTTTTATCGTTTTTACGAGGGGAAAAAACGTTTCCAAAGAACTAACTACCTTGGAACAAAACTTGGAAAACAATGGCTCTCTTCTTCAATGCAAACTTTGATCCGAGAATTACGAATACTTGAAATAATAAAATGCCTTACGACATGATAACAAAAGTGATTCACGCGACGAGCACTGGCCTAATTATGTAAATCTTCTAATTACGTTCACGTGAAGTTGTTTATTTAGTTGAGCCGATCCCCCGTTTCAACGTAATTACTCTACTTTTTACGCCAACCACACTTCAGTTCCGAGCAAGTTGCTATTGTAAGCACAGGGTTAATAAAAAAATTGCTTGTCCTACAAAATGTGGACAGAGGATAGATAGTGCACGAATGGAAAAGCTAACACGTAGCTAGGCGAATGAAAGAAGAGCAAGACTTTGGAATTTCCTTGACGACAGCTGAACGAGGAACAGCTGCCAGAGGCTTCCTCTTTTAAGAACTGAACACGAGCCAACATCTCTTGTCTCCGTCTCCAGCGGTAGTACTCGTTCCGCGAAATTGTCTCCGTTCGGTGCAACTCGAGTCATTTTAATCAAAGAATGCTTCTTTTAATATATAACGTTGACGTTCGATAATCACGAACAAACGTCCAAACTGCTGGTCGCAAAGCAACGCAACAATATCACGGGAAAAAAATGAAGCAAAATGTCTCGTATCGATATCTGTAATCAGGCCACGATCGACTTGTCATTGTCGACGCGCAGCGCGCGACCTCGAACAAACAGCGCGTCAACGCATCATCGACGTTGTTTGTTCGTCAACGTTTAACAGAAATCTCGTGAAAATAAATTGTCGATTCAGCGAAATCCGACGAAATCTTCTTGTCGGTGCGTATTTCAGTGGTGTTTGACGAATTGCGCGAGAGCGTGAGAGGCAGCTGCCGTCCTCGTAGTCGTCCTTGGGCCCAAAGGCGACGCGATATAGACTCGCACGCGCCCTGCATGGCCACGCTGCCGCGACAGACGGACAGCAGCAGTAGCAGCACGTAATCGTTGCGCAACACCGCGTCTCGTCGTTACAACCAGATCGTAAGAAACCAACGCCAATGCGACCACCACGATCCTCTGATATCCGGGACCTCGGATTTCGAAGCTACTCGATAAAAAGCACTCTCGCGCCACGATAGTTTTATGCCGGCTAACCAAATTAACGAACGTCGTGCGCGCATTACACCGAGTTTAAGCACAACTCCACGTCATTTTCGATCTTTCTACGTATTGCGCACTCCTGAAATAGTAAGGCATTAACGACACGCTATGACGTGAGATAAAGTATACGCTCTCCCTGTATTTCTCCCTGTATTTCTCCCTGTAGTTCCCCCTCCACCTATTGTAATCTAGATTTTCAACTCTGCACTGCACTGAATAATTTACATTCTAGCTTCCGTTATCATTTTTTTCAAGCCAACGAAAATCTCCATAACCGATGAATAATTTATTAAAAAAGAAAGAAATTGTTATTTACAAGTGGTTAACGAGGTGTGGTAAAACTGAATTGCCCCAATATCAAATCCGACAATTCCGGAGGTGTCATATATCGCGGAATGCACTTTTTCGCGGTCATCTAATGAGGAGTATGCAATGTATTGCGCCACACGCGATCGATCAAATAATAACGAAGCGATGCTGAAGGCAGAAAATTCAGGCATCCGGGACGAAAAAACGTACACGAGGAGGAGAAGGAGGAGGAGGAGGAGGAGGAGGAAGAAGAGGAAGAAGAGGAAGACGAGGAAGAAGAGGAAGAAGAAGACGAAGCTCCGAGGTGAGGCTTGGCTCTTCTCAAGGCGTAGCCAAACGAGAGAAAGAAAGAAGATGCAGCAGGAGCAGTCAGCAGTGGTGGCCGAGTCGGGTCGGCTAGCGGACATTGACTCGATGCGATATCCTTGAAAGCCGCGGGAGCGTGACGACGATACGCGCGGTTACTTCATCTTTTTTTAACGGGCACCGGCTGCTTGTTGCCAACCAAAAACTCCAGCCAATTGTTGTAAAGGTGGCAAGAAGGGAGGAAGGGGTCAAATAGTCGGTTGTAACGATGCCGAAGAGATTCTATTCTCGCCAGAGCACTACCCGTGAGAAATAATGATCTTGTTTTTTCTTTCCGAGGATACGTCGTACGTAACGTTGTCATTGAACAGTGCGATTCGACGCGTAGCCTTGCTAATTGACTTTGATTTATTTTTTATTAACATTTGACTATCTCCTAACGATACTCGACATTTATTTTATCAGATATGCAACTGTTACGAGGCAAGAGTTGCGCATTGCGACGTCCAAATTGTGCATGCTCCGAGCCGATTGACAGCGTCGAAATATTACTCGATTTTGAAGAAACAATTTGGTACATGTATACGTGTATTTTTTAAATGTACATGTAAATTAACACACGTTCCAAGCAAGTGTAATCATGCTCCGCATAAAATAAACGAACGTCTCGAGTATACGAGCCTCGTCAAAATTTCATCTCGCTCCATAGCTACTCCGATGACATGTCAGCAAGCTATTCGTCGGTAGGTAACAAAAAATAAAAAGCGTACGTCGTTACAGTGGGATCGCGACTTTATACATGAAAATACACGATTTATAAGGTTGCATCAAGGGCAAAAGTTACCAAGTAAGCCTTCTTCTGTCTCTCGGCTATTTTATAGAGCAAACTAGAGAGCTTCAAAGACAAAGAGACAAAGTTGCGACACATCGAGCACGCGCCGTAAGGAAAAACGACAAGGTCGAGAATTTCGGTGGGCTAAAATTGATCGGGCGCACGCCAGGCAGAAGAGCAAATCAAATTCATCCCCCGTCCGTCACTGTAGGAACGCTGGATTTCCGAATGAGAATCACTGCCTTCGCCGGGTTTTTATCTTCCTCGATAGAGCACACCTGGGCAGCTAATAACGAATAAATGGACGCGAGTGTAGGTCGTGAAGAAAAATTCCGATAAATGCACACGAGATGAACACAACATAATGCATTTCTTAAAGAGGCCGAGAGAGAGAGAGAGAAAAGATAAATGAAAGAAAGTAATGAAAGGATGAGAGAAAGGCTATGTCGGTATAAAAGCATGCTGCACATGTGTGTGTGTGAGAGAGAGAGAGAGAGAGAGAGAGAGATCGAGAAAGAGAACGAGCAAGCCGGTGAACGGAGCTGCGCGCGCAACCGCTCGATGCCGTTGCCGCATTAAAGCCGGTGTACTGCTGCTGCCACGGCCCCTTCGTCATGTCTCTTTCTCTTTCTCTCTCTCTCTCTCTCTCTCTCTCTCTCTCTCTCTCTCTGCGTAATATACGTCCTGCCCACGGAGAAAGATCTGCTCGCTCGGTCTGCCACACCCAGCACACACGCACACACCCACTGACTCATGCTTGTTGCTCGACGGCCGTATCATTAGATTCGCATATCCTTTTCGAGCTATTGATTCGACACGCTCAGGTAATCTACCTATGCCAAACACCAGAGGATGTTCGATCCCTCTGTTTCGCAAAAATGGCGACAGAACTGATTCGCAATTCTTAATGTCTCGATTTATAAATAAACAATAAGCGACATCAACCGAGTGAATAATTCATAACCTAAAAATGAATCGAATAATTTGTGACGTCTTAGTACCCGGAATTACGACGATGAAAACTAATACCGCGAAAAGCCGTTGAAACGTTCGATGCCGGCCGGCCGGCCGGCAAGTAGCCCGCCGTTTTTTGTCTCGATCTTTCTTTATCCCGGTCGTTCTATGCGAGCGCGCGCATGAATCAGTGGCGTCGCCATGCTGAGTTCCTCGACCCGGCGCTCACTTTTTCACATTTTCGCGCCACACACAAAAGTAGAGATAATATTTCCCGGCTACTGGTTGATTCTACTGTAATCGTCTCACGTTAGCCCCCCCACCCCTCTCAAGCTCACGTTTTTCCAGCTGTACCATCAACCGTCTTTTTTCTATTGTCATACCGACAATTATGGAGGGGGGGGGCGGGTAAAAGGAGCTACAGTTATGTAGCTCGCGCGAAAAAAATTACGCGTGAGAAACTTGCAAAAACGAGAATTTACTGTTAACGGTTATTCTTGCGCTAGGGCACACTCGCACAACGACACGGACGAAGAGAAAGAGCGAGATACAAAGGCGCTGGCTGTTTAATTGCGAAAGGCGGACGATGGAATTTCGCGCGTGCTCGTTTTCCTGGTAAAAAACATGGACGCGATAACAGAACTTACCTTGGCACCAATCTGGTTACCGCACTGACCGGCTTGGATGTGCACGATTTCCCTCATTGTTGTGTCTTTTGTTATCTTCTCGTGTACTTCGTGTATAAAAAACCTCGTAGGTTCTGTCTATGTGTCGCTCGCTCGTACGACCGTGGAACTCTGCGCGTCGCGAGTGCCAGGAGACGAATGTGCGCCGCCGGTCGTCGCGTCCGTTAGAGATTTTCAAGCCCAAGCTCGTTCCAAGTGGGCCGACGCAGGGGGAGGTAGTCATGAGGCGATTCCATTGGTCGATTAAAACCCCCACCGCCTTCGTATTTCGCGCTCGCGCGCTATCCACTATGTTCTCTCTCGCTCTATCATTCCACATTCTCGATGATGCTATCCCTCTTTAGACTTGGCCTTTTTGTTCTTTCTCTGGTTCTGTCTCTCTCTCTCTCTCTCTCTCCCTCTCGCACAATTCTACGTGTATATACGTATGTATGTATGCATGTATGTATGAATGTATACTCGCTCTCGAGCAACGGCCGTCGCCAAAGTGAGAGAAGCTAAGCACTGCAGTGTTGCCAACTTGTCGATCTCACCGTCTGTTCGCGAATATACTCTCATATATATATACATACACACCTACGTTGATACGTGCTCTCTACTCGGCGCTAGTCGTGCAATTATAATGTTCGAGAGAGATACGTGGCTTGTAGCCTGTACATGTGTGCGAGTGTATGAGCGTTGCACGATGGGTATAAATCGACACTGGGACTTTTTACTGAACGCGATTTGCTTTTCTTTCTCTCTCTCTCTCTCTCTCTCTCTCTCTATTTCTCCCTATGATGCCGAATCAAACTCTACGTAGGCGCTGAGACCAGATTAATGTTTATGCTTCAAGATTGATCAGCTATTGAGCCTGTTTCTTCAAGCGAACAAGTGCCTGTATTAAAACTCGCTCGAGTATTTGTACAGTTGCTTCGTTTGATCATATTTATTACTGTTTTTACATCGAATCAAATACCACTTGGTCTGTTTCAAATAAAATATTATATTTTTATGTTTACTTTTAGAGTAAATGTTACCTTTCAAAATTTTCGTAGATACGAGAGGATGCCTTCAATTTGAGAATTATTGTTAATACGAATTAATTAATGTTGCCAATAATAAGCAATTGCCTGTGCTTGCCATACTTTGCTGTGCATACTACGAGAGCTATTATTACTACGTTAATTTGAACGGCACAGTTATGCATTAATTATTATTTTCTCCAGTTGACTTTTGATATTTTAGAGCAAATTAACAACCGATTAAGCAGAAAGCATACTCACTCGAGGAACATTTTACGATATCGTTTCGACTCGTTGTATCTTGATTAAAAAAAACTGCCTCGATCGAATCGATGGAACGAAAAGTAAAATGTAACGCGTCCATAAAAAAATCGATTTCAAAAGTAACAAGCTATATAGAAATGCTTGATAAAACAAACGAGATTTGTTTGATAAAACAAACAAAGTTCATTTCGTCCAATAATGAATAGTATTTGAATTGTTCGATGGCAATTGTTGAGCAAGTGTACCCTTATACACAATATACAGCGTATATTAGCCACGTATCAAAGCCAATGAACTTTTTAATTGAAACATGAAAGGCTTACAAGCTCGATCCAATTACGCTTGGCGATTATCGTCTAATCATGAGCGAGAGCGCAACTCACGGATACATCTCTCCGTGCGCCAAGCCGTCCAAATGCTTCAATCACTCTACCGTCCGTATGAAAGCTTGACAATTTGTACACGCGTCCGCAAGTTGCTCATATATGGTCGTTGTAACGCTTACGCCAGCCTGATAAAAGAGCCTTGATAAGTGGACGTCACATTGACACAGAAGCACGTATAGAAAGCGAGCGCCGATGGCGACAAGGAATCATTTGTTCTTGCTTCTGTCAACGCGTACAGGTGTTTTGTTTGTTTAACCAAAGGGTGGGTCAACTGCGCCAGCGTCGAGAAAGACGATGACTCAGCCCCAGCGTTGCCACTCGCTCGCTTGCTGTACGTGTTATAGCCTCTCTCGGGCACCCCACGCCACGTGTCTTCCCTCTCTAACGCTCTTACTCACCGATTTCGCGTCAACTTTTCCTAGCATCTTTCGACTGGTTTCTTTTTCTTGGCTTTAGCGACGAGCGGGAAGGCTCTTTCTTTTTACAAACGCTTCACGCTTGATAAATACGTTAAATACCGTACTTTAAACAACGTCCCACCATTACGTTGGATGTCATTCTACGCATACCGCGATGAAGCGTTGGACGGTGCGCTTTGATACTCGTCTCCTCCAGCGATTTGCAGTCTATTGGGTCGTCGCGAGTAATACGTTTGCTACTTCCCTGCAATCGACGAGGAGGTTTGTTTGGTATTTTAATTCGTGATGCGAACATTGAGTAAAGGTACTTTGGAAGAATAACATTGGATAAAATTAGCACGAGACCACGTATATATAGGTGTCTAAATTTTACAGCGATATTTACTCAAGAGAACTAGACGTAAACTTGGTATCTTACTATACGCTGATGAAAACAAACAATTTGCACGAGTATATTATTAGCGGTAAGCAGATATACGAAATCTTCGAGCCCATTGCGCGTGGTGAATCAAAACTACGCGACAAAGTGGTGCATGCCCTATAGGCGTAGCCCAGCAATACCTAAATTTAACTGGGAAAACTAAGCGGGTAGAGAAAGAGACGGAGACAACGCTGGCAAAGGCGCAATGTACGGTGAAACGTGCGTCACGTTCATGGATGAAATCGCGAGTCCGTAAGCGTGCCGGCAACGCTAGCTCTATCTACGTGTATTTCGTTGGTTCGGCGGCGGGAGGGGGTGGCGCTAGAGAGAGGGAGAGAGAAGAAAGTCGATATTTGTGAGTCACCGCGTACTCTGTACGTATACGTGTCTATACTATACGCACAACTACAATACCCTAAGAATCATCACCTCGCGCTGAGTCGCTAAATCGATTCGGACACACACGCAAACGCGAATACGTTCTGTCCAGTCTGTATTCGCGTTTTACCACGCGCGTGTTCGACTAAATAACATCGGCTCACGCCCAATAGCAAATTGGATAAGATGAGATCGCGCCAACTGTTTTTTTGTTCTTTTCTAGCACGTGGGAAACATTTCAACAACGCAAATTACTAAGAGTAATAAAGTTGCCAAGTGACGTTTTTACGGTGTACATGGCGCGTGGTTTGACAGGTTCAAGGTGACGCTGCAAATGTGATTATAATTACCACTGTTTTTTATACAAATTAGCGGAAATTCATTGTCCTATTATCGAACGAGATGATTTGATTGATTGGCTTACAATGCCATAAAAAGTACGAGACCTTTGGGTTCCTCGTAACCAAGTTATTCGACGGCAAATTTACTTGAAAAAGCCAGCGTACTAGCGGCTCGTCGACAACCTTGATCGCGCAATCGAGTGTGCATTGATAACTAAATAACAACGCAACGACAGTGCCAAATGGACGAGTTTGAATAAAAACTGAGTAACGAGTCACGAATGCCAGCACTTGGTGCTTTAATTACATCTGTTATCGCGGTTGATTGATCAAAGCACGTTTTTACGCGTACGGTATTCGTTTTGATTACGTTTCTGCCTGAGAAAGTAGCCGCGTTGCAATTCATAAGGTATTTTAGTTATGTTCTCGCGTTACCCTTCGAAAACTAGATGTTTATCGAATCAAGCTCGTCCATTGTTGAATTATCGAGAGACAGAAGGCGTCTTATCGCGTTGGAAGATACGAGGCCAATCTGCTAATATATGCGATCCTTAGCTGTTACGTCCGGCATTACTGGTGATTACCGCTTGCTGCTTGCTGCTGTTGGGTGTGGGCGACAAATAATAAACGCGGAAAGGTATATTCCTTGTCCGCTCTCTCTCTCTCTCTCTCTCTCTCTCTCTCTCTCTGCAGTCTGCAGTCTGCGTGCATATATAGAGCTACTCTCGTCATTACACGGAACGCCGAGCGCTGCACATGTAATATACGTTCGCTTGCTCACTTGCGCTCTCATGAATATGCTCTCGTCGCGTGGAACAGCCGTATGCGCGCGCGTCTGTGTGTATGAGAAAACGTCCCTTTAAGTACTCTACCAAACGACCACGCGATAAATATTTCGTGATATTTATGTGCGCTTCGTTCACTGAGCCATTTGCGTTTAAATAAACTAAACTTTTCATCGAGATGTAGACACCAATGCACAGAATCGTATTATGTATTTGGCAAAAGTAACGATATTATGATACACAAAATAAATAATAGCAGAAAAATGCCAAAGCAACGATGCCGAATTCACAATGACATTTAAAGGGCCGCTTCGTAAGAGAACGTCGGATGCCACGTACGATTAAAGAAATAAACACGACAGAGAGAGCGAGAGAGAGAGAGAGAGACAAGATAAATAGACAGACGTACAGGTATAGACGTAAGTATATATAGATATGCATGATATATTTGTTGCAAAGCGGCGCCACGAAACCAACGACGTGGTGCTTGTATACAGCTTTCTGACGGCTTGTCTTTTCTCTCTCTCCCTCTCTCTCTCTCTCTCTCTCTCACTCTCTCTCTCTCTCTCTTTCTAGAGCAAGAATTAAAGCAGTCGTTCTCTCGTCGCAGCAACTCGTGTTACCTTATATGTATGGAACGTACACGACGTCGCGCCGTTCTCCGCGCTAAAAAATTCGCTACAATACGAGTGCGCGCGTGTGTGTCTGTGTATGTGTGTGTGTATGCACGCGTGCTTACGTTTCAGAGCGTATCTGCACGATGCGTACCCCGAGGGGCTTTTTATTTTATCGCAAAATTGTTAACTACGAAAACTCTTGTTGTTCTTAGTTTGGATGTTAATAATGAAAAACTATAAAGTGAACGCTACGTAAAAGAGGCAAGTTTGGATTTTCAAGATAGCGTCGCTACAAAGGTTAATTAACAGTTGCAATCCGATCTTAATTCTTTACAACTGATCACCTATGGCAATTGCAACAAAGATAAATTGAATGTTTTACAAAGTAGAGAACGAGCACAGCATGGAAGAGACGCATGTGTGAGTTTTGTACGCGTTTGTACGTACGATGCACGCGTACAAATATTTCACATTCAAATAAATGAACGTCAAGCGCGTTCGACGCAATTTGTGAAGGTCTCTTTCAGACGAACGTTTCGTTAACGCTAAGTCGCGCGTTGTTCTTTAACAACGTGGCAGGACGATATCCTTGCGTACGCAATAATGCCAAGTCGCAAATTGCCCGACTTAAATATTATCCGGTAAGTGACGTAATATTTGAAGATTGAATCTCTGTATAATATTCCTTAAATACCGAGTAAACGTGCGTAAATAAAAGTCTTCCCTTTAAAAAGGAGGAGGAGGAGGAGAGAAGATGTTGGATAAAATTGTTGCCACGCAACGAAACCTCGCAGCGTGCACAAATCGATCGCGGCGTAAAGTATCGATCGGTCGCGTTGCGTGTGGCGATAAAAAATACAAAACGAAAATAAACAGTCGACGGATCAATGGGGGGGAAGTATCGACCAAATTGTATTCCGAGCTCGTGGGGAATCTAAAGCAACGAAGCCACGCGAGACCAACGGACACAGAGCCAAATATGCGACTATATACGGCTCATTGAGAGAAAACGCGGATCTCGAGCGAGTTTCGTATACCGCGTATGGCGTATGTGCGGTGTGTTTTAACGGCGCTCTCTGCTGCTTTAACAGCTCGAGGCTTAACGGTGCCGGACGTGGATCGAAGCGCAAGCTACCTACTCTGTGCGGAGTGAGAGAGAGGAAGAGAGAGAGAGGGAGATTGTCGGACGGAATATGGGCGCTTGATGCATTCTCTCCTTCGATCTTGATGCTCCGACTACGTACTCCGACTACGTACTCCGACTACGTACTCCGAATGGAAACCCCCCATTGGTATTCTCCGATCGAACCCGTTAATTAAGTACTGCTATTTTTTGTTCCAAATCTGTGTCGATTTCATCGCGAGCGCGTATTTGCATTTATTTAGCAATTATCATTTCAATTGGAGCAAATGGATTTAGTACGCTGGCAAAAATAGAAATCAAGCGCCTAGTTTGGTGTATTTTTGACGGTAAATTACGATACTTGTTTCAATCGAAGTAGAAAGAGTAGAAAATGGAGTGTGAAAGTAGATCGGTTTCCAAACTGCCTCTCGGCTTGAGACGTAGAGTACCAACACGAATGCTTTTCGAAAATGTCCTCAACTGTTTCTTATACAACTTGAACCGTGCAACTTACGGATTTGATTGAAATGTCAGAGTAAACGCAATTTATCCGAACAATCGTACGGAAAAATCGATTTCCTCGCTGTCAGCGTGTACAAATCCGGATTATTCGTCAATACAAGAGTTCCACGAATTTCCATACAATAATTATCGATCTCGAGACAAGCACGAATACAAAAGCGAATTCATTATCGAAGTCTAACACTCGGTTGTCTGGTTGTCAATTGGCACAATAACGAATTGTTACGCAACGCCGCGGATCATTAAGATCCTTGGCAGAGCTACATTGCGCGAAATGGGAGTAAAAGGAAACGACAGATCAAGCGCGATGTAGTTTTATACGATATGTAGCGAAGTATCAAATATCGTATTACTGTACGTCCGACGTCTCATTGTTGTGCAACGCTAAAATCACACGCACGTACACATCGCGAGAGGATACGCTCGGCTCGTTATCTCATTGCCCATTGTTCTAGTGGCAGTGTTACAACGACATCATATCGTGCTTTCAGGTCGCCCTCGTCCGGGCAATCAATTTGTCTCTCGTCGGAGACACCTATATACACATCTGTATGTACGTATCGTTAGATTTTTGCGTTCTTTCGGCAGCGCTACATCGAGATAAACGTCGTACACGCGCTACTCCATAATAAGCATTTGTCGACGTTGGCACGCGGCGCTTCGACGATTGCCTTTTTCGCGAGTCGACCACGTAACGTTGGCTTTTCATTTATTATATTTTTTAACAAGTGTTATCGCGAGTTGTCGAGCTAACCGAATCGACTCCAATTCGTGTCATGGCTTTAATCGGATTCCCGGTCGTTCAATTCATCGATGACGTACATTTATCCTTAATCCTCTGGCGTATACGAGCCTATGGTCTCTCGCGCGTATCGTACGAAGCGCTCAACCGAACGAGAAATCGTCCAGCTGAAAATCTGCTCGAGTATTAATCGAAGTCAGACGATTGTTATATTTGGCTTATTTTCATTTTATCGAATCAATGTCTCAGAACGCAGTAGATCGCTACCCTTCGAGACACAAGCCAGTGTCTATACGCCTGTGTGGGGGGACTAAAGAAGAGAACGAAAAGACCAACGAGAGTCCACGTGGCGCGAATCGATCGCTGCGGGGGTGCGCAACTCTCGAGCTATACAATACAGTCACCTCGTTTTATTTCGGGGTGGACTACAGCTACGTGCGGCGCATATATATCTCTGCTCGTGGTATAACCACGGATATTGAAAATAACAAAAAAAAAAGAAAGAGAACAGAGAGGCGATGGCGCTCGCGCTCGGCGTGTACTCTCTTTGCCTCGGCGTGTTTATTGATCGCGTACACAGGGCGCCACTGGCAGGGCGACGTCGTTCTTCCGCCTCGTGTAATGTTCCCGGCAGAGAGAGAGAGAGAGAGAGAGAGAAGGAGGGTTCTCGATTGAATTATGAATATTATTATTGCGCGCGTGGCCTATGTGTATACTTGCGAAATGTGCACGCGAAAATCGAGCATTGATGCCAAAATACAGGCGCGCTTAACGCTCGTAATGTATGGTGCACGTGTGCCAACGAACTTTCGACGTCGCGCGAGAGGAAAACGTTGTTTGAAGTGTTCGAAAGATCGATGACGTTAATAACGACGATGACGATATATCATTGCGTAAGTTAGAGTCAAGTAGAGAAGACGACGGATACATCACTTTGGACGGTTACTTCAATTGTTTGATGTTACGGGAAAGCTTGATTCGTTAGTTTTTTTAAGTACCTTGGAGCTTTTTTTAAGGCACGGTACACGGGCATGTACCGAGTACGCCTCAAAATTGAGGTGTTTGCGTGCCTTTTCTCGGAGTTTTGAGTCATAGACCAATGGGATGAGATCAGATTTGTTTGCGAGTCGCATTGCGGTTTCGCGTTGATTAAAGTTACAAAGGCATTTTAAAAACAAAACTCACGAATGCGTTGTTCAAAGTATGCTAATCGGTACATCAATTATACGGCTGGAGCTTGCCGAGAATAAAAGATTTGTTAAACAAATAACGCTAAAAGTTGAAAACGAAATAAGTCATATTCGAATGCGTGAAGATATCGAAATTAGTGATGTCATAGGCGACAAATATTAATAAAAAAAGTACGACGGCTATTCTTTAAAGTTAAAAAAATCAATTTAGATTCTAAACAGACAACTTCCAACAACACGGAGTCGTATAAAATATGCAAACGAGGTAATCTAGAGTGTAACAATGGTTAAGGACGTTCGCTAGCAAAACAATGTCAAGTTGAAAAGGCCCAGCCGACACGTATGTGGATTCTAGTTGAACGGAATAATTTACGTAACGTCAAACTCATACGTTACGAGCTTTCGCGTAAATCTGTCATGCACTTTAAAAGGCAAGCAAAAGCATCTGGGAAAAAAGTCGAGGAAAAAGAGCATTTCGGGATCAATGAAAATAAATCCTTTCGAATTTCGCCAGAGAGTATAGCAATCGCACGTCGAAGCACATACGAGGATATATAGGTATATGGCGAGCAACCTGGTTACTCTGCACAAAGATCCAAGGGGATGGGGATTCCACACTGATATCGAGGACAAGATTTTGATAGCGCGCGCAAGATCGAGTCTCTCGCTTTCACGCGGCGCGTAAGCAAGCACAGTCGGAAAAGGAGCTGTGCCCGAATCGGCAAGCTGCCGTAAATGGTATCGTCCTCCGTGTTGGAGGGATTTCTCGGCTCGGTTAACTCTCTGTGACTCATCTCAATAAAGAGAGAGAGAGAGAGAGAGAGAGAGAGAGCGAAAGAGCAGCGTTCTCATTTTGCCGTATTCTGCACGTTTATACCTTCGAAAGTCAATACTTACGATATCGCAATTGCGACACGCGACTTCTGTTTTCTGTTTTTCTTTCTTCTCCTTCAGTTTGTGTTGGTGTTGGTGCGTGATACGACAATTCTCTTGCTACGTTTGACTGAATTTTAAAGAGCAGGCTCGTTACTTTAATACGTACATTGTCTCCGAGTGTAGCTTGAAGCTTTTTACCATTCTGTAATTACGATGGAAAGCGCGCCCGAGCTCATGGATATGTGGCACGACGACCTCGTGACAAAAACATCTTATACGTACTCGATCGTTTCACAAACCGCTCGTGCTCTTCTTCGCGGATAATTTAAGCTCCGTCGGATAACGCGTTTTCACTTTGCACTTGTTTATTCGTTGGCCAATTACAAATTGCGTAGCGACTCTCTCGCGGGAAAATTTTGCGTCGGTTTTAAAATATATACGACGCTTTTATCGTGGTAGCCTACGCGCTTGCGATAAATCTTCGATTCTTCTCGTATAATTGAGAGGAAGTTCTTACCCGTGCTTTCGGGTCGTTTGAAAACTGTGCTGTAACGTTACCTTAATCTACACATTTTACAATAGTTAGCGTTAATCGAGAAAATCCATTAGAGTGGTTGTCTTCGTTTTTTATTTAGATACATTGCCGGGTTGGATCAATTTCAACATTAAAATTTTCTGCAAAATACGATACACAATAACAAAAAATAACGTTACATCTACAGTTACACAGTTACACGATAGAAGCCTCGAGTGAAACTCGTTTCTCTGGTCTTATCTCTGTTCTCGGCAATGTGATTACGAATAAAATGTGCTTTTTGAAAGGCATCACGTGAAACGAGCTCTCGCCTGGAACCGCAGTGACCGTGTTGTTTTTTTTTTCATTTTTAGAGTGGTACTCTCTGCGTTAATTGACGTTTGCGAGGAAACTTGGAGATGCGCATAACGTTAAAACAACTCTTGCGTCAACGCCCAAATATAACTATTTTTTTTTCGGCTGCAGATGTTAATACGATCGTTCAACGTGTATCCAAACGTTGCAACGGGTCATTGTGAAATAGTCCATAAATATTTCTAACGAATGTAATTATTCGTTTGATGAACATCCACGCACACTGTTTGTCGTCAAATCTATATACGTGGCGTGTTGTTCTCTAACTCGCCACGCCGAATGATTAATAATTACGTTGATTCTCTCGGCAACATATCGGAGCCAAGTCAGTCGCAAATACAGGCATTTTGAAAAGCCGCGTCAACAGTCGCAGCTAATTACCGTAACAGCGAACGTGCGCAACTTGCTATAAATCAGCACGCGTCTCGTGATGAATGAACGTATGGAGCATAACTTGCGTGTTATGTACAACTGTGTGATCTACCATACGTACATACAAACACGTATACACTTCCGGTTATAGAAGAAATCATGTGGGTAGTATCAGAAGGAGCAGCAGCAGCAGCAGCAGCACAGCAACCGAGAGAAGTCGATCGAGCAAGCTGCGGTTGCTGCTGCTGCTGCTGCTGCTGCTGTTGCTGCTGTTATTGTTGCTGGCCCACACGAATTTCGGAGTGACGACGCCTACGCAGTCGCGCGTATTCACAAAGGCCTTATTTCTCAAGTGGGCTTTATTTTCGAGTTAGATTGATGAAACAGTCGTTTAGATACATATACCGAGGTTTATCCGCGTTAGATAATTAACGTGCCTAAGCGACGTCGATGCTCGTTAGAGCTGTAACTGAGCTTTTTACGACTTCCGATGTGCTGCATTCAACGCTTGTATTTTCTAATCGTTTCGACGGTGTGCTTTTTTTCGTTGAAAACGTTCGTTTAGCTTGTCTTTTTCTTGCATCTTTTAGAGTGGACTAACGAGTAGAGCGACCGATGATTTACACGACGAAACTTTTTTTACTTTCGATTTTGACTCTGAGAAAAATAAATCAGAATCGATAAAACACATGCGCGCGAATTGCTGTAGGCACTATAAGCGTTCCGAATACAATCGTGACATCATTGTTTTTGCTGTCAGTTCCTTTTTTATATGCGTGTACTACTTTTCATAAAGTTGTAACAAATGCTCTTTATGGCTAGCGGACTCTTGACGTATGTACCATGCCAACGATTTGCTCATTCAATTGAAACATTTATTTTTAGAAATGTTATTTGTTAGCTTACAAAGGAAACGACGATTAAGTTAAATAGCATTCATCTCCTGATCATAGATCGAAAAATCTTAAGTAAACACTGAAAATTCGTAAGTGAATTATGTCGAACGTTCTCGAGGACATTCCTTATTTACGCGAAAGGCTTGAAAAAAAGATGACTTTAATTTATGCACAGTAACAAAACTTGACCTACATGTTCCTATATTTATTATATGTTGCATAATGCACGTTCGTTGGTTACAATATTCGAACCGGTCTACCGTTCTTTCGTGTTTATAACAAAATAAACGTAATAAATAATAGTGTTCAATTGAATCAACTATCGCTATTGAGAATACATATTAAAGTTTAAGTAGAATTCATGCTCAAAATGACGTAAATGATAAAATTTGTATCCATAACAGACTTTAAAAAATCAATTAATCTGTAGTGAACAATGAGTTTTGCAAACTCAATGTATTTACAATATCGGAAATTCAATTTTGCTAGATTTATTTACATCCTATGGTTTTTACGTATCTTATCTTTTAAAAAGAAAAACAAGGGTTAAAATATTTTTATATTTATAGAGCCTTTACAATGTAAAGACACGTTTTACATGCCGTAATAAATATTTATAAACGCTTTGTTTGCTTGTTTCTTACAAAACTATTATACAAACCATTTCTGACGATCTCCGTATATTCTATAATTTTAATGTAGCATACCCTCAATGAAAACAGATAATATTTATACTTGATATTTTACAAAAAATCACATTTTACATATCACTTTTAGCGTTATATTGAAAAATAAAACGTCAGGTGTATGAAATTAATCATAGTTTTGCTTGTTCCATAAGGAATTCATAAACCAGATTGTTAAATTCATCTGGATATCTTAAATGTAAGTTGTGTGCTCCAGCTTTGAATATTTCAAGTCTAAAGTAAGAAAACAAAGATGTATGTCAGATTACGATGTAAATTTGTAAAAGAAAAAATAATTATACCTTGAATTATGTATGTTTGCTTGTAAATAATCAGGATGCTCTCTGAAAACCATTGGATCTTTCTGTCCATGCACAATCAAAGTTGGACATGTTATTTTGCTCAAATCTCCTTTACATATGTCACCATTATTATTCTCAAAAATAGATCTCATTGCATCGATCCAATTACTCCAGGTATTTTGAAAATATTTTTCTCCGTAGATGGTAATTAAAGGTGCTCGCATTCTTTCCGACCATGTATTGATGTTTCTAATTTCTAGAAAAAAAAGATTTCCAACTAATTTATGTATCATTTTCTTCAAGACTAAACTTTGATTGTCAATAGAATTTAATTTACTTTCGTATATTTCCATTTCTCCTGGTGTGATATATGCATTTGCTCCTGTAACAATCATCTTTCGAACGTTGTCAGGATACATTGCAGCTAAAATGAGAGATGTTATCCCACCATCACTCCATCCTACCAATGAAAACTTATTGAAACCTAAAGTTTTCATTAAATTGCAAGCCCAGGTAGCATCTCTTCTAAAAAAATCTTTAGGAAATGTTTTTTCTGGTGGTCTAGACTTTCCATAACCAGGAGGATCCCATGCCACTATTGTCAGTTTTTCATTGTTGAGGTTCTCAATTTGGGGCTTGAAATCTGTCCATATTGATCCTGATTGATTATATAGTATCGGTATTAGTAAAATAATACAATTATGCTATAGTAAAATTACGTACATTTCTAATGAGATTGATAAAAATTATTAATATTACACAATTACCTATTGCTCCTGGTAATAATAGCACTGCATGCTCTCCTGTGCCTGTTTTGGCATAATTAATACTAACTCCATCTACATTTACTTTTTCCTCCTAAATTTGATAACGTACAATGTATCAATAAGCGACGATAATTCATGATTTACCAAAAAATTAATGGTCCCACAAGTAACTTACTTTAATTGTAGATGCCCTTGATGAAAAACCACTCGATACTTTAACATTGTGAAATGTTAAATTTGTAATTGTTTTCCGTTTTACGAAAATCTTGAAGGGGTGTCTTACACTCGACAACATGATTACAAGTGCTTTTAAAATAAATGTATCTAGATGAACATCTCGTTATCTACCACATCACGTGAGCAAATCCCAATACCTTTGTACAGATAGCATTACACACGGTTTATCAACAACTCCAATTGAGCTCCACATTACGATTCAATCTCCTTGAGATGAATAAAAAAAGAGATTCTTGGAAAGCGCAGCCAATTTATGTAACCGATTTCGATTGATTCAAGCGAGAAAAGCGCGAAAATTCAAAATCTATTAATAGGCTTTATTTTTATTACGGATTAAAATGTTAAAAGATTAATTAATCAGAAAACGAGACATGAAAATAATATAATCAATTTTAACGTCAAAGCAAACACTGGATTATTTTTATAATTATTGACTGTACTATAATGTATACAAGCCGACCATTTGGACAATATGCCCGACTCAGAGAAATATAATCATAAAAGAATGATGAACTTTGTTATGTTACTGAAATACGGAATGACTGCTGAAAGCATCAAAAGACATTTTAATTTTGTGACAAGTCGATGCAAAAATATATTACTGAGATTTACAAATTGAAACTTTGTACTATAAAGTAGAAAATCCAATAATAATGACGATTGGAAATTATTTATAAAATTATTATGTAAAACATTTAAACGATATGGATATAAATGTGACAGCATTGTTGTAACGTTATTTGTTGTTTACAATAATAAACGTTGGTTCGAGGTAATGAAAATATATGTTTTAAAGTTATACTCGATTACATATCATTTTTACCGGATAATTCAATTAATATTGTAGAGATAAACGATTTTTATTAATATCAGTACGAAAATTGTGCCTATTTTAAGAAAAATTGTAATTGACTATTATGATTGTAGACTGGTACATTTTAAATTAAAGACTTATCTTCTTAGCTCTATTTTATTCAGTTGAGCGTTGCAAGTTACATAATTAGTGATCAATACAGATTCATCATTGATCAATTTTTACTATTTCAGTCTAAATGGTAAAGATTGCAAAATTTATGGTATGCTGATATATTAGCCTTATAAAACACTATTGAAGAATATGTATATGAAAAATTTATAAAAAATGACGCTCTCCTCATATAATCAACATAAAATATATAAAAATTAATGATAGTCTTTTGAATTTTAATTTACATGAGTTACAAACCAAAAATTAAAATGTCAAAGTCCTTTTTTGTATCCTGATACAGCGATAAAACTTATAAAATAATAAATACAAATAAAACTTCCTTCACCTATTCTATAGAGAGAATCAATATATTTGTATATTTTTTAAAATAAATTTATACCTCTTTTCAATTAAAAATTGATTCATCATTAGGGGCTCAGGAAAAAGTTAGTTAACGATTGCTGTTTCATATTGACTAAGTTTTAGCAATGTAAAGCTGTGGAAAAATTCTTTGAATTATTAGACATAGCTAAAATTATATATTCTCGTTTTCGATGTAATGACTCTTTCTACCAATTATGACAAATTTTTCAAAACAGATCTCCTACAAGATAACTTTAAATTAAGTGAAATGAATGATTTGTGAATGAAAGTGGATATTGCTTATCATGAACTTGGTTCTGGTTTATTCTGTGCTTTGGAGTATTCTTCAGTCAAGTGTTTCTTATACTTTTTCTGGTCTTTCCATAGTTCTGCTGCCGTGGGATTTAGAGGACTGTCATTGTTTGGTTCTGAAACGACAAAGCATTGATTGTTAATAAATATATCTATGAGATTACTAGAAAAATTTGTAATTGGTTGTAATATGTATAAATTTCATCAAACAATAATAAATGCTTACCACCAAGTAGCGACTGAATTGACAAAAGAATTGTCCGTACATCATAAAGAGCACTCCATTTGTCCTTTAAAATGTCTAAACATATATTGCCAGCATTATCAACATTGGGATGAAAGCAAGGAGTGATGAATCGTACGACTGGTGCACTGTATGGGTAGCTATGGGGAAACTCTAAACCTAGTTTGTAAGTCAGGCCATCATACACCTGAAAAAGATATGCAAATATTGAATCGTTCCAAGGTCAAAGCTGTATTAGAAATGATGCTGCAACCCTTACCGTGTCAGCAGGACCATGAATAGTTCCAACCCATTTGAAAAGATTCTCTCCATCGGGAAATGCGGAAACGCCTTTTTCCGTACTTGTCATCAACACCATAAGTTCTTTTTGTAAACTAGAAAAATCGCAATTACAAATTAGTTTGCAAAACTACAGGTTATGTCCCCTTAACCTTCTTTTAGGCGCCAAAATGTTAGCTACAGTCTCGAAAAATATCATTGTCGACAGCGAACGCTACGATAATGGAAATGTTCAATGTAACAGAAACGTGTAAATCGAATAACGAAAAATAGAAATTATTCACTTGAAAGGTTTTTCAACGTATCACCCTTTCGTACCGTTTGCTCACTGCGTGATTGTCTTTAGGCATACTCAATGTCTCTTCTTGTGATTTGCCTGATGCTCCGTGTGATGGAAAGTACGGATTGACGTTTTGTGCCATATCTCTCGAAGAGGACGACAGTATTATTACCAGAATCGCAAGGCTTCGAGATGGACAATAGTTACTGTGAGCTGGGAGTTTCAGAAAATTTGAACGCTTCTGTCTGTACTGTTCAGTGTGAAAACATGTACGGGCACAACGCGTCAACAGCTGTTTGTATTTGACGCCATATTATGCGCATGCGCTTTCAATTATGTACGTTTATTTAGAAATGAAAATATTGCAATTTCTACAACAATTTTGATGCATTATACAACCCAAACATCAACATTTTATACTGGATTAAACATATACTCGATCAAATACGTATAATCGGCCAATTTTCAACGATTTAAGAAGATTCAAAGATCAGCCATACTCCGAATCACGATTTGAAAATAATCGATTTTTTTTAATCACGTTTTGGTCTAATTTTTTAAACGATTAATACATTCTAACTGATAAAATTTTTTCATAATTTTAAACGCTTGCATTAATTATAATTAATTAGGAATTGAAGGTTCAATTGCGAAAAATACTTTAAGTATACACATGAGATTAAATCTAGACTATTTCATCTAACGATCATGATGTAAATATGATGAGCCAGATGAATGAAATTTTTTCCGGTTAGCCGGTAATACCTACCATGCTCTCGCCGAGATACACTTCCGTTACCATTTACCAGTGCGCTCGAAACGATATTTTTCTGAAATTCCGCTCATCTTAAATAAAACTTACCTACAAATACGTGTATAAGTAACAATTCAATATTCCAAACATGTTCAATTTCGTGATCGTAAATCAAAAAGGTTTTATTAATTGAACAGAAATAACAATAATTTAAAAAAGAAAAAGACAAAAATGTACTCCAAACAATAATTGATTCTCACTCGACTTTTTCGTACAAGCGATATATTTTGTATTTCAGCTGACCATAGAAACGAACAAACTTTCGTATAATTTCTAATTAATAGCTAATATTGATAAGAAATTATAAAATCCAGACGTTTTATTTCTTTCTGTCCTCCACGAAAATATCAATCATCTTCTCTCCCAATCGCGAAAGTGGTGACCCCGACGTGATTTTGAGCAGTTACTCGTCCATATGTTCTACACGATTCATCAGCTGAGCCTATTGGTACAGCGAGTGCCGGCACGTTGAAACGGACTGAGTCTCCCTGCTGCGTATGGGTAGACGTAGCGTGGCTGATGTACTCCACGACTGGCACTGGCAGTTCCATATCATCTAAATAAGTTTTAACAAAACTTAATTGACTGACCTCTCTATTCTTGTTCTGATTCTGGTCGACGTCAATGATAGCTGCATTAAGAGCTGTAGTACAATGGTGTACATACGTGTAGTATGGCAGATTTTTGCAAGACTGGGTCCTACTGACTCCATGTCGCGGTATGTCGTGTCTACGACTAAAGGGAAAGTCGAAAAGTCCAGGTTCTGTCCATATTCCTGTGTCATCGGAATCATTGAATTTATTAGCCCAACTGAGTACATGGGGGTATCAACTGGGGGGCGTCTTTTCGCGCGTCTTTAAGCCGGAATTCCTTAGTTGTGTTTGGCCTTGAGCCTGTTGCGGCTGTTGTCTTTGCGCCTTGGGTTTTGTTTTTCCGTCACGCCACATTACAGCGCATTGTGCGTTCCGATTGAATCGGCGTGGATTGACGCTCAAGTTCTGAGCATTACGCTCTAGCTGGTTGACCCGAGACCAGGCGTCTTCGTCTCCACTCGTAAAGGCTTTATCGACTAGGTAGTTTATTCGTCTGTTGACATCTCGCCGCGGATTTCCACGGAAAGATTGTCTAAAATTGGGATTCGCCATCTAGCTGCAAAATAGTTTACACTAAAAACGATTCATTTTCAGCAACAGGTTCCACCGCAAATAAACAACACGCATGCACAACGCTCATGGTCACAAATAGGTAACACGCAACAGACATCGTACGAGACTTGAAACGAACACCGACCCCATCGATGACAGCGCTCAAGCTTTCTTCTTCCTCGCTCTCTCTTCTGGTAACCGCCACAGCGAGCGGCCACGCTGCTAACACGTTCCGCGCCAAAAAAGTGAAATTGTACGCGCTTGTGAGAGTTTGTGAGTGAGTGAGCAAATAAATAACTGACAATTATCTCCTGACTCGACCTTTATTATACCCACTCTTCTCCCAATCGCGAAAAAACATTTAATTTTTGCAGCTTTCAACTGCGCAAGTCCATTTGCTCGCGCAGGCGCATAAGAGCATAAACATAATTATCGGAGCTCGGGGCAATTCGGCTGCTACGAACCTTGGTCACGTCAAATTCAACCATCGGATATCAATAAACAGGAGTCTTGGTGAAATCAGGAAAGCAGAAAAGCGTCGCGATGATGGTGCGATAGTCGCAGTAGGCATCGAACGCTCGATAATAGGTGCGCGCGCGCGCGATAAGTTAGAGAATTGTAACGTGATGCGAAGATGACGATCTCAAATGCAGGCGATATGTTCCGATGAAAATTCCAAGGAGGAAGAAGAGGAGCTGAGAATGGCTGGGACTCACGGAACACCCGAGTCCGAGGCTGGCAGCTTTGAGTGCTTTCAAAATTACACTGCGCCTGAAGTTTTTATCCAGGGTCTTGCTGGAATTGTTGACCAACAAGACGTTGAATCCATGATCCGTGCTCAAAAACAAATGTTAGTTTCTATCAAAGCTTTATTCTTTATTATTTCTCACGTTTTCTGTTTTATTGATAAATATCGCTGATTGTTATAAACGAACGAGTCTCTCACATAAGTTAGAGCCAACTCATAATAAGTGTTAGTTTTTATTATTGTTTATTTCTTCTATTAATACTATTTCGATCTATTAATTCCAAGTTATATGATCTGGCAGTTATGTGAAAGTAGGAATGATTCTATATTTATTTTTATACATTTTCCAGGCTTCAACGATTTGAAAAGACAAATGAAATGCTGACAAACTGTAATCAATTGTCAGTGAACCGACTCAAAACAGCTGGCATTGAATTTAAAAAGCACACTGCTCTACTAGTAGAAATGAAAAAAGATCTGGATTATATTTTCAAGAAAATCAGACTTTTAAAAACTAAGTTAAGCCAACAGTATCCGCAAGCTTACAATGGTAATAATATGTCGATTTACAAAATAGTTTATATCATATTCTATCTTAGAGCAATTTAATCGATTTCATTTAAAAACTTTACAGAAGCGGTGAGGAGTAGTTTAGCTGAAGAAGTTGTCGAAGATGGAGAACAATTTCAGAAAACTATCGATTCGGAACAGACTGTGGAATCCAAAAGTAATAATGCTGAAAACTATAATCCTGACTTAGATGGTAATGAATAGTATATTAAGTAGCTGTTTAAGTTAACAAGTATTAACAATATAAAATTTTAGATTAAAATTAAAGCACACAAATGTATGCATATTTGATATACATCTGTATTTGAACACTTGATTTTAAGTTATTTTTCTTAAAATAATATCTTCACTCATACGATTACTGCATATCTCAAAATTTTAAGTTTCATAGTTTTCTACAAGATCAATGTGTTTGTAAATGTACTAGTTTTATTCTACTATAGTAATAAAAATAATATTCAATTCTTATTAATATTTTCATCAATGTTATTAATTAGTGCATATTTGTGATTAATCTGCAGTTCCAAAAGAAGATTTTCGATTTGCAAAAATACGTGAAAAGGGTGTGAGAAGAAAAGACAGTTCATCAAGTGACAGTGAAAATGAGCAACGTAAACAAGATTCTTCACCATACTCTTCTGATACTAATTAAACTTGAATAATTGTATCAATTGGCATTTCAGTTTTTATTTTAAACTATATTCAGTTAGTCGTTAATTGTAAATACGATTGAATTAATTGCATCCGACATTTATAATAAATTAAGTAATTTATACATGATCGTTATTAATTTGTTTATTTTCTAAGTACTCTTTTTCAACTGATAAGGGCATAGTGTGATATACTAATATGTAAGTAAATGAAGAGGTTCAGTTTGATCTCAATCTTAATACATGACTCTTTATTTACTAACAATGTTTTGGAAGATTCCTAATTTTCACATAAAACGGTATGTATGATTGCATAAGATCCGATAAGTGTGTTATCAAAAATATTCGTACATCAACCATTATGGTATGATTATTTGAGACGTAAAAACCGTAATAATTCGATTTTGTTTAATCGTCACGGAAATTATTTTATATTCTCATATTATTCCAGCTGTAAATTTGAATGTTTAATGAGAATACCAGAAGGGAAAAATCGCGATAAAGTTACACGATACATCTGGCGTAAATCGTTTAAGAATATTTTTATTCTATGATCAATGCGAAATCAATCGTGTTGAAAATCTATAACTGGTACAATCGAAACTTTCGTGGCCTCCACTCGAAATATTTAACGGGTATTAAGCAATAATCTCAAATGTTAGTTAAAAATATATATATCAACATTAATAACGTACTCTTAAGAAAGTGTACTTGCGTACTCAATATTTTATGAATTTGGCGATATATCTTGGCGTGTTATGAATATTGATTATAATGGGAGAACTTATAATACGATAGTGGGAATTAGCATACGAATGAAAAAACCTCTGCGCTAAATTACATAAGTACAAAGTCATTTCAATTGTATAAAGTGCGAGACAAAGTAAACATATGTGAAACTTGATAAATAACGACTTGATTCCTAATCGATTAGTTTTTTAAAGTAATGGCACATATTTATGAGGATTTCACCTGTGTCAATTTTAATTCATAATTTTTTGAAATTGTCTAGTCGAATTTCACGAGTTTCGTCATATCTTACCAACACTGGCGAAGATATGCTGTTCCAGAATTATTTTTCGAACAAATTTTGGAATATTATAGCTGGAATCGTAGCGGTGGCATTAGGCTCAAAATTCAACTCGTAAATTAAAAAATGTAAAAGATATGGTTACATTTTCGTTTTAAACTTATAAAAGTTTTCAAATTAATTCGAACAGAATTATCGCAAGGAAAATGTTAAAATGGAAATGTTGATATTTGTTAACTTTGTTACAAGCAGCCAATGAAAACTCTGTTATTAATCCGTTATTTTCCATGTACTTTGAAAATACGTTTTCCCACAGAATGTTCCAAATATACATATTTGGCAATTGGTAAGCAACAATAACTCGGATAGTTCGCTTGAAAAAAGAATAAATCCAAGTTACTTTATAGAAGAGTATTTATCCTTAATACATTTTAAGGAATAACGTGGACATTCCAAAAATAAATCGCCGTCAAGTGACAAACAGCAGCACAATTCAAATCGTTTGCTCCCAAAACCGCGTCCAATCAAGCCACTTTATACAAACGAGTATATCGGTACAATTTGATTCGCCTTGGATCGACGAAAAAAAAATCACACGCATACACACAAGCATCATCAATGAAATCATAACGTTGCGAATGCGCGACAGCCGGCAAAAAAAAGCAAAAAGAGCCTTCGGAACGGATCAGTGTATAGGCGCCTCTCACAGTTGACTGTCCGGCAGGGCAGTGGCACGTGTGAGCATGCGTATGCTATAGTATACATACGTGCCAGCTGTGTCTCAGCTGTTCTCCAACCGGCAAACGTCTTCGCACGCTCTAGCCGTGTACAAAGTGCGCGCGATAGAACACAGCTTGTACGGAAGTAGAGAAGCCGCAGTCTCACATCTACATGCGCATTATCAGGCTCGTGTACATACACATACACATATATGCCTACGGTCATGTTGAAGACGTTCTCGTTTCAATCAGTTAACGACACTTATTTTTTTTTTCGAAAAACGTTGTCGCACTTGGCACATTGCAAAAACTGGTAAGTATCTTGCGAGATCTTTTTTCTTTCGACTTTTTATCTTTTGATGTTGACCGAATTTTTTTTTTTCACGATGATCAGTAGTGACTACAGGGGGAATTGAAAAAGTTGCGATATCCGAAATTGAGAGGGACGAACGATTTGTAGAATAAACAAACGTCAATTTTGTTTAGACGAACTACGACATCGATTGCACGACGTAACCAATATCGTTAATAAATTGAAGACATTGACACTTCAACGTTTACAGTTTTCGAAAGCTTGGGAAACGATCGAAACGTAGTACGCTGTGGATAATGTTGTTTGAAATATTTGACGAATAAAAAAGCTGAACGAATAAAATAATGTTATTTCACCTCCAGATAATGCAACAAAAAGTGCATTAGTTATTGGAGTAGAAAATGACTTATGATAATTCAAATGCGTTATTTTCTTCATTGCCGTTTCCAATGTCACATCGACGTTTCATAAAAAGAATTTTACCGAAGTGTTTGAAAATAAACAAGTAAGTGAAACGCAACGTAGATACGAAATTGAATGCATAAGAAAAAAATTATTCTCTTTCAATTGTTCGTATTGTTTACGATTTGAATTTACGTTATCGCAAGTTTACGCAGCTTTCATTTTATGACGTATACTCTTTGTTTAATATTTTCACCGTTAGCACGGATATTATTTTTACCATAATTTATCGATGTTTTTCGTTGAGCGTCATTTTTACGATAATTATTTGATTTATTTGTTTTTTTTTAAATATACGAGTTTTTTCTTCTATCGATAGTTTAACACGTTGTCTAACGTAAATAAATCCTACCGCGATTCGAATGCGATAACCGACGCAATGCTTTCTCTTCAAAGAAGCAAAATTTAGGGTAATCGAATAGAAATTGTGTGCGTTGCAAACGGAGATGCTGCATTCTCGTAGCGATCTAAGGTCAAATGTATCTAGGCTTTCAAGACGATTCAAGCAAATGAAAGATCCTTACGTCACTTTATGCACTCCAGAGCATAAACTTTTAATTGTTGATAAATGTCCTTGGTAGAATTTAAAATCACGAGTTCTACGTTGACAATTGAGTGGCGCGAATCCTAGATAAACCCAACTTCGACCGTACATAAACACCTATGCATCGATGTTTATTTATTTTCTTTGTACGTTGCATTAAAGAAGAATCTCGTCGATAGGCCACGACCGAGCGTTTCTTCCCGATTATTGTACACGCGAGTTCGTCGCTCGAATTTGTCGCGACTCAATCTACACGTTTAATCGTCAAAGGCGTTTCACAGCGTAACGAATACCAAATGGAGATTCGCTCGGTTGCGATCAGGAGGAGTAAAAGAAGAAAAAACCACGAAGCGCGGGGGAGGGGCTTACGAATTCGAGATAAATGAAATTCGGTCGAGCCGTTATAAAAGCTCGTAGTGCTTCGCCAACTGCAGAATGAACAGTGCACACTGACGCTCGTAAGAGGGAAAAAAATCAATTAGTATGCGTCTTGATGTCTGATCGCCGATACCGTGTCGTATAGTACCCCCACATTTTCAACCAGCTTCGCGTTCACTTTTTACACCGAGGTTTTGTAACGGCAGCTTCAGTACGACTTTTCTGTACGTTCCGCGAGTGTTGTGTCGAGTGAGACATGCTCACTGAAATTCAAAGTCCACGTAGAACAAGCAGCCCTTGGACTATTGGTGAGAATACGAGTGGATGTGTGCTACACCTTATGCTTTCTTTATTCGCATGTTGTTCTTTTTAAATAATCGATTCATTGTTGTTTTTAAACAAGAAAATGGCAGGCACCAGCATCCTGCTGACTACGAAAAAGCTATCGCTGAAACAGGTAAGTTTACTTTAAGATTACGTTCAACTGTCTTCAATGTTCGGAGAGCGTTTTATCAGATAAAGCCATGAACAATTTATTACAACGCTCTCCTCAATGTTATCCGTCTGGAATTCTTACGTTATATCGATACATCGACAAATTACAAAACATCCGTAATTTCGTTTTGCTTTCTTTTTCTGTGGCTCTTTGATCGGTTGCATATTTTTAATAATAATTCACCAATGTCGCTCATCTTGTTTTTTCGTTTAAGGACTTTAAGCAAGTGTCAGCAAAAACTTAAAATTTTTTACATTCAAGTTCAAACATCGGAAAATGATGGCAAATTCTACTTTTATCCCAATCACATTGTAGGGACAAAGCTTTATCTAAACCTGAGGCTAACGCCGATTCGGACACTTACACAATCAGCAGCATGGAATTGGGAATGGTGAAAGGAAAAGTTTTCGTTCGCAAATAAAGAATAGAATAAGAGACGATTTAAAAGTATTTCTTTAAATATCGACTTACTTTTATTTCATTGATATCAACGTAGATATCCATGAAATAAAGGTCAGTGTCGAGCATGCTCGAAAAATGTCGTTGAACTTTACGCGCACAAACAGAATACTCTACGTTTTTGAGGGAGTTTCCTCCGAAAATACAAAACGAAAATTGACGTTCTGCAAGGTAAACTGGAGGTGCTGTTCATACGCATACACGGTCCTTTTACAAACCAAAGTGTAATACCCCTCTCTCTCTCTCTCTCTCTCTCTCTCTCTCACCTTCTCTTCGATTCCTTGGGAAAAAGTAATAGAATTGTCTAATTGGTTACTGTCTTGTTGAGTTTTCTAAATTTCCAAATATTCCAAGACGTTATTATCGATCTTTAATGGCCAGAAGGAGCGATCGAATTTTAGTTTAAGCGATCTATGATAGTTTGAGATTTGTCCCCGGAGATGGTCTGATTTGTATCGTTTTGTGGTTCGAAAATTATCGTGTAAACTATTACTGTCGTGCAAAGTGTATGCGATATTTTGATACTACATCAATTAATAGTACATTGTTTATGATATAAATTGATACATACCACTGAAATTATATACTTTAATAGGAAATGATTACTTAGCGAAAAATAATTGTAATATAGATTTCTAATTTTATTTAAACTAACGCTAAGAATAATAAAGTCAAATGAATTCGAATACATTAAATTAATGTGGTTTTCTGCAGCTCTGTTGGATAGGCTTAATGTATGTTGCAGAGAGAGAAGAGAGATAGTAACATACCATTTTCCACGGCATACAAGTCCCAAAAACGTCTACAAAACATTAAGCATTTTTATATCGGTTCAACTTATTTGTAATACGAAGGCAAATGTTCTCACTTTGAATATATATAAAATTGATAAAGAAAATAAAGAAAACAACTTCTTCGATCGCCGCCATAACACTTTAAGCGATTTTAACAAACTACCGAATGAACTTGAGAGTGTAAGATATCGTTTTCTAACTTATCCATTCCTCCATGCATCCTCGGTCTTTCATTTTTTGTGTTCCAACTTTAATTTTTGCAGTTGTTTAATCTCTCAGGGAACTGATTGCATAACTTATTTGCAAGCAAGACCAATGACTTTAGGAAAGGTACAGTGTAGATCATTCAATCACGAGAAAAATGATATCTTACACTTTAAAATCTCTCTAGTGATCTCTTTAGGATTGTGTGCAGAACGAAAGCATATCGAATTTTCGGTGACCTTAAAGCTTTAACTAATATATATGTATATCAACCGGTTTGATGAGCTAAAACATATTATCCACTCCTATGACTCATGAAACCGGTCGAAATACATCTACACAACCGAACCTTGCGGTCAATGAAAATTGAATAAACAAAAAATGAACGTGCAATTGTTAATTCAACTGCATTTTTTGGCTGATCTGTTTTGTCAATGTTCAGTATTGTTCCATCGGATATTTAAGCTTTATTCGATGTACATCCAAAGATAAAATATTATGAAATGGTTGACGTTTTACGTAAAAATTTGGTTGCATGTGCTTGTAACTACTTGATACGTCCGTGATAAAAAAATCAAAGTTTGTCGACACATTCGCGATTAGATTGTACTAGAACAATAGTTACTCGAACCGACAGAAAAATGAACAATTGTTACTGTTGAAATAAAAAAATTGTACGCGCCTACGTTTGTTTTCTTTCGTGTTCAAGTTGTAGTTTAATGTCTGAAATCACGTAATTCTATTACTTAAGGTTACGGACTTTTCAACGTTTTAATGCTTCTGGCCGCTGTACCTGTTGCATGGACATGCGTGTTAGACACAACTGTAACAACTTTTTTCATCCAATCCACCGAGTGTGACTTTGAACTGACGCTATTTCGAAGAGGCATTGCTGTTGGCATAGTGTACATAGGTTTTATTCGATTGTACTTAAAGTGCCGATGTTCCGTAGGCGTCGACTTTTTAATAAAACCTTGTTTAATATCATCGTAGGAATGGTAATAGCTGGACCATTATGGGACTTTGTCTTTCAAGATGTCATCATAAGCTGCTATGGAAAACGCAATGTAATGATCATGGGCCTGATATTAGATTCGATTTGTAACATATTCTGGGCACACGCAACCTCCTATTACACCTTCATTCTCTTTAAATTTTTAAACGGAGTATTGTAAGTGCACGACAGTCGACACTTTTGCTTCGCGCAAGTCGATTTTGCTGAGTTTTTCGTCTTTGTTGCAGAATTGCTGGTCCATTGTCGGTGCTTATGCCTTATCTCTCCGAATTTCATGCACCTTCGTATCAGCCGACTTTCGCCAAATGGGCTGGTCTTCTGTTTTCAATTTCCAATATTCTTCCACCAGGTAATATTTTTTTCATACGTATCGATATCTTATTGACGTAATGATTCGAAGAATACGTTTGTTTGAGCGTTGTATTCTCAATTATAACTTTACGCGAACAGTAACTCGAATAACAAACACAATCGTCCGTTGAATTTTCTGCCTTGGCGTTTAAAGTGTTCGGATGCACGTTCTAATCTGTAATTTAATTCAATCGCCCATCAGAGGCTTTAGAATCGAGAAAATTATACTTGTTAACAAGAAGTAACTTGCACTTGTCCAAGTAAAAGTATTATCAAGAAGACACGTTTCAAGGGCGTAGTAATTAAATAAATCACGCAATGAATTAATAACAAGTTTTGGGATATTCCTCAACACAAATAGCACGTTTAACAAATGGAATATCTGCCGATAAAGTATCAAGCTTAGCTGCATACGTTAAAATGCAAATTGGTATTTATCGAAAATAATTAGTCGCTAATATAAAACTGTCTTACACGACCTTAGAACACCTTTCCATCCATAAAACTTCATATTTATTTGGATAAAGTTTTCATCGATGTCTATTGATTCGACTGAAACACGCTTACATAAAAGGCATTCGAGTAAAAACTATAAAAATGTTATTTTCTTTTTTCTAGCGCTATCCTCTTTACTAATACTGCATACTTCTTGGTTTAACCTGACAATCTTTACTCGTTTTTATGCAACTTGGCGCATTTACATGCTTATATGCACGATACCACCGGCAGTGGGAATTTTAACGGTGTGCTTAATGCCCAAAAGTCCCAAGTTTCTTCTAACGAAGGGGGAAAGCAACGAAGCTCTACGTGTGTTTAAAATGATGTACAGCATGAATAAATTCGAATCACCCGATTCATTCAAGGTACTAATTCCACTCGTAACACGACCTTCTATTTCTGTCTTAAGAGTGTTTTCAGATTAACAACGATAACCGTTTGATGTTTCCTCAAGATTTCAACGCTCATTTCTCAGCAGAGTATTAGTCGCAGCATCAAAAAAATGTGTACAGATCGACTAGAAAGCAGCATTTCAAATCTCCGAATAGCTTTCTCGAAACCTCATCAAAAGTCGTTCCTCCTTATTTTATTTTTACAATTCTCAAGTATGGTTGGGTACGAACAATTGACCTTTGTTTCGCTATTCGTTAGGTTTTTTGTTTTTTATCTACTCACCGGGACTTACTAATTCTAATATTTCAGGTTCAATACGATGCGATTGTGGATACCACAATTCTTCATAACGTTGAACAATTTCTACACGATAAACCGACCTTCGTATCCCTCTGGCGAAACTATAACCATGTGCGAAATGTTGTTTCCTCGAACAGATAATATAGATTACTCGTCCTGCAGTTACACTACGGTGAATAATAGACATTTTATTTTGCTGCAAATACACTTTGTGAATTACGATTTTCGTCGCGCCCAAATATTTTGCTTTGACGTTTAACCACGAGCGATAAAATCTTTCGATTGCAGGCTCAAATCGAATCCGCTGTATACTTTAATTCCATGATTATTGCAACTGCAACGGTATTCTTCAGCTTCGTCTTTACTCTCATGGCGAATACGCGTTTGCAGAAAGTAGCAGCTATAGGTGAGACTGTTGTTTTACGCGAAGCTGCGTCTACATCACGTATTTGAGGCATTTTAAAACGAATGTCATTTTCAGTTTTTTCATTTTTCTTCCCAACCGTTGGAAGCTTCGTGGCGAATTGGTCGATGGAAATACCTTATATGCTCGTTTTCCTGTCATCGATCATAGTGTCAATGAGGATAGCGGGAAATATTATTGCGACGTTAATGGCTGACGTTACGCCTTTGAAGATAAGGTGCCGATTATTAGATAAAGAAACAAACGTTCAAAGGTATCGTCCACTCTCGTAACAATGGACATTAACTTGCTTTTTATTTACATTCAGGCCTACCGTGAATCATAGTTTGAATTTTGTTGGACACATTGGTGCAGCGCTGGGCCCCATAATGTTTTCCGTGGTTATTGGAGCAAGCTGTTTGACTGCATTTATGGAAATTGGATGCTTATCGTTTGGTAATATAACATTTTCCATTGATTTATCGCCATTCGTATCGTATACTGACGACACGTATAATACTTTTGGTTTCAGTTTGCTACGTTTTAGCGTTCTTTTTAATCAAAAAGCCACCTGACAATGAAAAAGTGACGATTGAAAGGTTTTGAACATCGAATAATTATCGTTGTTATAGGACACTCTGTTGTATTTTACCATGTAAATAGTCAGGCATAATGTAGGAATCGTTACAAGAATCGAACTATTCATTGTCAGGTTCAAAGCTACGCGGTAGGAGAAGATTTCATCGTTGTTGATTGTTATCAAATTGCGTCTTGGTAACATAAGTAGCAGCTAATAAAGTTGTCGAGACGACATTGATTGCTCTTAATTGCTTGCTGTTGAAGTAAGATATCGAAAGATTTATGCCTTAGAACGAACGAGCCATAGGTATAACAATTAAAAGCTTAATTAATGCAAATGAACGATCGCGAAAAATTAGTGTACAATTGACGCACTATTCACGAAATAAAACAATTTATTTATAAATATTTTTACGTTACTATGGTCGGACGAATTACTACTGATACTATAAACTGGTAGGAACCATTTGTTATATACACCTGCGTGTATTCACGAACATTGTTGTAATAAAAAATCCATTGACACTTGTACGATTTGTCCCGTGAATAAGATTCGACAAATGTAGAGCTTCGTGAAAATTGATACCTTTTTGCATAAAATGTTGTACTAAACTATTTGTAAATGACAAGCAGCTGTGAAACATTAAAGGACTTTGGCTCTTTGAAACGCAGCAAAAGTTAATTTCAGAAACATCCCTCTTTAAAGATCGCTCAGAGTTAGGCCAAGCTGATATCGTATTTCCGTGGGCTTCTTGCGTTCGCGACTATACTATCGGAGGAAATCCGCACACGCGGTGCGACGAACGATGGCAGTGGCGCACGTGCGCCACACGTGGCTCATATGTAGCCAACAGCGAGACCAAATGCCTTCACCACGTGGCGAACCGTCTACGCTATATATATATATATACATATATACATTATATACATAAATGTACACATACATATATGTATATATTGGTTGTTCGCGCTCTTTACGTAGTGGAGTAGCCGTTGCCAAACGATGTCGTTCGAGAGGATGTACAACGTGGAGTGGGAGAATTCAAGAAACGTCGAAATCGAGACACAACGAACGAGGTTTTAAAAGAGGATGAAGCGTCAAGGGTAAAGTTTTAAAACAGCTGTTTCAGCCTGTGCAGAGTTCACCTGCTCGTTTATTTGATACTTTGTACCGTCGCACGGACGTAACGTCCTCCGATGACTGTTGCGTGAAAATATGACGTTTCGTTTGACAATCGTTAAGTAATTGTGGTAAAATAATTCACGCGGCATACATAGGAACGTCGATGTCTTTATAACTCTCTTTGTACGAACATTGGACACCCCGTGAAGTTTACGAAAGTCGATAACAAGACGGAGCCGTTAAAACTCGTTAAAACAACGTTTCAGTTTTGCTTCAATCGCGATCTTCCAAATTGAACGTATCAACGCTCTGATAAAAAGAGCTACAAAGTCGTTAACTTTTAGCCTGAGAAAGCGAATCAAAAACAAAAACGATTGCTCTTGAATTTTGATCAATCGGTTGAGCAAACAATCACGATACGGTCGCTCTCGAGATCAAGCTCGAGAAGCTAACTAGAGTTTACAGATACGTGCACGTACACGCATAGTGAGGCACAATAACGTCACGCGTATATCCGACGAGCAAGCATCGTGCTGTGCGCAATCTCGCGGTTGATGCACGAGAAAGCAACAAAAGCCCACGCTGGAAATAGGAAATCGTGATTTGGCTCAGCCTCATTATAAATTGCGAGTAACGAATACAGGTATACGTATATATATATACGATGGTGGTGTTCAGTAGCAGCAGCGGCAGCAGCAGCAGCAGCAGCAGTATATATACCGACACGCCGGAGTTTCTATGCCATGGCTGCGCGTGCACTTGACTCTCCCGTGCAATTGACATCCACTACTCGTGGTATCGACACGTCTGTGTAGCCCCACGCCAACCTCCAACCACGCTACCCTCCTGCTTCTCTCTATATTATACACTACACGACGAGAGAGAACGTCCTCGATACCTCCTCTCGTCTCTCACAGCCACAGCAGGCCTCGCTTCCGATTTTCTCTCGTACAATCTACACCGTGTTATCACGAGCGCATTGCTATCTTTTACGCCTCCGTATAATTATCCGTATATATTATCCATTTTCGTCGTTACTTTTTCACCGTCGTTCACCGACCACCTGCGATCGTTCGACAATTTTCTTATAGCTTCTGATGCCAAGTATAGAGTCTGTCGACTTATCAAAGAGTCCTTAAACAACATTCCTTGAGAAATTTTCAACGTCAACGCTCGATCGAGGTACTTTCGTCGGCTAAAGCTAAAAAAACAAGATATTCATGGTGACAAAGTTATAGGCCACTGAACGAGCGCGTTTCCACGGCTAATTTCACTCGATCGATCACAAGTCAATTACCGAAGTGAAAGGGAGGCGCATCTGCGCGATACAAGCTGCACAAGTTGTGCTGCCACTCAACCGTTCGTGGATTACGTCCGTAGCTCCGCTTCCAAATTTCATTTTTTTTTCTTTTTCCTTTTTTTTGGGTGGCACTTTGCACGTGGCTCAGGTGTTTACTCAAACAGCGGGCACAGAAGTGGGTTCCGCTTTCTCGCTTCTTCCATTCATTCTTTGGTTTCCGCATTCACCCAATCGATATTTTCTATTTAACGTTTCAATTAAATAGACACGAATAAAACGTACGGCAATCAGTTATTTTACTCTTATAAACGCAAAATTCGACTTTTTTCACAGCATAATAGACATTTTACCAATTAAAAATACACAATAAAACGTCAATAAAAGGAGAATAGAAAATTCTTTACGATTGAAGTAGGGTTTCCGATGAAAATCGTGTCACACCCGAAACAAAACTATTCCGCATTATTATATTTTGTTTTACATCCGCTTTCCAACGTACTCAATCTAGACAAACGAAAATAGACAAGTTAATCGCATTCATCCACCAGCATACAAATACTCGGGGTATCATGGGCCTGAATCAACATAACATCAGCTGCATAGCAGAGAGTCCCCATTCACAATCTAGAACCAACAGCTCCCGCATGCAAACACACACACGCGCACGCACGCGCGCGTGCACAGACACGTGTACTCGGACAAACGAGCGTTTAACGAATTAAACAGAAAAAACCGCATAGGCTACCGATGCCACGCGCAACTTCCGCATTTTTTATCCAACAGACGGCAATCGGTCGCGCACAGATTCCACTCTTCCTTGTTGTTCCCTACACACCTAACACCTGCTGCACCTGCGCACGCATTTCTAAAAGCGCTCTACTGGGCAGACCTCGCACAGCCTGCTGCATCCGCGCGTCAGCTATGGCACCAGCCGCTTCTTTACTCAAGCGATAAGCTTCGTCATTGTGATGCCGCACTATCCTCTCTGTGAATAATTATACTCTAGGATTTTCTGTGGGTTCCTTTTAAAATCCGGGTGTTTCGAACGATTTCAGCTTTTTTTCCAATTATTTGGAAATTTAAGGATCAGAGTATCAAAGTGATTTGTGGTGCAAAGAATCCTCATCGAAATCCAATCGAGTAGGTACGATGCTTTTTAAAAAGCCTTTGACCTTTGTCCATGATTTTGTTCGAGTGATAAGTAATTTACAGTCCCCTATGAAACAGTGCAATTTAAAAATTTTTTTACGCTGAATTATCATACACACGTATGCATATCCACGCTTGTCGTGACTCTTGTGAACAAATTAGGGTAAAAACAACAAAAAACTAATTGTTAAAAGTGTTATTTATAGAAAATACGGTAAACATATTGCACCTGAAAACAATGCTTATAGATATAATGTTTTACCAAGAGCCATATTAACATAACCATACCCACATCCACACACTACATAGGTACAATATCGATGTGCGGATAGTACCGATTTATATATATATATACACACACGCGCGCGCGCGCGCGCACACACACACATTTGTGCGCGCGTGTATGTTTAGACAAAACAAATAGCGCGCCATAGGATTTCCAAATGGTACTTAAGCCCAGAGTGTAAATCGGAAGGACGTCAATTGCACGCACATAGAGACTGGCGTTTTGCGAGTCGATTGTGCAGTTTCTGGTTCAAGCTCTCGCGTTCGGTTCGCTCGTAATTTACGACTTATCTACGACAAGTATATAGCTCGTGTAATTTTCCACAAGCAGACGGCGTTTACAACGAGCGACCCACGATTGTACAACATTGCTGCACTGACAAAAAGCATTCGACAGCTTTTAAATGCATTCTATGTATGTATGTATGTGCGCTTCATTCAATTTCGAACGCGAATTAGAATTCGCTGGGAAGCCTCTCTCTCTCTCTCTCTCTCTCTCTCTCTCTCTCTCCTCTGATTCTTGTTTAATGATAGTTGTGCGCACCAGAGCTATTCGCATACACGCATACGCGCACACGTTCGAAATGGACGCACGCGCGGATTAATATTTGAGCGTGGTATTGTTCGAACGGTGAGTACGTGTTTCGAGTTTGCGGCATTTCGCTTTTCAATAGCGCTATTTAACCGCTCACCACAACGATTAGGATGATATCTATTGAATGACACGTTATATTGGCAACAAGCGGATTCTCATTTTAACTTTCGATTGGTAGGGACAGGGAGTAATATCGAAATGTCAATGCGGAAAATACCCGTCGTCCTTCATGCATACTTAATGTATCTCTAAACGAAGATGGGAAAAGCTTCGCTGGTGATATATATTTGAACTTGGATCAATAGAGATTTTCAACATTTTCAATGGCAGCGTGCGATAACGTTGCACGGAAAGAGAGTTAACTCGTGACGCAGGCATGCCATCGTGTGGCGGCTCTCAGTGTACTTTTCGCTACTTTTCGCTAAATCCCCGCTGACGTGCTGCGCGGATCAAAAGTGTCAAGCACGCATGGAAAATATTTGTTTTGCCAGATGAGGCAAGTCAAACGAGTAATTGATAAATATCCCGGTTTTTTCCCTTTGTTGTGTTGCAACGTTACGTTGTTCGATAAATAACGTTTATTTATAAACGCTATTTACAGATAATAGATTAGCTCGAAAAGCAACATGGTAAAACGTTGTTGAAACGTGTCGAGATAAATTAAAAGTACATTCAACCAAATTATCATCGCAGGCGAGAAAAAAAGTTTGCTAGTGCTTTTATAACGTTTTCCCACGAGATCTCGAAACACCTTTGTAACGCAGCATCTTATCCTCGAGTATATTTTCAACGGCAATCAAAGTCATAAACAGAGACAAGATTTTCAATTATACTTTAATTGATACGAAGAAGCGAGGTAAATGGTCGACGCGCGAAAAGGGGTAGAGAGAATGGGAGAAGAGGAGTAGAGAGAAAGACAGAGAGAGAGAGAGAGAGAGAGAGAGAGTGCGATTGCGAAAGCTCCGGAGCAATTCCTCAGCTTCAGAAGCAGAGCTTTTCTTCGCCGCGGAATATATATCGGCGCGTCAGCAACACACACACGTACGTGTAGTGTCGCCACGATGCGCGCCCTCGTTTATACGATATTTACGAATAGGCTCTCTCTCTCTCTCTCTCTGTCTCTCTCTCTTCACTTCTGCGATCTGCCCACTTAGCACTCGACGAAATCGAATAGCCAAAACTTCCTACTCACTCTTCGAGCTTGCCTTTACCTCTTTGGTATACATCCATATTATTATACACTCCAAAATCGGTACCTCCTCTACGACTTTTCGCGCACAAATCATATTCGTCTTATTGTGCGATGCTGCATCTATTGTTCCGTAATTTGTGGACGGTTCGAAAGTTCATCGAGTTCCAGTAAAAACTTTGCACGTTATTTATTACAAGTAAATGCCTCGACGCGACCTTATACGATAAATATCGTGTTTTATATTTGACAATATTATTTATCGAAAAGTTACGAATAATAGACAATCTCGAAAAGCAACGCCGTGAAAGGTTGTTGCATTGACCGTGTAAAAATTGTAGTGTTGACAAAAGAAAAAATTGTACGGTACATTCCATTGATAGATACAACGCTATAAGAAATAGTGTCAAAAACATTATATTTACGAGTACCGAACAAAACGATATTGTTCGATCAAGCGCCATCTACCTAATAAATAATCAAGTTTCTCAGTGTGCACGTTGATTAAATAGAAAAGTAATGGGACATAACAAAAGGGATCAAAAGGCAAAGTTAATCATTAGCGCGAACAAAGAGGAAAGTAGAAGAGCCACGAGCAGAAGGCTTGCACACGGCAATCGTCGACGACAATAGCCGTTCTCTCTTTCTCTTTCTCTCTCACTCTCTTTCTATCCTTTGAGTAAGAGAGAGAAGGAGAGAGAGAGGCGCGCATTTTCGGTTTCTGTTCTCTGCAGTAGGGTAGGCGTTTGGCTCGCCTCGTGCGACTAGCTCAGTCGGGCGCCGGCAGCCGCGCGAGCGCGAGCGTCAGCTCTCCTCTCACTTTATCTCTTTCTCTCTCTCCCTCTGTATACACACGTACAACAACACGCGCAATCGGCAGGTGCATACATCGCTTTATTCGCACGGACACCTGAATACACCACCCGAATTCCGTTGACGATTGTTTATTTGTATTTCTTTGTCGCTTTTCCTTTTCTTATCGTGAACACGAGTGTCACGATGCTTATTCGTCAGTGTCGCCTATTTTCGCTTGCTTGTTGTTAAATTATCGGCGTACTTTTTGTTATTCGTTCGACAACGACAGTTGTGAATTTGCCAAGCAAATTGTTGTACGGAAGATATTGATGCGCTGTTCAGTGAAAAGTATCGTGGATTTGGCTACTTGCAGTTTTGAACGGTGAGTACTTGGTTTTAAACGATAACATTTAGAAGTCTTTGATTTTCGGAAACAGATTTACGATCGGATGTTTTTCTTAGCTCGTCCGTTCGCGTCCAATAGATTTAACAATGCAGCCGCGTGCATCGTCAAATGTTATTACTCGTGTACTTCTCATAAACAATCCGTAAGAATACGTTAAAGTCGAAGAACTACGGCAAGCGAGCCATGACAACGCCTAACAATCTGTCGGCGCATGGTTTCAAATAAGGGCTGACAAATCCCAAGAGCGCGCCAACTTTTAAGCTCGCGAAAACTTACCAAAGCAGGGATTTGCACGAGAAAGTCTCAAGGGAATGCCACTGTTGCACCCACGTGCACTGGTCGAAAGAATTAGCGATTGCCATGGGATTTCATAAACCTCTTTGGTGGAGCACGAGATAAAGAGTAATGGATGCTAAAGTAGATTATGTTTCAATTGTACTCAGAGATTAATACTTATAGCGATATTAATTATTGTACAATTGTGAACGATTATCGATCAGTCTTTTGCTAAATTTGGTAGCTATTGACAAACGTTGCTTATCCCTTCGCGTTATTTTTACCATATTTAAGCGGATGTTTTTCTTTTATTAAAATTAACATGGAAAAATCTGGGTATTTTTTGATGACTCAAATTTGCATGGAATAAGCTTCTTTTATAATCACTGTACCTCGATTTATCAACGATAGTTCAATCTTTGGCACTTGATTTGCTTTCACTGTTATACCGCAACGCATTGAAAAAGAATCATCGAACGTTATAAAAAAGATTAATTTCCCCGTGTTCTAGCCAATTTTGAACGTAACTACCAAATGAAAGGTGCTTGGTTAAAATTCCGATTTAAGAAATACTTCAAAATGTATAAATGCAATTTTTGATTGATAACAATAGACAGCGTAAAAAATGATTCGTATTATAGCTGCATGTTACAGGTCTATAGTTTAAAAAGTGTTTGTTTCAAAAATACACAGAAAATTCGATCGCACTTCATCCAGTAACGAAAAGGGCGCTAGATTGTAAAAAAATAAAAACAAATAAAAAGACAGAAAGCAAGAAAGCAAGAAAGAAAGAAAGTAAAAAAACAACAAGAATCAAAATCAGAGGATATACTAGAACATTCGGCATATAGGTGCGGGCCTATAGAGTCGTGTCAGCTGCATGGCTCGCTCCTTCTTCGCGCATCCGTACCCCCATTTATTTGGACAAGGAGCCCGGCAAGTGTATATAGCGCGCTCTCGCTATTGCTCGGATTAACGGAGCTTGCAGCCGTACGCGGGTGCCGCCAGCAGCCCAGTCCACCACCATCATCACATCCCGTTTTAATTATCGAGCTATTGACTAACCTTTCTTTTCGGTCTTTCCGTGGAATATAATTACCGAGTCTTTGCTTTGGCCAGACTTTTTTTCATACGGATTTCTCTCTCTCTCTCTCTCTCTCTCTCTCTCTTCCTCCCACGCTCACTCTGTCTTCGTTAATTGAATTTTAATGGAATGAATAATCGGATTTTTAAAGGTACTGGTGCACTTGAAAGGTACAAGCTTGCACTTTAAGCTGCGTATAAGCTGTCAGCGATTGTATTCTTGATTGCTGGACAGAACATTACAATTGACACTTTCATTCAAAACATAATTTCGAATATATCGAGAGAGAGGGAGATCAAAGTCACAGTCAAATGGCTGACATGTACTAACGATCCTCAATTCAATTCTCTCTTTATATCTGTCATACTTCATCGATAAACACTGAATGAAAAAAAGCAAACTGGGGACAAAGTCGTATAGTCGCAATTGACACATCCGTCGAAATGGTCGCTTGTAAATATCAAACAGATCGAAAGACATTTGGTTGATGACAGCGTCCGTTATGCGAAATGGAATCTCTTGCCGATGTAAAATAGAAGTACAAATCCACAAAGCTTTTTGATGAATGAGTGCTGTGCGCGTGCATGTGCCAGTTCTCCTCCCTTAGAGAGAAAGCGAGCTTGAGCTGTCTTTCTCGGATGGTGAGCTTTTAGTTGGCGCGCGTGTTATACCGAAGTATTATATCGATTAACTGTTGGCAACAGAAGAGAGAGAGAGAGAGAGAGAGAGAGAGAGAGACAGAGAGAAGTGGTCGGGGTTGGTTGGTTGGCTTTCCTATATTATTAATCTTTCCCTCTCTCTCTCTCTCTCTCTCAAGCTGAGCTTTACGACCACCCTCGCGAAGCTGCCACATACGCGTTCGTCGACTCTCCAGTCAGGTGTTGCGGGCAGCTTTCGCGGTTCAAAGGAAATCAAGACTCGGCTTCCCTAGTCCCAACAGAGAGAGAGAGAGAGAGAGAGAGAGAGAGAGCAGATGTTACACACCTGGCAGGTACACACGTCATGCGTCAGAACCAGAACTATAACGATTTTTTACCATCATATAAAAAAAAGGAGAGAGAGAGAGAGAGAGAGAGAGAAAACACCTCTCGTCGGTGTATTGTCCAAGACAAACGTTTTGCGACGGCGAAGGTTTGCGTGCGGGATGGAAAAGCTCGAACACGAACCCCGAGGCGAGATTTTGCCATTGCGGTGCGCTTTCTTTTTGAAGTTTCAGAAAAATAGATTGGATCCCGCACTGTGGGAGACGCTGTAGCCGAAAAAAAGCATTCAAAACTTGTTTCAAGCTATTCGCGCTGTTGTTATTGTTTCAGTTACTTCATTCCACGCGTTACACAGCTTGCATATTATATCGTTTACACAAATTGACTTTTTCGTAGCTATTTTAAATTGCTTCGCGCTATCGATATTCTCCAGCAAAATCTATAATTGAAATTGCAAAAGTGGAACATTTAGTTTCATTGTTTAATTTTGTCCGTATTATTAGTGAAAACAAATGAAAATATTAAAATTGTCTTTTGGTCGTTTAACATTTTTTACAGATGCGGTTAGTAGATGTTAGAAATCTGAATAAGTTTAACGTCGCAGCAATGACCGTTTATAAAAATAGTCGAGGAAGGACAATAAGTATCGGAAGGGGGAATAGAGTCTCAAAAAAGACAACAAGGTCGTTCTCACACTTCCGGACGAGAAAGAGCGAGGGAAAGAGAGAGAAAAAAAGAAAGAGCAAAAAAAGAGTAACTCGAGCAAAGCACCGAAGGGAAAATAGAAAGCTCGAGCACGTGTATAGTTCGCGCATCTGGATTCCGGAGTATAGCTCGATCGTATATATAGCTATGTCGTGTACGAGTTCTCTCGCCCCCTCCTTTTCCGAAACGGATGTGTGTACACGCGGTTTAAGCTCATCGAGAAGAGCTACAGCTGGCGGGAGCTTGCGCCGCTCGAGCTGACGGACCATCTGTAGCCTTGGCGCGCACCTGCGAACTTCCTTCGATATTGCCCAGCACACATACGCATTTCTTCGTACGTTGTATGTGTGTTTGTGGGTGGATGTAAGCTTTCGACTAAATCTTGCCAGACGATTGCTGCGGCCTCAGTTTGCGACTCGAATACAGTTTATTTCCCCCAAAGCGAATGTCGTTTCTTTTGTTGAAATTCTTTTATTCAATAGGGTCACAGTTTTTGCTACAAAATTATTTCGGCCAACTTTTTTGCAATAAAAATATTAAAAATAGCGTTTTAAACGTTTTATCTATTGATCGTTTATCGGTAAATTATTGGGCGAACTCGTCTTTAACGTCGATACTTCGGCATTAAGTACGCGCGATCTATCGTCCGATGCGATATTACCCTCGACAATATTCTACTAAAACACCCTTACCTCCAATGCAATCTCTTTGACTATTTTATATCCATTTTCTAAGTATAGAAAACAGACATTTGCGTTTTAAACTCGCTAAAAGAGAGCCAGGCTTTTTTAGATGAGGAAATGAAAAGCCCACACCTGATAACGACAGTACTGCCTACAGCGAGACTCGTCATCAATCGGTCGAGCTTGATGGCGAATGGCTCTCTCAGTTTCTGGCGGCTTCGCGCGTGCAACCGCAATACAAAGAGCCGCTTGGAAGCGCAAGTTGTTTTTTTTGCTGTTTTTATTTCGCGGATACATCTGCCGTTGAAGTGCGATTGATTGACATCAGAGCCGCCGGTAGCGCGAACGTCGATGATCTCTCTCGGAAACCACCGTCGAATAACACAATTCATCGCGGCGTTTAAACAATTTCGCCTCGGCGCTTCGGGCGAAAGCTCTGTACGTTCATCATGCTGGTGATACCGCTGTTGCTGCTGTTACTGCTGCTACTACTACCAGTACCGCTAGAAATGAAGAAAAAAGGAGCTGCTGTCAGGTGCCAGGTTTCGATGTCAGTTACAACGGCACTAATGCTGCTGCGGAGAACGGATTAGTTAGAGCAGTTTCAAGCTTTGATCTGTACAACTATAAAGTTTTGAGAGCTTTTCATTTAAAAGTTCCTTTTTTTTTATCGAAAGTACACTCTTATGCTTGAATATTTCGCTGACAATAAGAAAAAATAGGTTTCGAGGCATTGCTCTTGTAAAACTTTGAACACCCACATACTACATAGTTATTTGAACACTGTCATCGTAACGAAAATGTACATATCCCCTATTACAAAATGAACGACGAACCTATCTTTCGCGTTTTCTACAGCTTCAGCAGGGTTTTTAAAAAATGGTGTTCTAACAATATGCCCACACTGTCGTATAAAGTTCGCATCAATTGATTGAACACGATTGTAGGGAAAACGTATGTAATGCGTAGCCGTTCATTCATAAATAGTAATAGGACGGCTAAACGATGAGAATGTTCCGAGAATGAACATCTGTTCAATGTGTGTGTACAAGTGCTAATCTAAAATTCACTCACATGATGTTTAAGCAAGTGTTAGGCTTTCGTACAATGACGGGTAATAAATATTCTTAAATGAAATTACTGCAAGGTGACTCATATTTTCCATTGGAATTTTTCATCAAAATTTGGCGCTCACAAATTATCACGAACGAACATCAAAATGATAATCTCTAATGTAACACGTGCGATAATTCGAACATCAAGACGAAATGTCGCCTAAAATTAAACGAGATGAGTATATAGCTTTTGTGCATAACTTGAATAGAATTGGACAAATAATATATTTGAATTCGACAAAATGAGCAGATAAATAAATCATTTCAAGTACCAGCATCACTGGCAACGCGATAATTTTACAACGAAATGTCATTGAAAATCGACACAATTAAACAATGACAACGTTCAAACGAACTAAAATTTAAAAAATATAAAACAAAGACCAAACAGAATGTGGATCAAGCGAACGAAATCTACAATTAAATTATCAGTAGCGTTCGTAGCCCGATAAAAAGAGTCAAAAGCTCAACACAAACAGCAACAACAATAACGGCAAAGAAAAATCTCGTATAATAGGTATCATAGCACGAGAGTGAAAGAGAGAGAGAGAGAGAGAGAGAGAGAGAGAGGCACCTGCATTAGCCATCATCTAGGGAGGCACGTGCGTTGCGCAATATGAGGGCTATGTCGGGGCTATCGCGTGTACAATACGTTTGCGCGCAGATAAAAGCTCGCTCACTCGTTCGCGCGCGTGCGACTGTGCGTGACATTTTTATAATGAAGCTGCGCTTGCGAGAGTCCTAGTCAGACATCTGGCCTCTCTTTCTCTCTTGCTCGTTCTAATATTGGACATTTCACTGAGGGAGATAGAAAGAGAGAGAGAGAGAGAGAGAGCCTCCTCGAGCTCGCGCCATGTGCAGAACATATGTATAAACATAAGCCAGGCTGTTACCGCGCACGACTACTCTATATATGTACGCGTTTAAAAAGACTCGTATAGGGGCGGCGATCGATTACTAAAGGCTTCATTCGAAAAAAAGGGGGCAGCATTGTGACCGCCTTATTGTGGCCGAAGGGTGCTTTTCTTTTCTCCCTCTCTCTCTCTCTCTCTTTGTCTCTTCTATTCATCAAGTGGCTTAATTAGCTAAGTACTTAAAGGGTACGTTTTAGTTTCACTCATGCTACTGCTGCTGTTGTACTGAGACTCTCTGTGGTTATTGTGAATGACGGAACTGGAACGGCCGAGTAACCATGGTTTTAACGCGTTCGACGCACTCTATCCCCCCCCTCTCTTTTTTCCCCTGATATAAAAGCTTTCTTGGTTATTATTTTTAGGATTTAAATGGATGTTGGGGTACCACGAGAAACCACGAGTGAAGTTTTCGTATTAAACCTGTTAAATTAAATTCCTTTCTGCGTAATTCTACGAAAAGAAATCGAGATTTCAATGGTATTCCTTTTTTAGATTATTAATTACCTTTGTATTGTAGATGCTAATAGTGCAAGTACAACTGAAATTCAAAGTAGCGTAACGCATATCGATTTATGAGTTTAATTGTTTAATTTTAAATCGCAATATTCATTCGGAATGCTATCAAAAATCAAGGTCAATCGGGCGTTGGAACGTTGCATTTCAATATTTGTCAATCAAACATTGTGCATTGTACGTTAACTTTGGTCATCAATCAATTAAATGCAAGTCCGGTAACTTTGCAGAGTACTTAATTACATTCATTTGACCAATTACAAATAAATTAAAAACTACATTAAATCGCGGAATTACGTCGCTAACAGGAAGAATAAAAAATAGAAAATTGATTCTTTAAAAGAAGCCGAAAGTGTATAGCGTTAAATTAATGAAATACTTGTAGTTCCAAGTGGAAGTGAAAAATGCTAATAAACTTGGGGCATTCGTAATTAAAGAACTGGCAGGTCGAAGAGTGATTGCTTCGGCGCGCGAAAGAAGGGGGATGAGAAGAGAAAAAAAACCGACACACACAGTGATTCGTTGGTGGGCTTGAGACGGGAAATCGCGACGGGGGGATCGATTCGCGCGCGCACAGCCGGTGTGTGTATGTACTTGCCGGCAAGATGTTTTTCATCTGTGCCTCGGATTCCAGTAGCATCAGCAGCAGCAGCAGCAACAGCCGGGATTTCGTAAGTCAGAGCACTGCGGCCACATCTGGATCCTGACAGCGTATATAAGTGTATGTACGAAGCACATGGCACAACGACGGTGAGAGAGAGAGAGAGAGAGAGAGAGAGAGTGAGTCACAGAGTCCCGGCAATATTGCAATCTGTTTCTCTCTCTCTCTCTCTCTCTTTCTCTCTTGGCCTATGGCTACGTGACTTTTGCATAGGGCCAAGTGTCGCCTCTCTCTCTCTCTCTCTCGAACTTTTCTAATTACCGCGACAGAGACTGCAGCTGCGAGAAAACGACGGCGATCGAAATAGCAAGCGACGACGGGCAAAAAAACATCAGCCATACCGCCGCCTGTGCGCCACCGGCTGACGCGCGCAACCAAGTCAAGAGTAAAAAGCTCGCGTTTCAATTGGGTCCTGCTTTGGTTTTGTATACACATTGGCGAATAATTGCCGTAAGCGGCAAGAGATATGATTCTATAATTCGCTGGACCAATCTGCTGATTGCTCGTTTGCTAAAGAGAAAGAACAAATTTTTCTTATAAAGGAATACTGCAGCTTGAGTAATCCGCGGATTTTACGTTGTGGCACGTTTCTTACTTTCTCGAGTGGACGATCAACTTGTTTGCTTAACTAAACTCCTTAGCGAATGTCAAGGCTAGTTTATCTTTTGTTTTTTTTTCTTTTAGTATTATGACTCAAGCTGTCCCCAATAAATACTTAGTTGCAAACATTTGTGTTCTGTTTGGATTAATCTATTTATTCAAGAGCGTGCGATTGACAAGTGTTTTCATCTGAATCGATACGGAAACTTCATTCTTTTAGTTTGACGACTCACGCACCAAAGTCAAGCGACACATAGAAATAAGTCGATAATTTTAAAGTACCAAATATTATGATGAAAATTCTTCGAATTATTCGTTCACGACAACAAGAGAAACTTAAACAAATTGCAAATCCCAAAGTACAAAGATTTGCGTCTCAAGCGTAAAACTGAAAAAACACAGCCGACCGCACTGTCCAAATAGTCGGCAGATTTCTGACTTACGTCAGCAGAAAAAAAAGAAAAAGCATACTTACAGAACTATCGAGAATGAAAAACACGAATGAGAAGAAAAGGAAAAAGAAAAGAAGTCGCGCGTATCAGAGAGCTTTTTGAAAGTCGCCACGTAGGTCCGCGTAAAACATCTGCGGAGTGTAAGCACTCGCGCAGCTGCGATAACAAGACACTTTTCCCAGGCAAAAGTTTCGTCGCCTCTTTTTTTCGTTACACCGGAGCATTTAGTTCCAATTTCTTACGCAATCTCGCTTGCGCCTGTTCCAATTTCGCCTGCGGGACCGATCTTCTTCTGTTTTCTATCATTGCAAGCCTGTCCACAAGGGGATATAAAACAGTTCCGCAACTGGATCGTGTAAATGTCGATGGTCAAGTGAGAGTGAGAGTCAGAGGAAGAGAGAGAGCTTGTGATTCGTAGCTCAAATTTCTGGTTTTTATTATTCGCTTGCCAGATACTTGTACCGCTCGCGACACTGGACGACCGATTTCTGAACGTTTACTCTAAAAAATAAACGTACAATTATTGACAAAACAAATATGCATATTTGTTTGATGTTGCAAAATAATACAAACAAACTATGGTAAAATTCCGTTTGCAATCTAATTTGGAATACAAAGTAGTGATTAACGGATCGCATCAGTCTGGGCAAAACTAATGGGAAAAATGCGCGACGCTGTCGGACTCGTTAAAAAGGCAATCGGTATGCAGGACACGAGAGCTTAAAGGACAAATCCACGGGAGCACGTATAACGCTCCACCGCCATTCCCTTCCTCCCTCACTCGCGCGCTCTCTCTCTCTCTCTCTCTCTCTCTCTCTCTCTCTCTCTCTCTCTCTCGAATCAATCAAATTCGAATCGCGCGATGCGCCGCGTCTGTCGCCTAATGCCAGTTGAGCGCGGCTGTCGTCGTGATTTTTCTTTGCATTCCAAGCACTTCAGTGCCATCTTTCCCTCGTTTTGACAATGCTCTATTTGTTATTTCAAGTCGATTTTTCTTTAAGCTTAGTTACCCTTTTCTCGTATTATCAGGCCAAGTTTTTCATTGAAATAGTTCCCCTCCTGACAATGTTGTTTCATTCGAAACGTTACCTAGCGACGAGCATATTTTTTTATCGCCGATACTTTTCGAAATCAATTTTACAGCAGACATTAATCCACGCAACCACTTGTAATGTTTCAGTTTTGATACTTGACAGCAAACCCTCGTCGGGCGCTCACACGCGTAATATGAAAGTGGAAAGCGGTGGAGTGGCGACCAGCAGTGGGGCGACCACAGTCCTGCACAAGATCAAGGTCAAAGAAGAAGCAAAAGACTGTTGTCCAACTTTGATCCAACAGAGCTCTTCGGCACCAGTTACGGTCACGTCGTCTTCGTCACCGCCACCGAGAATCGGCGCTATCGCCACCATAACGATCAGCAATTGTAGTAGCGAACTTGCCGCGGTTGCTAAGCAGACCGCTACAACTATTACCAGCGACGCTTTTCCCGTGGATCTTGATCTCAAGAGCAGAGCTAAAGGTAGGCTTCGCACGCAGTTTCCTTTTTACCAAATTTTTATATTTACCGAGAACAGGCACGTGTTAGGTTTATTCGGTTTCGCGTACGGGCGGAATATCTTTTTAAACGCCAAACAACGTATCGCGTGAGAGCTAAAACATAGGAAAAACTCGCAAGTTTAGCTTGAAAAGCAAAACATACCAGCAGATTGTTGCCATCCACGAAGCAAAAAAATAAAAAAGATACGCATTCGTGTAAAAGCGACCGCGAGTGAGCGTACATCCCATTCGCAGGAGAAAGTAAAAAAAGAAGAGGGGTACGCGATTTTCATTCCTCCAGCAAAATCTCTTTTCGGGCGAGCAGCGCAGCATTTTCGTCTCTCTGTGTATGAGGGTACCCGTATGCCGTAGCGAGCACTTATCTGCCCGCAGGCGTCGCGTGGCTAGTTAGAAACATTTCGCGTAGAGTCCGCCCGCGCCAACCCGCGAATTATTAAACGCTCGCGCCAATGATTTCGAAAGACTCGTGCGCTTCTGTTTTGTTCGAGAGCTACTCGAGTGACTCCACGAGAAGGGTAAATGAGGATTAAGGGGATTTCGGGGTTGATGTTACGCCATTGAAGGTGCTTTCAAGTGTTCTCAATGAACGTGGCTTTGTACACCGCGCCGACTGCCTTCGATCGTGTAGATTCGATTGTTTGTATTTGAACGTCGACCACATGCGCACACGCACTATATTACAGCGTTTTGTTAGTTTAGCTGCTTGCAGTACGAAGACAACCGATGTTTTCTTCTCTCGTTTAGATTGCATAGTCGCTGCAAGTGCCGTTGTACGTTGTTTCAAATAAGATGGATAGATTCAAACGGCGAATGCTCAGGGGTAATAAAAAAAAACTATTAATTTTGTTCTACGATCCACTGAACCTGTTGAAAAATGATAGAAGCGCAAACTAATCGATATCCAGACTTATTAATAACAATCTGAACGTAGCGCAAATCTCTTCAAACTAATTGTCACGCTCTTTCTCCTGCAAGTGTACACGTATACGAGAGAAACATCCGTCTCTTAAAACGCGAATATCGGAGAGCTTTTCGCAAAAATCCATCGTTTGCGAGGAAAAAAAATAATTAAAAAGCTCGTCGACTAGCGAATACGAGCATCAAGGGAGAGGGGTCAAAATAAAGCTGCGACATAAAACGTGGTAGCGCACGTGCTATAGTATCGCAAGCGTTCAGACTCTCGCGATATACTTTTCTCTCTCTCTCGCTCACTCTCTCCTCTTCCTCTTTGCGCAGTGTACACATACGTACTCGAGGTTGTGCCTACGTCGTCGCACGAAGGGAGGGTTGGCAGGGGGGAGGTATATAGGGAGCGAGAGCTAGCTACAGAGAGCAGTGCCTGGCACCGACGCGATAAGACACGTCCGACACTTTCCTGCGCCCCGCTGATAGCACGCCATGCCAGAGACTTGACTGACAGAGCTTGCAAGCAGCAGTAGAAGCCTTCGCCGGCAAATTTTGGCTTTTGCTCGAGCACAGATTATCTGCTGCGGTTTTCCATGGATATATTTTGTCCATCCTCATCCTCTTTTTCCTCTTACTTATATACGTACACGTTCGTTTGTCCGCCAGGCTTTCATTCAATGATTTAATTGACTTTTATTTCCAAAGTTATTAGGCCAGTTAAGACGTATGTTTCGATGTTTTGTGGTTTTAGTAGATAAAGACTGCGTTAGGTCAGGCGTGACCTACATTATTCACGCCAGCTGGATTATCCTTTCGAATTTGATATTAATATTAAATCAAGAACCACTTTGTTCATTTGCAATTTTGGCAGAAAAAACAGAACGACAACCCTTTGGCGAAACGCAACGATAACAATCTCGTGTCAGCGAAGCGTCGTCAGCCCGCGATCGTATTATTCCAGCTCTAAACTTTTCAATTTAAACTTTTCGTTTATTAAAATCATCCAGCCCCTGCCCCCCCCCCTCTCGTTCTTTCTCTCCACCCGCAGCTGTCTCTCTCAGTCAGGCGCATCTTTCGGAATTCTTTATCCTTCGATTCCTTCCGGACGGAAGATTGACTTGAACTTACGGGATGGAAAATAGACTACGAGGGAAAAAGAGAGAGAGGGTAAGAAGGAAACTGCTTTGAGTAAGAGAGACGAGGTGAGGAAACGATGAAGAGGAGAGAGAAAGAGAGAGGAAAAGGGGATTGCGATCAAAGCCATCTGTTGCATTGTCCCGGCAATTAGGAGGCGACAGCTGAGTTTCACCATACTTATACTTCCTTCAGAGATTCTCAACCTCGCGAATACTCAATATACACAACTTGCAAGCAACCCCGTCAAAAATATACACAAAAGGATTCTGAGTGATTGCGTCTGTATCGTTGCTCCCTCTCCCTCTCTCAATCGTTCCACTTGACATTTATTGCAATATTTTTCAGAAAAGTTAAGTCATTATACTTAATAATTTGCTTTTTCTACAAGTTACTAGCAATCAAATTGTCGTTCTGTCAGCAAATAGTGTATTGTAAATCTAAATAAAAAATATTAATCGATGAAATTTGATTCAATATTAGTGAGGAAAGAACATTTTTCGCAATAACAATTTAAAACATGAATAAAATTATGAAATACGATAAATCTGCAGCATAACAATTTGAGAATATATCTCTTTAACAAGCAGTTCGCAATGTCTTCAAATAAAAGAAAGCAATGAATGAGAAAGAAAAGAAAAATAACAACAAGTAAGCAAAGCAAACATACTTCCGTGAGAAAATCCTCGAAGCCAGAAAAAGAGCTTGAGGGCGTCTTATCGTGGTGGGCGAGCCTCGCAGCACACGGCAACGCATAAAAGTAGGATAAAAGCGCGCGTTCGCCGTGAAGAGGGGGGAGAGGGGATGCAGAGGCCAGCGTCGCTGCGCAAAGTAACAGCTGGTCAAAGAGGCGTATATGGTATGGCACCAGATCGCAGCAGCCAGGAACCATTTCCGTCACCTCTCTCCGGATGTAATACATTCGTAGCTACTTTGCTCAGGTTTCGCGGAATTTGCGAAATTGCCCAACTGGACCTATCGATGATTTCAAATTCGTGCAAACTTCAATAATGCTACGAATGACGATTGTTGGCGGAGTAAAATATTTATTGCTGAAAAATAAGGAACAATGACCTTTTAGTTGGAATAAAGAAAGCAACATTCAGTATGCAGCTTATAATATCGTCGTATTCCAAAGTCATCTAACAATGTTGATCGTATAGGTAGCGTGTAACGAAGTATCTTCAAACTTACGCTAAATGCGACACGATAATAGAGTCGAGTAATTTTCGAGCTAAAACTGTCGTATTTTCATCGTGACTATCTCACCGCATCATTGCACACAACAACTTAAAAGCCATTTCCCCGCATTTAACTAAAGTGCCACATAATCACTTGGCAAACTCAATCTTCCAAAATGAGCTATTTCTCAAAGTATAAAAAATAAATCCCGCAAGCTACGTCCAATCTACGTATCTCGGCTGTCGCGTGTTTCAAACGACTGAAGCCTGCAAAGTCAGCTGCAGCACACGTATATACATATATATATATATATATAAGCACGGCGTAAAACAAGCTGGGATGATTGAGCGGTGTGCGAGAGAGAGAGAGAGAGAGAGAGAGAGAGAGACAAAAAGCACGAGATGGCTCACGGTTAGGTAAAGTTGCGCTTGCTACAGGTAATTACCTGTTAGCGCCAGGTGCTGCCGTTACTACTACTGCGATGTCGCGTCTTTTCTACGCTCTCGCACTCCCTTTATTCCCTTTAAACTTTCAGCCTTTTGTTTTTTCTCTCTCTCCCTCCCCCCTTTTGCTACGTACGCTCCAATTTGCATTTTCGACTTTGTCGCGTGCTACATTTCCGCCTAGTGATTTTCGACGTGTTGCCGTCGTTTCGATTATCGATGAAAGCGTTATTACGTTTGCTTACCAATTATCCGATTAAACACGTAGGGTAATCGTTCGATCTGTCTTATCTTTATCGTCAACTCTTTGTTTGTCTCTTGTTAAATCGCCAATGAATTTGCTCAAATTTTCGCTACGTGCAGATAGTATTTCCCGAAGAAAACGAAAACTGAGCAATAACAATTTTGACGTATTTATTAGCCGCAAGGCATATTGAATTATTACAAACATATGTAGCTTTCGTATAATTGCTTTTATGACGCGAATACCTAGGCATCTTGGGTTTATTTCGACCACGACTGCACGAGCATGCCAAAACGATCGTGCGGGTGTAGGGTGGGAGTTGCGCGCGCTCTCTCTCTCTCTCTCTCACTTGGTAGACTACGATTCTGTACTAAAACGAAATAAGCACATGGCTTTTAACGGAGCATATCCAAGCGAACGACGAGTTTACACGAATGATTTCCAAAAATTGTCGCACTGACACAAGTACCTTTATAGTCGCGTGTATTCGTATCGTTGAAGATGTTCCGGTTACGCATACGTCGCGTCGCGTGATGAACCGGTCGATAAGAATTATATGTATGGAAAAAAATCTTGAGAACAATAGGCGAGCATCGTCAAGCAATAAGAACAAGTGCAACGAGAGAATCGGAATACCCTTCATCAGCAGGACTTTTACGGTATCGTCATCTGGCTTATTGCTCATTGTTTACAGCAATGGTGCGCCGCTTTATTATTATTATTACATTACCGTGTATAATAAGCGCTCGTTGGCTGGCAAGTCGCTTCCGTTATCAGCATGTCTACAGCAGCTCTTCATTGTTCGCCGTGTGCACAGATACATCCCCCCGAGCAGAGTGCGCGTGATAACGTACATAATAGCTGGTGCAATGGGGTTGGAGAGTGAGTAGAGGGAAAAGGTTACCTAACAACGTGCGGAGAGAGGAAAAAATAAGAGATCGAAAATGCGCGTTTAGCGTTTCTTTAATCCTGCGGGCGCTTTTCGCTGTTTTTCCAATGCAAGATTACATTGTTCCGCGATTTGTTTAAAAGAGAGCTCGCGCTCTTTCACCTTTGATTCGATTCTGACACACGCGGTATACAACTTGGGATTGGCCTTTCAAACGAGATATTATTTATTGCATGGACGTTAATACCGAGTTGCAAGTTATCTGAAAATAACTCAAGGCATTGTGTATTCGAATCAAAACAAGAAATGTAATCCTTTCTACTGAAATAACGCAACAACGATCATTTTTGCGGACGTTTGCTTCTCGAAAGTAAACAAATAACGGAAGAGTTTAAAAATGCGCATTATTGTTCGCAGCGCAAGCACGTGACAAGGTGCCACCGCGCGAAGATGCAAATAGCACGGAAAGTCGTGGATCCTCGTCGCCTTCGCCGTCGTCTTCACCAAGCTCGCACTACGTTCCACCATCGCTAAAATCGCAATCGACGCGCGCCAATTCATCCTCTTCAGCTCGTTCGCCGGACAGCGATGATCAAAGCGGTGCACTTTTGCAGCCAGCTCTCAAAATCGAATCGAAAACGATCGAAAACCCTGGATCGACAACCAACCACCGACTCGATGAGACGAAAAGCGACGGTACTAATGGTACTACTGGAGCTCGATGTATCTCGACAATTTTTGTAACGCACAGTAAACTTAGAAGGTTGCTCGGTACCCTTGTACAGTTCGCCACGGATATATCACCGGACACGGGTGATACCGTAAGATCTATGGTGCTCAGTCTCTTGGTGAGTAGATTAAGGAAACAAACGTTGTTTTCATAATTATCCTTGTTCGTAAAAATGCTCTTAACCAAACGCCAGTTTTTCGGGATTCCTTTGATCAAGATCGCAGTAATCGCTGCTTTTACTAACGCATAACAATTCTCGTTGTTCTCCAGAGTGGATCAATGTCCGCTGAGGAATTTCACTCGGCGCTACAGGAGGCAACAAATTTTCCTCTGCGCGGATTTGTGCTGCCGTACCTGAAGCACAATCTGCCTTCGTTGCAGCGAGATCTCAGCGCTGCTGCCAGAACGGACAGTCAAGTGAGTATACTGAAAAAAAAGAGGAAAAGAGCTGTAATTAAATTCTTGAAAAGTCCCCTGCGAATACTTTTGTACTTTATGCTCGCTAATGAAAGATAAACCGTGCACTTTGTGATTCGGGATTGAGAAATATATCGCTTAGCTTCGTCCATTGATTAAAGAATGCACTTTCTGCGTGCGTTATGGCAAGAGGAACGTGGTATTTGGGTTTGAAGAATGGAATATTTCAATCTTCATTTAATAAGAAGCCAGATTTATCGACGATAAAGTCCGTCACTGATCAATCTCACTTCGGCTCCATTTTTCAATTAACTTCAGCTGTAGAAAGAGAGAGCTTTTCAATTTGAAGGTTTTGCCGTGACTTCGAGTTTAGAAGCGAGTGACTGACCTTACGAGGGTTGGATGCTTTATGACGTCACTAGCCCAGAGTGCCGTAAATCAGCGCGAGAAGAGCCCGACACTGTGCCGCAACCAGATGCATCGCGCAACTCAACTTTTGCTTCATTTAAGATATTTGTTCGTTTGCTACGTTATTGTGGCAGCAAACCGTTACGCTTGAATCGCTATTTTCATTGAACGTCGTCGAAACGCCTAATTTTGATCGATTTAAGCAAAGTAACGGCACATTTGGTGCTTTTCGCGGCACCGAAAATAGTATTTTTGTCAAAACCACTCACGACTCGTTTGCGCGTGATTTTGATTGAACAATTAGAAAGTAAACGAGCGATTTTAAATAGTTGGTCGATATTGTTCGAATACATACAGTTCAACGCTTGGCAAGCATTACGTAGTTACTAAAACGAACGATGTATACCGAGGCTCAGCGTATTTGAACGTTTTCGTGTAATTGTTGAAGTTTCGGGTAAAAAGGGAAATGTAAATTGTCCCAAATTAACTTCCAACATTTGTATACCTATCGAGCAATCACGAGAAGTAAGGCAAAGCGAGTTTCGACGGCTACAATTAAATCAAAAGAACTATAAAACACACAAAGTCAGCGGCACTGGTGCGTCACCTGAGCACGACGCATTCGAAAGGCAAAAATATAATATCGGAGAGATCGTCCGCAGCGAAATGACTGTGAAAGCTGGCGCTTCTACTTAAATTGTACGTATATATCAGGCTACGCGTAGGGTGGCCAGCTGTTGCAGAAACGAGCGCAACGTCTCAAGAGCTCTCTCGCTCTCTTTCTCTTCGCGAGATTCTCGACGACGTGGATAACAAATTGCAAATTAATAGCGAAGCATTTACATTTTTCCTCGAATGCGTTCGTCCGACGATCGCGCGCGATCTGACCTCCCTTCGTTCTTTTATCGCTCGAATACACCTGCGCGCGCCGCTCTACCAAATTGTTCGAACGACAAAACCTAGGGCTTTCGTTTTATTTTACTTTCTTAACATTTCTCGAAGAGGTAACGTTCGCGGTAAATGTATGTAGAAGTAGGTTACACACGGAAATTCGTTAAAGCTCGCTCGAGCACCTCTACCTGAACGCTCATGGATTATTACTTGATCGTCGATTAAAGCAAACGCTTGCACCTGAGACCTTCGTGAAATACGGCTGTTTTCAAGATAAAATGTGCATGCGATCTCGAGTCGTGAATTTACACGGTGCTCTTTACACGAATAAAGCTGCCTTGCCGAGGGAGCTTAGAAAATATTTTTCTGCTAATTAGCGATCGATCGCGAGCGCACACTTACGCAGAACCATAGAGAGTCGTAAAACGTTTCCCTTAAGTACTTAATTCGGCAGCCTACTAATAGGAAAATAACGTTGAGCACCCGCGAAAGTATCGATTGAAAACGTTAATTGCACAAAACTCTCGGCGGTGCTGGGAGAGAGAGAGAGAGAGAGAGAGAGAGAGAGAGAGACAAGGTGGCGGCAACTGGCTCGATATTGAATTAGAAGCGATAAATCGTGCGAACGAGTATTAAGAAAGCGAACGAAGTCGAGGCGCGACAAAGTACCGGCGAATATTAAAAACGAAACTGATTGGCGTTCCGCGGACTTTTATGAAAAATCCATTACGCGTTTTTTCTTTCGTCGCCACACCGATAGTCGTCTGAGTATACGACTTTGTACTGTTTGCCGAGCAACTTGCCATGTACACGGTGACGCAATCTGATCGAAATATTACATTGTTCTTTTCTTTACGCTAATGATTAAAATATCGTTGTTGGGTGCTCGTTATTTTCGTTGAGTTTTCAACATTTAGGGTGATACGGAAAAAAATGTGCGCGCATTAATTAGCGATAATTTTCTCAATTACGAACGGGACTCGATTTTAACATTCGCAAATTGACGCGTGAAATCTCTGTGTTTCTTGGAAAAATTAATCCTAAACTATTGAAATCGACGCTTGAAAAACACACAGAATTGCAAAGAACGGACAAGTTTTAGTTGCAAGGAGCACCAGCATCAGCAACGGCACGTGCTACAACAAGTTCTGACGCACGTTTTCAACGCGCACACTTGATGCGTGTGTGATGCGTGTGGTTGCGTATAGCCACCTGTGGCAACATGTGCACAAGTGTTGCTCCATATTCGGCGAGCCCCCATTCTAAGCAAACGCAGATGCTCTATCTATCACGCACGTACATATACACACAAATTGAACTAGACATCGTTCTAATTGGCAGACGTGCGCGCAGTACTTGCGTGCCAATGAGCCCGCTGTACTCGAAGCTGTTGGTCTAACTGAATCGGCGGTCGAGCTTTTCGCGCCACCGCCACCGCCACCACCACCATCGTCAACGGTCTCGACGTCCAATCTGCATCATCATCATCATCATCATCTTAATCATCACCAACACTACGCTAACGCTATGAGGCCACCGGTTACCAGTGCCACTGTTACCACTGCACCCGCCGTTGCTCATCTCGGCTTTGCCGCCGCACACGCTGTCAAGAGAAGAGCTTCCGATGCGCTGTGAGTATACTTGATCGTTCCGACGAAAAATCTTTCTACTTCTCTTGTCTGTTATCTTTCGTTGGAATAGAATCATCCGCACGCTTATACCGAATGCAAAATCGTTGTTACATTATTGGAAGGAACGTCTCGACTATTTTTCGTAGATAAGACCAATGTTTGATCAAAAGAATTCGATGGCCAAGTGTGCGCGTATTTGTGAAAGCCACGGTCTATTCGTTTTTTTGACTCGCGTGTCGTGCGCACTATAACTCCGACAAACTGATTAAAGCTTCTACCTGGCATTTAGTTTGAGTCAACTTTTAGACAGTTGATTGACGTTAGATTAAATTCAATTATAATACGTGTCCATTATAATATTTCGTTCCCAATTTAATCACCATAGAGGACCTCAACTATAGTTACGGTTCACCGTCGTTTACTCAACGCTAATCGCCAAACTCGGTGTCGACGCAATCGATAGTTTTTTCCAAATATGCGTGGACTTTCGACGACGACTATTCGTCGAGTGAGAAGCGCGTTGGTCGTTGACGTAGCCTATTACTCGATCTAAAACCATCAGTAGTACAAGTCGCGTGCGGTCAGGCATGGCGAAGTTTTATTAAGTAGGCCAGTACTTCCGCGTAGCTGCTAATTACTCAGGGAGAAATCTACGAGCATAGTCTCGTCGATAATTGTGCGAACAAAGAGCCAACGCACAAACGACAACGGTGTCCAGTCTGAAAGCTTAATTACGCGAGCCTCGAACGTTCGCGCCTCACTTGTACTTTTCACTCGTGAAGGCTTGTTAATCTGGCAAATACAGTTTGTGCAACTCTGTAAACAAGCTACACGGTATAATGAGAGATTCATTACCTTGACGTTGTAGCTGGAGTTAATAATAACGTGCCAATAAAACATTTTTAATGTTTCGAGACGTTATAGCTGTTGGTCGTAAAATCGAAAAATAAACCGACCAACGCGCAACGGTATCCCATCTCTTTGATGTTTGAATAAATGATAAAACTGTGAGGTAAAAAAGATACATAACGAACGAGGAAAATCCGAGCCAAAGCAATGGTCGTTCCGCGCGAGAAGTAGTAGACAGGCGGTCTCGGAGTAATCGACACACACAACAAAGCCTCCCACACATACGCACAGACACATGCTTGTCGGGAAAGTTGCCTCTGTGGTACGCGAGCCACAGCTGCGCGAGCGCTCCGATCGTAAATTAAAGGCGCGCGCGCGCGGTCGTATTATGAGTGAGAGAGAAAGAGAGAAAAGTGTCTTTGGTTGGTTGTGTGCAGTGATAATTCAAAGAATACACGTACAACTACGAGAGAAACGCGGGGGTGGACGATGAAAAGAGATCGAGCGCGCACGTATAAGCGAGCTTTGCCAAGCCGCAAGCTACGGTATGTACACCGAAAAATCTTGGCCGTCGTCCACTCGCGCAGGTGTGTACACCGTAATAGATATTGGCTCCGTTGCTGCTACTGCTGTTGGTGCTGTTGTCGCGGTTTTTGTAGCCGGTGCACGGGATGACCTAGCCTGGCCGCGCGCTTTCCGTTTGTTGTTTTTTATTATTTTTTTAATGCGCTCTTCATCGTCCGCCACGCTATTTCTCCATAAATTACACGTCATTATCAATTACTTTGGTATTATTCACGCGGAATTGGATAATTATACGGTTTTTTTTCACGTTGATCGCACCCGAGAACCAGATCGATCTCTATTTAAACCAAGCGTATTCTTACAATAATACGTTTTTTACACGCCGCAAATAAAGAGAGAGAGAGAGAGAGAGAGGGGGGGGGAGGTAGTAATACGAAAATGATCGAGCAGAATCGTGGTAGAAGCTGTCTTGAGACAGGTCGATCCGAAATTGAGCTAGCAGCCCAGAGTATAGTATATATAGTGAAAAGCTCTCGTTATCGAAGGAAGGAGGAGAGTAAGTAAGCCTTCGGGCGCAGGTCGCGGCATATAATAGCACGCGAGCGGGCTGAAGGCGACGAGGCGAAGGCGACAAAACGCTCGCTCCAGATACGCCGAGTGAGAGAGAGAGAGAAAGGTTGGCCTGATGGTCGTGCCACATCCAATGGTTCTCACTCTCTCTCTCTCCCTCTCTCTCTCTTACTCGCTCTTCGCGTCCTCTCGATACGTCTGCTGCTGACGTTTCCATATATCACGCGCCCCGCGCCTTACCCGCACGCGCTCTCTCTCTCTCTCTCGCTCACCCTTTCACTCTCTTTCCAAGTTGCGCGCGGTGCTCTCGAGTGCCTATCGGCACCCTGCTAATATGCCAGCCGCACGCCAGCTCTCTCCGAAATTGAATTGGGTCTGTGGGTGCTGCTGCTACTGCTTGAGAGAGAGAGAGAGAGAGAGAGAGAACAGGCTAATGCCGCCAAATATTTTCTACAAGCTGCACGTGCAGCTTGCGAGCTTTTTGCTAGCGGGTGTACACACACCTGCACGTGCACTTGATGCATTCAAGGAAGCCAGGCCTATACTTTGAAAGCTGATTGGGATATGTTGTTGTTGTTGTTTTCTGAAGGTACAAGCTTTTGCAACTAGCTTGTATATTCTCAAGCCTCTGAAACTTTATCGTATGAACACTTCCATAGCAGCGAGATACTTGATACTTGGAAAGAGGACCGAAAATGTATTAGTTTTAGAATTTGTGTCAAATACTATTCGTGTGTGATACTTTTTACAAACAATTTGTTTCATTTTCTGGGGGTTTCTTCTTTTTTTAAAGGTGGTTGTGCGTTATTTTAATTCAGTGAATAGGAACGATTACGGAAGGATTACGAATTAGATCTTGCAAACTAGACAAGTTTCAAGGAGAAATTTGAGAAATGTGAAAGAACGTAAATGTTTAAGTAAAACTTGTTCTTCTACGTCGCTTAAGATACGACCCAAAGACACTTGTCGTTTCCCCGCGCCTCTCTATAGCGTAGCAACTCGTTGCAACTGAAAGCTCTAATTGAATAAACCGTTGATAATTGAACGCAGCTACTACGAAAATGGAATAGGATTCGACGACGGGTCGGCGTACGCGAAGCGTCCCGCCAATCTATGGGGGTCTCACTCTCACCACCACGGTCAGCAACAGCAGCACCATCATCTGGCACATCTTTCGCATCATCAGCAGCAACAGCAGCAATCGGCACATCCGGACGCAGTTCCCTATTGCTGGTACAGTCAGCCGTTGCACTCGTCGGTTGCAGCAGCAGCAGCGGCAGCGGCAACGATTGGCCATCCACTTGTACCAAGCCTCGCGCAATCCGGTGCCGCTAACTACGCCTCGCTGACCCAGTCGCAGTCTCATCTTCCAGCCCATCAGCCGGCTATCGCCCACGGGAGTACGCCTGGTGAGTTGTGCGCGGCATATACGTATACGCGTGTATACGACTCGACGATACAACGTAACTTGAGCGCCTTGACCGAATAAATAACACGCAGTGTACGCAACTGCGCTATATTATCGACGAAAGGACGATCATTCTATTCTGTTGGTACGAGCACAGCATCGGTATCGGCTTCGGCGCACAACGGCACGGACGACGAGTGGAAAAACATCCACGTGATGTTGAACTGCATTCTCGGGATGGTGGAGAAAACGAAACGGGCACTGGCAATACTACAGAAACGAGGATGCACAAGTCCGGCGGCATCGACAACAGTGGCGAGTAACTTGCACGTCCCAACTCCGCTGACGAACGGAACGCAGTCAAATGGTTCGCAGCACGATCAGAACGCGCCAGCCGACAGAGACGGTACGTTTAAAAGATTATCGGGGGAAATTGTCGCCCAGACCATCCGAGTTACGGAGGATCGCATGGCTGAAGTCAAAAGACGAGCCGGTGAGACGATCATCATTTACGCGACAATGTTCTGTATTTGTGCACACGTACATGTATATGTACACAGAGAGGCGATTGTTCACCGCTAAGTAACGCGTAAATACGCGTATTTACAGACGAAGCTGTGCAGGAACTCAAGCGAGCTGCGATGGCCGAAGTGCAACGCGTCGTGGCAGCGGCGATCGCGGAGTCGCGAGCAACCGAGCGCTTGAGAAATCATCGCTACCTCGACAATTTATCCCTGAGCCAGCAGCAACGCGTCGCTGCTCAACAGGCTGTCAGGCCGAATTCGTTTCTTCGTCTGGCCGAAACGACAAATTCGTCGGTGAGGACGGCTGCCGGTGCTTCGTCGACTACTGCCAATGCTACGTCATCGAGTAACGACGACGCTGACAAGGAGCCTCATCTTACTAGCACCGTAGGATCGGTAATATTTGCTTGCTTTTTCTTGCTTAATTTGGCGGCGAATGCTGCCGAATCAGCGATTTCATACGAAACGATGCGCAGAATTGCTGGAACTGCGGACGAGCAGCCTTGGAAACGTGCGGTGGTTGTGGAATCGCCCGTTACTGCGGTTCGTTCTGTCAGCATCGCGACTGGGAAGCCGGTGGTCATCATTCCTCTTGCCGATCGACGTCTTCGTCCGTCGAGCAACAGCAACCTGTGTCGCGCCAGGAGCGTGGAAGATCGACGACGCCGAGTCCACCGAGAACCGGTAGCGCTGCTAGCGATTCCGATGCCACCAAGACCGCCACGTCTTCGATCTCGTCCGCGAGTTCGGTTCGTTCGGTCAAATGATCCAGTTGCGATCAAAGCTCAAAGTGTGAATAAGTGGATTATCTTGCGCTGAGCTTTTGTACGGCAACACGAAAACAACAGCGTTTGTTCGTGGATTTGCGATTGTGGAATACTAACCCGTTTGTGTTTTCTTGTTTTGTTTCTTTTGACGTGTACTTTAGTTTTCCGATCGATCGCGCGATATCCGGTACGCGATCGGTTGGATTGTCGACGACAAAATTGAGTGGTTGCTGCGCGCTGCATAACGTTCGCGGAGTTGACCAGTGGAGAGATAATAATTATATTTATCGATACGCGTTCAACGTTGAAATGAAATGCCAAAATAAAATACCGATAGAATTAAGAAATTGACAGACCATAGACGTTTGAAATCTATGTCGGACTAATCGTCGTAAAAACCTTAGTAATCGTGTTAGTTTCCATAGACTCTAGAAGTCGGTGCTATTTGGTAAATTAGCGTAAAATGTCGATGAGTTATTATGCATTTGGACGCATTATCTCTGCAAGAGTAATTAGTCAAACTTTACGTATGGACAATTCAACTAAGATTATCAGTCAAATCAATGTAAGAAAGATGTTCCTATCTAGTTTCTTAATTATTATTGATTAAACGTAAAATTGATTAGTCGTAAAAAGCCCGGTAACGCTCTCCGATTGCGTTCCTCTTGTGACAAAGCGTAGATATCGTCAATAGAATAACGCAGACTTTTGTATACCACTAGGAGTAAACAAATTCGTAAATGAAACAAAATTAAACGTTGCATTTAACGATCCTTGCTAATTATTCATTTATACCCACTAATTAAGCTAGTCGAATATGTTGCTATGGAATTTTTACTACTCGTTTTTCATCTCGTCACTAACGAAAATATTCCAATAGACTTGCCTGTGCACTTCTTGTATATGAACTATACAATATTCTAATTATATATGAATTAATAAATATAACTACAGTACTTGGCAGTAGATCGTTACATATCCGGGCAGTACTTAACTTATTACATCTGTACAGAAATGAATATTTAACTTGAATACAATCATAGAATATTACATATTTTCTTCGTTTGTATTCTTATTTATTTAAATGGAATAGACTTATATATACATATACATATGATGGTACATTTTACGTAACAAATCCTTGCACCCATCACGTAATATAAATAAATACACGTCCAACCAAATCGTAATTTAGCATTTAGTAATAAGAGTGAATCGCAATTTTTTTAAAAATAGTTATAAGTCTAGTCATCGAGTAAATTAAACACAATATGTTTGTTAAACCAAGCTTTGTTGAGAAAATTTGACGTGAATCTAATTCACGAATAATTCACTGTATTAATTATACGATTCTCCTAAAGATGTAGAAGGAAAATAAAAGTAAATCAAGTGACAGACGTTACAATGTAAAATTACTATATTTCTCTCGTAAAAATCATAAATAACAATGATTCGTACAATTATTCATGATTATATTTTATTACAAACATACTTCAACAATTTCATTGATAAAAGACTAATTTTGTCATAAAAATTGTTAAAACTAACAAACTTACATCTTGTAAAACAATGTACTATCTTACAAAGACTTTTCTTAAATCAATAAAAAAAAAGTCTTACGAATTTTTTTTCTTGGGACTACCGATAATATCAGCAAACAGATCTCTAGTCTTCTGTTCTTTGCCTTGAGCATCGTTCCATTCCTTCTTATTTCTTATAAATAGAGGGAGATTTAATTTCGCAGACATTAATTTTCCAGCATTTGTAGAACGTAGCAACTGTCCAACTTCAGCCAAATCCTCCATAATAATATTCCTCTGATTTGGCTTTGCCCATACCCATATTTTATCCAAACACCTTGAACCATGGGTACTACTGGCAAGTTTTGCCCAAGTACCACGAAGATTCTTGGCGAGCTTTTCTCGACTTTTCTCGCCAATGTACTCACTGTCCATGAAAGCATCCATAATCCAACTACCTCTGGGATCATCGAATAATTCTAATAATTCTTCTGCACTCATGCCAAGCAACGAATTTACTATTTTGATAGGTTTATTAAATTTTAACATTGCTTGTACTGTCACACTACCATATATTTGTATTTTTGGTTTTGCTTCGTTGCTGCTTTTTGAACTTTGATAGTCTTCGTACGTTTGCAGCAGGGCCACCAGAGGTACAAATAAAACATGTCTGTTGCTTGGTTCGTCACAGTGTAAAATTTTCATCATAGTATTTACAAATGGTCCTTGCTTAGCGTGTAATCTGTGACAAGCATTTGCTACACTAGCAAATATGCCTTTGTGACCTTTAGTCAAATTATGTTCTAAGTGATCTGAGATTTCGTCGAATATACTTTCCAAACTTTCTTTCGTGTGACAATAGTCAAATACCTTTGGTACGCAAAAGTTAGCGCTAATCATTGACAATAATTTGTGAAATTGGTTTTTGAAAAATCTTTCGTAAATATCATCAAAATCTTGAGGTGTTGACACCATCAGGCAAACTTCGAGCAATCTAATTGAACATTCTGTATTGAAAATATTAGATACATTGTCATCAGTACTTGGAGCAAAGCAATCTATATTTATTCTTTTGATGATTAAGCTATTAAGTTCAGAGTCGACATCTTTGAGAGAGTACAAAACTGACTGCATGAGTCCCGATGTTAGCTCATCGTGATTGAATTCTTGAAACTGTGGAAATTTGTACAGCCGCTTGCATGTTGTTACCAATAATTCTGTGTATTCTTTGTTTACTTTGAATCTCTTACTTAAATCAGGACAACCTTTCTTTTTGTTGTTAGATTGAACACTAATGAGCCCCCCAAGACATTCTATAGCAGTTCTCAGAATATGATTAGCATAAGTATCCCATATGAATTCTTCAATATTATTAATAGCATATCTACAAAATTTCAAAGCAATTTCATTATACTTTTTCTCTTCTGAATCTTTTACTTTAACTTTTTCTTCCAATTGCGTTTCAGCTGAATTTCCTCTTTGTGCGCAAACACGTATCAACTTCTCTATAACATGGGAAGCGAATCTATCGCTACAAGCAGGTCTGAGTGCATTGTCAAAAGCATCTGCAAATCTTGCAATAGTTCCAAAACTAGTGTATTCTATTAAGGTATCAAGAACTCTGGAACCAACCTGCATTAAAAAATGTAAGTATTATATATATAAACTCATGTCATTTTTCTAACCAAATAACTCTTATTAATACATTAATGCAGAAAAATACAAAAAAATGATACCTGATTCCTTGCGAAATCCATTTCTCTTCCAACTGTTTGTTCATAAACATTGTCTGCAAAAATATCTTTATCCTCCATCTTAGCAAATTCTGTCGTGATTGTTTCTAAAATACTAACAGTGTATTGATATGTTTCAGCATCGAGTTCTCCGTAACTGCGACTTCTTGCAAACTTTTTAGCCATTTGATGAGCCGAACGCTTTTTTTTGCGCTTATTGTCTCTTTTAGGTTTTTCTTCTTGATTTTCCATCGTTAACAATTAATTATACCACTAATATTTTCAAATAATACTCATAGACACAGTGCGAGTACCTACTGAACAACAAACGCACATGTGACATCCACGCTGTCGTTGTGAAAGTTGCCGGTAAGCGTCTATACGCAAAAGCGTCAGGCTTGCGATCTCTGCTGTTTCGAGCGCCACGTCGCGGTCAACTCCATAATAGTTGCACATTTTAAGAGCGGATCTAAGAAGGGAGCTTGTGTGCCGCCTCACCTCGATTAACCCGAACAACGGAGGAAAACATTCGAAGATACGATTGACGTGTTATTGATGTCGCTATCTTGATATAATCATGTTTCACGATTACATACGTACACCTTGTACTTATGTCACGTATACTTTTGGCTTTGGGGATGTTCCACAGTCATGACTTGATCGAGTTGTCAACTGATTTCACGAGCACCGTCAACGGGGAAATTATCCCGACTACAATCGAATGCGAATGCTCCAACTAATAATAATTCGCAAACAATTGAATTGGTTGCCATCAGTTTACCTGAATGCTCTTGGTTGCGTTTCTTAAAATCATTAGAGAATAGGGAGAAATATATTCCTCGTGAATACTATATCGTTTACAATCTGAAATACGTGTAAATATTATTACTCATAACATTTTGTTTATGTTTCGAGTACAAACAAATAAAAAACAACATGCGAGTAAAAAATAATGGTACGCTATACGACGTATTGCGAAAGTTAAAACTCGATTGCAAAATATTTATATTGGAATAGGTAGGAGAGTAGTTGAATGATGGTGTAAATAGATTTTACCACACACCCAGCGGGCTTTGAGAAAAACTCTTGCAAAGGCGAATTATTAATTATCGATGTATAGGACGTAAACGTATTGGAAGCTACGTATATTCATCAAAAAGCCAGTCGCATACTTATTCCCTACCTTCGCCAAACCAGGCGTACATTTTATACCCAACCCTCAAATTTTAATAGACCCGCTCTCAAAAGGTGCATCTAACTCTAAACTCAGAGTTGACCGCGACGTGGCGTCCGAAACAACAGTGAAAAATTATTACACTCTTGTGCATAGGCGCTGGCAATCTCTCAATCCGTCAAATATCATTTTTCGTTCAATGAATATGAACCTTTATAAACATGGCGAAGCAGCTGAAAGAACAGCTTCTTGTTTTGTGATTACATCTAAATGATGTTTTGGTGTAAAAATTATCAACTCTAAACAGTAAAAAGAAAGTTGATATCTTGTAACGCTATCAGAATAGCAGGGTTATTACAATGGATATACGTGGTGTAGAAATCACGAATCAGTTGAGAGTAATTAAAAATATATTTCGTTATTTTGTCAATTTGTATTTGTTTATATTCTTGTTTTTCTAATAAAATTCGTAAAATCTATTTTCTTTGATAGCTTATCTTGTGGATAAGATGAAAATCGAAAAGTATTTAATATTTTTTGTTGCTTGCTCACGTTTATTCAGTAAAGAATTCACTTGATAAAAAATATAGGAAAATATTGTTTTATTAATTAATTCGTTTTTTTAGAGTGCTATCCGGGCAAAATTACTTGAACTTGGAGTACGTTATGATGAAGAACTACCAGATTATATTTTGGTTATGGTCGTCAATAAAAAATCTAGACAGCAAATGAACGAAGACTTGAATTTATTTTTAGAAGATAGCACGGAACCGTTTGTTGACTGGTTACATGATCAAGTATTGAAAAAATTACAGAAAGTCACAGTTGCTAAGAAAAAAAGTAATAAAGAACTTACATCTGTAAATATTAAAAAAGAAGAGCAAACTAAAATAAAATTGGAAGATGAAAAAAATAATGTTCTAAATAAACCAGAAACTGTGACAAAACAAGATAGAGACAGAGAATTTGAAGAACTAGTTGGAGACTTGGCATTGTTGAATGAAGATCAGTCAATAGAATCAAATATTGATAAAGAGCAATCACAGAAGAAACCTGTACACTCAAATGATGCAGAAAACAATGATACTTATTGTTCAAAAACAGAATTAGTTACATCTACTGCCATTTCAGTCAAATCTTCCAATTTTGAAAATAAGTCTACAACACCCAAAGATATGGTTCAGAGTAATATTTTACATGAAAAAACTAATGAATATTTGTCTCATACCAAGAGAGCATCGGACGTTTTAGAAAATATCTCCAACGAAGATAATTCACAGAACTCCAAGCGTAAGAGGCTTTCTAATCACTCTGACAATGAAGACGACAGAGGTAAATCAAATGTAAACAAACCAAAAATAACTTCAACTGTTTCTGTCAAATCGAGGCTTGGTGTTCCTTCTCCCTCAAAAAAACAAGATTTACACAGTAAAACTGGAACTGACTCTAGAAATTCACCTAACAGATACAGTGAAACTAAAAAGAATGAAACTAGCAATACTCGTCATTCTTCTAATCGGGGTAGAAGTTTAGACAGAAAAAAACAAAGTGAAGATTCAAGAAATGATAGACATCGAAGTAATAAATCTCAATCTAGTGAAAATTTGAGAAAAGATAAATCTAATAAGTCAATAGATTTGCGAGATAAAGTGAGGTCAAGTTATAAATCAGGAACTGTGAAATCTCGTCTTGGTAATAGTGACTCCCACAAACAAGACAGGTTGTCTTCTTTAAAATCTTCCAATTCTTTTAAAACCAATAAACTCGCAAGTAGTGTAAGAAGTCGATTAGGAGTGAGATATAAATCTCTTGGTAGAGAAAATTTCAATTTACCCTCAGATTCATCAAGAACAACTCATAACAGTCAAAATTATCAAGAAGAAGATGACGATGATGCCGAATCTATTATTAATACATCTCTCAAGTCTCAGATAATAGCTGTACCAAAGCCTAAAACACAGAGTTCCATAGAAAAACGTTCCCAATTACTAAAAAAGCCAACCACAAGTAGGAAGGAAGAAAATGAAAGTAGAAATGAAGAAAATGATGACAATGATATTGGCGATGATGATCAATGTAAAGTCCCAAGTAAAGTGATTGTTACTCCTAGGCCTTTGCAACCATTGCAAGCACTTCAAAAACGCGCCACGAAATCGCTACTTTTAAAAGCAGTTGCAGAAGCCAATAAGTCAGTTGTTATGCAGAAGAAAATTGATCCATGTTTGAAAGTAAGATATACGTTTTCTATGTATAAATTTTGCTTTGCACGTATGTACATATATGCAACTTTTTTATGGATCTATTTTATGTTTAAAGTATTAAATTTAGTCACTCGGTTGCACTAATTAATGAATTATTGTTGTAGGAACAAAAACCTACAAGTAAAATTATTGTAAAGCGCGATGCCCGAGAAGGTAAAATACTTTCTGTACATTTGAATTCAAAAAAACGAATGGTCATGGAAAAGATTCAAGTAGAACTTGATAACAAACATTTACAAAATTCCGGAACATCATGTGAGTGTACTAACAATTGTAGATTAATTCATATTCAAAAAATTAAACCAAATTCATATATTTAATATCTGTAATACTACACATCTAGGTTCGTCAAAAATTGTTACCGATGAAGATTTCAACGTTGTCAAATCGTTATTCAAGAGAAGCAATGATAGACAAAAGTTTTTGGTTACCTTGAATGGATATAATAATAATATTTTTGAAAATCAAAATTCTGATAATGACGAACAAATAGACATGGAGGTAAAGTATATCTATTAAATATAACTGTCATTCAATTAATTGCATCGTTATATATTGCTACGTTACTATCGTGTGCATAGATAAACGAAGAGGATGAATTACCCTCAGCGAATGATCCATATGAATCTTATAATGAAAATGACCATATAATAAATCACGACGCTTTTGAACAAGATGAACAATATTATGATTATTACGAAAATGAGGACAATCCGAAAAATGAATTTATTAATCAAAGTATTGAAAGTCATGAAAGTGTTTCTTATGAAAATTACAAATCCGAAGAAATTTCTTCTCAAAAAAAAAGAAAACTTAGTCCTATCGTATACAATAGATCACGCTCAAGTAGTCCTAATAACAAAATAATTACGTCATCTTTACTTGAATCAGCTTTACGTGAGTTTGACAAGTCATACACTAAAATATTAACAGTTGAAAATTACTACGGGTATTAATTTAATTTACCATTCATTTTATACAGATACTGACAAACGGCCCATAATAAGCTCCGTTATTACAACACTACCAGATAAGTCTGGTGAAAAATGTCGATATTGGCCAAATTGTACTTTAGGCATCAAATGTGCGTATTATCATCCAGAAGTCTCATGCAGGTAAGAAATATCATCTTTATTATACCATTCATTTGTTTAAAAACATGGTTACCAACTATTTTGTAATTTTCGTATATAATTGCAATCCTTAAATTTATATTATATGACACTCATTTGAATTTATAGATTTGAACAAAATCTGATAAACGTTTACTTGAAATTATTGTGCATCGAAAACATTTTTCTTTTGTCCATGGTTACTTATAAGTCAATCAATTTTTATCAGGACACAAATATGATTGGAAGTTATGGCGATGAACATATATTAATTATTGTAAACGATAGAAACATTGAAAAGTGATTTATTGATCGAAAATATACATTTAACGTGTTTTTAGCTCCTTTCCTGCTTGTAAATTTGGTGATAAGTGTGCTTACAAACATCCTAAGTGCAAATTTGGATCAGCATGTATAAAATTAAACTGTATATTCTCTCATCCACCAATTCAATGCAAGTATCATCCTTACTGTATGAAGCCAGGATGTCCATTTTCTCACCCAAAAACGACAACTTCTAGTATATCTAGCATTTTGAGTCCATTAACTCCTGATTTATCATCGGTGAGAGCAAAATTTACATGGAAGAAAAAAGATTAGCAATTTAAGTATTAAAAAATAATGATAAACAGATATATTCAATTTCGTTTTTTTTTTCCACTCGTAATTATGTAAATTATACCGAAAAGTACATATTAGAACAAATTCATTTCTATCGAATATTAATTGGCAGTTTCATCATTATTGTTGCATTATAATATCGCGCGTTATTATTGCTAATAAGTACATGTTAGACATTTTATTTCAAACTTTATATACATTCAAAGAAACTGCAAGTGAACAAAATGCTCATAAATGGATTTTTCCGCCGTTAAGTTTTTAGAAACAACAACATTTCATTAAAGATTTTTGTATTCTTTAATAGAAGGTTTTATCTTGATTAATTATAGAATTAATCGCTGAAGTTAGTGACGAAAAATGAGAATAATAGAAAAATCATCAAATGTCATAAATCCTCGATTTATTATGGTTTTATTGTATATTCGCAAGTAGTGTATCCAGTTGATCTAATTTATTTTTTAGATCTTGTAAAAAAATATTTGTAATAAAGTATATATAATCTACTATCTTTACGTGTTATTTTAAATGAATCCATCATTAAAATCATAATTTTTAACAAACTGTATACAATTAGTTGATTGAAATGAATAAAAATGAAGTAATAGAATAATGCCGAAATTTTATTATTGGGATATACAATAATTAATGGATTTTAATGACTGCTTCTTTTAATTTATTTTCAATTACTAGGAAACATTGAATCAGAAGGGAGATCTTCGAATGAATGATGTATAAAATGTAGTCCGAAGTAAAGATGAATTTTCTACGATGTTATTTATTGTTTTATAATTTCTTAATTATATATAGCTAGGAATATAAACATGCAAATTAATAGTCATGAAAAATCAATGTTTAATTTTTTGCTGCCATATCATTTTTGTATGAGTCATGTTTGTTTATTATCGCTATTGCTGTCTTAAATTAATGTGATTTCAAGTTAATTTTAACGTATAATACTAAATAAAATGTAACATTGTTAGCTAAAATATCAATTTCAAATCGTGGATATTAACCAACAGTTGATAACGATATATTGATTAGAACTCTAATACGTAGTATAGACATAACAAGGTATACTTCATACTTTATACTATACTATATAGCTATAGAGTGTATGTTTTGTGAGGGAAGGCAGACGAGATAGTGTGTCTTTGTTGCTCTCGTATGAATCAAGTATACACAACGAACAGGTGATGCGTGTAGCTTGGGTGCCCGAGAGAGAAAGAGAGGATCCAAGCCGTGCATTATACGCAGCATTGTGTATTATATTGCATCAACGCAAATCAAGTGTTGTTAGCTGATGTGTGTTCGTGGCCGTTGATGAGCGTCCAAGTCCGCATTTGATTGTAAGCACTGATCGTCATATAAAACGCCATTTTCTTTGTGTATGCACTGTGTAGTGCAAAGTTGAGATAGAAAGAGAGAGAGAGAGAGAGAGAGAGAGAAAGAGGAGAGAGAGGAGACTGCTTTAAACAGTCGCCACTGTCGCCAGTGACGAAGTGCAGCTGCTGTCCTGTGCCTGTTCCAAAATCTCTTCCCCTCTATATTGTTCGCTTGTGTTGCCTGCTATCACTACAAACGTCAAATTCCTCATACAAGTAAGTGTTATAAATTGATGTAATTGTAAAGAAAATGTCTACGACTATATATATCGAATTTTGACGATTTCACGCAACTTTCCTATGGAATTCTTCGATTTTCTTCAACATCGTTGACGCTATTTTGTTGTATAAGTAAATGTGTACTTGAACGTATACTTTCACACGCACACACACTCCACCCTCCTCTGCGTTCTCTGGTTTTCTCTTCTGTTCCCCCTCCCCCTTTCTCTGTTTCTCTTTCTCGAGAGTAATTCTTGTGTGCGCTATGCGTGTTTCTCAATTACGTCGTAATCACCGTTTTTCAATCTTTGACCAGTCGCAGAGAAACAGATATACGTAAATACTGGGAGTATCAAGTGATTGAACATTACGTATTTGTACCCCGAGGGACGTGCATATTTGTCGTCGCGATCATTGTTCAAATTCTAGTCCGTATAGACGTAACTATACCAAACAACTGAGTGATGCGCGTCACGCTTCTCAACATCGTCACTGCTGAACCTTGTATTTTGGACCGAACCTATCGACAACTATTTCATTCGCAACAAAACGTATTTTTCAAGCTGCTTAACAAGTCACTGACGGATAGAAGGTATTTTTCCTTGTGACGTCTGAGTATGATTCAGTCGCTACATCGTCGAAACAGTTATTACGATTGAACCTACAGCTGGTGCTTTTTTACTGTTTTCCAGATTTACATTTAAACAAATTTTGCGATTATTTTGGAGCACTTTTCGCCAAATGTCTTTTTACGTATCATCTTTCTTTCTTCTATCTCGATGACAATGTCATCTTAAATCATTTTTTGCGTGATTATAATCATTCGATAATAAAACAAAGACAAACAACCATACTTAGTAGCAAGTGCTGACAATGTCCAATACATGGTCATTCATTGTTTGATTCACATTATTCTGATTCACAGATGAAGTAAAAGTATGAGCAATTGATTGTCAAGCATTATACAGAGCAACAAGAGAAGAAACGCATTTTCATTCCACGCTTTCTCAATCAAGTTATATAAAGTTATTCTTTAAGAGGTATACTATAACTTTCATTCTATTTTTGTTTTCAATTTCATAAATATTAAGTGAATAATAAACGTTCTGTTTCTAGCAAAATCAAAAATGGCATCTCGTAAGAAAGTTCTATTGAAAGTCATTATTCTTGGTGACTCAGGTGTGGGAAAAACGTCTTTAATGAACCAATATGTAAACAAGAAATTTAGCAACCAATATAAAGCTACCATAGGAGCTGACTTTTTGACTAAAGAAGTTATGGTAGACGATAGGATAGTAACAATGCAGGTAAATAAAGATTAATAATTGTTTTAATTTTTGTAGTAATTGATTTCTTTTTGTACATTTTTCACAATCTCTACAGCAAATTATTAAATTCATATGATTACGATTATTATCATATATTCAATGTTTCCAAACACCACATAATGAAATTAGTTTGAAATGTATTTATGTATTTACAGTTCTGATCATAACTGTTTGATGATTGAAACCGATACTTATTACAATTAATTAATTTACTGCATTTATTTTTTTGTTGCATTTAGATTTGGGACACTGCTGGTCAAGAAAGATTCCAATCCTTAGGTGTTGCTTTCTATAGAGGTGCTGATTGTTGTGTACTGGTCTTTGACGTTGCTGCACCAAGTACATTCAAGTCATTAGACTCTTGGCGAGATGAATTTTTAATTCAAGCATCACCCCGGGATCCTGATAATTTTCCATTTGTAGTTTTGGGAAATAAAGTAGATTTGGAAAACAGAGCTGTAAGTTGATTATAAAAACAGTTTTTGTCACTGTTGGTAATGTCACTATTTGTTAAAGATACCTTTAACTTTTTCTTCAATTTACTCATTGCTCTTCACTCTGCCAAAAAATAGATTTTTTAAATTCATGCATGCATTCACTTATTAATCATTGAAAATATTCAGGACCATTTTTCCAAACAGATTTCTATTAAAAGAGCTCAACAATGGTGTCAATCGAAAAACAATATTCCATATTTTGAAACCAGTGCAAAAGAAGCAATTAACGTGGAACAAGCTTTCCAGACGATAGCTAAAAATGCATTAGCCCAAGAAAGTGAAGTAAGTTTGAAAAAAACATATCTAATAACACAGCAAACACTTTGATAAATTATCTTTAAACTTACGTTAACTTGTAGGTCGAGCTTTACAACGAGTTTCCAGATCAGATCAAACTCACAAGTGATCAAAGAAACAATGGAAAAGGAGACTCTTGTGCTTGCTAGGTACCAAATTTAAAATCTGGATGAATATATGAAACTGCAGATCAGATTACACTTTTTGTAAGAATCTCTGTATTGGTGTGACAAAAACTGCAAGTTGGTCAAGTCTGAAGCATTTACCTTACTCCTCTAACTTGAATACATTTTATATTATATTACCATTACTATTTGAATTCTATTTTTTATTTGTATTAATACTGAAATTCATAATTTATCCATATCTTTTTACAAATATTCCTTGTCAAATTCATGGACCATATTTCTCACAAATAATGATTAATGATTGAAACATTGAAAAAAAATATTAATTTTGCCAATATATATGTTTATTATTAAGTGCATTGAAGTATTACATTTTTATACATTAAGGTACAGTCAGTCTTGCCCTTGCAAAAATCGTTGTCGCTGCCGCCGAAAACAAAATGCAGTAAAGTGAGATTTTAATTGCATAACTTGCAAGATATATAAGGATCCAAGGTATAATTCACTTCTATGAATACTACTAGAAATTCGTAATTACGTATAAAAATGTTTTATAGAGCATTGCTCACAATGTATGCTGTATTATAATTAATTGCATAAAATTAATTTTCACTATTAATACACGATTATTAAATGATTGATATTATTATAAATGTATTTGCCATTCAACAGATACCATTCGCATACCGAAATTATCACAGACGAATTTACAGTTGCCGAATTATTGTTGTATTTTATTTGTTAATGTCAGATGTAAAAAAAATATTCCGTTGAACGTGAATAAATTTTTATTATAGCGTGTACTAGGCAAATGAATCAATACATAGAATTTTCCCTCAACACAATTATAATCGTTAATATATGCATTTGTTATTAAAAATAAAAAGTCTGAGATGTGAAACTCGTTACGAAAATTGTATAAAACATTGTATTTATACAATGATTTTACACAATGGTTTGCTGAATTATGTACAATAAGTTGAAATTATCCATTAAAAGAAAATGCAATGTTAATAACGAATCGACAGTTACATTTTATTTATGCAAACATACAATTCTAAATGCTCCAGAAAATTACTGTAATATTGTTACTCTTGTACAAGTTTTACAAAAATGCTAAAAGCCACGATGGATATTATGACAAAAAGTAGTTGCAGCGATATACTATAATTTTAATATTTGATAGAGAAATAAAACCCACAATTCAGTTGTAATTAATTTATTTAACGTTTTACTACTCATTGTTTTCATGCCTAAAATATATAATCTATATTCATTCAGCTTTTCTTAAAGCTCATTCAAATTTCACCGACTTATAATAGTATCACCTAAATATTTGAATAATTGATTGCAATAGCTGTTATATACGAACGTTTATATTTTTTCAATTAGATCCTTTTATTTATAAAAATATTGCATAGATATAAGTATATACATATAAAATAGAAAGTTTTATAAAACAAAGAGAATGAGGATTTTCAGGTGTGTATTGAAGTTTAATTTACTAATAAAACATTGGAAATTAATAAATTATTTTATTATAAAATAACAAAGCTTATAAAAATATGAGTTAAAAAACAACGGGGCATCAACTCACGTATTTACATAGAATATTTTAGTGTTACAAAGTGGATAAGAAGTCCAAATTGTAGGATCTGTTGCTTAAAAACGTTCCAAACTTCAATGTAGATAGAACGGTAGGCTCGATAAAAACTAAATCACTATCCGCAGTCAAGTTTGGATTTTCAGCTGAAATATTAATTGGATATTGTAAGAGAAATCATTGAAAACAATAAAAATAACCGTCATTGAATAGTTAACATACTCAAATTAAGCTTGGCAGCTTTAGAAAATAAAGTAACTTTCGACATTGTTTGCACTGACATCTTGATACAGCCAAGTCTAGTTAAAATCTGTAATAAAAAGTGTTGACATTGTTAGAATTAATTTGTTCTAAACATTGGTTTCTATCACTGCGCAAAAACAAAATGAAAATACCTCGATTAATTCTCTTGTGTGATAAGGTTGGACAGCCGGTGTAAATCGATTCTGTACATTAGTAAGAGATGTACCAGGTTTTTCGAAGCAATAACATAAAACTGCTCCAAGCATACGATCTAATACTCGTCTATTTAAAACACCGTCAATTCTTATCCAAGGTTTCACAACTACTTTTATTTCTTCGGCAGTGCTGAAAATTTGTTCGTATAAAAAAATCCTCCATAATAATGCATCGTGCTACAAGCATAACCGAATATCAATATTATCACTTACTTAAAATCTAATAATTTTGCTGCTCTGTAAATATCCTTCTGTTTCAAAAGCACCGTTCTATTTCGACGCAATCTTTTTGGGCTGTTTGCATTTCCATCGACATTCTCAACGTTATCGTCCTAAATACAAAATATGAGCAGGTTGTGTACTCAATAACAAGTTACAAGTAAAAATACGGAAATTACCTTTATTTTTTCAGAATGACTCGGTTGGATTGCACCTGTATCATCAATAACAGTGCCCGTTTCGATCTCGCAGTTATTTATATCGTCTTTTGCATCGTTATTCTAACAAAAATAACGTATGGAAATGTTTATATTGATATCGTTTGAACGGTGATCAATTGCAATACGAAATATGATAGCGCTTGAATAGAAACGAATAAGAGAAAAATGTGAATACGTACTGGAGGCCTTTGAGAAGATTCAGCAAAAACGTTGGAATGTTTCGTAAGATTCGCATTAACACGAGGCTTGACGTGTGGGCTATAAAATAAGTTTGCTGCTGTAGTGACCCTTTTGTCTTCTTTTTCTTTTTCAGCAGTACATTCTTCGTTGTCTAAAATGTAAACGCTGCCTTCTGGTAACGTCTGATGAGATTCTTTTTCCAGACGCAGTATTTTGTAAGAATGAATTATCCAAGGATTTGTAAATTGCTGATAGATGTAACGCACGGTTATTATTCCAGCGCGCAAAACAATCCGTTTTTCGGACAAAAATAGTAAAATATCGGCTAAGGTATTTTTGAGGTGACTAAAATTTGTCTGGAACATAATACAATAGTTTATTACTTTCAAAAAAAGTGTACTTTGTAGCGTAGCGACTTTTTACATTCGTTAAACTTTTGAGACTTACCACTAACTCGTGTAAAGATGCGCCAAATTCTCGTGTATTTTTTATAAATTTACAAATATTGCTCACTTCACTCCATTCAAACGTTGTATTTGCTAGTATTTCAGTCTTGAAATTTTGGTATGGAATGGGATTTTTCGGAAAGACCGCGAATTTCTTAATGTCCTCCAATATTTTGTCAGCGGTTTCGATATCAATAGGTAACAAAGCCTTTGGCAAATTCATATTTTTGTAAGTTGTTAGAGTTGTTTCATGACCTTGATCTATCTTGAGAGATGAGAACAGTTTGAACGAGTTGACCACGAAATATTCATGAGCATGATGGCTATCGTGAAAAGTAAGATCGTGCAGCTCTTCGCGCATTCTCAACATAGCAATGCGCGTTTGTCGCGTTCTCACATCTTGAACTTCGATGCGATTTTCAACATCTTCCACTGCCTCCCAATTCGCTACATTTTTTACGAGTTGGCTTACCCTAATAGATGTACCTTTGCTTTCGGAAGAGGACCAAACTTCTTTATTCGAAATATAATCAAAAAATGATTGCATATTGTTGATGGCCAAAGAATGACTTTCACCCGACGGCTCCACATTCGGATTCGGATTCGTACCATCGCTCTCTATTTCTACTTTAGCTACATTGGTTTTCGAAGCGTCGGCACATTTTTTCAAGTCCACAAGATGATGCGCCCAAGACTGATTATCGAAGGAAAAGCTATCGAGATTTCGTTCATCGCAACAATCGATATCCATCGGTTCGCTGGTTAAAGCATTTTCCTCTGGAGAGCTGGCTCTGATTTCTGGCGTTTCATTTTCAACAAGTTTTGATGTCTCTTGGCTACCTTCCGTGTTAGATTCAGTTGGCTCATAATATTTTTCACGCAACGAGTTAATTTCTTTACCGCCAACTTTTTGCCGTTTAGCTTCCGAAACGTGGTGATCTTGTTCGATAGTTCGCTTCGCTGAACGAACTGCAACGAAGCTTTGTTGTTCATCGGCCACTGCTGTTTCATTAACTTCATCCGATTCAGTATTGTCATTCGTTGTATTCTAAAAAATAAATTCGACCGTTGTTATATAAATGATGATAGATTTCGGTGAACCTCCTTATAAGGGAATACGAGAATAAATCAAACACGTTTGACGCATAGAATACAGTAAATATAGTTTTAACTATCAGGCTAAATTAAAGAACGTCACCTGCGCGTGAGGTATGTTACCTGTCTGTGATCTACGACCTCCGAACTAAGTCCGTTGAGAATATTTTGATATCGACCTGCTATCCTTTGATAAACCTCGTCTTTTTCCGGTAGACCCGGATCCAGCATTATAATTTGATCAGGAATTTCGATGTCGATGTCTATGTTGTTGGTACCGAGAAAATCGTAGACTGCTGCTACCATGCCTCCGAGACCTGGTTTCACTTCGACGCCGTCGATTTCTTTGTTTTGCTTGCCAACGTAATTTTCCAGCAGTGACATTAACATGTTGTAAGACTCGGAAAACACTTCATAGGGCCATTTAGTTTGAAATTTGTAATAGTAAGCTGAGCTCAGTTGATACTGCGAGCTACTCATTGGCATGCAGTTGCCGAACTTCTTGTAGGCACACATGTAACTTTTTTTCATAGTGACCATTTGATCAGCGCGAATTTTCAGCATAGCGCTTCTCAGTAGATACTCCGGATACTGCTGGTACACCTGGAAAGCAATATCGATGTTTCGTCACCTTTTTATCCGTCTATCATTCGATATAAATATTGAATTTGTTGGAACATTTTGTCGACAACACGTGGGTATTTATACAATTCTAAGCTTACTCTGAACAGCTGGTAGGCCCACGATCTTCGTTCTTTACCACAGCACATAGAACTGTGAATGACAGAGTTGATTGTAGCCGTATGTATATCGGTGATGTCCCTGACTTCTTTGGAAACCCCAGGAGATGGGATCGATTTGGTAGGTAGCTTCAATTTGTGAAAAATGTTGAACTCTTGGATGGTTTTTGGAAGCGTTACCGGCTCTCGATGCTCCATATCCGAGATATTGTAATATTTTTTAGCAATGTAGGTAACGAGATCTTTAAATACTTTTTCAACTTTATTCTCGTACTCTATAACGTTCTCACTGTCGTTTCTCAACTTTTCGTTCAGTCCGCCAAATCGTTTGTTGACGTAATAATCTTGTTTAATCTGAAACAATTCATACGGTTGATCAATAACCCATACGCATCGTGGATGCTGAACGAAACAGACGGACGTCAACTCACTTCTTCGACGCCTAGTAGAACACTGTTGACCGTTTTCGGCTGTTTCAGCATATAAAGTAGTCGCCTCTGACATGCCCTCGACGTTTTGTTATAGGACGTAAACGAATAGGAGCGCAAAACATCCCTTATCGCGGTAAAAGTAACAGGATTACGTCGCGGATTCGGACAAAGATAGACCATCGCGACTTTGCACACAAGCAGAATGTTGTCTTCGTGTTGTTCCCAGTCAACTCGAAGTTTATCCATACGTTGCAAAGCGCTAAAGTCTATCTCGTCGTACTTGACGCGCTTACGTAGAGCTCGCTTTCGCGGCAAAACCTTGCGAACTATCTTTGATGGCTTGCTAGACTGTACGAACGATAAGTTTAAGGGAACGTGGCGCTTCGCTTTTGTTGCTGCTTTTTCCGCAGCCTTCGACGAATCCGCGCTGCTTTTCCCTTGATTTTGCTTTACCGGGCTGGACCGCTTCCTTGTCTGCTCGAAATGAAAATAGTACGTTGGTTGAAGTCTGTTTGAGAAGTACACAGAACCAAATACGAATACAGTACCTGGAGTAATTTGCGCGGATTAGAAACTCGAGCTCGAACGTTTGCTTTTGCTAGATTGACTGTCTGTATGGGCCAAATGGATTTTTTGGCCGTCTTGGTTTGTTGAACGGTATTCACCCAATTCCAATTTCTCTTTAAATGAGAGAAAAAGGCGGAATCAATGCCAGCTGCACCTTTGCGGTCCCCGGGCACGAAACCTATATCGTCCTTTTTTGCTTCCGCCACACTTTTTACTCTGGTAGCTTGTATCATTTCAGGTTTACGCGGCAGATCCTCCAAGAGAATATCTTTGCCCTCCACTACGTTCCGACCTCCCAAATCCGTATTGATACACGTGTTCCACATCTCGTACCAGTACTTTTCGACATCGGACATCGTACTGAAGTAAAACTTGGTCACTGGATAAGGTTTCTCCTCAATTTTGTGATAGCCAGCTGCGGAAGACGTTGTATCGAGGAGTTCCGTTTTACGATTCAAATAAATAAAAACTTGATCTTTTTCCTTAAGCATTTGCGGCCCGAACTGTACAAGACCCAGGAAGCACAACCTTGTCACGAGCTCGTGAACGCTAAACATGTATTTGCGCCTCAAAAATAATAAATTACGAATTGGCGAAGGTATATCTCTCATCAAAAAGTGCTTCTTCACTGGATGGTCGAGATATTCTTGAAGTCTCGGTACTTCAAAATTCACATTATGAACTTTGACGAAAATAGATAAAGGCATTCGCAAAAGTATGTCGCGAATCAATGCCCACCCTTGCGGATAGCCTGTTTGGAACAGATTTTCATGCTTATGGTGAGATGACGAATCAATTGAACTGATTTCAAGATAGTAATTTTTACGGGTATTTACCTCGATGTTGAGGCAAAGGCGGGATAAACGTTTTCCAATTGACGTCTCTACCGTAAACCTCGATATCATCATCGAGTAGATCGTCCGAGTAGTACCCTTCTGATCTCAAATTTTCAAAAAACTCTTCTCTTGATTCGGGTTTTGCAGGATGATCGTGGATCAAGTAATATAAAAAAATATGCATTGTCTTCAGGCGCACGAATTTCGGGCAGTATCCATATTTCTTTCCTAAACTCTACGAATAATCCATATAATAAGTTAAACTCTTTGCAACGTTATTTAGGAAAAATACATTGGATTTATGTATAAAATACTTACATCATTTCTATAAATAATGTATTGACCTCCTAATTTTCTTGTTCCTGATTCTGCATCATCGGCTGTGGATAGTTTTTTCTCAGCATCAACTGAGTTTAGTACACTAGTTTCCATCATACAAAATTTCAATTTTGCTTGTTCGATTGCTGACTGAATCACAGTATCATCTTCCTTTACAGATGGATCACAAATGAAACTGACTGTCTTTTGTTTGGTATGCTTTTTATTTTTCAAAACTAATTTGATGTATTTGATCAGGTTATCTTCTGATAACCTTTGCAAAAGTCTAATGAGGGAATTTTTATCCATTCTAACATCAAGACCCTCTTTATCTTCTTCTTTGTTTATATACTGAAAAAATTTATGAAAATTACAAACTTGCGTTTAAGTGAAAACTCAAATAATTAATTACCTTCATTAATTTTTGTGTATCTTCAATTATCTTTTGTTCTTTTACACTGTCTAAGATTAAATTTGCTCGACGTATTAGTCTATAAGAAACGTTTGATTGCATGTTATCAGTATCTTGCACGTCCTTCATAAATCCAACAACAGCTATTTTAGAAGATTTCTTTTTACATTCTGGTTTTTGAACTATTAATTCAGTTTCTATCATTTTATAAAAATCACTGTCATGAATACCTTTACCCTGTCGATCGACTGTATCTGCATTTTTACTTTCTTTTGTGGGTAAATTTTCATCACATTCACGTTTATGTACATGTATAATTTTGAGTGGTTTCCTAATATTTCTAGAGGATGTATATTTATACTTATTTCTACATTTTATTACTTTATATTTCCTAAGTATATTATTTGCCATTGCTAACAGGTTTTGACAGCTTCCATTGTTATCTTTACTTGTTGGATTTAGATCCACTTCTGACTCAACATTTGACATAATACTACTTACGTTGGATACAGACTCTGAGACCTTTTCTGCAACAGCTTTACTACCCTTAACTATACTTTCTTCGCTTGTACCAATGATTGTATTTTGTTTTGGTTTTTCGTTTTCTATTGAATAACCATGTTTTTTTATTTTTATTATTTCTTTTTCCAGCTGTTTTTTTATCAAACTCTGCGATTCACATTTTTTTGATACATACTTTTTAGTTCTTTGTCTACCAACATCATCTAAATATGCAGATACAATTTTTGATTTGTCAAGGCTACGAAGCAATGCACGACCTATTAATTTTGTGAATCCCATTTCTGCAGCAAGTTCTGTTTGACTAGCACCTATGGCTTCTTTTGATTCAACAACAGAATATATCTGTTTTAAAAAGGAATTACTTAAAGAATGATTCCTAATATCCAATTGACAAACTTCATCTTCTTCTTTAAATTCTTCAGTACGCCATATATCAGTTATTTCTGTATTTGGGTTTGTTAATGTAACAAGTTTAATTATTCTTTCTTTGGTAGCATTAGCTTTTACATGCCATTCTTTGTCTGAAGGATTTGGATAGTACGATCTGTAAGGTACTTTCTGAAAAATAAGCAAAAGATATTGTGAAAATATGATGGTATTATAATTAGATCTTAATGCCATTTAATTTAATTACCAAATCAGTTCTAAAAACTTTTTGTAACATTTGGATTTTGAAAAATTTTTTAATAGAATAATCCAAGTTCAGTTCATTTTTGACTTCATTATATTCAGCTGCATAATTTTCCTTTGACTTGAGGTAATTGATGAGATGTTCAGCCCACATAATTACTTTGGGTTTTCTTACATTATAAAATCTAGTAAGATGTATTAATGTTCCTATATTTTGGCCATTATAAGCTGTTCCTGTACTGCCTTGATAATATACTTGTTTTCTAATCAATCCTTGGTCCAACAGAACTTTTCTCATGTAAAATAAAGTTTTAGCATCTTCTTTTATGTGAGCAGATTTTTTTATCGATATCTCTCCTATTCTTCTAGTTCTACCTATTCGCTCCAGAAGACAATAATGTGCTAATGAAAACTGAACAGTAGGACTCACTGTTCTATCTATTAAAGTATTTTCTCTTAAATTTTGACTAGCAACAATAACTAATTTCTGACCATATTTTTCTATAACTTCATTTATTGCCAGATCTTTCACTATATTAGAAATATCTTTACGAGAGTAATATGTTGAACAAGAACCTTTGATACCAAGTTTGACATCCTCAACAGGACAATGCGGATAAATGTCTCTTTGATCATATCCCTGTATAATATCAATAAATTAAATTAAATTAAATATTCAAATTTTTACTATACCAAAAAATTTCATTTTCTTACTTTATCTATTTCTGAGCTCATGTATTCGAGTTCATAGCGATCAAAAATTATTAAAGTCTCTCTGGCATTTTCTAATTCAAAAAACGTAAAGTCATATGATTCTAAACAAATGTCCCATATTTGTTCCATAAAAAGATTATTAAATGGAAGACTATTTCCAAGTCTTATAGCTAATCGCTGCCATAATGCTAACAAACAAATGAAATAAACGCATATTAAAATATGAAAAATATCACAATACATAAATGTACTACATACATAAGTTTCAATTTAAATAAAAATCAATGTAATATCATACCTTCTAATGTTATTCCATCTAAACCTTCTAAAGCAATTTCATCAATTACTATTTCAACCAAACCAACAGATTTTTTAATATTCATCTTGATTAAAAAATGCAGCAATATCATCAATAATCAAAGTCTTTCTTTATAACCCATTTCAATTCGTTGTATGTGATTAGGCAGTTATTTTAATGGTAATAATTAGGAAAGAATGATTGTCAAACTTTATAGTTTTTGTCACAACGTGAGCTACCTAACCTACATCTGACAGCTGAGAGCTGAGAGAGCAAACAAAGAGAGAATACGGAGACCTACGTGTACGCACTATACGGTATGTAATGTATACACTAGTCAGACATTAGAAAGTTCATATTACATACATAGTATGTGTAAATACATACACATTACACAAATCGAAATTAGAGGTATTTTTATACTATTCCGTGTGATGGCACTGTACGTACACAATGCCTAATGCGCACGCGTGGATTAGAGCTATTGGAGGGGAATTATTTCTCCTACTCCCTGTTTTTACGAAACGTCATCCTAATAGTATTATATATAGTATACGGTAAATTATTAGAACCACGCACAAACAACTAACGTAGGCATTTGTTAAGTTGTAATTGACCTTTGCAATCCTATTTCCAAAAAGATGATTAACGTGTCGAAAATTCTCACTTTGGCTCCAAAAAATCTTACCAAACTTATTGGTTCGAATGCAAGGTAAGTGTTTGATAATTGAATTCCTCATACGTATATACAGATCTTGGCAACTTCTGCAATACATCATTTTCGTTCCCACAAATGCTCGTAATAGTGAAATCGTAATACTTGATTTATTAATAGTCTACCAAAAATAGAATTTATAATTTCAATTATGCAGAAAAGTTTGAGTACAAAAATCTAGTAGAAATTTCCTTTTGATTGACCTTCATTGCTTTTATTGATGAATGACTTGCATATTTTTCGTGTCAACTATTTGAATAATAAAACAAATGTATATTTATTTAATTATCTTAGCAGTATCAATTTTTTATCTCACATTAGTTTATTTATACTATTAAAAGGAAACATTACACAAGCAATATATGTTGTTGGCCTTTGAATGTACTTGATCTTATCAGTTATGGACTTTGAACCTGAACTAGTCACTTGTGCTTATTGACAATTTTATCCGATAAGATGTTATGTAATTTTGTCTATACCGAACACAGCAGTTTTTTGAAATTTTATAGATTAATACATCTTGAAAAGAGAAATTATGTTAGTTGATTGTTGGCAGAGCATACAGATTTTTGTTAAATTTACTCTCTTACTACAGATGTCTTGCAACACAAGCAGCAGCAAAGACGTCATCCGTAGAGAAGTCAAAATCTGATAAATCTTCTAACAAAGAATCTGAATCATTTACCATGAATATATTTCGAGGTCAATTGCAAACTAATCAGGTATTTCCATACCCTGAATGTTTGTCCGAAGAACAAAAAGAAACATTGAAGATGATGATAGATCCAATTGAAACATTTTTCGAGGTAAAAATTCTTAGACAGCGTTGAAAGCTAGTAAACTATAATTTTCCCAACAATTATATTCAATGTGTTTCAGGAAGTTAATGATCCAATAAAAAATGATGCGAATTCTTCAATTGACGAAGCAACTATGAAAGCCCTTTGGGAACTAGGAGCTTTCGGCATTCAAGTTCCACAAGAATTGAATGGTCTTGGTCTTAATAATACTCAATATGGGCGGTTAGTAGAAATTGTTGGTCGTAATGATTTAGGAGTAGGTATAACGTTGGGAGCTCACCAAAGTATAGGTTTTAAGGTAATCCACAAGTGTCATTCAATGAAATTTATAAATAGCTTATAAACATCCAATTTACTATAAAGTTAATTATTATTCCAGGGTATACTTTTGTTTGGTACACCAGAACAAAAGCAAAAGTATCTGCCAAGAGTTTGTAGCGGTGATATGGCTGCATTTTGTCTCACTGAACCAAGTTGTGGCTCGGATGCAAGTTCAGTACGCTCTAGAGCTATAAAATCCGCTGATGGTTCACATTATGTTCTCAATGGCAGTAAAATATGGATTTCAAATGGAGGATTGGCTGAAATAATGACAGTTTTTGCTCAAGTGCCAATGAAAGACCCAGTCACTGGAGAAACAAAGGATAAAGTCACTGCATTTATTGTTGAAAAATCGTTTGGTGGAGTTACAAGTGGACCACCAGAAGATAAAATGGGAATAAAGTGCAGTAATACAACAGAAGTATTCTACGAAGACGTGAAAATTCCTGCTGAGAATCTATTGGGCGGAGAAGGGCAAGGATTCAAAGTATAGTTTATTACTGTAATGTTTACATTTTGGTATAAAGGACTTTTATAATTGAATAACATTGATTACTAGGTAGCCATGCAAATTCTCAACAATGGAAGATTTGGTATGGCAGCTGCTCTTTCTGGAACCATGCAATACTGCATTCAGAAGGCTGCAGAGCACGCTGTTCAACGTGTACAATTTGGCCGTACAATTGACAACTATGGAACTATTCAAGAAAAAATAGCTCGCATGTCGATGTTGCAATACATTACCCAATCATTGGCCTATATGATTTCGGGTAATATGGATTTAGGTAGTCAAGATTACCATTTGGAAGCAGCGATTTCAAAGGTAACTCACAAAGTTGGATTAGATGGAAGATATGCAGCTCTCTGAAAACTAACCAATACTTGATTTTATTTTCGTAGGTTTTTGCGTCTGAATCGGCTTGGTACGTTTGTGATGAAGCAATCCAAATACTTGGAGGAATGGGATACATGAAGGGCACAGGCTTGGAGAAAGTTTTACGTGATCTTAGAATATTCAGAATATTTGAAGGAACAAACGACATTTTACGATTATTTGTTGCTTTGACTGGCATTCAATATGCAGGAAGCCATTTGAAAGAATTACAGAAAGCCTTTAAAAATCCAACGGCTAACTTGGGTTTGATTGCTGAAGAAGTATCAAAAAGAGCCACTAGAGTTATTGGTTTAAATACTCCAAATTTGGCTCCTTTAGTTCATCCTAAACTGGCAGATTCTGCTAATTTATGTGCCAAGGTACATTATCAATTAGCTAAAAACTATAGAGAATCATACTTTGTATAATATATTCTATGTACTTTTATTTTCTAACAGAGCGTTGAATCTTTTGGTTCATCAATTGAAGCTGTCCTAGTAAAGTATGGCCGAGGAATAGTTGATGAACAATTTATATTGAACAGACTAGCTCAATCCGCTATAGATGTGTTTACGATGGCTGCCGTTTTGAGTAGGGCGAGTTCATCCGCCGCAAAAAATATTCCAACAGCTGAACATGAAATGTTGATGGCTCAAGTCTGGTGTACCGAGGTAAAATCCTTATTTTCCATGATATTCTCATAAAATTAATACAAAATATCAAAATATTAATTCTGATAAGACAATTTTGTCGTATATTTCTAGGCTTCCAGTCGCGTTGCTTATAACCTGAAGACGATTGGGGCTTCGCAAAATTTGAACGTCTTTTCTAATCTTAGTAAAATATCAAGAAATGTTTGTGATGCTGGTGGAGTTGTCCAAGTGAATCCTCTTGGGTTTTAAAGAGGAATTATGAATTGTTTTATTTTACTGCAATAATCTCATAATTGTGAGTATAATAATGATTAGTGTGATACATTCATATTGCAGTATTGCTAATTGTTTTATAAAATATTTTGATGTAGGTTTATTTTAATCACGTTATACATTTTTGCAACAATGACAAAAAGAATTCATAAATATTTTTATAATAATTTTTGAAGTGCCTTTACTGAATTTGAATATTGACACTTGTAATACTTGTCTTACGACGGAAAATGTATTATTGTATTTATCATTCAATGTATAATCTTTATACAAATTTTACTTTTATGGTACGTGTATCGGATTGAGTTTTAATTATAGCGTTAAAGTTGGATGATGCAAACGCAATGCAAATTGAGTAAGTTAAAGAAGTATTGTCAGATGTACATACATATACCAAGTTTTTATATCAAATTTTTTCAAAATGAAATGGAATAAAAGAACATTTTTATTAAAGCTATTAGTATGACCATTATTAATATTTACATTTAATATTTCAAATGCCTTTTTCAAACAATTTTATTAATTCCAACAATGTGGATCGATCATTACACATCTATATATAATATTTTAAATAAAAAAATGTTTACTTTTCCTTTGAAATTCATAAACGTCCACAGTCAACTTTCTATATCATATTTTTATGGTAAATAAACTTTGTAGAGTCTGAAAGTAAACGAGATATGAATGAAAATTTGAAGTAACTTTTTTCTGAGTCTAAATCATTATTATTCAGAAATTAAAAATCTCTATCTATTTTTTCATATGTATCTAGAAACAGGTTGTTGGTGAAATAAACATTACGTACATTTTGAAATTCTAAAATAAAATATAATTTGTAACGCAAGTTACATTACGGGTGGTGTACATAAATACATATGACTTGACAGACGTTTGATGAAAATATTTGTATACTACGTAGGTAATAGATGAAATACCTGTATTATTAAATAGAATTTTCCAAACGCGTATAAAACATATTAGAATGCATCACATGTATTTTCTTTGCTTGTTTTTTTCTTAATAAATTTAACATATAACGTTCGTTTCATTTCAACAATGTAAACACAAAGCATGGAGTCTTTTAAAACAATGTTTTAAAAAATATATTTTTTCTCTACAAAAAAAGTAACAATTATTTAGTAGAAATAAAAGAATCGAACGTTTCATCAATTAGATTATTTTCTAATTTTACTCTTTTTCTCTGTCGACACAATTTGACTTTCATTACGTATTAATTATCGTACATTTCACTCATTATGTAGCATTTATTTCTATAACGCGGTTGATCTTTGGCTAAAGATATTTTATTATCAAGACTTATTTGGCCTGTCTTATTGTAAACGTGCTCTTTGATTAAATTATTTTTGTTTAATAAACTGCCTATTTCGCCTGTTAAAAATTATATTATACAAATCTAACCAATAAAAAATCATTGAAAGTAGTGTTGTTGATATATTAAACAAGATTGGAAGTACTCATCATCATTTGTCAAGCACTATCATAGTAAAATAATTTTTCCGTAGTAAAATATTTTCCTATACTTTTCAATACTTAATATGATGTTATTTTACAAATAGTCTAAAGCTATTGTTGTGCTATCTTTGTCGTACTCAAAAATGCAATTTACGTCGCGATATAAAAATATATTTAATAGATGAGTCGCCTGACAAACGTAATAAACAAAAAATGAAATGATCCAGAAGTCCTATGTATATAATTTACGTGTGTACGTGTGCGTGTTACAAAACAACAAAGTAAGTAGTAATTACAAACAAAAATTAAGCAGCCATATTGTAAAAAGTAATTGTGTAAAAAAGAAATAGTAAATGTTGAAAAGTTTGTTGTAGTTATAAGGCTATTCGGATAAAAATATAATTGTTTTCTTTTGTTCTCTCTCTCCCTCTCTCTCATTGACTCTGGCGATAAAAAGAAAAGACAATGTGAAAAAAGGCTCGATTGATGTCGCAATGAATGAGTTGAAACATCTAGTTACGATCAGTCTGTACCGAATCACATGCTGTTTATACAAGAAAATAAAAATAAGTAGAGATGTGCAACTCGATAAAAAAAACAAAGCAGGGCGCGCTGTTATTATAGAAGAACATCTCCATGAATGGGTGAATCGAAAAAACGATTGGAAAAGCTCTTGATTAAAAGCGATCGCGCCAGCAGGAGAACAACTCCAATAAACGGGTAATAGGAGGTTTATCCCTGTGCTATTGAGAAATGTTTAAAGGTGCTTCCGTTCCAAGCGACAGAGATGCAGTAGTGCTGCAACAGTTGAATCAGTAGCTCTCTCTCGTCGAGCATTTCGATGCGTTCGATACGCAGCCTGTCCGATTCTGGTAACGAGTCGTAGACTTCGACCATCGTCCAAGCGTTGGAGCCTTCCCATCCGTTGATCGTGAAGCTGTATTTAATAGCAATCAGCTATAAATCACCGGATCAAGGACGGATTAAAGAACAAGATCGGCGACGTTTGCCACGGACTCACCGTCTTTGCTGCGATTCCAGGGACTCGCAGTCGTCGACGCCGGACAGCATACAGCCCCGACTGCGCAAGTTGGACAGCATCACTTGGCCAAATTTGTCTCGCATATTGACTTGCTCGTAGTTGACGAACAAACAGTTGGCGAAGCTTTCGGCCAGATATTTGAGTAGAAGGCAAGTGGCACCAGAGTCCACGTAAACGAGTACGCACTCTGCAAGGAACAACGTTGGCAAGCTGAAGTTCACCTCGGCTTGTTTCAATTTGTTTGCCAAATCCGACACGTGTCGCAAATCAGCCCCAACTAAATGGTAATTCGCGGCGTGAAGGTCTGTCGTCGAGAAGCGTATCTCTCCATCTACAACAATCCATGCAACACGGCTTGCGTTACTATTGCCCCCGAGGGTCGCCTCGGGGCGGCGACGCACCACTGCGTACTTTCGATAAACCTAGATTAACGTACCTTCTGTGTTTAGCCTGTCGATCAGCTGCTTATGCTTCTTTATGTGATAGCACTTTTTCGCGGTGACGCTCGGGAAGTCGAGCTCGACGAAATTTGTCGGTGTAGTTCCGGCGTCTTTTAGTCTCCAATACATGGTATCGAATCCGGCGCCCAAATTGATTATTTGGCCTCTTCCACCGGATATCTACACAGATTGCAACTTTCATTTTACACCGCACTACGCATCATGCTTACAACTATATCAAGTACCGAGAACGACGGATACACCGTACCGCTGTCAAAATCGAGCGTTGCGACCGGTCGACGGGTGCAAATCCGACCGTCACGGTCAGCCTGCAATGGTACTATTTAGTAGAAGCTTACGGGATAAAAAAGAGGGAACGGGAAAACGGGTTTCGTTTTTTATTGCCGCCGGACGTCCAGAGAGACCCGCTGAAAGGTTGCGTTGGCAAGGGGGCGCGCACGTGGCGACCCCAGGATTGCAGCTCTGTGACCTATAAAAGCACGCCACTCGACTATCGGGTCATGCATGCGTCCGCCTGCGCTGGCCCTGCCCTCCCCGGCGAAATTGGATCAGGGCCAGGTCAAGGTGAGATCATCCCCACCCACCCACACCCACGCAACGCACTCGTGCGCGCGCTCGTCTATTCGATCCACCTGTTTCTTCGCTATCTCCACTGCACTGCTACTGGCTAGGCCCTTCGAAGCTCCAGTGCAAGCTTCTTTTTTTTATCTCTTCGTTCGCGTGCGGGTTCTTTGTGCCGGCGTCGCCGGCTGCGGCTCGTCGACCGATCGAAAGGAAAACAACGAACAAGGAACAACAAGGAGAAAGTAGCGACCGAGACACTGAACTCGCACGCGGAACAAACGAGGCCAGTAGGCATGGATGAGCGAAAGCCTAAGGCGGGGGCGGGGGATGCGATAAAAGTCGCGGTTGCCAGTGAAACAAATAAAGAGAGCCAAATGACCTTGATAAATTTGTCGACAAAGACCTCGACGCCCTTGACGCGAGCGTAGTAGCCACGATTGATTTCGGGAGCCTTGCGCATGGTCTGCTTGACGAAGAGGCCGATGAAATTATCGGACCAGTAGCCCAGCTGGACCGCACTCTTCTTGCACTCGCTGGCGTCATCGTTGGTCGCCTGAGTGGCCTCGTCGTCGGCCATCTCCTTGATCATGGACTCGCGCCGCGCAAACAGGCGCCCGCCTGTCCGCTCCACCTCCTCGCCTAACTCAGCCGTCGTCTTCGTGGTTATTACGCCCACCGAATCAATTCTAACCTGCAGCCAGCTGCTCTCGATCTTCTCTCCTGCTCGCGGCACTTTTCACGTATCTGACACGACGTACGTCCAGACTACTCTGTCCTTTTATCCCTCGCAATTATCACTTAAGAACGTTCCAAATCGACGGACTCTTCGGAAGCTTTACGCACAAGCCGTCATTTCGATCAATTCAATCAACTATCAACTTGGAGTTTTGACGATCGCACTTCTCGCGCAGCGCACTTGGAATGCAGTCTGCTTGGTGCACCTACCCACTACCCTGCAGTGCAGTGGGAGAGCAGCGCGTTTGTTTGGTTTGGGCCATCAGGCGCGCGCGGACTTTCGCAGCTTGCGTCGAGATTCGAGGTTAGGGCTTCCTAGATTCGCGCATGATTCTCTCTCCCTCTCTCGTGCACACACATACGTACGGCTGTGACGATTGCACACTTGCAGCGATCGTGGCACACATAGCATATTCACTACTTATACCGTGGGTTACGTGCCTTAAAACTAATTCGGTAAATTACTTGTAATATTTTATGACCATTCAATTATTCCCACGAACAAATATCAAGCCATCAAAATTATGCGTCCTGTTATGATTTTCCGATTCTTTGCACAATCAGCGAATTAGTCGTGTAAATGTTCAAATCAGATAAATCGTCTTTAAAAAAAGTTGGTTTATTCGGTTAATAGATACTTTACGATTATTTCAAGTACGTAATTATAATTTCATTTATATTTGAAAATGTGCAATATGATAATACTTCAAGTAGAAACCTACCTTATCAATGGGCTCTCTCCAACGCTCTCTAGATTGACTTTGACGTTTCACATATCGCACAATTTATCAATAAGATAACCTAATCTGTCTATGCATCGTTGAATTTTTATTTTCTCTAGTTATCATACAACAGATTGTGCATTTTATTAATGAAAAACATAATTGAGCTAGTGAAAGTTTGAGAATCTATATAACAATATTATAATGCAATATTGTAATATGTATAATTGACTGATGATTGTGGTAATATTAAAGTAGCGTTTATTTATAAAATTTAATAATATCGGTTAGATGCATTCGTTAAACCAATTAGTTTATTTTAATAGGATCTGCAGTATATTTTTTGAAATTCTTTGAACGGGTCTCCGATAAGTATCATGGACCAAGGAGATAAATTGGAATTGTTGGATTCAGATCATGCATTAAAAATAGCTTATATGACAATGAAAGAAAGATGTAGACAATTACAATCACGATTGAGAAAGGTTGAAGAGGAGAATGAATTGATAAAGAGAACACAATGTGAAAGAAATACGAAAACAGCGTTGAACATTAACCAAGGAGATGACAGTTCTTTTGTCAGTCTACAGGTTTCTGATTGTATTTTTATTTTTTTAAAGGAATATACAGTGTTCACTTATAAATTTTAAATTTCATAGAAACAACTAGAAGAATTGAGGAAGCAAAATACGCAACTAACTTGTCATATTTATATGGTCTCGTTAGAGAATCGACAACTTTGGAAAAGGCTTACAAGAATATATCAAAGTTATAAATTTTTTAATCACACAGCAAAACCTGCAGAATCAATTAAGTTGCATCCTTTTCTGGAGACACCTCCTGCGTTAATTTTTAGTCTTAAGGACATTCCTGGATTTAAGGAAATAAATGACAAATTTTCTGATTTAGGAGATGCAGGTAAAAATAATTATAAAATAATTTAAAAACTTGATTGATCTAATGTATTCAATTTTGCAGAAAATGATCAGAGTTTAGAGGAAATAATGTTATTTAATGAGAAGACTGATTTTGAGCATCAACATGTAGATGTAAGTATAGAATTATGTAATTGTTAATTGTTTATTTATTGATCCTAATTTCAAACAGAACTTGTATTCTATACAACTATTATTAATTATATTAGACAGATGAATCTCAAATAAATAGTGAAATCAATTTGAAAAATTTTGGATTTACATATCCTGAAGATTTCTTTACAAGCACAGATTCTTTAGAGCAGTTAAAAGATCATGACATGAGACTTACACAAGTGAAAAGAACACTGCTACTTCAGCAGCATAAATTGAGGAATACGCTGAATAATTTAAAGAAGATGAAAAAGAGTATATTGATTGTTTTTTTACATTCACTAAAATAAACAAATATTACATGTTATTATATTCATCTAAATAATTGAATTGAAATTATCTTTAGATCAAACTTGCAACAACTGCAAGAATAACATGACAAAGCTAATGTGTCAAGCAGGAACACAGTTTGATTCAGATTGCAGTTTAAAAGAAAATGGAGAAACACAAACTAGTTTTTCAAGCTCTAGTTTGATTCACAATAAAAAATCGGAAAATCCTGAAGAAGATAATATTTGTCCTTTGTGTGGTGTTGTCTATAAAGACTCTACTTCTTTTAATTTGTTTCACGAACATGTCGTTAATCACTTTACTAATGAAATTTCTGATGATTTTGAAATTATAACTTGATATTTAGTTAAAATTTAAAAAAAGGACATTTATCTATTAGAGTTTGAATGTAAAATTAACACTCCTCAGATATATTTCTAAGAAAATGCATCTTGTTAATGTATATGAAAAATTGTTGGAAATTTCACTACTAATATATTTACATACATTGTAACTATTTATTTTTATTTGTACTTCTATTACTATTTATTATAACAGTGAAAATTGTAATAAAAAATTATTTTTATGCCAAGTCGTTTGGTTTAACTTCTTTACTATCCGATAGTGGTTGAGTAGTTGGCTCCAGTAAATTTGGATGGAACCACGAGGGACGCTTTTTACGTAATTCAACTATACGTTGACCCTGGAACAATTATGTTAAATAGCGATCTAGCTAAATCGTTTAAAGATTAACGATCTTTCACATGGAAATGTAAGTGCCATACCTTCCAAAATTCTGCAGGTTGAGACTCCTTCTCCCCTTCGTAGAGAACAACAATTTCATCCTTCACAGGGTCAAGTTTAAAAGAGTTAACCATAGCTTTTTGAATTATTTCGGTTTCATTTTTTATCTTCTTGTAACAGTGTCCTAATAATTTCAATAATAATTGTTAAAATTTAAATGAGTTCTAGTTTGTTTTATTCAAAATCAAATTACTCTAAAAATGATAACATTATAGTTTGTTGAAAGTACAACGACAGTAATCAAGATATTTTATAACAATAGTAGAACATTAACTTTTGACGTCAGAAAAATTAAAGACAAATATATACGTTATTTTGTCAATGAAAAATTTACCACAAATAGTATGGGCTTCGTGATAATGTCCACATGCCCGGCACATTAGTAGATTTGTTTTTGGCACAAGCGGCTTCCAATTCCATTTAGGCCAACCAAATTTCCGACACATACGTCTTTCGATAGATCGTCTATGCTTTGGCACTCCCCAAAGAAATCCATCTTTCCAAATATCTCTAATTGATATATTGGTATTTTGCCTTTCTATTGAATTAAGTCCAGCTATGCACAGACCTAAGAAAAATTCAATGATAGTTAAATATAAAGAATCTTTGAAAATTAGCAGTAATCAAATAGAATTAGTTAAAATAATTATCACATTTTGAAAAAAAATGCAATTATACAGAAATGCACTGGTGACATTAAACAATTTCTAAAGATAAATAAAAATTCAATGAAAATAGGTTATATTTACAAATAGTATATTATTTTGAAGTTCTATTTCAGCGATGTGAAAATAAAGTAAAACGGCAAATTAACGTACCAGGTTGTAATTTACGAAATATAGACGATGCGATGGCATCTTCAAATTTTGATAAAATTTGAGTTAAACTTTTAAATAATTTACTCGTCATTATTGCACATGAACGTATTACAAGTACAAGCTAAGATACGATCAGCGTTTGGTAAGGTAGGCAATTCACCGTCGATAATTTGATATATACAGGATAGTTGAGGAAGAGCATTTTATTTCTCCGATTTCACACCGATGGCGGCTTATCGTTTAAATTGAAACTACACATAACGTTAATTATCGTGCGCGCAGATTGGACTTACGCAGTTTTGTATACACAAATATATTTGAATGATAATTCAATAAACCTTATCGTAATAAATAATATAAATTTGAACATGCGAATTCGAACGATAATATAACTAAAAAAAGGGATAAACAACTGGAAACATTGACGTTTCAAAGTACGAGTATTATAATGCAATATCTGATTAAGTGAGACAGGCTAGGCACGTGCATACATACGTATTTCCATTCTTAAACGAAGGAGAAATTGACATAAGGAATAGTTGAGCTATGAGTAAATACATTAAATGTGTGAGATTGAGAAAGGTATATTTGATTGAATTAGGCACGCCCATCGCTGCAGCGACATTCAGTGATTAAGGCGACGCGTGAATAGCGATTACAAGATGATTTGGGGAAAAAATGGATGGGACAGCGATTGTAGGATGTAGTGATTGTATCGGAAAGAAAAGAAATCAGTGAAAGAGGTGGAAGCGGTCGAGTGACTTCACCAGGCCGAGCACGGTTAGAGAAGAGAGAGAGAGAGAGAGAGAGAGTGGCTGGGTGGGAAAACGGCTGCGGCGGCGGTGCGGATCCCAGGAAGGGGTTCGGAGTTGTAATATCCATATAGTAAAGGCAGACGGACAGGAGCTAAAGCGAAGCATCAAGCTCGGCGCGAGCGCGCACAGCGATTGATTCTCGAGTAGAGAGCGAGAGCGAGAGGCAGGCAGACAAGCGCAAGCAATAAGAGCGGCAAGGGAAAACGCAGAAAGCGGCACGCGGTGGGGACCAGTAGAACTCTCGAAAGTCGTCCGAGTCAGTTGGACTCTCGCGGCTCGCAGTCGGCTTAGTAGCGGCTCACTGCACTTTTGGCCATGGCGTGTTTAGGCTCGAGTCGGCTCTGTGCCCGCGCGGAGAAACTGTGCCAGTTGCGTCGAAATCTCACCTCCTCGGCCAGCTTACGCCGCGAATTCGACAATCCCCAAGCCACCCTCTCGACTAGGCTCATCCAGCGCTCCCAGGTAAGCATTATCCGTAGCCTATATTTTGCGTTTGTTGGCGCGTCCGACTCTGCTCGTTCGCCCCCAAGCTCGCTCTCGTCCTCGTCTCCGTCCTGGTCTCGCTTGAAGACCGGCCTCAATTCATCTATCTGCATCCTCGAAACGATAACGGGACCTAACCTCTTGTTCGAAAAAGTAGTCAAATTATGTAACACGAATCGAGCCTAGTACTTCTCGTGCTATGTACGGCATATCTTGTAGTGATTAGCGTGGCCCAGGGGCGCGGGTTTGTCGCGTCAAAGTAAACGGACGCGTCGACTCGTCTTATTGTTGATCGAGAAAAGCGGACGAGAACGAGTGGCATTGTACGCGAAGAAAGCGAGCACGCGGTGGCCCTCGCGCATATCAGCTGCTAGCAGACGACAAAGTCGTTCTCGCTGACGGTTATACATGCCGTTGCTGCTACTGCTACTGCTTATCGGATCGTTGCAGCAGCAGTAGCAGTAGCAGCAGCAGTAACGATACGTCTGCTAGGACAGCGCGGTTGTGCGCGGGCGCGCGAGAAAACGCGCCAAAACCAAAAACTCGAACTTGCCCAAAAAGAAAGTTGCTCCTTAACGGGTGCTTACGAACGAACCACGGAGCACTTTCTCTTTGTCAAATCGTCGGCGAACGGCAAATATTCGCGTAGCATGCAAGTTTCACCTCGATCTCGAGCAGAGTCTATTGTCGTCGGCGAACGGTCAACTTATCGTGTACGTGCACGCTTAGGCGGAGGTGCGAGCATCTCCACGCTCGTCGTGACGACGATTCGAACAGTTCCCAATTCGTTGGACCTTAGCCCGATTCCCAATGTACGAATTATCTCGACGGTCGACAAGTCGAAAGTCGGACACTTTTCAAGCCCGGGCCTCGGCTAACGTGCTATGGGCAAAAGGCGAAACTATCCGTGACTTGTACGAGAAGAATACGCGACGTAAATCGTCGCCGAATAACGTAGAGGAAAGAAGCACCAGTAACCTGGTCGCAAAGGAAAGCTCCGTCGAGCGCCAGTGGGCGAGGCTGCTTCCTTTAGGCAACATTTCAACGTTACTGGCTTTTTCTCCTTTTTCTCCTTTTTCTCCTTTTTCTCGTCCACGTTAACCGCCTCGAACGCTGGGCGTGCACGTGCTGCTGCTGATCCATGTTTACCATTTTCATTTGCCTCCTGCTCTCGACAACTCGACGGCTATACGATCGCTGTTTCGTTTCACTACGATCTATGTGTGCGCGCGTGTCGAAATGGTGATCGAGCGCGCGCTTGCTCGACCAATTGCGAGATTCAAAGTATGTCACGTTTTTCAAGGTTGCTCCAACCAGGAAAACACTCGCGATAAGTTTGCCGATCGAAGTAAAAGCCAATGGATCATTGTAATGTCTTTGCTATCGATTGGCACGACTTCAGCCGAATAAGCGCATCTCGCAATTCTTACAAGTCGCGATAGCGCTACTTTCGCGTTCTTGCGCGTATTACGATACAACCAGCCAGTAGCCCCTTGTGTTGTTGGCAATTTCGTCGCGTAGCGTGACGAATCTTGGGGCATCGGTGTTTGCTCGTTAAAGAGCACTTTCTCTCCCTCTCTCTCGTATGTTTTTTTCTTTTTCGTTCACCGGTACAGCTTGTTCCGTACGAGCGATAAATATCGACGTTCATTCATTGACAATAATAGCACTTTGAATATACCTGTATATGTGGCTGATCGAAGAAAATAAGCGCGCCGACGATATACGCGTAGACAGGTTTCGCCTGGTTTGTAAAAGGAGAAAAGTTGGGAGAACGAGCGTTAGCGAGTTGATAGAACGACGTGCGAAAAGGATATAGAGAGGAAGATGCGCGTTACGACAGTTGAGCAAACGCTAACGATTCGTGGAAGTATATCGATGGCGCAGGCAACGTGAATGGACGTCTCTCTCTCTCTCTCTCTCTCTCTTTCACGGCTGAATCGCGATCGGCTATATTAAGCGCGAGTGCGCGCGGGAATGCGCGCATGAATACCTTACTAATGCAATTATTAACGCAACAAATTGACGCGCAACGAGCCGTCGCATTAAATTTCACGACGCGTTCTTCGCCGACTAATATACTACAAAGGATAGGGTACATTACACGCGCGTCCAGCTTCGTTAAGTTTATACGGCTATCTTGAGCTTTGGACGCTTGACGTTTTCCTTCCGTTAAACGAACAACGCGCCCACTTGTAACGCGTTACCGTTGCATGCCTCGACTTAGTTCGGCCTCTGGCCAAGCTCCGTGCGCGTTGGTTCGTTTGTTACAACGTTGTTTCTGCTGCAAATGCCGTGAAGTTTGTTTTTCGCGACAGGTGTACCGTCGAAACAACGTCAATGGCTAGCGATTCTCCTCGAGACCAAACTTTGCCGAGAAAAAAAAACGGAAAAAAAGGAACGTGCCGTTGGAGATTCAATGATTTACGAGATTATTGCTCGTGTCGATCGATCGCTCATCTATTAGAAAATGACTTGTTCATTAGAGTCGTTGAGTAACACGCTTGCAATCCGTTGCCCCCGAAAGCCTATACAAACTATGTACGCTTATGTCGACGCGTACTTTTTTTTCGAATCGACTAATTACTGATATTTCTGACGGCTTTTAGAGTGTGTCAAGGAAAAAGTTTGCATTGCGCTATTATTTTTTTCTCTTTTCTGTTTAATGCACGCGCCGCACCATATTATGCAGCACGGTTGTTTTACCATAGCTCGCTGTGCATAAAGTCAACATCGCTCTCAGTCCTTCCTTTCATTCGCGGCTTTATGGATTTTGCTGCTTTTTCACAACTCAAACTATCGAATTGAACCTCGAAAATCTGACGTCAATTTTCCAATGTCCAACGAGCGTCGATCGAGTAGCTAATATATGGAATCCATTACTCGCGGCATCGATCAATCTTGTTCCAAAACGTCGACTCGTCTGTGCGTGGTTGTTTACGAAAGTAAATAACTCCGTGTAGCGCGCTACGTGTCGATACGTCACGTATTTCGTCAGGTATTTTGCGTTCGTTCGAGAGCTCTGATGCGCATCGATGCTCGTGGACTCGCTGTTCACGGCGTGTTCTTACGGTACCCGAGAGTGCTTTAACGGACGATTCGCGATGTTCGTACAAGTACCACGCCGAAAGCGAAAAAAAGATTTGTCAAACGAAAGAGTTTCGTTTGTCGGACGCGCAGTCAAATGGAGTGGCGCGCCAAAGATGAACGAGCAACTCGATAATTGCTTAGAGTCCACGAACTTGTGCGCGAAAATCAGCGATCTCGATCGACGTTCAATGTCGCGCAGTTTGCTAGACAATGGGATGACGCGAAGTTCCTTTGGGCGATCGATGTAAAAGCGTACCCAGTCCTTGACAGTCAACGATTCGTGATTTTCGTACACGAGAAACGAGATTAAGACGACGCGCAACGTACGACGGCGCGAGCGAGAGACGCCAGTTACTCCGATGGCGCTGAACGAATACGCGCGCGGGCTCGAGGATCGACAGACTTTCACGTTGATCTTGAAATAACGACGTTTCGTCAAGGTGCTATAGATTTGCAAACGAGGCGACTACGAGTTATCGATCGTCTCGGCACGGGTTTGATTATTCGCAACGGCCCGTGGACAAGTAGAGTCGAGCAGAAGCAACGATGTCCTTGTCGTTATTTGAGAGCGGTGGGCGCAATTATTAACGGCGGGCAACGCGCGACCTCGAAGCCAAGTTCCCCCCTCGACCAATTATCATTGTTTAAACAAAGCGATGTTCGCGCGACGACGAAACCAGCCGTGAGCTACGGCCTTCGCTCTCTTTGAGCAAGCCAGCTCGCACGGCTGTGGTATTTAAGCGTGAATCCCTCATCTCTTACTCAATCGCAATTATCGCCGCGTATATAGTCGCCACAGCCAAGATCCTTTCAACGTTTCGCACGTTAACTCGACAAATTGATCGGCTGATCACCTCTACTTTGCTCAACGTACGCTCGCTTCTTTTTCTCTTTTTTTGCTCTCACTCTCCGGCGTCGTCAGTTTATCCAACGCGCGATTCAGCGCCCACCTCGATCCCAATCGATTACGATCGATTATGCGCACAGAATTATCGCTCGAAGCGCGTTACGACACTTTCCCAACGAATCGCGAGCGTATCCGCTACGTACCTAACCTTGTTGTTATTTTCTATATTTTCCAAGCAGTGGTTCAATGTCCCCCTGCAACTCCGACATCGCACTCTCATCGTTTGCCAAGCGTTCCGTTCGCGTTTGGATCCGCGAAATTCGGGGTCGTGACCCTACCGCGGCTACTCGCGTAATCGGTCGTTGACCATTCTCGGCGACGATTGGAGCAAAGCTACAGCGCGGCGCTCTTTGTAGTGGGTGGGATCATCGTTGGTAAACCAGCTGTGCGCTTGTACGTACAGCGCGTACGTCGCGCGTGCTTCCTCCAGTTTCCACGAGATTTCATCTCGTTTACTCGATCCATTGTTCGACTAGGTTGAAAGCGACACACGCCGTACAGCTCAGCGAGCGAAACACCGCGCGAGATTTCGTCAGATCCGATATTTGGCGCGGTAAAAGCGTCGATCCAATCGGATAGCACAACGCTTGTCGCGCACACATCCCGCCTCGAAAATAATCAGTTGTCTGCCGATTTCGAAAGTCTGTACACGCCGATGGCAGCTTTGTCGAACGATAAAGCTGCCGTGAGCGCGTCGAGTAAACGTCCAACAAACGGTGGATCCCTTTGTTTTTGTCGTACAGCGCGCGCGCACGCGTGGAAACGTGGGACCGAAAAAATCCGTAAATCAAATAACACGAAAACCGGAATCGTAGCAGTCAATGCCAAGCGGCTTCGGAAACGTTGAGAGCCCATTATTGCGCGCGCGCGCGCCGAGATGAATGGCGTAGAAGAGGAAGAGAAAAGAAAAAAGAACAGCGAGGAATCCAGGGATGGTTGTTTCAGGCGTGACACCATAGAGTTGCCGACGGATAACGTACGTCCGTCGTGGCCTTGAGCGCGTCAACTCGCGCGCGTGTATTCGGTCGCGTAGCTCGCGTCCATCTCTTCCGCGCTCTACAACTCTCCCCGAATACAAATCAGCGAGATGCACGGCGATTCGACGATGCTCGTCGGAACACAATACAGGCGTCGTTGCCAATCGCTTCGTCTTCTTTTTCTCGTTGTCGGCTGAAAGGATCCAAAGAGCGAGTACCCGCCGAAAGTCCCACTCGTCTCGACGACGGCGACGACTGTGGTCTTCGTTGAGCTTTTCTCGTTGTACGAGACGTTAGCGACGAAAAACGCAAGTGTCGCAAGGCGCGTAGCGTATAGCGAAACGGGTACGCTCTTACGGGCATGCAAATGAGCGCTTTCACGGTGCGTTTTGCTGGGTCTTTGACAGATTGCTACCGCCAGCGTTGCCACGATTGAGCAACCTCCGGCGAAGAATGCTTTTTATCGTCTTAAAATGTGCTTGGCTCGCTGAACGGGCCCACGGGCCTCGTCGCCACGCTCTACGTCGTCCTGTTGTTTCATTCTTCTCTACGAAATTTCGACAAAGTTCGCGTCGTACCGGCGTCGTTAGACGCACGAGTCCCACTACTCGCACTCCTTTCACGAGCGTCACCCACGTGGACGCGCTTTGCTCCAGGAGTCGCAGGAACCATTTCTTCGTCGAAGCTTAAACGTTTGCTCGCTCGAGTGCTTCGTTCGAATCGTTGAGTTGCATAAGAAAGAACATCGCGAGCACTTTTAACCCGTTAGTCGTGGATTTCTCGCCATTAGCCGCGTCGAACGCGTTCAAGCGTGAATTATAACGGCGCGCTTCAGCGTAAATATCGTACACCCTTTAAACGTCGTCGACCCGGTAAATAAATGAAAGTGAAAATCGAGTCCCGGCGCGACCGACAACGATGTCCGGTAAACTACAAAATTAAGACTGAAGAAAGTCGACGAGGGACGAGTACAGCGATAATGCCAGAGCGCCGTAGTTATTTGTTTGTTTTTATTTGGAATGCTTAAACGAGAAAACAAATGAAGAGGAGGACGGAAAAAAGGCTACAAGTTGTCGGCGTAAAGTAAGCCAAGCAGAAAGAGACGGGCGCGAGAAAGTCGGCTTGCCGATCATCATCGGCGTTCGAGCGGAGCAACTCGCACTGGCTGCCGCACGCCACACGCCCGTCACGAGCTATAAACCTACGATAAACGATTGCTGATCCAACAATTTGGCCGTTCGCTCAAAAGCTCGGGATCAATTCCACGTCGAGCGCGCCAGTTCGCCTCGAGGTACCGCGTTGGATCGGCGCGTTCGACTCGCAAACGGTGCTGACGGTACGAGCCGCCGTTAGCGCTCCATTCGGTAGCCTCGTCGGCGAACCGTCAGACGGGACGATCGGGCTTCATCCGCGAACGCCGTAGGCCGAAGGAATTTCACGGGTTTTTTGGTTTTCTCTTCAGCGTTGCGATACAGCGGACACGCGCAAGACTAAATATTGGATCGGCCGTGTCTCGTCGGCAAATAACGCGCGGCCGAGCGAGCAGCGATCTTTAAACAAGCGACGCTCTCTTCGAGGTTTCAGGGCGTTAACGTCGAGAGCTCGGCAGCTCGCAGCAGCGCGCGTTTAACGAATCCTTCGTTTCCGTGGAACAGCACAAAAGCACGCAAAGTAATGGATTCGAGAGAAATGATCGGGACGATAAACAAGCCGGATGGGCGATACGTATAATCCGATTGTTGGTTCAAACGTTTCACTGTAACGTTAACGAACGAGCTTGCGAAACGCGTGCCTACTTTGCTTGCTCAGACCCGTAACGATCGTGTTATTTTTTATTCCGTGAATTCTCGCGTGCCATCTGACCAGAGAGAAAAGTTTAATGCTATTTCATAACGATATCAATAATGAATCTTTGAAAGAACCTCGAGCGACCGGCAAACAACGTTGAAATACTCATCGATGTACGCTGCGGTAGCTTTCACTGGTCCGCATTTCGCAAGAGTCGATGTTTCGTTTGGGAGCTCAAATCTCCGTGGTTAGCTAACGTTTGGAGATACCTTGCTGCAGTGGCGAGTCGCTGCAGGAACACTGCAAGCCAATGCGACTCTAGCTGGAGCGGTTAATTGGATCGGGTTCAAGGAGATTCCGCGCCTGCTGGTCAGCCACGGAAAAGAGCACAGTCCGATTCCAAAGCAGCCGACGCGCTTGTCCAGTGAAAAACCTACTTCGTATCCTCCGTTTTCGCGCGAATTATCGTAGCTAGCTCGATCGGCGCTCGCAAGTCCAAAGTCCAAACGACTCGCGCGTAACGTTTAGGCACGCGCATTCGTACAATATACGAGTGTGACGAACGCATAGTGTGGCAATGCAATTTTGGAGGAAGTATGGGGGGGGGGAGGGGGTTCTTTTCACGGGTTTTCGTAACAAAATCACAACGACGAGCAGGACGAGAGATCGTGTATACAAAGCCGCACCAGTGCAGAGAGCCTGCGATCAACAGGTGCATCGAAGCGCGTTAATTTCAGACGTACCAACTGCAAAGCAAAAACGCGAGAAGCCAGAGAAGAGCGAACAAACGAGAGCGAGAGAGAACGTTGCGCACTAGTGCAACGGGTGCATGCGTGCAGCTGGAAACGCACTTTCTCGATCGTTGGCACGTGCGGCTGCGCCGGGAAAGTCACTCGCGGCCAACTCGACTCGAGTCACTTTTACTTGCTGAAAGATTGACGCATCTGCCAGGACGCGCACACGACGTGCCATTGTATGTATATATATCTCGGTTAAGGTCATCGTTATAGTCGGTGTCTCGATGCATTATACAATTATGGCAATAAGGGATTGTTCGCTAATTCCAAGGCGGCAGGTACGATTCAACGAACGTTCTCGTCGTTCACCGTCGTTCAAAGGCGACTAGCCAACAACCCAATTACGAGCATGTTCTCAATGACGAACGAATCTCCTGTTGTCGTATCCCAAAAATCATTCGAGCCAACGATCTCTCGCGAACGAATCCGGTGAAAGTCGCTACTGCAGTCTTCGTTAGAAATCTTCTGCCGAAAGCAACTGTCTCGCTATATAGAGACGACGCTGCAGCCGCGATACTCTTGCGAAATCCCTTGATGGGGACACCGCGATGAGTCGTCGATACAATCGTCCACGACGAACAGACGATGACCAACGATTGAACCTTCAAGGTTGTTCACTTGGCTTTTGCAATTCTCTCACATTACCCCCCCCCCCCCCATTAATCTCTCTCTCTCTCTCTCTCTCTCTCTCTCTTATTACGTTCCTGCGCCTCGGTCTAACGCCTATGAACACGCGCGTCTTTTTTAGCCTACTTCGTTCCTTGCCCGCAGTAGGCAAAAAAATGCACGCTTCGCTTCGACGTGTCGCAATATACTCGACTGTTTCAAAGCTAGAATCGGCCCTCGATATCATACGGTCATTCGATCTAACGGATAGCAAAGAGGACTAATGCGGGTGATAACGGCGAGAATCGCGAGATGTTGGTCCCATTTGAAAGAGCCAGTTTGAAATGGATAACGAAAGACCGCAGAACGTTGACCTTGGTTGACGAACGTCGCGTTTGCCGTCGCTAATAAACGCTGTCTCGCTTCTTTTCGATTAGATTTGTTGGCGCGTAAACAAAGTCTACGCGCGCTACACTTGTTTATATGCGAGCTATATATAGCGTGCGAGAGTGCAAGTCAAGCACTGACTGACAACGAGAGGGAAAAGACACTTTCTCTCGCGCGTGGCGCGGCGGCGGCGGTGGCGGCGGTAGCAGCGGCGACGACGACAACGAACAAGGCAGGACGCGACCTAGATTTCGGTACCACCGGAGCAGCACGGATGCTGAAGAGATCCTCTCTTTTCTCTCGGACGAGACTCGCTCGAATCAAGGTCGCTCTCACACGCCGCCGCCGTTAACAAAAGTGTACCGCGCCCGCGGCTCACCTCGTAACTCTCGACACGCGCGCAGCCCAATACCACACCGCGTACCGCACAGCTTTCTTTTAGCCGCAGCTCTCTGCGCTCGGCCTGCATTCCGAACGATGCACCTGTACCACTCTCGCGCCCGTTACTCTGCTGTCTTTTTCCAGTTTTTTTTTCAAATCGATTCGTTTATTCGTTTGCTTTCGACCGTTGTCGCCGTTGCTGCTGCTTCCTCGAGACACGCGGAAGACGCCTTCCATAGGGGAAACCTTAATCTCGAATGTAAATGTCTCCTCGTCGCCGATGCTGATTCTTTTATTTCTGTCACGTACGACACCGCAATTTTACCTTGAATTTTTACACGCGACAAATTTTCTCCAACTTGCCAATTGTTGTGCGCGTTTGCATTCGCATAGATAATGTCGGCAAGGCCAACGAAAAAGACAAATACATACGATATACATATATGTATATTCTCGTGGTTTTTTTCGTTCCTTTTCTTTTCTCGCGTTACCAAGACTAATTGTCGGTAGTTAAGTAAGTCGGTGTAACGTATCGATGTATGCGTAAGCTTGCGACAGTCGATCGCTCGATGAAGGTGCGGTGTCGCACATCTTCCAACGCGTGAGCGTGTTTTGACTCTCCCGACCGTTACAATCGTCGTTATACCTGTCGGAATGCATTCAAAAGTGCGCTAGACAATTATCCGTCGTGATTTATCGGGGGGCTTACGTAAAGACGACGTTGATAAGAATTTTGACAAAAATGCCGATAAATTTGCCGACATTTCACAATAATGAGGCGAAAACTCGTTAGCAATTTAATCTGGCATTGGGACTGAGCACGTGTGGTTAAAATTGAATAACAAGCGAGGTTGCTCACTGTCCATCTTTATCGCGCGAGTCGTCATCGTCACCACCATTATCGCGACGTGCGGAACGAAAATACAAATCTCTATCGACTATGCGCTACCGAGTTGTACATGGGATAATCGTGCAGATCGAGCCAAAGATCCAGCTCGGGCACTCGTCCGCCTCTCCTTCCTCGGTTGTACTCGGAGAATGCCACTTCCAATCGAACTTTTCTCTCTCTCTCACTTTCTCCTCTTACGCACATTTGCTCGGCCAATTCAACATTAACCACTCTCTACTTCGTGCTACCGTTTAAGCTTCCGATTGTCATTCAAGCGCGTCCTTTCTCATTTATTCCGAGAATGCCCCGTGGAGAATAAGCTCGGTCGAACGACCGATAATTTACTACGTTTGTTTGTTTGTTTGTTTGTTTGTTTGTTTGTTTGTTTGTTTGTTTGTTTTTTGTAAATAATCAACGAAACGCCTGCTCTACCTCGGCTTGAGCGGGCAGCGGTGAAATCAAAGTAGCCCTCTTATACAATATTTATTACAGCACAAGCTCATTGACTTTTACGTATTACATAAACGGAATAACATTCTAGAAAAGAGTGGAAAAACGAAGGCGGCCTCGCTGGACTGATTTTGTGTTAATTCAGTTGTGTTTCGCGTGCTTTTTATTCGTTATTTTTGTTTTGGTCAATCGCAGAACAAAGCCTGAAGACGTTCAAGTACGAATGCAATTGCGATAATTAGCGCGATCAATACGATAGAGACCGTAATTAGTGTGGACGTACGGCGGCGTATAACGAGGACTCTGGGAAAATCGGATCGAGGTGAGAAGCGCGGAGCGAGTACCGGTCACGCAAGGCTTGAGCAGCTGATCGTTTGCAGCTGCAGAATGTCGGCGGCACTCGTCCGCCGAAGGTTAACTCGTAGCTTATGGCTAGATAGATACGAGAGGACAAACGGCTAAGGGGTATACAGCGCTAGAAGATCGGTTGCGAGATCGTCGGCGTTGCCGCCTGCGAGCGCTTGCGAAAGCCGCCGCGTGCACTTGTTTGGACTTGCGACTTGGATTGCTGCGACTACTGCTACGTCCTCTTAGATTCCCCGATCTAAATAACTCAAGGGCGACCGCTCGTTTGCCGTCTACCTCCTCGTCATTTCTCTGCCACTGGCGTCTCTCTTCTAGACTGTTTTCAAAGCCACGCGCCTCTAAATATCGCAGCCTCGGTCTGTCCGATCCACGAACCAAAACACGCAGCATCGCTTACGCGTGCGCCCCGTTTCCAGTCGTCCGTCGTAAAAGTGCGCGCACAGAGTGCCACGCTCGGGCGACGCACTCGAATTTCGACGTCAGTGGCGCGGACGCCGCCGAACAGACTGACGAAATGCCGGACGAAGCCTCGGGCTAGACCACTTTCACATTCTTCCTCGACATCTTCTCTTTTCTCCTGCCCAATTTCTACTCGCGCACTTGGCCGATTTTCTCGACTCCGCCGCTTCTTTGTTTTGCTTGTTTGTATTGGTTGTTTTGGGCTATCGTTGCTCGCGCATACTTGCGTCGATGATTCGATAGCGCTCATCCTCGACTACGCACGGACCGCGATCTTTGTTTTGGTTCTCAGCGACCTGGCCACGCGCGCTTCCGCTTCCGATCGGTGAAAGTTGCCCAAAATCACACGGCATCCGCTCTCTTCTCCATCCTACGTACTTGCCCGGATACCTCGAAGAACGCGAAGATTGACATTTTTTTGGAAATTTACGGAAATTTACGCGCGCGTTGAGTAACGCTACCCAGTTGTTTATTCATTTGTTTCTTTCGCAAGAATTTCACAAGCGACAATTACGCAATTGTTGAGAGGCTTGTAAAAATGGCGAAAAAAGAAGAAGTAGGCGTGAAATCGGCAAAGTGCGCGGAATTTGGCCGTTTGAAGGAAGCCTCCTTGGAATGCTAATAAATATTCTCTAGTAGCGCTCGTGATACGTGTATCTATAGCGCACAAGGTGCTCTCGTGGAATGTTATTGCGAAACGGCGAGGCAACCTTGAAAGGTCTCACCGGTTCAATGGACAAATGTGTCCGATCGATTATAGCAACGACGATCGCGCGCGGCTCCCCGACGTTTCGTTTGCATTGAACGTATTCGAAAGAAAGTCCAGCTGCAAGCCTCGTAGCTCACTCGCGTGATACGCATGGCCATTCAAGCCAGATCCTCCATTGCGCTAGAAAAATAGAGAGTGTTCGTTCGACGTGCGGTGTCTCTCGAAGTTTGAGATCGCGACCACGCCTCGTGACACCTTTAGTGCTGTGTCACTCCGGAGAAGATGCCTCGTGTGTATACTAATCCGAGAGCAAAGCTGTAAACACCTTTCAACGACACCGTCGTTTGCGCATCCAGCTCGCTCTCTCTCTCTCTCTCTCTCTCTCTCTCTCTCGACAACGTTGATCGCCAAAAGCCCACTAATCAAACAACATCTATAACCCCCAAGCGCGTTACGGCGATTCTCGTCGATAGCGAATTCTCCTCGTTAAAACTCGAATACATTAGAGACGCAACACGTGGTAACCTAGAAACGGTACGCTAGAACAGCGTAACAAAATGTGAAAAAACGATCGAGAACGAGAGCAAGGAGGCGTGATTATAGATAAAGTACAAAAATGCCAGGCGAATAAGCAACGAGAGAGTGCTCTAGTCTTTGCACTCTGCCGATCGAGAGATTACAAATTTGCTTTTACTCGCGTCCCAGCGCGTGAATCATCGTTAACGAGCGTTCTTTGTCTCTTTCCCCGGCGCTTGTTGTTATTAATTGAATTTGCCGAGAATTCCAATGGCTCAAGTTAACGAGCCTCTATACGCGTGATTTCGTCATTATCGATGAGCCAAGCCGATAAACTATAATCACCTTAGCGTAAACCCCGAGCGATTGCACCGCTGTCGCGCTCGTTTCTTCGATTTCCATTCATACTTGACTCGCAGCTCCGAGGTGAAAACCATCCGAGATCCATTGACACCGTGCTTATGCAAACGTGCCTCCTTTCTCGACTCGTCCGCGTCGCTTCCACGCCGAGGATCGAGTAATTTCCGCGAAAATACAATCGTTGTACTTTTCGTTGTACATGATCCGTGCGTATCGATTTCGTTAGTCGGCGAAAAAGCTGCTCGCGTGCCATCCGCGCGAGCAGCTCCGCGTCGAGCGGAGCCGTGCAACGCCTCGCGCGCGCTAAAAGGGTTGACACAAGCGCGACACTGCACTTGTCGTTGCCAAAGAAACTCCATAAACTTTGAACGATCGCTCCGCGTAATGGCGAGCCGTCTAATTGAAAGTCAAATAACTCGCGGCAACTTGCGCCACGAGAAAACGCCTCCTCCGACGATTTTGCATCCAACCGATCATTTTGTTTTCTTTTCTACTCAACGCAGTTGCTTGATCACAATCGCGAGATACATGCCAAGGATGCGAGGTTTTACCGTTGGCGAATGCACCACTGTCCAAGTCCGTCACGACAAACCGAGTTACGCGTTAAATTCTCGTCGGAGACGTATAATTTATTCCACGGTGAAAACCAATGAGGTGACTGTACTCGCTTAAAGTGCAAGCTGCGCAGCGAGCACGCTCGCGCCGAGTTTCTTTCGCGCGGTCAAAGCGCTGTAAGTATGTGCACGCCAGCGGCTTTTCTTTGGCTGCGCGCTTGCCTATCTGCTTGCGAATACGCGCGGAAGAAAAGCGACGGTAAGAATTTTACGATACCATACGACACTCATCGCGCTTGCCTAGCGTTCAAACTTTGTTGTCTGTCGACATTTTTCCACGTCCACTCTCGTCCCTGTCTCTCCTCGATAGAGATTTGCTCGTTTGTCTTGGAATCTAGATTGCCGCGAGAAACGGCTCTTCGGGCCCATTTTATTTCGCCTATCCTGTTGTTTTTTTCGTCGTCGTTGGGCGGTATCGATTGAAATATCGATTGAAATCGCGCGAGTGCCTTGTCATTTTCGCGTTTTCACTCGCATTTCTTTGAATTTTCATTTCTATGCCAAGTTTCTATAAAGTAGGCTCGCGGTAATTATCAAAATCAGATTCGCTAGAGACTTTCGAAAGATGCTTTATGACAAATTTCTTTGTAAAAAAAGAAAGCCATTTTCTAACCAACTATTTATGGAAACAGTCATAGACACGTGTTTATGCCGACTATTGAGTTCAGTCAGTGGCTGATCGGTTTCTTTTAGAAAAAAACCCGTTGTGGTCGTCGCACCGTCGTCATAACATCGGGACTTTCGGAATAATTTCTGCTCCATTGAATAAATTACATCGCGATTTCGTAATTCAAACACCTGAATCTTCCGTTTCGAAACGTAGACCGTCATTCACTAACATCATCTATCCAAATATCGCGATAAAACGCGTGATTATGACGATTCTTTGCAAGAATTTACGGCATTCCAAACTATCTTTACTAATTGTGATAAAAAAGCTTTTTATACTGAATCGCTAAAATGAATTGGCGAAACTGAGGTAAACCGCTTTTTTACTAGCAAAAAAAAACGGTAAAACCTCACACGCGCAACGGGCGGAAATGACACGTGTAAAAATACTCTATAAATCTCTGATAAAGTCCGCTTATAAACAGTTGGCAGCACAAAGATTTAGCAAAAATGTTGGAAAATTTATATGAGTCACAGGCGATTGTCATGGCAACGTATTTATAAATATTCCGTTATGTACATTAACGTCCTCTTATATTTCAACAAATTCACACTCAACTTCTTCCGCTAGCTTAGTCCACGCAAACCTGGATAGCGTCGAGCGTTCACGAGTTTGCCTAGCAGGGGAATACGCTCGACGGTACGCGCGGGGGTAAAATACATCTCGATGAACGGTATCGATCAATTTACCATTGGACACCGTTCGACTAATCGATCAGCTCGTCTCGATCCACACGCCGATACTGCGTTTTAGAATCGTTATTTTTCCACCAAAGGGGAATCCTACTCTCGACGGTCTTACCGTCCAAGTACGATATTCACTTTCACGCTGCCCGCGTTCAAATTGAGCGAGCTGTTCGCTCAATGAATAATGGATCGATACCGTTCGTCAAAATTTATTCTACCGACACGCTTACCGTCGAACGTATTACGAGTAAACTCATGCGCGTTCGACTTTATTCAGGTTTACCCGCAAAAATCTACCAAAAAACATCATGTGAGCTCTTTGCATATTCGTCACATTTACAAAATACAAGAGGAAATTACTTTGAATAACGGAATACGCGAATATCTGTAAAAACATTGGCATGCAAATTACGTATGACTCATGTGCATTTTATATACGTTTTGCAGAATTATTTATTTACGTCTGTTTATAAACAGAGCGTATCGTAGCTTATCCATTTTTTTTCGCGTGCATCACTCCTGTTCGTTGCGCGGATACGTTTACCGTATTTTTTAAGAAAAAAATCGGGCTATCCTTGTTTTGTCAATTTCATCGAGCGTTTGGACAAAAGCTTTTTTGCGCCACAGCCACTGAAATAATTGCAAATCGTAATGGCGAAGCGTAGTAAAAGGCAATGTGAAACGATCGCAACGAGAACGCACGGAACAAGCAAATGAAAAAAAACTTGGCAGCGTGAATGAAACGTGCCAAGTTGAACTGGAAATGTTTAAGCGCGATGGAATTCGGTACTTTTTTGTATGCATTACGTATGAAAAACGAGCGAGCTTTCGTTTCGCACGCCTGTATTCTCAGTGGTTGCGCGTTCGTTTCCCCCTAGTAATCAGACGTTTGCCAAACTTGTGAATTATCATCGTGTGTTACAGAGCACCGGAAACGAACACAGTAGTCTTGCTCGAGCGATGAGTTCGATGCAGACGCAGCAGCCGGGCTCGTTGCCGGATTACCGAGTGGATCCCTACCACTTGCTCGAGGATGATCTCAAGGACGTCTACGAAGACATTAGACAGGTAATCGAACGAGCAGACACGAGCAGCGAACACACGAGGCCCACGCGACGAATCGCCGTGGCGTTGCCGCAGCGTAGCTGCAACAGGGTTCTCCGAACGAAAAGCCGAATGAAAAAGCTTTGCATTTTCAGGAGCTGGTCGGCAGTACGACGAACGACGAGTTGAGGACGATAGCCACCTACTACTTTAGCGGCCAGGGCAAGGCGCTCAGACCCATGGTCGCGATACTTATGGCAAGGGCCATCAACTACCATAAAGAGAGCAAGTCAGTCTCCACTACACGCACTTTACATAAACGTGAACTTTCCCTTTTCTCTCTTTCTTTCCCTCGCACTCGCTCTTTAGGTCGAGTCGCATTTTCTGGAATCGCGAGTGCGCGTTACGCAAAGAGCTTTTTAATCGACCAGAGCCAATAGTAAAGGCCAACTCAATCGGTTGTTTTCTTCCGCAGCAATCTCTTGGCGTCGCAGCGACAGGTGGCGATGATTGCCGAGATGATACACAGCGCCTCCCTCATCCACGACGACGTGATCGACCAATCGGACTTTCGCCGAGGGAAGCCCTCCATTAACGCGCTCTGGAGCCAAAAAAAGGTCAATGATAACCCATTGTCTCTCCTCTATACGTATGCTTTGCGAGCAACTTGCCTTCCTCTCGCGCTATTTTACGAGCAAACGCTCGTCGACAAAGGAAGCGATCAACGAGGTTAACGTCATTCGTATTTTCGACAAGTCGCTTTCTTCCGGAACTCGGCGTGCGGCGACATTGTTCCTCCCGTAAACTCTACTGCGATTAATCTCTCTCTCTCTCTCTCTCCATCTCTCTTGTGCGCCAACCTAAATACAGGTTTGTATTTACAAAACCCACAAAAACGTCAACTTTGTCCAAGCTCACCCCCGCGATGTCGACTCGTTCTATTTCGTGTCGCGACGACTAGTTCAACTTGACGTACATGTCCGTGCTGGACCAATTTTGAAGCAATTCTCCGACAAAGGCTATTCCATCGCCACTCAATTTTCCATCCAACACGTGCCGCTGGGTTTCGACCAAACGCCAAACGCACGGGACGAGCGACCGAACCGAAGAATATAACACGAAGAAAGAGCAACTCGCTAATGAATTGCGCAATTCCACAGGCTGCAACGTAATTAGCACTTACTTTACGATTGAGAGCAGATACTCCATAGACAGCTTGCAGCCTAAAGTCTATTGGTTTTCGCTGATTTTTTTTCTTTCGAACGCAAACATCTCTTCCCGGTAACTTATTCCCGCTGACGCATTAAACTCGACAACTTTACGTTTATTCACTGATAAATATAGCCACGCCACTTGGATGCTCGGCTGCTTTTTTCCTTTTTCTTTCGCCTTACGTTAGATTAAATAACAAAGAAAATCGTTATGTCAATGCCTTCGTTAAGCCGAGCTGAACTGCGTAAGAATTGGAAATTTGAATTGCAGACTGTAACACCCAATTACGTCATGTATTACCAAAGTTGTGTAACGTAATCGTCGATAAGCTCATCGTACATTGGCGTGTAACTTGATTTAGATAGGGCTCGCTAATTTATCAAGGACTCTGATGGAAATCACGCGTCGTATCGACGCCGCCCGTCTTCCTTGGCAAAACTCGTTGATCTTTGAAAGATTTGAAAGCGTTGCGCGAAACAACCAACGTACGAAAATACGTCAAATATAATTGAACAAACAAAAAAGTCGTTAGAAACATAACTGCTTTGATTTTGGAGACTTTGCGTTTGGAAAGAAGCGGCTATTATTAACACAGAATGCACTTTCTTGGATAGGACTTTAAGTAAGTCTTGAAGCCATTGCAGTTTTACAACTTTATAATTACGACAAACAATTATTCGTCAACTTTTACTTTCAACGCTCGTAGCGAAAGAAAAACGCAACGCTCAAGTGCACCATAAATAAGCGCTACGTGCTCTCGCATCACTTGAATTTCTGTAACGGCACAATCGTTAACGTTGTCGCGAATCACACTCGACTGCACTGTTACCGTGCGTTTACAGTGGCTTTTAACGTTGAAAACGCTGTCGTTTTGTAACGACTTATTTCTATGTTATTAGCTGCGCATTGACGTTTACGACGCTTGCCCCCAGCCATCCTCTAACGTACGTCTTTTCGTCTTTGTTGTCGTTTCGTTGCTCCGATGCACTTGACTTAGTCCTCGAGCAGCGACAAATATCGTTGTGCATGCGCTTCGTGCGTTCGCGAAAGGACATGACTGTCAACGATATTTCACGCAAAACTCGTTGTTTTGCTCAGACGTCGACTAGCCGGTAAAGTACAAACGCAATTGTCGACTGTAAAGCCTCTTATTTTTGTATAAATCTACAATTTAAACGTCGGCAATCCAACGGACAACGCAGCTACGACTTGTTATCGAGAGATAAAATACTAAATAGTTACTTCGATGCTTCGTGAATCTGGAAATGTGAAAATGTGGGTTAAGACGGCGATAAAACGACGAGCTTAACTCTGCTTAACCAAGTTTTTCTTTTCAGGTGACGATGGCTGGTGACTTTATTCTCGCTGTTGCCTCAATGATGATCGCTCGTCTACGAAACGACGATGTGACTTTAACTCTCAGCCAGGTAATTTTACTCGAACTCGATTGCTGCAAATATCGCTGCTCACGCGTGTCCTGTCTCTACGTTGGTTTGGAAACGAACACCGTTAAAACGACGTCAAAGTTTCGTTGTAAACAACTCGGAGCAAATTGTTCGACGCTCCGTTCCAATGCTTTTCTTACCGTCCGAATCGTAAAAGCGAGTTAAAAACTACGTTAGTCTGCAGATGGCGTTGGCCGGCAATGCACTCGCGGAAAGTTTCAAATTATACGCGCACAAAGGTGAAATCGAGTACTGCAAAGCTGGCGAGCAGATGGACTCTTGTTTCGCGGATCGCAATCGTGTATTCTCGAGATTCGAGTAAACGGCATCGCGTACGCCGACGAACACGCACGCGTCGCTCGCGCTAGTTCGAACGATCTCGTCCGCGACACGAGCAAAGCGTGGGAAAAAAAGCGTCCTCAGCACGAGTGCGGGCTTTGGAATCGGGCAGAACGATTGTCAAACGAGAAAAGTTCGAGGCAGCTGACCAGTTTTATACGTACTTCCAATTAGCATAGCTTTCACCTTTTAGGAATGCAGCCAAATATCCTTTTACTTTCTATGAGCGAGCATCGCTGGATCCGCCTTAAGAAATGCCGCTCCGCGTTGATTTTTCCCGTTGGTCGGCGCAAGTCTAACGAGCTGTTCGCCGAGTAGCATGCGTTATTAAGGTTCTGCGCGAGGTAGCGCGAAATGAAATCCGAGATAGCGAAAAACTAAGAAGAAAAAGAAGCCAAGTGAGCGCCGAGTGCTCTCTCGAGTCGAGAGCTGTGATTAAAGCCGAATAAATGGGATCGGCGCGATCGCGATGAGATACGAGCGAAAGCTAGGAGCAAGGCGCGCGTGCTAAGCGAACAAGACCAACGATTCACTGAATTCATTTTTCGCTCCTTTCCACGCAGGTCGTCACGGACTTGGTTCAGGGCGAGTTCATGCAGCTTGGCTCCAAGGAGACGGAAAACGAGCGGTTCGCTCATTATCTCACGAAAACCTACAGAAAAACCGCCAGTCTCATCGCCAATTCGGCGAAAGCGGTAAGTCGGCGTGGCAGTGCGCGCACAGCCAACTCGCGTGTACTCGCTGTTTTCGCGAACACGACCAAACGAACCCACGATCCTTCGCTTGTTCCAGGTTGCAATGCTTGCCGGCGCCGACGAACGTCTGGCAGAAGTAGCTTTCCAGTACGGACGGAACATTGGATTGGCCTTCCAACTTGTCGATGATTTGCTGGACTTCATATGCTCGTCCGAGGCACTGGGAAAACCTACGGCGGCCGACTTGAAGCTGGGTCTTGCTACTGCGCCGGTACTGTTCGCCTGCGAACGAGTAAGTGACCCATTGATCGTCTCTCGCTGTAGCGAATGCCATCTGACCGTTGATCGTTCTTGCTTACAGTATCCCGAGTTGAACCCAATGATAATGCGCCGTTTCCAAGAGCCAGGTGACGTTGAAAAGGCCTTCGAGCTCGTTCACAAGTCTCAAGGGCTGGAGCAAACGAGATTCTTGGCGAAAAAGCACTGCGCGGAAGCGATCAGGCTTGCTCAAAGCTTGGCCGAGAGCCCTTATTCCAAAGGTTTGGTCGTGGTCAGCGATTTGGTCATAAATCGCACCAAGTAATCGGCGTGCTCCCCCTAACAAACAAACCCAACAACAGCATCGATCGTACAACGCGAGAGTGAAATGGCCAATCAACGGTTTTGTTAAGACGAGAGAACGACCAAACGAAACGGAGCGCGTTCAAACGCGTTTAAGAGGGAGCACTTGAACAAGAACGAGAGAACGTGCATGCGAAATACAATTGAAAACGTTTATTTCGATGAAAATTAACATAACATTAAAATCATCAACAACAGGCTTACAAAGAAAGAACAGCAGAGAAAAGCAAGAAGCGTTAAACCGAATACGTTGATCGATAAAGTATACCGTAATTCTGTGCAATTACGTACGACGATTATTACAACCAAGTATCAATGGATAAAGTGCCTAGGTTAAATGCACCACTGTAAATATGAAATAAGTTTAAACAATAGAGTACACGCTAATAATACACATGTTAATAAACGAGCACACCTTTCACTTCTCAATCAAATTGTCACGGGAGCTCTCTATAATTGAATTCGCTCAATCGCCTTATTTCATACGAGAACATCGACGTGCATGTGAATTTGAGTGTTTCACCAACAACACTTGTCAAGAGGATCATATAGAAGACTTATTGAAACAAAATCACAAGTCCAGTACGTGGTTGACAGAGCGACCGTTCGGAATATTTACAATTGCATACACTAATTAAAATCTTGGGCATCTCTCAGAACGATCGCGAAGGACTTGGAAAAATACACAATGTTATTAGTTGTGCGCGTTGAAGCGAGTCAATGTTCTGTACCGTACACACGATTATTACGATTTTTTATTTATTCCAATTGTTCTGATTTTTTTTTTTTCCAAAAATGTGTTTGCTCAAGTTTCTCAAGGCTCGATATTTAATGCTCTGAGAGATGATCCTAAGGTCAACTTTAGGCATAGAAAATAATTGATTTTGTAATATAAAATAATGTCATAAAGTTATATATACGATGTTATTGCTTAATTATATTATTATAAATCAATCGTAAAATTAACGATCAACATGTTAGCGTTAAGAGATAACTTATATGTTTTCATATGGATTTAATGTATATACCTGAGTAAGAGCAATGTCTGTTGTTATATACTTATTTTTCAATAGAGTATAATTATGGTTTAAGTATGAAAATGCAGTGTAATCAACGACACAATTCTAGCTGAACAATACAAGCACATAGATGGCAAAGGTACTACAATTTTACGAGATCAAGTACCTGTTGGTTATTGTGCAGACGCGTGTTTTTCGTCAAAATTGATTTAGCTTCGAGCTTCGATGAGTGAAGTTACCAATTTGTACCAATTAGCTTTGACAACAATGCAGTAATGAAATATTTTTGGCGATTGTACAAGTGTGTAAATATTAGATAGATTATAAATATTTTACCAAGTACTGTTCAGCAGTCTCAAATTAATGGTGTGGGTGACCTGACTCAACGACTTTTATTAGTACGAAAGATTATTACTTTATAACAACAAATGATGGCGAAATTTTATTCGACAAGTCATTGTAATACATTGTATGTAAATTACTCTTTTTAATACAAAAACTATTAAAAGATAACGAGAGAGTACTCTGTTCATTTCATTTGCCCTACACCGTTATTCGTGTACGATGTTCCGCTGTAAGTTACACGCGTTGTTTTTGCGTTGTTCGCGTCAACGTGAACGGACGTTGAGAGAATAACGTTATCGATAATAAGGTTACGCGAACGAAAAAAACCATCGAGTAAACGAAGCAAGTGGAAAGCGAATGCTCGTACGTATACACACGTATGTATACGTGCCGAATCAAAGGCGCAAAAAATAGATGCAAAAATAACGTAGAATCTTGGAGAAAATAGAGGGGAGAGGTATGTTGATGGTACGAGTAGAGGGACATAGAGAGTGAGAACAGAGTTCTCTCGGTTTTGCTTTTAGTTTCAGTTAGTGCTTTGCTCCCGGGGCTTTGACGCCAAGGTAACGTTAACTTTTATCGACAAGTATTATTACTCGTCGTCTATGCTGTTTTGATAAATTTTTATCAACCGACATCCACGTTAGCGCTTACTCCGTTTGCCTTTATTCGTGCGTTGGCTATCGCGTAAGTGCTAGCGCCAACGTACCTTCATTCGTTGTTCGAACATTCCGGAAGAAACCTCGACTTTTTCGGCGTTCAATCATTGTCGCGTACGTTTCGCGATTATCCATCCAACAACCTCGTACGAATAAGCGTGTTAAATATTTTTAACGATTGAGGCGATTAAAAACAAATTAATGTATTTCGAACGGTTACACGAACTCGAAGAATCCGATTTCACGTAACGCGAGCCAACAGTGATGTCGTGAGATATATTTGGAGGAATTTCTGGTTAAAATAGAATTTCTCGCTGGATTGTTCCGCGCGGCTTTTCCAAAGGTTGTTCGATACTCGGGAAGAGAGAGAGAGAGAGAGAGAGAGAGAGAGAGAGACGAACAGACAGACGGACGTTTGAACGTCTGAAATACGTCCGTTCTTTTTACAATAATTTTTTTACGACATTAAGCCTGACGATTAAAACTAGTTCGTTCGTTTGTCGTGCTAAAGATTTGTGCTCGCAATGATATCGACGCCAAGGCTGGTCAATAACCAATTCAACTCTCCAATCAAATTGTATTCACCGGAATCTATTCAAGAAACACTCGAGCGTCAAACTCAAGTTTTGGCGAATGGCGCAGTTGGGTAAGATATATCAGCACAGTCGTACGTATGTATACATTTAAACGAGGAAACCCATTGAGAAAATACGTGACGTGTTGCACAAGTAGGTCCCTTCGGAATAGTCGCAAAAGTTCAACGACTGAGCATTAGCGAGTGTTCGGCGTGAAACGAACCGGCGTTTGCGAGCTTCGATTGTCGCATTTTCCCCACGTTACAAGCTGCCGCCTTTATTCTTCAAACCGAAGCTACGAACAGGCACGAATCGTCGAGCGTTCGAACAGGTGCCGTTGCGGAGAGCTCTGGAACGAACTCGAAAGCTCCTAGCGATGAACGTTGAGAAAAATCCTAGTTATTCGAGCGTATTTGTCGACAGACTACAAAAATGTTTTGATAACCCACTAAACGAAAGTGTTTGGAATAACGTACAGCAAGTATGTTTTACGAGATCGTTGTTAGCTGGCTAAAAATACGGAAGCTGCGACGTTTGTTCAAGTGGACGTAAGCGCTTTGATGCTCGCTATCGCAACGTTACGAAGAACGCGCATATCCGATATCGCGCGCATCGTGCTCGCGAAAAAGAACCTGGTGAAACGTCAAGTTTCAGACAAATAGATTGTCGAATTTGCGGTAACAGCTGGTTTCGCGCGCATAAATCCGCGAGATTTACAACGAAATTGCGATAAATCGAAGGGAACGAACGAGACGATAAATAACGGGCGCGCAGATACAACTATACGCCGCGAGGCCTCTGTCGTGAAACAGCGGGACGGTAGTTGGATGCGATTGCGAAGCCAGATAATCTCTAGTGTAGCGCACATTGGGCAGCTCGATTAATTGGCCGATAATTCACGGACGATCGAAGGCGCCGGGGAGCGCTCTCCGAGTCTCTGGTTTGCGTACTACTGGGTGGCCGCGTCTGTAGTAGGCGTCGTACGCGCGCGATACATACGCACGGTATTTTCAGAGGGCCGATTCATCGCGTCGCAACCAGAATAAACCTCGCGACATCGCGCACACCTCTATATTGTATACTCGGCAGCTGCCTGTTGCGCAAACCTCCTCGCGAGCTTCAACGCGCGCACGCGTACTCAATTTCACGACAGTTTGAGCTTCGCGCCCTCGCCGAAAGCTCCCTCGGCACTCGATCGCGCCTTTACTCCTTTCCTTTTCTCGATCGCGTTCCGACACCTCGAACACCGTCTCGCAGGATGACTCAGGATAAAAGGTATTCGATTTGGCTGCCGAGTGCACCCACGGAAATGCTCCCTCTCGATCGACGAGGGAACGTTCCTTTTACATTTGTCATTTCATTCATCAGCCATTCTTAATACGTACCAATGCATTGCAGAATCGATTTTAATAAATTATCCAAGCCCGCAAATCTACAAAACAGTGCTGTGTTAAGGATGTTGGAAGAGGAGGAGCAAAGGAAAAGATTAGGAAAACCTGGTAAATTTATGCACAAAGCCACGTCTTATTGCAGTAACAAATTCATTTATCTTTTATTGTACATCATCAGCTTTCTGTGACAATTAATCAAGCGCAGCTCTAATTTCCAATTGCTTCGACAGAGAGACGACGTAGACGGTACGCTGATCGAAAAAAGCACCCACGAACCAACGCGACGTATCCGTATACGACGAATTTTACTCGACTATCCATCGTTCAAGTGGCGCGTTGGCTGATTTGACGAGCGGCCGTTGTCGATGTTAACACGCGCAATACTCGTTCGTTTTCCCAAACTAAAATGCAAGTATGCGATTTGAGGTGACTTTAACGTGAAATCCGTGCAAAACGACGATCCGTGAGGGGTATCGTCGGGTAGGACTCGCGTTTATTTATAGACATTGTCCCTCGATAGGCCTGCAAAGGTCTAACGCGCGAGATTTAATAAAACCTCGAATCCGATTGGGAAATTCTTGGCTCCTCTTTGACTCGAACAAGGAAAGATCTCGTCAAAGGCTCTTTCGTCCGTCGACGGTTTACGGTCGTTATTCTGGATTATCGCTCTATTCGGTCGACCTGATCGACGCGTTTTGTCCAACGTCCAAGTAGACCTTAATATCGGTCCCGCGCGCAACGTTTACCTATGTACCGGATTCACTTCAAGCCTGCGCAGTTTGGAAGAGTGTCACGAATAGCCAAGAAGCCATCTCACTTGGCTCTACGAACGAAGAGATCCGACGAGAATGAAAAAACTCTATTTACAAGATACATATTTATAACGTTGAGAATTCTTTGTTGCCGTGTCCAGTTTTTGCCAACGGCCATTGACGATTTTATTGGCGTAAAGCCAGTAAAAATCGGGCGAATGTTTTCGTATTATTGCTTGTATTTATAACTTGCAAATGATTATCCAATGACTAATACGTTGCACAAATTTTCGGAAAATCTTGCCAACAGTGAAAACGAATGTAACCACCCTTGAAATATTGCGATAAATATACGTGCGTAATGTCAATTGTCAAGGTGTTTCCTGACGCACTCTCCAGTTTATTTTTATATAGCTACTTCGTCAACGCGAATCTTTCGCTAATTTTAACTCCCTTCGGAATAATCCAATCGAATGTTCGGTATGCAAAATTGTTCAATTGTCTCCGCTAGAATAAGGCGCGATCAAGTTCAAAGTGATCGGTATCTCGTTATAACGGCTTGATTCGCTGAGGCCCGTTCAAGCGGTCTGTTATCGTACGCAGTTTGTCCGTTCGCCGCCTATTTTTTAGCGAGTGTTTCCCTGACACTGACTTTGGGGAGCTAGTCGCGACTCCACCGTGATCCGGCTTTTTTCTTTCGCGTACGTACACTCGTCATTCGCTATCGCCTTTCAAGAATCTCGGCACTCGGCGCTCCGACGAGCAGGCACGAATCAAAGGCTGTCGGCTAATCGCGGTATTCGCGCGTGTGCTAACGCGTGCGATACATCGGTACGAGATTGGAGCGAAGGGCTCTTGAGAAAGCGCAGAGGTTCGCTCGCTTCCTTTGCGTTTCGTTAATTTAGCCGTACTAGATCCGCGAGCTTTCAATCGTATCCGTAGCTCGAGCACGCGCGGGTCGAATGAAAAAGTAAGCCGGTGAATCGACATAACGTTGCAATAACAACGAGCGCAATCAGCGTGTGCGCAAGGTTTGATGAAGCGAGTTAAATCGAAATCGAGGTCGCGGTCGTAATTAAAGCAAAACTGCGGCTCTTTGTGAAAACAGGTAGAACAAGCAAGGCGGGAAATGCGAGACATCAGCTGTAGAGCAAACGTTCTATTTTCAGCTCGAGAGATTGTCGTCGAGTGCCATGGGCAACGTTCGCACGAGCAATTAAATTCGTTTTTCCTCGTAAATATCGCGTATACGCGCTCGTTGGTGCTCGCGTTCTTCGGATCACAACCGATTTACTATACTCGCGTATTTCGCTTCCCACTTTTGGCGAATCGTCGCCCCACCTGTGACTATTTCACGTGCGAACCTTCGCGATCGCCGAAATGTCCAAAGCTCGAACATAGTGCCAGCCAGACAATCGCAGTTGCAATTTGTCTAGCGCCGCCAACAAGTTCGTCGTTATCGCATCTAGACTTGGTGAGCGAATCACCTCGCGATTACCGCGCGTTCGTCAGCGTTTCATTAGCGTTTATCCCATTTTGCATTTCTCGTTATTCTGTCGTCGCAGTAACAACAGTCATTGCAATTTGCAGCTAAATCAGCGTGGATTCTTGCAAGTGCTTATTGGTTAACAAAATCAAAATAAAACTACTAATTTCGAGGCGTCAACGATCCTCTTCCGTCAACGCGGCCATTGTTCTAATCGGTTTCTCTGCGACGTGACGCACGAACAATGGACGTTGAAACAACGACGATTGTTATTCAAAGACCGTGGTCGTTACGTGGAATTCAATCCGAATCAATTCGATTCAACATCACCGCTAATGGAAAACTATTCTTTTTACCGAGATCTTGGATTCTCTTGAGCGCGCGCGCAAACGTTTGTCAAAGGAGCTAAGGTCAAGAAACTCGCGAAAACGACGAGTTGCAAAAAACGTCGCTGAACGAACGTGCATCGACCTGTGTAGCACAGACGTCATATAAGAGATCGTCCGAAATATCGCTTACTTTCGTTAGTTCTTTGGAAAAGTAAAATCTTGTACGCGCGTTGACAAAGCGTCGCGCCGAAAGATCCCACGACTCGTACGTTTGAACGCGTTGAAAGCTACGTTTGTTCACGGTCGTTTCTTGCCCGCGGAAAATTATAACGTACATCGCCATTTACTCGAGAGCGCTTCCTTGTACATAGTGCCGCGCCGTATTTGTTTTGACAATTATCGTCGAACGGATAGACAGTCGTCGTGGTACGCACTGCACTAATCGTTCTCGTTTTTACGCAGGCTTGAGGCGAGTCGAGTGGCCACCCACGAAAGAAGGAAACCTAGATTGCGTGGATTTCGTTGAACAGAGCCCTGTTCAATCAAAGGTAACGAACGTCATTTCCAAGTTAACAATTTGATCCTAGAATCATAGCTCGATTTCACGTTTGGAGCCCTTCAAGTTCTCGCGTTTGTTCAATATTTGCACCACTATTGACTTGTTTGTTTCGTCTCGCATGACACATAGATCGCTAGCTTACTCCACGTAGTTATTAATCATGCGAGTGCTTAAGTAATTTGACGAGCAATTAACGTTAATACCACGTGAACGTTTGATGGACAGCCGTACGAAAATAAGTGTGCCAAAAGTGCCAAACCTCATTGACTGCTTAATTTGATGTGTTTCGAGTCATTATTTATGCCGTTCCAATTAGCCTGTCTCGTTGCCCTAACGTCGAACCAACTGGTTTCTCTCTGTCTCGTACTAATCAGTTCTCGAACTCGACGTTAATCAGTTTCGATGCAACGGTGTTCTCGCTATGCAGTCGTTCGAAACTCATCGATATTTTTCGACAGGTTTATCGATTATGTAGCTTTCGCACGATTATATAAGCGCTGGGATAATTCGTGCAAAGTCTCCAGCCTTTCAACAGTTTGGCCTTTTTTGCCGTCGTACGATTATTTTATCGATGTCCGAATTGTGCACGCATAAATCCCTTTCACTGATTCCGCGTTAAAATAACTTTGTATCTCACGGCTCGGCCTACTTCGGATTATTTTTAAATAACACAAACGCTTTTTCCCCTAAAGTTGATGCTTTTTTTATCTTCGCGAATAACTCACTCGATAAATTTAGCACAAGTTCTGCGTTAAATGAACGAGAAACAAAACATACGAGATATTTTGCTATTGAATTATCCATCGAAACGCGCGTCTACGTGCTTTGCGAGACTCGATGCGACAAATAGCGCTCTTGACGAGAGACGTCGTTGTAATATCGGTGTGTTAATCGGAGAATATACGAAAATAAATATTGTGTGGCTACCCATTGAAGACTCGCGGTTTGGCCGAGTACGCCTGTACGTACCAGAACAAGAGTCCAACGTTACGGGAAAGGGATGAGACCGCCACGCCCAAGGCGATCGACAAGCCAAACGATCAGGCAAGCGTAAGCGAGCCCTCGCAATCCCAAGAAGACGAGCGATCGACGACCAGATGCTGGACTCCGAGCACGGCGCCGTCGCCTCGACACGGAACGCACGAGCGCGTAATACCGGTGAGGACTAGTTGGAAGAGCGAGGAGGCTCAGACGAGTCCGATGCAAACGACAACGAACAAACCAAAAAGCTGGGCTCCGGTGTCGCCAACTGCGCTTTCCTCGCGATCGCCGTTGAACCCGCGACAACAAACGTATATCGTGCCGGTAAACTGCAGTTGGAAGAGCGGGGCATCGCAAAACGCTCAAGCCAACGCGCCATCAAGCTCGTTCGGTTCTCCCCAGCCAAAAGAGTACTTGATCCCGGTAAGCTGTCCCTGGAAGAACGAAACTCACGCGAGCCCGTCCAAATCGCTGTCGTTTGATCCGAGTCCGAGCGACTACGTTGAGCAGTCGGCTGATTTACCGACTCTCAACACCTGGCAGAGTCAGTCGCAAACCCAGCAGCAGCAGCAGCGGCAGCGCGAGTACGAGCACGTTGAACCGGATATTCAAATAAAACAGACGCCACCGACGCCCACCCTTGGCACTTGGAGCGACAAGCCTCGACAGTTTGGCATCGCTTGGAACGATTATCCTCGGCAGCATACCTTGACTGTCAACCAGGTGAGCAGTGCGATTCGAGGGGCTCCCACAGCTGCAAGCTCTTTCACGCTCGTTCATTGCTTTTGTTTCATGTGCCTTCTCCGCTAATTGTCCGCTATTTCTTTGCAGCTTTTACGAGGTCGTTACTTCTATTCCGGGCAACTCGATTCGACACCGTTCTCTCGATTGGATTTATTTTCGTCTCTTCTCCTCGCGTATTCCGGGCTTTTCTTATTTCCGACGACATCGTCGAAAGAGCAATTTTTCAAAATTGACCTTCGTCCGCAAGGATGTCGGGGAGGCCGTTTTAGCGAGACGACACAGGATTGCAGAGCAATCACAATACAAACCGGAAAAGAACGAAAAGATGCGTCGGCGTCGCGCGACGTTTCTTCGCTTTGAATCCACGCCAACAAACGACGTCGTCTTTCCTTCGGATCTTTTCATCGGGTCTTTCATCGGGCATGCATACCTACGCGTATAAAGCGTCGAGCGTCCGTCGTCCGTCGAGCGCACGCTCACTGGCAATAAATAACGGGCGATCAATTAACGAGAAACGGGAAAAACGTTCGAGTTGCACCGATAAATTGTAACCGCTAGGTGTTGAATTGTGTGCTTTCAGGAGATCGAAAGCCCGCAGCCGTATTGCAAGCCTCAAAGCACGGCTGCACACTTGGAGCCGCCGGCAACGCTGATAACGCTCAGAGCAGAGCCTCCGATTTCGCAGGTAGTGCAAAGTGGATGAAAGAGTTCGCGGAGAGCTGGATCGTACAAACGAAGCGTTGTAACGTTGCAGGAGCCGTGCCCGGTGTACCTGGCGCAACCAGCGGCTACGAACGCGGCCTACGACGGCATCAACATGCGCGGTGATCAAAAGTGGCCGCCAGCCTCGGTGAAGGAGCAGACGGAGGCGGAAAACCGAGCGCGCATCGAGCTCGCCAAGGGTCCTGTCTTCCGTCCACGCAAGGTCAACAAGGACTACAGCAACTTCTTCGCGCAGCACGCCGTTACAAACAACTACCCGGGCTATCGAGCACCGCCCGGCACCCAGTTCTTCACCCCGGCCTACCAGCACTGATACATATCCGCGCCAGCCTGCATCAGCCTAACGCCGCCCTCTTACCGACCCATCGACTCGCCTCGGAGGCTTATCAGCGCATTCAACCAATTCATTGCCTCGCACGAACTATACGATTTTTCTTACGACTAACGACTCGCCGCGACAGTCCGCGCGCGATTTACCCAACTTCATCGCTCACTCGCGCTTTCTTTTTCCATCTTCTAAGATCAGATGTACATTCTTGTCTATCGCTTACCAATAAAAATAGACACTCACGACCAAACGCCCCTACCTTTCTCCCCTTCCGCTTCCCCTTCTGCTTCCTTATCTTCTTCTGTTATTTTATATTAAAACAAAAAAAAAATTACTCGATTGCACAAGTTTTCTTTTCAAACAATATCATTTTATTTTTCCACGTCTTCAACTCCTTCAATCGCATCTTCTCCTGGTCATATTTATGTACAAAATGTATCACAAAACGCAACATCATACATAGAAATCTTTTCCATATTTTTCGATGATACGTACTATTAACATTTGATAGCCAGCAGTGCCCACGTAACAATTTGCTTAACAATTAGTAACGTTAGCGATCGTTTTTACAAAAAACTTGTATGAACATTTTCCTTTTTTTACAAATTATTTATTAAACCGTTTTCTCGTTATTCACTTTTCAATTTCGTATTTGATAAACAGCAAAAAAATTATCATTTGAAGCTTTTATACAAACCTATATTAATGGAGACTGTTAAATTCGTTAAAAAAAATAAAAAATAAAAAATGCCAATATATATTTTGCCAAAACTAAATTTCAAAAAATTTGAGCAAAGATTTCTGTTCTCGTGTTTGAACGTTTGAAGCTTAATGCTAAAGGATGTTTGCATTCAAATTATAGACCCATTTTCAAGTTCCCAGTGACTGCTAATTATGAACTATACCTTAACAATAGATTTTCTTTGTCATTATAACTTTTGCAATAAAATTCAAAATCTGATTCCCCTTCACGGAGAAATGTCGCAGATGAACACATAGTGTTTGACTTTTTACATGCACTATTCTATTTCCCAGGTTTGATCCACAAACCATTAAAAACTGATTTTTCAATAGTAAATAAAGTTTTTGGTTTGCCATTCTATTTGTTGTTCTCGTTTAATAAAAGTTCCATTTGTTATACGTAATAAAATATCGATATAAATTGTTTTATAGAAACGCGTCTGTTTTGAAATAAGTCTCGATTTTAAACTAACGAAAATCCCTGAGTTTGCTGGATCGCTTGTAAAAGTTTATATTGAAGTCTTTCTTTTGTTTGGTACCTTGGCAAGTCCAAAAGATTGAAGCACGTGTGTGCTACTGGCAAGAACCGTTCATCTGTCATTGGCTGTATGGTTATCTAAAGAAAACATCATCGAATAAAGAAGCCAAATTATTTAAGTGTTAGCGCAAATAAATCAATCGAGAACACATTTTGACGATATTACCTTGACCGCTTTCATGCCTTGTAGAGGGACTCTATCGCTACCAGTCAAAAATAATAGAAATTTCTTTTTTTGTTCAAGTGAAAGTTCATGAAAAACTTGCCAAAAAAGAACGATTGTAGGGTCATCCTTCGTGTAACCTTCTTTATAACATGCATTTTTTTCGAATTCTTGCCAATCGTACTCTTCATTACCAATCACAAGTGACATCAACTCGTCACTATGAAATAGTTCTAAAACTCCTCCACCACATACTCTATGAAATCCTTTATAAAAAGCCTTAAAATGTGAATCTACAGATTTATTCAAGACGTAATCAACGTATAAATCAACAAATTGATTTCTAAAAATAAAAGAAAATATTCACTTTCAATGATCAGTATTCAATCCTTGCTTTTGATAAAAGAGAACTAACTTGTTATCTATCGTCACCGGAGTTTTACTGCCATTTGGAATAAGTTCATAAACTTTTTTTTCACCAAAAACTTCTTTAGTAACTTCGAAATTCACGCAAAACACCGACTCTAAATCTGATTCTTCATAATCTAAAATGCTCTGCAAACTCCTGAAAATACGTTTACTATTGCTCAGATGTGTCACTAAAATTACTGGGTAACTTTACAATAAACATACTTAGCAAGAACTGGTGATAAGTCTTTGATATCCGCAAGATGGACGGGCTCTTTTAGCAATTTTTTATATAATGCCAAAGGAAACGGTAATTCGATAATAATAAAATTGTAAATGGCAAGTCCACATAATAAACCAATGAGAAAATACATAGCTTCATCTTCGAATGAGTCTTCGCTGAACCAAATGGCTTTGGTTTCTTCGTACTCTTTAAACATGCCATACTTTGGATCTAAAATTTCTTTCAACAAAAGCATAAAGAATTCCTTCTTAACCCCTCCGGCATCTTCTGCTTCCTCCCCATAGATCTTTACCTACATGTTTTTAATACAAAATTATTGAAGAATATCTCAAAAGCAAACAAATGTGACTAGTACAAAAAAACATACTCGCAAGGGTTTCTTAAGGTCATCGGATGAATATTCTGACAATTCTCTCAAGGTATCTTGAACTATGTTTTCTCTTGAAACATTGAGAGTTACAAACTGTGGATGCTCGGAAATAATTGGTCCAAATGCATTGAAAAACATATTGGATAAAGTCCTGCTAGCTGCTAAATTCATTGCTACTTGCATCTGAAAAGCACGATATTAGTTACGGAACATTTTAAACAACTATTTTACATTTTAATGTATACTTGTAACGCTTGACTTGTTTCCAAAAGAATTGTTTTGGCTTCAGCATCAAATAAAAATGGATAATTGCAAAAAAATATCTTGTGGCCCTGTAAAAAAAATATCAACTTTATAAAGAGATATAAAAATTTACAATATTTTATATCGAACATCCTATAAAGTAAACTTACTCCTTGTTTATGAGCATCTGAAAGCCAACGACAGTAGTCCCCTCGCACATCGGTCAACTCGCTTAATTCGTGAATATAAAATACATTATGAGGAACTTTTTTCCCATCTACGGAATTATTCAAGTCATTTAGAAACTTCAAAAAGTCTAATACAGATAACAGAGCCATATTCCACGAAACAACCTTAAAAAAACATTACTTTTTATTATAATTGAGTGGCTATTCTATAACTTGGCGTATCAAAATAACTATTTTATTACCTTTGTTTCTTTGACATTTGGTTGTTTGATGTAATCTATAATAACTGCCCGGAATATTCTTACGAGTCTTTCAAAATAATGCGTTGGCGAATTGGTCCACCAAATTTCAAGAATTTTTTTAGCTTCTTGCTTTAAGTTTAGTACAGCCAAAGAAAATGGTTTATGTAATGTATTCGAATTATCGGGATTAGCGAACTCATGGTACAAAGGCAGTATCAAATAAATCCTAAGACACTCTATGTCTGGTGGAGAATTTGTCAAAGAAGAGAGTAGGGATTCGGTAATACAAGTCAGTATCTGAAAAAGCATTATCACTTCAATAACGTAATTCTTATGATGATGGAATGACTGAATAAACATTAATCAATTTACCAGTTCGCTTATGGTTACATTTATAATTTCAGATATCTTTCCAAAGCAACGCGCAGCTAATTCAAAATCGATACCATGTTGTCGAGATGAACAATTATAATGACTTTCATTAGCCAACAAGAATGAAGCATTTACACAAGCTTGACTCCTAAACACGATCTCTATGTACCTGTAATGCATGTATTAATTTAATGCGATGTATATATATATTTGTATTTTTGCTTGAAAAATGTATTCACATCATTAGATCATGGTCAACAGAGGCACTCTGTGGAAGTCTTTGACAAATAACAAGTTGATCCTCATTTATAGTTAAAATTTGTGTTGTAGGTAAATAAACGCGACAGTCGTCCGGTTCAATATTGTCCTAGAAATGGCATTTTATCGATAATAAATTATTAATATAACATCCATGACATCCGACGGTAATAGCAATTATACCTCTTTTTGAGTCACAGTGGCAAAGCAATGATCTCCACCGCTAAAAATATGTTTAACTACACAGTCTTCGGAAACCGGACTCGTAGATACGATTTCCATGCTAGCAGAACCGTTTTTTAATGTCCACGGTCCAAGAACAACTTGGGGGGTAGAAACACTTTGAGCTGTCCGACTCCCAAGTTGTCCAGATCCACCTAAACCCCAAGCATAGACCTTTCCTCGAGATGGAACCAATGCAAGTGTATGTCTCTTTCCACAAGATATCTAAGCAAAATTTCAGTATCATTAGTCACAATTTGAAACTGCAGCTTATGATTTGCGAACGGCTATATTACTTGAGTAACTACACTGCCCATGAGTTCGATAATTTGTCTTGGTAAAATTTCATTACTTTTTACACCATGACCTAGTTGACCATACATTCCAGCACCACAGGTGAAAACTCCACCATCCTTTAAACAGAAAACAATATTTTGTTTCAGTTATCATAGAAACTTTTTAAAACTTCACAATAAAAATCGCGATATACCATAGTTAAAAAAACCGAAAATTCTTCTCCACATGACACATATTTTACTTTTGTACTTCTAAAAGTTTTTAAAAGACATGGAATGTATCTATCATTCACATCATTCATACCTAGTTGGCCAAAAGTATTTCTACCCCAACCATACACAGCCCCTGAAATGAAAATTTCGAAATTCTATGTCCTTCATCATTATCAAAACAACAATGCATGTCAAGCCACAACGCAAAAGAACAAGAATTAAGTAACTATTTCAACTAACCTGATTTTGTAACAACAATGCTATGATAGCCTCCACAAGCGATAAAAGCAATAGGTATTCCAGACAAGCTTGAAATAAGTCTAGGTCTTGTTTCCATTTTTACGTCTTGATGACCAAGTCCTAGTTGTCCATCGGTATTCGAGCCCCAAGTATAAAGTTCACCATTGTTTGTGAGAGCTAATGTGTGATTTTGACCACATGCAATTTGAACAATGACACTTGTACCTAGCGTTTTGACTAATGTTGGAATTTGTACAATTGTAAGTGGAGTTCCAAGTCCTAATTGACCATTGGCATTGTTACCCCAACAAAATAATTGTCCCCAATTATTCACTGCCACAGAATGGGAAGCACCACAAGCTACTTGTTTAAAAACAAATGCATCTAATCCCGGTATCATCTCTGAAAATAAATAATAAGATATAAAATAGCACACAAAGTAATATTTAAAAAATAAGAAAATATTTAACATTTTTTTTCTTACGCAATCTTTTAGTTGGTTTTTCATGACCCAATTGACCGCAATCATTGTTTCCGCATGAAAACACTTGTCCATCCTCGGTAATAAGAACTGTGTGATTAGCTCCACAAGCAACTAATATAAAAAAAAAAAACAAGTAAAATGATTAATTGAAAATACTTGACTCTTTTGCAAATTAGCTAGAAATCATGTTAACTTTGTTGAATTTCTGTTGCTTTTTGAAAATCGACTTCTCTAGGTATTAAAATATTTTCATCTTCGATCCCACCTAATCCCAACTCTCCATGCACTGTATTACCCCAACAATACATGATTCTATCATCAGGTGACAATTTAACTGAGAATTTTATAACGTCAATACCAAAGCAGTGCCTTTTGGATCTAGAAGCCTAAAAAGTAATAGATACAAAGATTGTAATTATTGTGTTTGAATACTTTTTCAAATAATTGAAAAAACATAAATAGTGCTTATTTCAAGACACCCATTTACATAATTCTAACCATTTCATTTCATTTTGTTCAGTGAAGGCAAAAGAAAAATTCACACGAATTGTGGAAGCTCTATTTTTGTACATAGCTAGTGGTGATTCATCCTATAAATAAGCAATTTCAAATCTGCACACAACTGCTATATAATAAATAAAAAACAGTATGCTTTTCTCTTCGTTTTAAAACTCTTCTTTGCTTTTGAACAAAATTTAATTAGTGAAGCTGAATAAAAATATACATGCTATCGAAAATTCTAAAATTTTGAAAAATTATTTTAGATTGAACTTAAATAATGTATGTAGAAGTTTGATTGCATCATCTACAAATATATTGATGAATATATTCATAGTATATTATGCATAATTGTAATAATTGGTAGATGCGAAAAATGTTTTAAATAGTTTGAAAAGATACATACCCAACGTTAATTTACGTAAATTTTTCATTGTGAAGAATAACAACGTTATATTATGTACAAACCATGTAAACCACAAAAACGGAAACCGAGGTTAGGATAGAATTTTTTTCTTGTGGGCTTTAATCTTATCGCATGTTACACGTTACACCTAAACCGTTCATTAAATTGTTATATCGTATGACATACGAGGCAAATTTTACAACACTAGGAACACATGGGTGTCATAAACACGTAAACAGACAGTTGTTTCAATTCGAAATGTAGATTATCGTTATTTCGAAGTTTTTAATTTCTATAAATTATACTTACATTATGATAGTTTAATATTCTTTACGAATATATTGTACACCCATAATTTTAAATTAAAACGTAAGGATTTACTATAATGAATGGAGTAATTGAAATAACAAAAACATCTAGCCAAACTAAAGATAACAAAGAATAAAAACAGAGATAATCTCGTGCAAGTCTGAAAGCAGACGATTGCTTGTCATTCTAGAAGTTTGTGTACCTAACCTAACATAATGCTATATATACAAATTCGACCTTGTCAAGGACAGGGACGTATCGATTTCAATATTGTCGTTTGGTACATGTATCATTTTTTTGTATTTTAGACAAATTTTAGACATTTTTAAAGCGTAATTAAACGCTACTCTCAGTTAACGACAACCACAAACTGATTTACACATAACATTGCACAAAATTGAATTAAAAGTTAAGCATTTCGTAGAAAATTACAATCTACATCAGGTAATTAATCGTCAACGCAGAAAAGCGTTCGTACGCGCTACGCGATGACAATAATATTGCGTAGTAAACGTAATAAGTGCAGGTATTTTTTTACTTTTGTTAGAAATAAAACTGTGTAAATATATGAATAAACTCTGATTAAGTTGTTCTTGTGTTTATTACGTTCACGCGTTTGATTAAAAAAAATAAATGTCACTGCAATTCTCAAACGTTCTAAAAAATTCATTCGTGATTTTTTACGACTGTATGATCTATTTGCTGTATCGATCAAAATTCACGTTCAAAACCCCCTTACGAAAGTCACATAACCAATCGTCAATTTGTCGTCCCCTTTAGTAGTGGCCGAAAACCAACACGTTTACAACGTAAACATTTACAAACTGAGTAGGATTCCCTGCAGCTGTCACGTGTATTTATACAATTGCGAGCAAAACAAACAAACACAGCAGATATGTAAACAAAAAACACAACTGCAAGAAATGATGCTTTTGCATTTGAAAACAAAAGTACGGGTCGGATATGCTTCCTATTTCACTACGACGTTTGTTGGTCACGATCGATCCACTTAGTTACAGTAATCATATTTTAACAATAATGATTCAAGGAGAAATAAGCCGTCTAATCTGACGCTTTTCAAATTTCGTAATACTAAATAACGAATGCCGCGCAACGTTTGTACAATCACGTTAACAGGTGTTGACCTTACCTGAAAAAACCAGATGCATTTTTTAAAGTGAGTATCCGCTCCAGAAGAAAGACCCGTATACAGCGAATTACTGGATAAACGTGTAATACAAGGTATTACGAAATATGAAATCGCTCGTATATAGTGTTACGTGTTTTTATCAACGCTTATTATTGTTTCTTTCGTTATTTTTTAACGACGTTCAATATACGCGAAACGACCAAACGATCGAACGTACAGCAGGTCGAAGCTTTAGAAAAGTTTCTCGCAAATTACAACGACGATAAATATTTGAAATTACAAAAATATGTATAATTTGCCATTATAGACGTATTCGACGTGGATTCCAATTATAAAAACACCAAAATTAAACGAATTACTAAACTAGCTCGCGGTGCAGCAAGGCTTAATTTACACGGTGTATCGGAAATTGCAGATCGATCCATAACTCGAATAATAAGACTCCATCGAGATTCGCGACGAACGCTCGTTACGACGTAGCTGCAGCCAGTACCTCCGGTTGGCTGCATTCAGCAATAGTGGACGAGAGTGAGGTAAGCCTGGTAGGCGGTGACTCCGTATCCAATGGAGTAAGCTACAACACGAGCAGGCTGCGCTATGGGTACGACCGCGTAGACGACGGTGTGAACTATACGGCTGATACCAAAGACACGGATGAGGTTGATGGCGAGCGGCGCAGGAGGCGAAGTCGTCAAGAACACGCTCGTACAAATGAACCACGGCAAAACGTTTTCCAGGTCGTTGAGAAACGCTCGGCGGGGCCGTTCCACGTCCGGGTCGTCGAATGCCACTTTGGCATTTTTCCCGATGAACGCGCAATCCTCGGGGCTCAGGAACACCTACGTACGTCTCGTCTCGTTGTACTTTCCGTCATTAATGACATATTTTGAAGAATTGCCTTAAATATTTCATCGTAGCTGTACGCCTGGCAAACAAACCTTCTTGCGATATCGTTGCCGCCCGATGAGCGGCATCATGCACATCATTTTGACCGACATTACAGCTGACCACCAAGCGAAGTGCCGGAAAACTTGGTTATTTTGTAAACTCGACAAGTTTGCCATCTCACGGGATATTTGGTCCATTTACAGAGCAATTCGTTTGATTGAGATTTCGAACAATCTGACGAGATAGCTTGGTCAAACTCGACTGATACCGATCAAATTCCAGACGGCAAATAACATCACGGAACAGTCACGCATCTTACGTAACGCGTGTTACTATTATTACCGTAGGTGCTTCTCGAAACGTCTTGCTGCACTTTTTCTTCGTCAATTCCTTGTTCACTTTGTCGTTCGCGTATCATCCAGCTTAGCATTGGTTTTTTTTTACTTCAAGATACATAGTCAAAGGATGCAAGTATGCAAGTGAGGAACGTTTATCGGCAAAAATGTTCTATACGATGACTGCATCGCATCAGTCTCGTTTCCTAGCAAATATTTATCGCCGAATTAAAGAGTAACTCCCCGATAAAACTTATTGCCAAAGTAACAAGTTGCGCGAATTCCCTGTAAATGGCTCTACTTCGATCTTCTAGCTATTTCGTCAAAACATTTTTTTATTCAATTTTGTGTTGTTATTTTCTCGTAACTGTTTAAATAGACATTTAAATCTCGGGTGTGCTTCGAATACGTTTATTACCTTTCAAGCTATTGTATATATACACGTATAACGTTACTTATTAGAAAAGCTAATAACGAAAAGTGAAGCCTCTATTGTTTGCGATTATAACATTTGAACAGAGGCTTTTCCAATAATATTACACCGTACCTTCGTTCTGTTGCAAGTGCACAATGCACGAAAGAAACGAAAGACGCCACAATGATCCGTCAATCTTATAAATAGTTTACTTAGTTTTGCAAGTAAAATATTTTTAAATAAAAAACGAAAGGTGATGTTCTGCACGATAGATGGTAGATAGACGACGGTGGCCCCTTTTATAAACTAATTGTAGATGAAATTTCGTCTACAGAATTGGCTTGATGGGTGTTATGTCGTCGTTCAAAATTACCAACTAAATAATCTTACAATTTTATATTAAATACACATCGGTTTCAATAGCAATCAGCAAATAACGTTGCATCTCTCGTAGAGTCACGAATAAATATTGGTTGTTGTACATTTGCCGGATACGCATAATCTATATTTTAAAATTAACATCGCATACATACAAAGAAAAGTGTATCATTTTCCACGGCACACGAGTGCCAGTGTCGTAGTTTATCCGTAAGAATCGGGGCGCCAGCCGTCAATTATTTTGTGTCTATCGTGTACTCTTACTAAGTGTTTAGTCTTATGAGCGCCTACAAGAATATTTACGAACGGGATAAATATAAGGCAGATGCAGGGAAACAACGACGAAACGACAAAAGCGTTTCTTCGTAGTTTAACGTTAAAACCCATAGGAAGCATTCTACGAAGAAATCGACGAGCCGTGAAAAGTAACCGCTTCGTGAAGCCTAATAAACCGTGGTCCAGCCCGGTCGTAACGCTCCGAAAATCCAAGCTGGTTCCTGGCATTTTGGGTAGATTTTCGCAAAGTAGACGTTGTTACAAAAAAAGATCGTTTAATAAGCCAGTTTCCCATGAACGCGCAAACAGACTCGTAAAAACAACGATAATTAACTACCTTTGTTACGAATAATAAACGGGACTGGGACAAATATTCGACTCAACAGCTCAAAAGAAAGGTGGCCCAGCATTTAAACCTCTCGTTGAAGAAGTTTCATCGTACTTTATTCAAGGACGAGGCATAGGATACCGTAGAAAATGCTGTGAGCCGAGTACCAAAGTCGTACCGTAAGATCAATGATTTATGAAAATTAGGGTCACGGTAAAAGAGTCACGTTCGATACAATGTTACTCGCGTCCTTTATACCCGGCCAATAAATCCAAGTCAGACAAACAAATACACGAATGAACAATGGTAAACAATATCGTGGAAAAGCAGCGTCACCCGCTACCGATCATTGGGGATGACGTGGATGCAGTCAACTCTTGATCTTGTCGACGGTTTTTTCGTGTAGAAATAACGGAAGAACCTCGTTAAATATCTTGCATTTGTGACACCAAGGAGACAGTACCAAGAAGGCCAAGAACAACACCGTTTGGTTTTTATAACTCGCCGGCGATCTTTTAAAAGTATATTGTCCCGATTTTTGACTTACTCGTTAGGCAAAAAGTATTCGTGCTGTACTTGGACGATATATTTGTAGTACGAGCATTGGCATAATTTAAGATATACCTTCGTTTTAAAATTGTTGCGGACTGTGCCGAGTAATTTTGAAATCGTTGATAGACACAAAATTGTACCGTACGGAATGCGTAATGACGTTATCAAGAACCATCATGGAGTAGGTCACGACAAAGAAAACTGGAGTTGTGTCAACGTCAAAACTAACAAAAGAACTTTAAATAACTCAAGCTTGGATAACGTGGCAAAAAAGAAGCGCCAATTTAACTCACTTGAAAACTGACTCAGCAGCCCATTAGAGACAATTATAAATCATATTATCGTGCAAAGCCCATTACAAAAAATACGAGCAGTGACAATTCGACACCTCCGTGCAATAACGTTGTAACTATGTATTGCTACGTAAAAAAATATGCAACCTCGTACGTAAAAATAGCGCATCTAAATAATATTAAATAGTGACAACTTCAAAAATTGTAGGGGTCGTGAATCGATGTTTGGAATGTGGTACGAGTAAGCATGATCGCGTCTAACGTGAAAAGCCAGGTCAATTGCGTACCGTCGTGCTAAAACTCCTGAAAAAAGTGGCATCAACTTGTAGAAAGGAAGGATAAACCGATAAAAAGCCGCTAATCCTATAGGCATTCAGTACTTCAATGTTACAATTCTCACGATACGACAAATTACAAACTTTTGCGCCTTTTCAGTTTTTCTTCGGTAGAAAACTGAAGATTGTAGAAGACGCAAAAAGGTATAAGATTGAAACTTTCAATTAAGTTTCTGCGTCCCCCTACAAGATCATTGAAGCACGACGGAATTCCACGTATAACGACAGCTGTTACCGTCAATTCATGACGATCTGACCACGGACTACCATACGACTAACGAAGACGAAGACACCTTTCAAGCAGAATCGCATTAGGTAGCAATTTTGTGCATTTCTCTCGGTGAATAGTTTTGACAAATATCAAGATGAATGACATTATGACAGCATTTTCATTATAATTTTTCAGGAAAAAAACTTGAAAAGGCTAAATCAATTTATGATTTTAAAAATACCTTTAATTTGGTAAACGATTTCGACAATTTAATTATGAAAAAGTGTAAAGAATCTGGACTCTTGAAATATTTCACAAATATTCGTATATTAAGCCGCTTCGGTTAAAATTGTCACTCACGGCACATCACTCTTTGAGGGCTTCGTTTTAGAATAGCTCGTTTGCTTGTGTTTCTGCTTATGGTTCCCCGAATAAACTATATTCAGGTCGGTCAGTCACTAAATAAGGTAGAAAGTCCAAGAGACTCAAAAGACATCAATTTCATACTCTATCAGAATCAGTTTGACCTGTCCACATAAAAGACTTATACAGCACAGCGGGGTTTATTAAAGATACAAATAATTAGTGTAGATTAATAATAGATATTGTCAATATGATAGCAAAATTTATTTTCTGTTAAAAAATGTTGTTGACATTTATTTAGCGGTTGGATTTGGCTACACGTTCGAGTTCATCCTTCTTCTTAATAGCGTACGAATTAGAAGATCCTTTAGCTGCGTTGATCAATTCATCAGCTAAGCATTCTGCTATAGTTTTGATATTTCTAAATGCTGCTTCTCTGGCGCCAGTACATAGCAACCAAATAGCTTGGTTAACACGACGCAGAGGAGAAACGTCAACTGCTTGACGTCTGACGGTACCAGCTCGTCCAATTCTAGTAGAATCTTCCCTAGGTCCTGCATTGATTGTAGCAGTAACTAGTACCTGTAATAATCCGTATTTATTAAAATTTTGAAATTAATCACAGCAGCAAAAATAGAATGAGTATGACAGATTGAAATCATTGTTTAAAGTACCGATTTAATTCGACCTCCCTCGCTCCGAAAATGGTATCAACAAAAGAAAATAAACCATAAAGAACGATCGAATTGACTTATTGTTTCTATGCTACTATCGCATAATAAACTTTATATTTACATTCGTTATAAAGTTTAATATTATAAACAAAAGAAACTCATTTTTCCAGACATGCCGTACGCTTTAGTCGAGGAAGTTGAATTTTCAACATTTATATTACAAGTAAGTCATAATCACTAACAATAATAATAATTTACATTTGAATTATTTTCCAATGTATTGCCTTATTAATCAAGAAACAAATATAGTTGCTGATATTTTGGAAACATTATGAAAAATAAAGAATTATTACGAATTAACGGTTGATGCTATTTTATCAACGTGAACTAAAAATAAACATAATAATAAAATTAACCATAACTGTCTATACGAATATTGATAGTACTGATAACTATGTTAATAATGGATTAGATCAAGTATTACTAGCAAAACAATAGAACACATAATGGCTGTAATTTTTGGTTCATAATTATTCAAACAGCCCATTGTTTACAACTGTCATTTACCAGTCACTGATGTAATTACATTAATTTTGGCAAGTCAAACATTAACTCAACTAAGAATATTAATTTTTTCTACCAAATAATTTATGCAAGCCTGAAATATAATATTTTCCCAATTAATTTGCATACCTGTAATGGATTTTCACCAGTAATTAGATGTATTAATTCTAAAGCGTGCTTCACTATCCTAACAGCCATGATCTTTTTGCCATTATTCCTTCCATGCATCATGAGAGAATTGGTCAGACGTTCTACTATAGGACACTGAGCTTTACGGAAACGTTTAGCTGCATAGCGTCCAGCAGAATGGGGAAGATACTTGGCATTTTTTTCCTTCACAGCAATATAATCTTGCAAAGACATATCATTGATATGAACATCTTCACAGTTCCATCGGCCAAAAAGTTTGATTTCTGGCAACTCTGTAGATAACCCCATTCCTAAGGTATCGCCAATTGGCTGCTCTTCATATTTTTCTACTTCAGCCATCTGTAAATTAAAATTATACAATATACAAAGTTTTTAAAACTATTCAATATTATTGATATAAATTAAACTATATTTCAAATACTTTATTTGTGATCAGTGCAAATATTATGACTAAATAAAATACTAAATTGAACAATTTTCTATGAATTTTTATTCCTATATTTTTTAGAAAAAGATTTTTCATAACCAATAATTACTATTTGTCTGCCATCAGGCATCACTATAAAAAAAGATACAGAGGACCAGAAAATTTTAAAGGAAGGGATATATGAAAATGGGTCAAGCATAATTGTGACAGACTCACTTATTATACTTTCAAATATAAACAACTACATCCTTACAGCTAATACAATCGATACATCATTTAAATAAAAAGCAAAGTCTATAGTCTCATGGATGATACCAACAGATGCAATCTGGAATTTATATGAATCTCTTGTTAAATAGGTATTTTAAACAATTAACAATTCAGCGTATAGCCAAAAGTCCTATCCATATCCCTCCTGACCATTAATTTCTTCTCTCGTTCCATTCACAGATTTGAAACAAATATTTCACAAAAATGTAATAAACAATACTCTAATAAATAAAAAAGTATTTTCAATTATTTTAAGAAATATTTAGAAAATGTAAAAATTACAAATTTAATATAATTTCTACTGAAATAAATTAAGTATGGCTATTATACAATGTACAGAAAATGTATGATTTTATAATAGAAGTATTAGATTATTAAATCTAATTGTAAATAATGTGTGTGTTGATACACAATACTGTAAATTTGTTCCTCTTGCAAATGTTATTGTTTTTGCTACATTATGTAATCAATAGTACAGTGTAAAGCAAGAATAAATAATAACTATTTATTATGATGAAATTTATAACAAATAAAAATCTGGGGTTATAATAATGGTTATTTGCAAAATTTGAGCAAATATCCGTGTATATACATACGTACGTTTATCAATATGTATCTATTCAAGTTTCTGTATAACGCAATATCCTACTTGTATAAATGGGAGTAAATGTTTTCTTAAAAGGTAAGTACATATTGTGCTGTAAAGCAAGTAAATTATATACATGAAGATGCCATGTCAATCGGTAGAGGTTAGGCTAAACATTAAAGGGTCGGAATCAGTATGTGTTACAATCACAGCAAAATTTATAAAAACAAATTAAAATTAATTATGTACAAGATATAATTAACATAAGAAAATATTATATTTTTAAAAATATAATGAAATTTTACCTCGATTTGTAAACCACGTGCTTTGAGGTACCTTGTACACGAAAAAAGAAAAATTCAGCGACGTTGGCAGTGATCGATGTTTTGAAGATCCTTATCCAGAAGCTCAGAAGCGCTGGCGCCTCTCGCGGAGGTTAATCGCAAACCTAAGTTGTAATTACATGTAACATAAATACGAAATGCACACGGTGCAGAAAAACGCAACAAGTTTGATAACAAAACTTATTGTATCAATCGATATAATCTAGCTCTCCGGTAATCAATGTTATTTAAAATAATAATTAAATTAAACATAAAATAAAATATATTAGAATCTCATAGTTATTTATTAAATAGAGTTGTTTTATTTTTTAAGTTATTATATTAAGGATGTTCGATGGTTTACATCTAATGGACAAACGAATAATTGATTAAATTCAATACTTTATTTTGTATAAAAAGGTAAGAAAAAAATGTTAATAATATAATAGTATATAATCTAAACAATAATTTTATACATCTTGTATGTATCATAACGAAAAATTTACAGAGAATCTAAAAGTTGAATTTGAAATAAATATATTTATTGAATCAGTATATAAGCACGAACCCAAGCTCTATCGCCAAGTATCTGAAGCAGCTGTTATATATATTTTAATTCCAGTAAGACTCGTGATCATGATGTATGTAAACCACAACAAACATCTTTGTATTTCTGTGTACATATAAAGTGGTTTTGAACACAATCGAAAACGTCATAAAATAAGGTTTTTACTACACTGTAGCCATAAAACTAAAATATACTATTAACCTAAAAGTAAAATATTAATAAATATACGTATTTATATAGTTACTAAATAATTTTAATTAATGTTATAAGCTGGTTCAAAAAGTTTTTTGTTCTTATTGATTATTTTTGTTCTTTTTTTACAAAAGTGTATTTGTTCATGTAATCATATTGCATCACTTTAAGCTCTGATGGAAAAATCTATTTGATATTTTTATCTACAATAACATCTGTCAACTGACTTGGAAATGTATTATCGTTTTATCAATAAATTTGTAAATGCTAGTAAATCATTTTATATAGAATTATTATTTTCATTTTATAATTTAAAATAACATTTATTTAATTATGTGTTCTTTTCTATCTATAATTATCTATTTCAATAATAAGAAAAAATTTCATTTAAGTATTAAATATTACAATGTCAGAAATGGCTGTACCATCCTTCAAAAAATTAAAAACTGCAGTGGATTTAGTTGAGCAAATAAATGATCAGAGAAAAAATGTAAGCTTATTTTGTAATTAGTCAATTTAGATACAGTATAACGATCTTTAACTGAATTTTATTTTAATTCCAGACTGCAGAATCTATTATGAAATTTAATTTTAATAAAAAGAGAGTAAGAATTTTGTCAAATTCAGATGAAGTAGCACCAAACAGTAAGGGGATTGTTTATTGGATGTTTAGAGATGCCAGAGTTCAAGGTAGCAATCTTCAAAGTTTTTAATTGTAATTTTTCTTAGATTCATCAATAATGTATGTCGATTAACTCTTTCAGACAATTGGGCACTTCTATTTGCTCAGAAAACTGCATTGAAAAACAAATTGCCCCTTCATGTATGTTTTTGTATATTGCCAAAATTTCTTGATGCAACATTACGGCATTACAAATTTTTATTGGAAGGCTTAACAGAAGTGGAAAAGGATTGTCAAGCATTAAATATTAATTTCCATCTACTGCATGGAGAACCAAATACAGCAATTGTTGAGTTTGTAAAAAAATATGAAATGGGAGCAGTAGTGGCCGATTTTTTTCCATTAAGATTACCGTTACATTGGATCGATGATATGAAAAAACAACTTCCAAAGAATGTACCATTATGCCAGGTAAATATTCTAAAATTGTTTTCTACAAATCTAAAAGATTCTATTAAAATTTATAATTCGTATAAAGGTTGATGCACATAATATTGTTCCTTGTTGGGTTGCATCTGATAAGTTAGAGTATGCAGCACGTACTATCAGAAATAAGATAAATTCAAAATTACCAGAATTTCTTTCTGAATATCCTCCAGTAATAAAACACCCACATTTACCCGATCAAAAGTTTTCAAAAAATAAATGGCATACTGCATTGGATGACATATTGATTGACAAATCTGTAGATAAAATTACTTGGGCAAAGCCAGGATATCGAGCAGGACTTGCTGAATTGAACGATTTCATAAAAAATCGTCTTAGAATTTATAACGAGAAGAGAAACAATCCAGTTAGTGATGCTTTAAGCAATTTATCTCCATGGTTTCATTTTGGTATGATTTCCGTACAAAGGTGTATTTTAGAGGTTGCCAAATTCAAAAGTCAATATAAAGAATCAGTTGAAGCCTTTATGGAGGAAGCAATTATTCGCAGAGAATTAAGCGATAATTTTTGTTTCTATAATGAAAAATATGATAGCTTGAATGGGGCTTATAACTGGGCTAAAGAAACTCTAAATCAACATCGGTAAAATATACAATAGTAAAGTTATGTTTCTTTTAGTATAAATTTTACAAATCTAATAGGTTGAATGAATCTATAAATGTTTATTATAGAAAGGATAAAAGAGACTATGTATACACTCTTGAAGAGTTTGAAAAAGGATTAACGCACGACGACTTATGGAATGCTGCACAAATCCAACTACTGAACGAAGGAAAGATACATGGTTTCATAAGAATGTATTGGGCAAAGAAAATTCTTGAATGGACTTCAATACCAGAAGATGCACTCAAATGGTCGATTTATTTGAACGACAAGTACAGTATGGATGGGCGAGATCCAAATGGCTATGTTGGTATGTTTTGTGTTTGATAACAAAATTTTATCAATATTAATTAAATGCAATTTATATTAAAAATAATAATAAATACGTGCGTTAAACTTGAACATTTCAGGTTGTATGTGGTCTATCTGTGGTATACATGATCAAGGATGGAGAGAAAGAGCAGTATTTGGCAAAATTCGCTACATGAATTATAAAGGCTGTGAGAGAAAATTTGACGTGAGGGCATTTGTAAATAAGTATGGAGCAAAGGTTCACGTAAAGAGTGAAAAACTGCTCAAAGCTGGCAAAAAAAACAAAAAGTAAACCAATTTGTAGTTTATTAAATTGTGTTATTTTTATATGAAAATTATTACATAAGTATTACAAAATAAAAGAGCTTAACTGCCGCGAAATAATTGAGCTCTATGAGACTGTCTCGAACGTGTAACATATAACGTAAGGACCTCAAAGTTTATGCACGAAAAATTAACATATTTAACGTTATAAATTTCCCGTTACTCCTGTTGTCAGGGTTTTCTTTCAGCATCGTTCAAAGAATAAAGCTTTAAAAAACTAGCCGAGAAATTATTCTAATTTTTCATTTAATTTTCCACATAAATTGTCAAATGACATACGTATGCGCTGTCTGCAACTTTTTATTCTTGATAGCACAATTGTATTGTTAAGTAAGATAAATAGCTAGATCAATTAGTTAGATCCGCACTCAAACATTCCTTATCGCTTCATTGACATATAATCTTTATCTTCTATAATTAATGTATATACATGCGCTTACAACTGATGGGTCGTATGTTTTACGTTGTTGAGTAATAATCTTCGTGCAATGGTAATAATTTGAGTGTTTGCGGCACTGTTTCATGAGATATTAGAGATTGTTTTGCAGCGTGAAGTCCTAACAAAATACAACTTGATTCTTTCCAGCCTCTGAGAATGCCAGTGATTATTCCAGCAGCTAGACAATCGCCGCAACCACTAACGTTTGCTATGTTTTCATCCACGCTTACGGGAGAGTATAGACGAGATCGGGCTGCACTATTTTCTATCAAAGTATTATTTTTATCTAGAAAAGGTTCATCTCCCGACGAATTTCTCGTTACCTGCGAATAATGATCGTTCAAATTTAAGCGTTAATCGTGGAACTGTTCAACTTGAGGCAAATTGAAGATAATTCAAGGTACATCATTCATACCAGTACGCCTCTTGCGCCCAAGGTAGCCACGACAACCGGTATCCACTCGCTCAACTTTTCCGTGATGTTCTTTAAGCTGGCGATATCTATATCGGACCCCTCCGACGGCACTGGTATATCGAAATGTCTAGCTATCATTATGAGTTCGCTAGTATTGGGCGATATAAAATTTAGCGCTTTTTGCCATGTAGCTCCATTTTGGAAAATTTTTAGTACTTTTGGAAGATCCGTCGTTTCGTACCAAACTGTAAAAGCAAACAAACAACAATACAGTATACATCAACAATACGTCCGTTTATAAACAATCTACTAACTGCTAAACAAGTTAAATTAATATTGATGTTTGTTTTAGTTTAAAATTTAACAATTTGCTTAGAAAAATATTCGTATCATCTGTAATTGTAGTAAATTTTCTATATAAAACTGTTGCTGTTACGTTACGACAATATATTTGTAAATAGCAAGATCTAATAATCGTTATTTGATCGGTTTAATTTCCGCGCTAACGACTTTTCACCGATAACTACTTCCCTCTAGTGTCGTTGCCGTCAACTGAATCTTTCACCGTGGTGGAAGTAAAGTGAAGACTTTCGCTGTCAATAGTTTGTAGTGACGTAGTAACTTCCGGTGATGCGTTCGACGGCTTGAGTGTTTCGCTATTTGTTATTGTTATTGTTGTCTTTTGTAAGCAAACGAATCCAAACTTTTTCTTTCGTCGATTTCTAAAATAGTATCGATAGAATAACATTATGGGAAAGTCACGCACTGGAAAAGCTGCTGTTGCATTAACGGCAATAGCTGCTTTATGTGTGGTGATTGCTTTCACCACACCAAATTGGCTTGAAAGTGATGGTAAATTGGAGACGTCCCAATTCTTGAAGATTGGTATGAACAAGTTCTTTTTTTTATTTGTCGTTAATTGTTGATTGTGTATTTATTCCGAAATGATGTTCACAAATTATGTATAATTTGTTCTAAAATAATTCATCAAATTTTAACAAATAAAAATATTCTTCCATGAAATATCGAAAAAAAAAACTATGTGTTTTGAACACAAAAACGGTGAATGGAATATGACAAATTAATCATTTTAACAAACATGTATAAAAGTATTCATCCATCCAAAACAATAATTAATTGAGTATTTCTTCATTTTTAGGACTTTGGCAAGTGTGTTTTAATGGCTTTCAAGATATTCACCACTTGCAGGACACGAGATTTTATGGCTGCTGGTGGGTTTTCGAGGAGGAATATTATATTATTCACAAGATCCTATTACCCGACTTCTTTGTTGCTACTCAGTTTTTCTTCACGTTATGTTTCACGTTACTTCTCATTGGAAGCTTTTTAACTGCGTTGTATACTTGTTGCTCTCGGCAACATGACAAGTATCAGTTGCTACTATGGGCTATTGGTGCAAATTTAACCTTAGCATCCGTTTGTGGAGTTATCGCTGTAATAATATTTGGTGCTAGGGGAGATAGCCGTGATTGGATGCCGAATTGGGAACATAACGATCTAAGTTGGTCGTTTGCTTTGGGTGTAGTAGGAAGCTTTATACTTCTAGCAGCTGGAATTTTGTTCTTAGTAGAAGCCCGCAGATATAGAAAGAAGATTGAACGAATATTACAAGAGCAAAAAGCTCATTCTGAAATATAAGTATTTGCTATTGTATAATTTATTTTATGGCGCGCCATAAAATTAGTCACGACTTGTGGCACACTCGTGCAGAAACGCACTTGCTAAATCTCGACTTATATGGACGTTGTATCATGAAATATCAAACGATACTAGGGGCACAATGTTATTTCAGTGTCGTGGGGACATTTGCACTCGAGCGAAGCTAGTCCTGCACACATTTTATCCACTTTATCGCGCTAGTATCGTTATATATCATCAACGGTTAAACAACAGCTCTAAGTTTGGTTGTACAAATTCAATGTACAATATCACTTGTTTGAATCGACACGTTAATGAAGAATGTTATTCGTCAATTGTAGCTATATTCTTGAAAATAGGTCTCAGACACCAACGTCTTTTTTTTCTACGTTTTAAATTACGTGGATATGATTCGAATTTACATTGGTTTATAACTAGTGGATAATTATCCACTAGTTTTCAACGACTTGTTGACATTAAATTTCAGCTCAATATAATTAACTATTAAAGATATATTTTTGAAAACGATCAACAAGACGGAGTCTTATAATTCAATTAACAGCCAATGCATGCTAACAATAGCATGTTCATTAGCGAATAATTCATGAAGTAATAAGTAAGATCAAGTAGCTCAATTGTGAGATTATTTGCATGTAATTCGTAATTTATTTTGCCGCATGCCGTCCAAAATATAGTTTAAGCTAGTATTAAAAAAGTGACTGATAGGTGAAACACTTGTAAATATAATAATTGTATATATGAATTATCAAAAGAACAGTATAAATTAAGTGCCTTATGAACCTCTAGAAAACTCTACATAGCTTAACATTTAATGTTATGTGTTTAAAAATCATGAATTCCGTCCAGATGTTTTTGTATGAAAGTTTTTCAATTTTAATAAAATCGTTATTCAATGCTTCAACGAGTTCGACTGATTTCAAACCTTGACATTGCTTCGGTAAAAACACAAATGCGCACAGTCGTATAATGTAACAAACTGCAGACGTAAACAGAGGTAAAAGTAACGATTGCTATTCGATAGCTATTTGTACAACTAATTGCGAGTAGCGAGTATACACGGCATACCGTCGTTTTCACACGATAAATAATAGTCCCAGTTGGAACGTGGTGAAAAGAAAAAATCACGGCCAAAACATCACCTCGAGATCGCTATGACCTTCAAATGTAACGCGCGAAGAGCAAATTCACGCTCTCTCGTTCTATTTTTTTCGAGCCTAGCTCTTTTGTTCTTCTAACTTAACGATACGATATATAGAGCAATCGATAATTCCTCACCGTTACACCTTCTCTTGCGACAAAACAGCCGTTAATAAATTATATAAAATATATACAATCTCTAACTGCGCTAGATAATATATATGTGATTTATCGTCGTGATTTATCGTATCTGGTTGTTGTTATAAGATTTGTTATTTTGAACTTGCTTAATTCATTGGCTTAATATAATTTATCCAAATCATTGGATCAAACTATTTACAGAAAAGAAAAGAACTTAAATGTGCAGTTCAATCATTTTTATGTCATTATGCACAGCGTTAAAGCTTGGAATTTACGTTTTTGCGGAATTGGCAAAAATGTCTAGTACAATTGTACGCTATATATACTTAAAGTTACAGTTTGTAAAAAAATGAAACGAAGAAGTAAAAGTGCGCGTGGAACAAGAGTGTATTGTGTGATTCGTTAAATTCCGTAAATGAGTAAGTTCTTGCGGCAACGCAAATCGAAAGTGGAATACCTAGGCGAGTCCGTACGCGAGTCGAATACGAAGTAATCCAGATTTCAGAGCGCGTCATTGCCGTAGGTACAATTGTTGTAGTTGAGGTTTTCAAGATATATGTACCTATACAGATAACGAATGTATGTATGTAGCACAAACGTATGCGTCAAGGAAAGTGAACGCGTTAAGCATCGTTTCCACTTCGGCTATACTTTGGAAAACGCTTTCGCGGTTTTCCAGCTTGAGAGCGATCGAATAAGCCGCAGTTTTCGGAGACTCTGTTTTTCACGCGTTATGACGCAGTGAAACTACGAATATTTGTTGCACTCGAGTTTTCGAAAAATGAACCAGAACGAAGATATTGGAGAAGTAGCATAATTGTACGCGTACAAGTGTACAACTTATATTAAAGGATTAGGTTAGGTCACGGTGGGTTAGGTTGAGTAACGCCCGTGCAGCGCTCGCAACTTGAGAATCAAAGGGGACTGAGTCGTAGATCGTGCGCACGCGAACGGAGGCCGAGCGAGTAGGAGTGAGCTCTTGGGTGTGGTTCACGTGGGATCTTTTTCTCGTGGAGCGCCGTCGATGAATCCGTTTGGTATTTGACACTTGTAGCCCGGCGCGCTTCAGAGCAACACCGAGTCAGAACAAGTGCGCACGCAGGTGTTTTAGCGAGGAGTTCGTGAAGCTTTGTTAATATCAACAATTGTGTCAGTGACGCCTTCCCCTTTCGAAGATGAAAAGCAGAAGTTTATCTGGAAATGTTGGGATCGGTACCTTCTTGGTTGGTTTGATCTGCGTTGTCGTGGGTTTCAGCACTGCTAGCTGGCTTACTAGCGATCCCCGCATAGTCAATGCCAAAATGGACCAGCTTGGTCTCTGGAGGCACTGCTTCAGATCTCTACCGAATCCCGCCGAGGGGGACGCGCCCAGGCGCTACTTCGTCGGTTGCAGATGGGTTTACGATCCGTTCACCACTGGATACTCTGAAATACGAGGCTACCTCTTACCACGTAAATATTTGATTGCATTATTTTCTATTTCTATATTTGCCGACCTCCGATGCACTTTCAACTGCTCACTTTTGAAAATTGATTTTGTATTGTTTACCGATTTACATGATCGAAATCTAAGTAACTTCTATGATCAAAAATTCCATAGTATAGTTGTTAATAGATGTACACCTTTTGTTCCATTAAAAGCTTTGTAAGGTTTGTTTGAGAAAGTAATTTTTCAAGAATTTCAAATAAAATGTCAACATTCTAAGAAACAAACTTACACTTTCTTACAAATATTGCAGCATTTCTGTGAATGCTTTCGAAAGTGAGAATTGAACAAGGTCCAATACAATTGTCATAAAAGTACTTTTGTTCTAATAGAACTGGTATATTTAACCTTCGTTTACTGTTTATTATTTTGCAGCTTTCATGGTGACCACGCAGTTTTTCTTTACTCTCTGCTTTTTAGCATTCCTTATAAGTTTGGGTCTGATTGTACTCTATTCCACGTGTTGGGATCAAGAACAAAAACAGTACATCAATTTGATTTCGTCAATTGGATTTCTTTTGCTATTTGGAAGCACCTGTGGATGTATTGCTGTTATTGTATTTGCTTTATTTGGCAATACAGATGGCTGGATGCCTGGTCACGCTAATAACTTTTTTGGATATTCCTTCATAATATCCGTGATTGGCAGTGTTATTGGCCTAATAGCTAGTGCCCTTTTCTTTGTGGAAGCAAACATTCAGAAGAAAAAACGAAAGGATCTCAAAGAATCTCAAACAAAATTTTCACTTGAAGCGCGTGCCTAATCGACTAGATTGATGGCTTTGATCACTGCCTATTTAATAGGTAATTTATGAAATTATCTAATTTAAGCAAGATGTAGGATTTTATAAACTATGACGACAACTTTGTCAAATCCGTCCATTTTCTGTAATATTTAAGAATATTATTAAGATATAATGATCACAAAAAATTCTAAACTGTTATAGTAAACTCTTAATGGTATTGTATATTTTAAATATGCAACTTTAGATTAAATCATCAATTCTAATTATCCGTCCATGGTTATTAGTACAAATCATATTTGTATTATATTAATTAATGATTTACTATTTCTAAGTATTATTTTGATATAGTTGTATATAAACTTTTTTTATGAATAAAGCTTTGTATTTATCTTAAAATTATTTGTTATTATTCAAATGATATAATACGTAATGATAGTTGTTATTCCATTACGCCATAATGATTCGAACAAATTGGTTAGGAGTAATAATGGTGATTGTAATAGTAACAATAATAATGTGCGTAAACATTAAATCGGAGCGTTGGAATAATGTCATCTAAACAGAGACGCCCTCTTCAGTTGTTTGCTCAAAGCAAAAAAGAAATGAACGAGTGGAGTGGTTATAGGTCTAAGTTAAATGTTGAATGTATGGTAGCGACTGGTATGAGGCGTGGCTGCAGGTGGCTGCGTTCAGCGTTGACTACTCCCAAATACAACACGTAAACTATCGTAAGAACGATAAGTTCAATTTCATTGAGTGCGAATTAATTAATAACAATTGAATAAGAATATTTGAAAACATGGGACAAACTGGTGATTACCCGAGAGCATCCAGTAAGCATAGAAATCTCTAACTAATATATACAAGGTATTTAAACTTAACCTGTGCCTCTTATAACAAAAAATACGTAATTATTTAGATGCTGTTGTATTTGGAGGAATTATAACGTATGCCGGAGGTGTACTCCTGCTTATGGCCTTTTCAAGGTAAATTTAATTTTTAATATATGGATATCAGAAAACTGTCTACTATCATCCAATTTTTAATTACAGTCCGTATTGGATACAGTCATATGTAGAAACATTCAGTACTTTCAAAAACATGGGCTTATGGGAATATTGTTTTGAAAATTTTCGCTACCCGTATTACCAATTTGACAAATTATTCAATGGATGCCACCATATATTCTCCGAAGAATATTATGTTATTCGCGAATGGTTGCTGCCAGGATGGCTCATGGTTGTTCAAACATTTGTTACCCTCAGTTTTTTGTTATCCTTCGCTGGCCAAGTAGTGTTAGTAATGATTTTGATCAGATTTCCCTTGAAATTCGTCTTGGAAAATGAATGGCTTTTATCGAGTATCGTTTGTGTTTGCAATAGTATTACTGGTAAGTCTTGATATCGCAAGTAAGTATTAACATTCTTGATCCAAGCATTTGCAAATATTACTTATTCCAGGTGCATTGCTATTTCTTGCTGTTTCTATTTTTGGAGGTCAGTGTTGGAGGAGAGATTGGATGATGTATCCAAACTTTAATCATTTATCGTGGTCATATGGGTTAGCTGTAATCTCTTTCATGTTTCATGGAGTTGGAGCTTTCTTTTTATATTTGGATGCTCGCTCAAATTACAGAAGACGTAGAGAATCTAGGAATTTGGTTATGCAAATGCAACCCAATCCTCAAACTCACCATGGTCTACAACGAACTAATTATATTTAAGTATGTTGTTTTACATAGTCTATGTAAGTGAATACAATACTTGTTTCATTCGTTTGCGTATTATACATTTGTTAAATTTGAGCATGCGATTTTGATTGAATGCATAAGCAGGATTACAAATCTTAAATAACTATATTTTCATTGAAGTACGTTTAAAACTTGACTTATGTATATATCGCCATCTAAGACGTAATTTTACATACATTCAAAGTATTTTAATCGGTCCAATAAGAATAAGAATTTCATGAGCAAATAGTTTTGGTTTTGAAACAATTATCTTTCATATTTTAGAAATTCATAACTCGTAGATCAAAAAATTACTCGTACTTAATTTTCCCTTTAGATATCCATTTGAGAACTATACGTTGAATAACCTGTTATTTACTTTTTCTACATTTACTTTGCATGTTGCCATTTATTAAAATTAGTTTAATGTAGTTTCTTTATTATTTTCTTAAATTAATGGTTATATTGAATTCAAGAATGAAGTGATATGTCATTAGTTAACTTTAAGATTTATTTATTTTTAATTACTTTTACGTTCTACACATAGTTTTTTATTCACGATCAGATTTGTACATATTTGAAGTAGACTATTACTAGAAAAATTTTCTAAGTTGTAATTCATTTTCTAAATACAATTATATTGAAAATCATTAGAATTGTTCAAAAGTACTGGGAATAAATTGTCTAATTTCTATTTTTATAGTGTCAATACATACAGAGCCTGTATTTTTTAAGTAAACAATGCAGAACTACAAATATTGATAATCTTTCAAAAACCGAAAATTAATTTTAATCGCGTATCAATTTTTAATTGCTATTAGTGGTATAATTCAATAGAACTGATATGTTAAACTTTCAATTTATTGTTTACAGTTTTCATGGTGACCACACAGCTTTTCTTTACTCTGCTTCTTAACGTTCCTTATAAGTTTTGGCCTGATTTTACACTACTCAACGTGTTGGAATCAAGAATAAAAACTTTGCATCTACTTGATTTCGCCAATTGAATCTCTTTTGTTGTGTGAAAGCATCTGTCGCTGTATTGCTGTTATTGTATTTGCATTATTTGGCAATGCAAATGGATATTCCTTTATAATATTCGTGATTGACAATGTTATTGGCTTAGTATATGGTGCGTTCTTCCTTGTCAAAGCAAACATTCAGAAGAAAAAACGAAAAAGTTTATAAGAATCTCAAACGAAATTTTCACTTGAAGCACGTGCCTTATCGACTACATTACTGCCAATTATTATTGCCTATTTTATACGTCATTTATGAAATTATTTAATTTAAGCAAGACGTAGGAATTTTGTAAACTATAACGACAACTTTGTCAAATCCGTCCATTTTCTGTAATATTTAAGAATAGTAATAAGATATAACGACCACAAAAAATCACGAGCTTTTATAGCAAACTTGTAACGATATTGTATATTTAAGATATGCAATTTTCGATAGAACTCTAATTATCCGTCCATATTGATTAGAACACAGTGTTTGTATTATATTTAAGTATTATCTTAATATAGTTGTATATACACTTTTTTACGAATAAAACTTTATATTTATCTTATTATTATTTGTTATTCAATGATACAGTGAGTAATTCTATTACACACCATTACGCTATAATGACTCAAACAAATGGTTGTTGAAAACTTAAACTTTATAAGAACAATAATGACGATGACGATAATAATATGCATGATAATGTTAATTTGCGTAAACATGAAAATTAATTTTTGCACGTATCGATTCATTTTTATTTACAATTCCAACTATAAAGAATCTCTTCTGTCTTTTTTGGTGTATTTTTGAAATGTTGTACTCACTAATATTGGAGCAATCTCAACAGAGTTACATATTTGAACATATTTTAAATAATATCGTGTTTGTATATAAAAAATCAAACGTTTATGGAATGTTCATTCTTGTGATACATTAAATGATGAACACTGTAACATCGCGCAACGTATGCAAAATGTCTTCACTTTAATTGCATTTTTCAATACTGTCGGCCAACGAAGGGTTCACCATAACGCTCTCTCGAACAATCGAACGTCGACCTAATACGTCTGAGTCCTACTTTATTACTCTTTTGTATATGTTTGATCGTCTTGATTGGATGCATTAACAGAGTAATTCATAACAAATTGAGTTACATTGAAAACTATTCGAATAGGTTTGTAATTTTTTTTGGTTTCTTTCATTTTTCAATTAGGAAAAAGGTTAAAAAAGGTAAAACGTTAATCACCCTGCCACACACCTTATCAGTATTTTACAACGAATCGGTCATTGATTCGTTGACTAGCTTGAAAGTGACAGCCCCGTCAAGTATCGACATCGTTAAAACAGAGGTCAAACAAGTTATTTTGAGTACTTTGGAAAAATGTTAATAACGTCCTGAATCGTAAAGATCTACTTCAATTATGTAAAAATACGGTCGTGAAGAAAAAGTAGTCAACTAAAAATGCAAATCTAAAAAGATGTTCGCCCATAACTAATGATCCACCGCTTTATTATTGAATTCGATATGCCAAAAAACTGCGTAAAATTGTATTGCTTTACGGGGGGTTTTCCCTTAAATCAAAATTCAATAGGCAAGAAACGTAAACAATGACGAATACGACACGATTACACAGTGTAATCGTGGTTAAAAGGAAAATTTGCCTGTACTCACTCGGTATTCGATGTTCTATTGATATGTTCAAAACAAACTCCATTGCGTCCAGTGGGGGATTTCCATCCATGACGATGAAGGATGATTGCTTTAAAATGTCTTGATGGGTTTCGAGGTATTGCTTGTCGATTTTCAAAAATGCATCCATTTCACCAATACCAAAGCAGCAATTTCCTTTTGTGTCAACGATAGCGGTGTATCTGAAATATTTCGTTAGAAAGTAGAAAGAATCATCGCAACATCTTGGAATTGAAAGTTTACGAATCGTAGTAAACTTTAATAAGGATACCAACCTGGCGGTAGCGATGTCGGACAAAGTGCGAACATTCAAAGCAGCGTTTCCTAGACTATCAACAACGGCTCGTCCGTACTCGTCGTCGCCGACAGCGCTTAGCAATTTCGTCTCTGTTATTCCGAGGCTCACAAGGCCAGATGCCAAGTTTCGACCAACTCCACCGCAACTTTGCCGACTCTCCCCTCTATGAGTGCTGCCATTTAACTGTATAACAGTATACGTATACGTTATTTCGCATCTTGTTGAACAAACGAGTTTATTCGAATGAATGAAAAAACGCAATGTCAAAAGGCAAAAGCAAAGCAAACACGTCGTTCAATTTAGATGGACAAAAATATCGCTTCGGAGTACACGCGAGTCGTGTTTTTGCATTTTGAATTTACAAAACTGTACTCGGAACTACGCGTTACTTCGATCCCATAGTGACCAACGTGCAACAGTAATAGTTGCCGGTAAAAAAGATCGTATCATCGAGTTCATTATTGTCTCGCGCTTTTGCCAGCGTGTCAAAAGGACCATCAAACGGAACAAACGCACGTAATATTGTGATTGGGAAAGTCAATTTTCTGGAGATAGAGTATATTCGGAAAGCTGCAAGCGTTGAAACGCGCCCGTTTTGCCGTTTGATTGATTAAACCGTTCAAAAGTTCAGCTACGTACAAATTGTTTGACGACTTTCAGCAGACAGTGTGTGTGTGTGTGTGTGTGTCAGTGTGTACGTGCGCGCGCGCGTGTGTGCGCGATGACTCGTGAAAAATTACGAAAACATATGCCGACTGAAGTGCTTTAGTTTGTTCGTACGTTATTTTTGTATCGAACACTTCCTGGCGCAAAATTTATCGGTGTATTTTCTGGCTCCTGGTACTACGTCTCTCGTATATCGTACGCAGATGCTCCTATTAGTTTGCCGTGAATCGGAATATTATACTTTTTGATTTATACGAAAGTACCGCCCCCATAGTCCGTATACGTAATATCGGTAATAACGAAAGACGACGATACTACGTGTAGCCATTCGACGCTGTTTTCATCTCTTTTTCCCCGTATTGCCATTGCAATTAATTTCCTCGCGAATACTTGCTAGTCGATCTCCGTCTCTTGTTCCCTCGTGGAAAGTCAATTTATCTCGGACTTATTTTTCATTCGCATATTTTCATTTCTATTTCCCGCACAGACGTCCAACGATCGCAATGGATCGTGATTTTATTAGGTTCGCCCGCAATGCTCTTTTTCATAATCAAACCAACGTTGCACAACAAAACCGTTGATACGACAATTTAACAAGTTAAACGTTCGATCTTACCTATACAAAAATCGCATCGCGTTGTCATTTTCCAAGAATCTTTACTTTTACCGCTTTTTTTGTCAAACGGATACAAATTGATATCCGATTCACTAATTGCACGCTAATTCGGTGACAAGTTATTAGGTACATCAGCAGAGTCACGTTGTTGGATAGAAATATTGCTGAAAGTTGCAAAAGTTGGGCGATTTCGCAAAAGTACTCGCTATACTTATCAGGATTAAGTAGTACGAATGTAGATATGATACGACTTGAACGCTATAAAAATAGAAAAAAACAATTTCGAAAAATAGATTTTTATAGACTATGGTCGCGATTGTTTCAAATACGTGCATGGGCAATTTAACAAAAGCTTTGATGTAAAAAAAACAGCGGATTTGTGATTCTAGGAGGGCACGTCAAGTTTGGAGCATTGTCTAAAACTCTTTGAAATTCCGACAAGAAGCATTGTATCAAGGGTAGTCGTTCCTTTTTCGATGTACTCTTCACGGGACAAAATAGTCGTTTTTCGAGCCAAGCTAGTTTTATTTGTTGTCGTTTCATAGATAACATATTTTTCGCTCTGTGACCGTCGAAGTATTCGTCAAAGCATCAAATTGCGATTTTATAATTGGGTTCAACAATTACAACTCGATACGCTGTAGTAGTGCGTACGCGTCAAAACGAGCTCGCGAATGAAAATCAAACGTCAAAATATCGAGTTTGTCACGAGTTTTGCGGACAATTTTTGCTGTGAATTTCCAGGCGTATGCTCGTTTTAGCATGTGCCACCCAACTAAACTCGGCGCAACTTTTTTTTGGACATACTTATAAATGTACATTAGAGTATCCAAACTACGCGATCGATAAAACTGTTCTCTCGGTCTGCAAACTTTGTTGCGACGTATACAAGGGGGAGGGGTGGAGTTGTTGTTTCGGTAGGGCGTTTCCTCTCAACAATTTGAGAATCATTGATGTAAGTCGTGCAATCTTTCACGCCTACACTGGCAAGTATGTCGGCGAACATACAAATATTTGCTCGATCAGCGTAAATATCGAGATAAATATAAAGTGGAGTTGGCTGGCTATTTTTGCGACGCGTGCATCGTTTGAGCATTCGATTAATAAACGTGGAATGTTGTTTGTCTGATATTTAACAAAGTCGACGGCACGACGTTATTGGATTTTCATTGGAATGCAAACAGCGCGAAACGACAAGAACGTACAGGCGCGTGCCCGAGGGCTATGTACGAAGCGTAACAAGCCTCTGGGCGTTTGCAAAAATAACCCTTGGGTAGAGCACAACGTTGTGGCGGCGAACAAGGACTCGACGATACAACGGCGAAAAGGCGACCAAGCTGAATCGCGGAGGATTCGACGAGCGAGAAAGCGCGATCTAGGCTAGAGCGAATAGCTTCCCGAGCAACCTCCACGGAGAGCAGCCAGAGAAAAGATAGCGGATAGGGAGGGAGAGCTTCGAGCAGGCGAGGACCGGCTGCGGCACGTCGGGCTAAGACTTTACACGGAGGATCGAAGGTAGGCTGCACGTGACGAAAATTGGAATGTCGGAGAGGGTCGTGTCGCGTGGCAGCGGCGCAGGCGCTTTCTTGGCGAGCGTGTGGGGGGCCGCGGCGCCGCCGGGTGGCGCGTTTTCGCTCGCTTTCGCAGTCGTCGGCTCGTGGCCAGTCGGCTAGCAGCAGCAGTCTCAACGGCAACGAGCGTAGCCGAGCCTAGCTCGGTCGCCAAGCCCAGCAGCGAGAGCGTGCACGAGAAGAAAACAAACGTGTCGCAGCAGAGGAAGCTATCGAAGGGAGTCGAGCGTAAAGAAGCGACGGGGCCCATGGCAGGCCGAGGGGGCCGACGCCGCTGATCAGTGGCCCCCGTTGGGGCGATGCACGCCCCCGTCTTGGACAGCCGTAGCAGCAGCAGCAGCAGCAGCAACAGTAGCCGAGCGAGCACCGGTCGGACGACCAGAAGTCACGGTATCCACGCGACCCTCGTCGCCGACCTCATCCGCTCTCACTGCCCCAGCGAGTCTTGGCCGCGCAACCGCTGCCCTCTCCCAGCTCACGATAGCTCCGCCAATATGATCGACGTGACGTGACATCCGCGGCTCTCTCTCTCTCTCTCTCTCTCTCTCTCTTTCTCTTCCTTTCTTTCCCTTATCTCCCTTTCTACCCGTTTCCCTCTTTGCTTCGCTTCTCTCCCCTTTCCACCTCCGTCTCTCGCTCTCGCTTTACCCTTTGCTCCGCTCCAACTTTCGACGAGGTCTTTCCTCTTGGTCTTCCATCCGTTCTCGTGCGACTGTGCACCTCGTCGCTGCGCCAACGTACAGCCGAATAGCAATCGAGTGAACGTCATCGAGTGCTCGATCCGTTGATCGGGAGAGCAAGCCACGCAGAGTTTGGATTGATCGCGCGTGCATCGACAAAGTGCGACGACAACGACGGCGAGGACGACAGCGGCTCGTCGCTTGGTCACTCTTCGATCAAGGATCAAGCGCGTCCCGACTCGCGGAGAAGGGGAGACGGCGAGAAAGAACAAGAGAGTAGTGACAGAGCGCAACGAGGAACGGCGCCACCTTTTTCAAGGTTGGTATTTCCGGCGCACAACTACGTATGCAGCCCCAGCTGCCGTCGCTTCTTACCGTCGCCGACGTTGGCCGATCCGGCCGAACTCACGTGTTGGCCACCGCGGGCAAAAGGTCAAACTCCCTCAACCTGTACACGCGTATCAGCCGAGGTTTCTAACTATTGCTCTTCGGTATTGCTCGTTGGAACAACGTTGGCGAGGCTGCAGTCGCGCTGTAAAGAGAGAGGCTAACCTCGGACGACTCGCGCGACTCTTCCTATCGGCTTAATCACGCCGACAGCTTTCGAGCTCGCGTCTTGCCTCGTTTTCCTCGACGGTAGAGCTGAGCTAGTTCAGGTCTGCCGGTGCCAGTGCTTTTGGCAGCCTCCCTCGTTGGGCCTCCGTTGGCTCTCCTCTTTCGCACGTGCGCGTCGAGCCGTTCGGACTTGCACGTCGCGCTACGGGTGCTCGTAAATCATCGTTGGAACGCGCACTCCTCCTACGCTCTGAAGCGATTGGTCAAAAGTAAGTTGTCACGAGTACGAGTGAGTTGCTTGGTTCGTTGGAGAATGCGACCGTCGGCTCGAGCGTGCAATAAAAAACGCGCATACGGAACGCTAGCTCTCGCGTGCAGTCCGTTTGAGGCCAAACCGTTGTATTATATATGCACACGTATATACGTTAAACCGAATTGTCAGGAAGCACGACGACGAGCACGCAGCTACTGTTGCTACCGTCGCCGCTGCTGTTGCCGCTGCTACTCTGCTATAGATAAATTTCGCGGTGTGTTGTCGAGCGGTAAGCCAAGCGGGAAGGTCGCTGGATTGCATAACGGTGCGCGCGCGCTCTACTGTCCCTTTGCGCCCCGAGCTACGCGGCTTTTTAACCCTGTCTCTCTCTCTCTCTCTCTCTCTCTCTCTCTTTTCCACGTCGCTACCTCCTCGCTTTACCTCTTTTTTTGCACTCCGTACGAGATTTTACCCGGCCAATTTCACTCTTGTCACCTCGTAAAACTGCTCTTTTACTCTCGACTGTTCGCCGTTTTGTCTCTCCCTCATTAGCCTGTTTCGCAATTCATTCCATTTTCTACCTCCGTCTTGACGCTGCCTTGTCTCGGCGAGAAGCTCTCGAGCTTACCCTTTCTTTTCTCGTCTCTTTTTTCTTTGTTCTCTTTTCCGTTCTTTTTACTCGACCCGCCAATCCCAACAACACCCGTCCGACCTGTCTGTCTAGCCGGCTCGTGTAACAATTGTTTGCCAAGCAGCCGCAGCTTCCAGCCAACTTCTTTTTCTCTTCTTCTTTCACTTGCGTTCCCGTTTGTGCCAAGTTTCTCTATTGCTCGCTACATCGTCTCCCTTTATCGCGTGTACGTTAAATCCGACTTACATCGTTTCAGCCTCGGGTTATTTCATTAACGACTCGCTTCGCCTGTTCAGTCTCTGCCGTAGGTATATACGAATAGCAAACTTTTACGTATTGCACAACGGCCCGCTTGACGTTTAGCATTTGCCAGCGTTATCGTGGCGCGCAACTTTATCGTTTTCCTCGCCAACGGTTAGCCAGCGTTAGTCTTGTACGGGAGCGTTTCGGTGTTTCGAGCGCATCTCGATGGACGTATTATCGGCTTCGAGCGGTTCGATAAGCTACAATTTCATCCTGTATTTTTGCTCGGTCATCGTCGTCGAAATCGAGATCTTACCGATTACCGACCAGTTTAACGTTTCACCTGGATATTTGACGCGACAAACATAACGTGGAAATAACGATAACAATAATTAAAAGAGAAGGACGCGGCGAGAGTGGATTCCGAAAGATTGTCATTTGTGCCAATGCCTATAGTTAGATACATATATGTCGAGGATACGGCACGTAAACGTCGGCTTATTCGATCGTTGATTATCCTCGTTGAATCTACGAGTGCAGCCATACACTCGCATATAGGTGCAATCTTCGTAGCGATGCTAAATTTGCATGCTCCAATTGTCGAGTTTGCTAGAGAAGCATGGCTCCCACTTGAGTCTTTTGATCCTCGAAAACGAATTTCATCTTGATTTGTAACTGGCTCGGTATACGTCGACTCGTACAATCGACATGGGTCTTTCGTTGAACTATTTCGATTTGAATCGTTTCAAACAATCGATCGAATGATTCGTTGGTTCAATTGTTCGACGGTTAAAGTTGTTATTTTCAGTCGATCCCCGCAATCCGCTCAACTCCATTGTGTTTGAGTAACCAAGAAAATTGACGAGTTTCAACAGACTTTCGGCAATAACGTCAAGTCAATACCTCGAAATATATCAATAGACAGTTTTAAATACTCGAGTTGTAATCGCAATTGTACAAGTACGTAACGTTTGTCGCGTACCCGTGAGCCTCGGCTATAGCATGTCGCTGAGTAATTTTGACCACATCTCGGATTAGTGTGTACCAGGCTACACGCACGTCTATAGTTATTCATTCGTCGAATCGAGTAAATCATAGTGTATCGAGAAAATAAAGGCGAGCGTGCAGCAAACGAGTCGATATTTAACTTTTTAGCTGGTTAAATCGGCAGAAACGCGAGGAGAGAGAGAGAGAGAGAGAGCGCGCGAGAGAGCGAGTGGCACGAGCAAAAAAACGAAACGAGAGCACGCGTGAGGAGCTAGATTTGCCAGGGCATTTAATTAGGCACGCGTACCTCGACTACGTTGGTTCGATTGAGCCGAGGCTGATGAGCACTGTTAAAGAGAGTAACCGAGTAGAGATTCGCATAATCGAGTGGCGAAACGAGCATGGAAACTCGCGGCAGGATGCCACGGGGATACGCGGATAGCCACGGCAAAGCCATCTTTATTTATCACTACGTCGTATTTATTATTCAACTCCAAGCCGAGTAGAATCTCAAGCGAACCGTTTGATCGACTAGAATTCGTATTTGATCCAAAATGCTATTTGTCGAATGATTACAAATACCAGAAAGCTCCCGATTCATCGAACGTCAAGGCAAACGATGATTCGCCGGATCTGCATTAACGACTGAACGGAAACGAAGAAAAACGCCGATGTTTCCGGCTAAAATTAGAGGCGGCACCAGGTATATAGCTCTACGGTGTCAACAACGTATCTTTAGCATGCATACGAGTGTAAAGCCCCGTGCGACACGCCGCGCGGGCTCCGTCAATCGGTATAGCCAACCTTTCTTCTCGACTCTCGCTGCACTCGACGTCTATTCGTACGGTACGCGTACACACGCGCGCGCACGTACGTCTATACAGCATATGCTCCGTTCGAAGCATCGACTCGTGCAAGCTCCTCTACACGGCTAATTGCATCATTTCTGAGCCCGTCAACTGCACGATTGTTGGCTTTGAGCAGAGTTCGAGGCAAAGAAACGGCACACTGTGCCCGTGAGCGAGCTTCTATGTATATAAGTATATCCGATATAGCGGAATAAGACAAACAACTGCATTCGGCCGTGCCACCGACTATACTTGTATACACTTTAGCTGCTTCGGATTGAGCTCGTTCCAATTCTCTCTTGATCGCAGTTTGCTATCGTTTCTTTTTTTTTCTTGTTTTTTTCGTTCCTTTCCATTCAATCGCAAACAGCGCTGGGCGACGCACGCGTTCGCGTCGTTCCCAGCGTGAGTGTACTCGAGAAAAATGCGACGAGATGAAGCAAGCCCCAGACCGAGGCTGACAAAGCGCAGCATTCCCGATAAAGCTCGCGAGGAACGTCGGCATAGTGTTTCGAGGTTGAATTATATCGATATCCGTTGTAAAGAGTGTCGCGCGTACGTGGCTCGATCGGCTATGGGCGTCGTTGACAACGTTAGAAACGCTCCAGGGTCAACGGTCATTCCTTGTGGTTATTCCGTGTTGCTCGCGCGCAAGTACATTAGTCTCGAAGTTGCGAAAACAAAGGTTGCCGTACGCGAAACACAAGAGCGCACTTTGTAGGGCTTCGTACTCGTTGCTTCGATTGCTCAATCGCAAACTGAAATTACGAAGGTGTTGCACATACCGCGAGTCGAGCGGAGAGTCGAGCTCTACAAACCGCCAACAAGCGAGTAGATTGCTACACGGATACGCGATGCCCATGATGGACGCTTGCCCGTTATGACCGTAGTTGACGACGATCGTTGGACCATTACCGAGGCACGTACCTACAACGAGATTAATATTTCACAAACGCTCGTGTCTACGTATCTTTTCGAAGACGCCCGCGTACTCCGTAGGTCCACGTCGCCGGATGACACGCGGCTATCGATATTTCGACGCGATACTTGTATAGATCGCCCGTAAAACGCTTGTGCGGTCTTTTACGAACGATAGCCATTCCGTACATACCGCGTACAAGCGCTAATCGTGTTTGTATCGTATCCACGATAAATCGAGGGCTTTAATTGGCCGTTATAAGATGTCCGATTGAACGTCCTAATTAGCCTTCCAAGGTTAGCTTCGTTTAACGGTCTTTCATAATAGATCGGAAACAGCACAGGGGCGGTTAAAAATACGAGGCCTACCTAGTACTCGAGTCGTAAGAATAGTCGTACGCCTGCAATTTGCCGATAAAAATAGCATTCAAAAAAGTTAATCAACGAGCGGCCCGAGTCGATCGAACAAGGGACAACGACTACGATTGAAGGCAAGACGATCGCGGTAAAAAGGCGCGAGGCGCGAAGCGCGAGAGATCGATTCTCGCAACGAACGGAAACTTAGGGATGGGAGAACGTGAGAAGCGGTCATAAGTCAAGCGACACCCGGAGCGTTATCGCAAGCGACGAGGGTTGGAATTGGTCAATTGATAAAAATACGTAAAAGGAGTGGCTGATGTAAACGTCGGGCGTTTTATCGATAAAACAGTGGGATGTGTAGGAGATATGCAAATAAGCAAAGGCAAGAGACACGGGTGCAGGACTGCAATACAAGCGTATAAGATACAAGGGACGGCAGAGCCTTTGGCGAGTAGTCGGGCTAGTGGTGCTAGTCGGGGTGGGGCTGAATAACCAGGGCTGAACGAGCGCCGACGCTGGCGCGCGTCGATCGATGAGGGGACAGAGGGGTCCCTTAAAGTTGCGCTCCCTTGTGCGGCACGGAGGCTAGCTCTCCTCTCCGTGACGCGACTGCGATGCTCTGACGTGTATCCTGCGCTCTAACTAGGCAGCTGCCTATGCGTACGCGTACGCATCTCCTCTCTCTCTCTCTCACTCACTCTCTCTCCCTGTCTCCCTCTCTCCCCCTCTGTCTCCCTCTGACCGATCGATGACCTGCAGGCCACATCGTTACACGTCAACGCGCAGCCTCCCGTGCATGTGCTTGCTGCGTCAAATTGCCAGGCTTGTCGACGCTCTTTGCGCAATTCACTGGTGATTCGAGTTGTCGCGCCGAGAGAGAGAGAGAGAGAGAGAGAGAGCTGTCCGAGAGATATACGCTATCTCTCGGATCCTATAGAAATAGAAATGGAGTGGCTGACCGAGTGACGGCCAACTTATACGCGTTGTTGTTGTTCACTCGCGGACCTGATGATAAAAACTCTCGCGCGACAACGACTTTCGTACGCGCCTGCTACTTGTTGTTTGACCTTATTCCACGTTCATGCACCGTTCTGTATGTTCCATCCATCTTGCCCGAATAAAACGTAGAGGCCTGCTTTTTGTATCTTTTCTTTTTTGTTCGCGACGTTGAGGCGATGATTTATGGTTCCATAACGAATATCGATCAATTAACCATTATCCGTTGGACGTACGCACGACAGGTGCATTGTCCGATCGTAAATATATTTTATCCGACCGCTAGCTTGCCTCGAGCGTCGAGCTTCGTTGCCAATTAGAATGGACTTGATCGGAGCTTTATTTCGCTTTCGTGGATCGTTCGGTTCGCGTCCGCGCCGAAGCAGCCCAAAGCTCTGCATCCATCCGTACAACTCGCTTCATTGATTTATTTCTCCCCCCCCCCCTCTCTCTCTCTCTCTCACTTTGCGCCGCGCTTTCCGCTCAAATTAATCAACATCAAGTCAATCTTGACAGTACTATTAATGCACAATCGAATCCTCTGATTCGCTCTGCTGCGTTTTCAAATCTCGACGTTGCCACTATTACCGCTTCTGAAGGTCGTTTTATTAGGCATTCATTCGGTAATGGACGACCGAGCGTTGAGTACGTCGAAGGCAAAAAGTATCGAGACGCCAAGTTAGGCGAATCGAGCACGTCAAATCGAGAGATTGAACACGCACGCACGCACGCACACCGATGACGAGTGCACCGAAACAGAGTTGAGATTTTCGTCACTACTCGACGATAAATTGGCAGCTCGCCTTAATTTCCGACGAGCCATCAAATTTTCATTAATTCGGCCATTCGCAAGCATTTTGCACGCTACCCGTCGTTTTAATCGTAGCTTTGCACACGCCACTCGAACTCGAATCCTTTGTCATGTAACGTGTGGCGCATGCAGCGAATGTACCTTATCCAGCTGAAATATCGTAAATTTGTTATAGCACGATGCCGGTTAATCCCGACTGCATTTTCGGAATCGCGTTTTACTATTTGATCGAGCTCTCTTGTACGCGCGCCTACTTACTGCCGCTCTCGCCTTCCGCTTCCATCAAAACAGCCGACTTGTACGCTCGTCCGCTCTACGTGATTTTTCATTTTCTCCTATTGTGTTTTTCCGTTTTTCGTCATTCGCCCAGCTCAACGGCTATTTTCGTGAGCACGCGATACATTCAACTATAGCACGAGATACGGGCTACGTTACGCATTATTATTAAATAGACTGCTTATGTAACGCTCAACTGTACAAATGGGTCAAATAAGAAAACGCCTCTTTTGCGTGTTTCGCTATGAAAGCAATCGTATATGACTCGTTTGTTTTTGGAATCACTCAAGAAAGAAATTCACTAGCGATGTATTTCGTCGCGTTTTCCATTTGGTTTTGAATTAAAAATGCACGTGCTTTTTGAAAATCTCCCTTGCATCGGTTTTATTAAAAATTATTCAGCGACGTTTCACGCGTACACGTACGCGTCTTGTACGAAATCGTCGGCGATCGATATACGCAAGCCGAGTATTTCAGCGACTCGTTGTTGTTATCGTTATTGTTGTTATTTGACAAGTACGGACAGACGTAATTTGGCCATCATTCCGAGACAAGCGCGCGTGAGCAAGGTCTATACGGCATTTTCATGTAAATAAGCGTGATCCGCAAGAAAATCAGTATGCTCGTGCCGCAATCGCTTTGTACGTCTTGAGGTTGTCGTTCGTAAAGAGCCGCGCGAAGCCTTGTCGAAAGAAAGAAACCAAAAAAGCAGCTCCGATAATACGGGCCAAAAGACCATTACGATCTCGTATCGGCCGCGGCAATTTCCCACGATTGCGTCATTAATAACCTCGGAATAACGAAACTTTGGCAATTTTTTACGCCTTCGTACTTGCGCCTGCGCTGCAATATCGAGAGGAGAGAACAACGTTTCTCCGAATCTCTGTCCACTGCTTTTGGTTTTTTTTACGCAACCTCCGTCTAAATAAAACACTTGCTTCCGAGCTTTACTCCTACTTAATTCTTCGCTATTCGCGTTGGCCAAATATAAAACGGCTTTTACGCGATTCTGCCAGTCTTTATTGTCTTACCAGTCGACAGAGTGCCAGCTTTTATGTTAGCTTACTATAAATACCTCTATGCAAACTCGCAAATCCCCTTTTTTCCTTTTCTTTCTCTTTCTTGTTTTTGTTCTTTTTTTTTATATTTTATTTCGCTGTTCAACGTCCAAAGATAAGAAAACACACAGTACGCTCGATTTGTCGTAAAATTCAAACACACTGTTGAATTGTATCTCCTGTCGTTTAAAAATACATTACGTCGTATTGTCTTTATCCAAATGTCTGCCCTGTACAAAATTGTATTCTTTTGCTCGTGTCAACTGCATGCTCTCTCGTACAAACGTATAACCCAATAATCAATAATTTAATAATTTTATTGCTTTCAATGAAATATTGTACAAAATCAATTGTAGCCATGCGCTTTCGCTTTACAAAGATTTCTCCTTTTCTATGTTGTCCACCTTAACGGCAACAAGCCTCATTTTTATGAACAACCAAATTAATATAACGAGTATTGAATAAGAAAATCGCGTTAATTCGATGCGGAAATTGCGCTCCGAAAAGCCATTTCGGTGTATCCATTTGGTCAGATTTGCAAACGCGTTTATTTCTATTCGCCAATGACACGATCGTTTTGAATTGCGCGTGATCGCGTAAAAAGTGACGAGTCGACATCCGTTAAATCAGAGATTTTATTTGTTTTTCATGCAAGTACAGCTGGAAAAGTACACTCGGGAAAGTCGACTCTGAAGTGTCCTCGAGATTGTTTGTGTATTGCACCGAGATGACGGAACTCGTTTCATTTTTTTTTTTACGAAACCTGATTCCGAGGATTATTCGTAAAATTTCCGTTGAAGCGGTTCTCAAAAAGGACAGTCAAGAATAAAGTAGAAACGAACTACGATTTGTCGTAGGTTCGGTGATCTCGTTGAGCTCATTAGCTATTCTTATAAACGATAGCCTTGCTTTTTACAGGATTATCGTTGTCGTTTCTACTTCTTCACAGCCTATTGTCGTCGGTCGGTTGCCGTTTCTCCACTTTCTGCACGCGCCACAAGATTTATGTTCCAGCAGAGTTAAAGTCCGGTTCACTCGAGTTCGATATTGAAGAGAACGGCCCCGTGAAGGCAAGAGAGCGTGTATTTGCGCTTATCCACGAGGGAGAGAGAGAGAGAGAGAGAGAGAGAGAGAGCGCGCAAATAAATACGCAGCACAAAGGAGGATAGCGCTAGCGGGCAAGCAAGGGGGCCAGAGGGAAGGGGAAGATTGAGGTAGATCGATGCGATAGTGGTAGTGTCGAGTCTCCTAGGCTCGTCCAAGGAAGTGCTTTATTGAAGCTCCACTCGGTAGACCTTTGAGTGGCCTACGTTCACCCGATAGACATTTCATTAATTAATTTCCATTATACCCTGGAAATCTGTCGATCCAAGTATTTTTGTAATGTCGAAAATCGATAGGGCTCTACTCGCTGTGAAAACTGATCGATGCCGAAGCGCGATTACAGCACAATTATTAACTAAACATCGTCGTGTTCGTACTCAAGTTATCTTTGGGAAACACTGCATGCCGTTAACTAGTTGACGTATCTCTTTGGAATGCTTTCGAGCCTAGATCCATCGGATAATTGCAAGCCTCGATTAAGGTTGCCGTTATTATCGCCGCTCAAATCCACAGCTTTGAGCCAGTCTACGCGGGCAAGCGCGTTCCTTTTTCCTTCCCGCTTACTTGCTTTACACGCGAGCTTCTCTCTTTTCAGCGGTTTCCCCTCAAAGAGACGTGTTTACTCCTCGACCGTGCCCCATAGCACTGTTGTCTCAAGAGCAACCGGCTGAGAGCTGCAACTTGAGAGCTGCAACGAACAGCCAACCTTACAGCCCAGCTATTCAACGTACTCGAGGAACGTACGTTAATCGAGTCGTCGGATCTACTTCCAATGTTTTGCCATAGACCCACGTGGTTTCTCGATTTATCGGCGCGAACAAACTTGTCGGATCCCGTTGTATTTTCGTAGTACTCCTGTATATTGGGCAAAACGTCTCGACGCAGTAGCAGGCAGCGCGAAAAAGTGTGCGCTTCCTTTCTGCACGCCTTCCTCGTCGCGTTACCTCGTTTGCTTATCGAGCCACACGTGCTCGAGTGGACGTGTATGCACAGGCCGCCACGCCACTCGACGTTTTCCGTCTCGTCGAGAGATTAATCAGCGCGTAAAGGACGAATTGCTGTCTTTGGCCAATTATATTTTCGTACTTTAGTCGAGTTTTCAGATAGAACGCGTTCACGACAATAAACAATGTCGCAACCGCATCGTTCGATAAATACTCGAGAGGCTGCAAGGACTGCCACAATCAGCATCCTCGTAAAGACGTTCCGTTGAAATGCGAATTTCGCGAGGGAAGTCATATTTACGGGCGTAATCGATCATGCGACGAGCTATCAAACGATGCTTATATACCATTCGGAGATTGTGGACGAGAAAACAAAAGACCGAGTACAACTGAGTGTTCGTCGAGATATTAATCAATGACTAATCTAATGGAATTATCGGAGAGTGTCCCTTGTTTGATCAAGGGCCGCTCTCCGTAGATCGGGTCGATCGCGGTAGTGGCGACACACGGCATGTCCCTATCCATCTACCTATCTATCCGTAGCGCCACCCATACACCTACACACCTACACACACGGACGCACGCACGTACGCACGCACACCGATGCGCAAGCCTACGAGCAAAGCTCCGACAATTCGAGCAATCGAGTGCATTATGCGCCTCGTAGGGCAAACACTTGCTACCTCGGAACAACGCGCGGAGAACGATCAAATTGTTGCTGGCAACAACTTACGTTGTTGATTCGTTGCTATATCGCTGTAGGGTTTATGGCTCCGAGCAATTTCCGAGTAGCTAGCGTCCTTGTCGAGTCTATTAAATTATCAGCTGACCATAAGCACGCGATCGCTCGCTGGCAAGTTTGGCAAATGCGTCATCGAGTTATTTTATTTTATTGAATGGAATAACTCTATAATGAGCTCGCGCTCTCTTGGCAGCGGGCTGCAAGTGGAATTGCAATATCGATAAAGCAGTGCTCGAGCTCGACCCCCTCGTTTTCGAGTTGCCCGATAGTTGCCCGCGAATTGACAAGGCTGCTGCGTTGAAAAGAGAAACAGCTTGTTTCCCTTTTTCTTCTTCTTAACGAAGTATAGTCGTTTTTATCGAGTCGAGTCGGATAGGAATTCCAACGGGAAAGTCTCGTGCGCGTAGGCGAGACAGAGAAAGCTGCGGAATAAAGGGCCTTTCCTCGAGTCGAGAGGGCAAGCCGTAACGGAGAGATCGTTGGCTCTCTCATTGTTTGGCGTCGCTAGGGGAGATGGCATTTGCCAAGGATAATGAAAGTTGTACGTTCGAACGATTCCAAGCCTATTCGCGCTGACAATCAGTCATCTTAACGCGCTTTCACTCGAGACAAGAGAACGAGCGATTACGCCGCTGCCAAGTCAACTCGAGCTCGCCAAATACCACTCGTTATTTCGTTTGACCTCTGGCTTAAACCTTGACTGTGGCTTATTGTGTTTCGACCACACCGCACCAACGTTAGATGGTCAATTATCATTTGATACATTATTCATTGTGCTATTATTGCTCGAGTTTCACTTGTTCGGCGTTTAAATTCAAGGAGAACACTCAGACCGACAATCGTTTCTCTTAAGGTAAACTTACAAAGGTCCTAAATGTCGGCGTAATCGTAACCTACATTCTAGGGAACGTTGCGCGAAACTCGCCAAGTGCGAAGAATTCCATATACGAGTACAGAATAAGACAGGGAATGTCACGCACGCACCAATCCTAACGATCGTTCGCCTTTTACCATTATTTATCTCCTTTGTGAGAAATCTTCGTTTCGTTTGATCTCTCGATATTAGCTCGATTAGATTTATATCGAACGTTATCGTTTGATTTCCGTCCATCGCGAATGATATCTCTACAGAACCTTGACGAGTAATGAAAATTATGGGATTTTAGTAGATACATAAATACGCCTGTTTTTCTGCTTTTTTTCTTTTAAACTAGAGTTCCCCCTTGATTACTCTGGGTTTTTTCCTCCCTGCCAATTTGTCAGAAATGTTGAAACGAATCCGACTTCATTTGAGCTTTCGAGCTCTTTCCTTTCAACTCATCTAATTTACTTGCTTTCTCTCGCTCGCTCTCTCTCTCTCTCTCTCTCTCTCTCTCTAACTTTCACCCTCGTTTTCTGGCCGTCCCAGACGTGTTCTAATGTTTCTTCGTTGCCTTTACATGCTCAACAAATTACATCTGGGTATCCATTTTTTGCCCTCTTTACACACGCTACCGCGCCTTATTTTCGTCGTATTTTTTTTCTTCGAGGCTATTTGTGTTAGCAGGACATGTCTTTAGCGAAAGTCTGTTTTCAGTGTTTATAATACGCCTAACCAGTTGCTTTGTTCCGCGCAGTTTTCTAGCAAGCCTAGCTAAATGTGCAGTCACTAAAGCGATTCCATTCCGTTTCTTTGAACGCTCCCTGCATATCTAGTGGCTTTATCGCGAGGATAAATGACCATTGAATTGTGCATATTTTGATTGATCAACGTAGTAAGTAACACTCGTTCTTTAATATATTATTTGAAGCCTTATTTATTTGGTGCTTTCGAATCAGTAGAGACGCAAATTGTTGTTCCTAGAATTCGCTTAAAAAAATAACCTTCCACGGCACGCGAGAGACTTTGTGAATTGATGAGTTGTACGTGACCCGAAACGCCGTCAACGCATTAATAACGAGAGCTTTTTTAATTAAACACAACCCTTTGTCATTTTTGCGTAACGTCCGTTATTTATTTGCGTTGATATCTAAGGGACTCGTCGTTGCACACCTATTATCGAGGAACTAGTATTCGTCGATACAGGCACGTATACGAAGCGCGTCGTTTGGAGATTCAATGCCAAGAGTGAGCAAACGCTTCGCCTTTATCAGTAGTATTGAACGATATTAAGTCAGACAAACGGAAACTGCCTAACCAGCGTTGACTTTCTATCTTATTCTACTTCTATTCAACAGCAAATACAATGAGATTTTTAAACAATTCAAATGGCAATCGGTACGAGGTATTATGAATTTGAAAGACCCTTGTTCTTAAGCTGGGCGTTAGAGGAACAAAGAGAGCGGTAAGCACGTGGTAAAAGAACGGCTCTTGTCGCCGACTTGCATGCACTCGGGCGAAAAAAGTCGGCGAGGAACAGGACTTTCTTTTCTTTTACGCAATTGTGCGAGCCTTGCGTTGTAGCGATCCCCAAGTCCGGGCTTTGTTACGATGAAACTTTCATGGGATGTCTTGATTCTATTTTCACTCCTGTGTAAAAGCCCGAGATGTGCTTTATTAAAGTTCCAAATTTAACGCAGGTAGCAACCTTTTCCTCCCGCCCATTTCATGTTTCAGAAAGTGCGCTCTATTTTTTATTCTCACAGCTTTGCGCTTTTATCCACGTTCTTTCCGCACGTGCTGCGTACACATCTTTCAGTTGCAACGGTACATATTCTCTATTTATGAGGCAAGTCCAACAATTTTTACAACTTTACCAACACCGTATGCCATTCATCCAGTCGATCAAAAATTAAAATCAAGCATCACCGCGTGGAACTTTCCCTCGTAAATCTGTTACCTCGTTGACGCAAATGAGAACGTAAAACATTCATTTTTCGGTACAATTTGTTAGATTCTTGCTTCCGCCGTTTCACCGACGCGAACGAGATCCCGAGTAAACGCGCAGGCCAGAAGTTCGAACGCGCGTTTTAAAAGCGAAATACGCAGCTTTAGACGACGTGATTTCCAATTCCACTTGCGCGAAAGCCTTTGCACTTTGCAATTCTTTGCCGTTACAACGCACGCGTACAACAAGTATTACTATTTGATCGTTCAAAAAAAGCGTCGAATCGCTCAAACGTTGAATTGTCGAGTCGCGTTGGCTGTTGGTAAAATAACATCACCTCGTTTTGTTTGAACACGTGCATAAAACGAGTGACCATAAATGAGTACTATTGGTAATCGGATTATTGGAAAGCAGATTTTCTCGATACACACGATCTCTTTCATAGTACACGTTGTTTAATTGTCAAATCCGAACGAATACAATTGAAATTCGCAAGTCTTGTCGTTAACGAATTCATCGAGTTACGATTAAATAGTAAAAGACCCGATATTTTTCATCAATTTCGCGATGCAAAGCTCTCGGGTGGCGCTTAGTGTCGCGTTACTCGTTCCGAAACGTCATTTTAAAGAGACTCGAGCGAGATTGAAGTAAAACGCGATACGCTACGGCTAAACGAGTGGTACGTAGGCAACGTTTGAATAAATCAAGAAAACCAAAGTGATTCGAGTAAGCGAAGCAGTAAGCTTGGTGGATTCGTTCGACCGGTGCGTGTAAATTGTAACGCCAACTCGTGGCTGCGGGCGCAACTGCGTATACGCGCATTAAGTATTTGTAGCGTAGAGCGCGCGTGAGGTCACGCGTGCAGCCGCAACTAAAAGTTTCGGGTCAAACTAACTTCCACCGACGGTCCTTGTAGAATATTCAAGTATGCAAAGGCACGATGGATTTATAAAAGCCCACTGACCAACGGTTGCAGGCCGAACAAGTTGGTGAAAACCGTGCGACTGAAGTGCCAAGAACAATCGCTTCGAACGCGACCGTGTGGAAAGCATCGGGGCCGAGGGAACGCGCCGAAGGGCCAAACGCTACGACGACTGACGACGGACGCGTTTGATTGCAGGGGCTATGCCGAGGATCGATACGGATCGGTGAGATCGAGCGGACGGGACACCGAGAAGAGGGCTCCTGTCGTGGCAGATGCGCAGCAGCAGAGGCAGACGCAAGACGAAGACGAGCGGGCTCCGCTGGCGTGGCGGAGCTGCAGCGATCGAGATCGACTGAGAGTCGGAGCTAAGCGCGAGAGCGAGAGCCAAGGGAGCCCTGATAGCATGACGGTAATGCTGCTGCAACGTTCGGCCACCCCGCAGTTGACGCACAGCCACAAGACAGTAGCCGAGCACGCGAGCAGCAACAGCGCCGAGCCGCCGTTCCTCATCCTGCTGGACATTCAAGAGCACGCGGAGCCGCTCGAGCGCGAGACCAACGGCTACGACAGCTACAACAACAACAGCCTCGGCAACGGCACCGGCACCGCCAGCGGTCAGGCCGCCGCCGCCGCCGCCGACAAAGCCCAGCAGCAGCGCAACAACATCGCCGTCATTGGGCGCAGCAGCACTTGCGGATCAGGTAGGCTCGTTTGACGGTTAGTTCAGTCGGTTGTCCGGCTCGAGCGGCTCATCGATCGGCTCATCGATCGGCTCATCGATCGGCTTGCAGCGGCGGCCTGCGGGGGAGCTGGCGGCGGGCCCAAGACGACGGGGGGGCCCGGGGCCGCGGCGGGCGGCGGGCCCGGCCAGCAGCAGCTGCTCTCACAGCAGAACCCGGCGGCCGGTGGCCTCGCGATGCGATACTACCGGCTGTGGATCTACGCCTGCAACCTGGTGCTGCTGTGCAGCGCGGTCGGCTTCGCGGCCGCGGTCTCGCACACGCTGCTCTTCTCCGGGGACCTGCGGCGCTACCTCGTGCCCGGGGTCCCGCGGGCCCACGACCCGAGCGCCCTCTACGCCTACCTGGCCTTCGCCGTGCAGCTGGGCCTCGTGCAGCTGCTGGGCTGCGTGGCCGCGCGCCGCCTCAGCGCCCGCCTCCTCAACGCCTACTGGCTCATCCTGCTGGCCCTCCTCGCCGGCGACGCGGTCCTCGGCATCGCCTGGGTCTTTCGCTTCGAGAGGATGCGCGCCGAGCTCAGGCCCAGCCTCAGGCTCAGGCTTCAGGTACGCTGCTGCTGCTGCTTTGGCCTGCCGCGTGTGCGCCTGCCTGCCCGTGACTTTCGACCACTGCAGAGCACTCTTTGTCCCGCAGCCCGGCAAACGGTCCGGTGCTGGCGTAAGGCATCTCTTTGACGGTAACGCAACGAGCAGTCGTAAGGCGTAACATGGCAGACGGAGGCTTCACCGCGAACGATTAACGAGGCTTGACTGAATATTAGAAATCCATCGATTTCCCCGAAGCCGGCTTATCCTCAAGACTTGAATAAGCTTAACCCACATTTTTAATTTAATATAGTATTTTTCATACGAGCAAGATTCAATTATACATTAAATGCATAATTCACGCCCGACCTCTTTAACAACGTCTTGTGCAATTTCGTTATCGTAGTATCGACCAAACGAGATACCGTCGAAAGGATTTACACGTTTCATAAGACGTTCGTTCGATTCGTCCACCGTCGTTAACTCGAAGCACAAGTCACAAACGCGAGTTGCTTTAAAAACTTACAAAGATTTGTTGAAAAATATACGTTTGACCGTCGCGTTCGGATTGCCGCAACACGTAACATGCTTTGCTTTACGTTCACTTAAATAACGTTTCTTCGAGCAACGACACCGGCATAAGTGCTTTGCGTTTCTTCAAAGTGCCAGTTGACGTTCAATGAATTATCGCGCTTGATCGTTATCGCGAACGCGATATCGTCTGAGCATGCCAACGGAAAACCCAGCAGTGCTCGAGATAAAATTACGAGATAACAGGCGCGAAAATTAAGTGGCTTCCAAACGTTGAAGCAAAATGCGCGACTCAGTTTTTGTCCGTTTCTAGAGGAGTACACGTTGAAACTGAAATTACGATTGTCCCAATTAGCGCGGCAAAAGAGAAGAGCGAGATGATGGAGTGTTACCTTTTGTTTTTCGTGTTTTCTTTTTGCCGTGGGATCGCGAACGCGGACGTTCGAAAACGCAAATGCACCTGCTCGAGAGAGGTGAAAGAGGTGGTTAAAAACATGAATCCTCCGGAGTGGGCTGCACGTGGGATATATGTTTTGCGTGCTCACAGGTGGAGTACGGCAAAGACACGAGGTTCAGCGAGCAGTGGGACCAACTGCAGCACGAGTACAAGTGTTGCGGCGTGACGGGCCCGCTGGACTTTGGCTCGTTTTGGCCGGAAGGTTGTTGCCCGGTGGTGGAGCCGGTACCCGCGAGTCTCAACCTCGACAGCTGGAGCGTGGCCGGAGCAACGAGTAGCGGCAACGCGTCGAGCGAGGTCTCGACTAACAACAACGCATCGGCAGCAGCGGCGGCGGCGACCACGACAGCGACAGCGACGAGCGCCAACGCTGGCAGAGATCAGCAGAACGCGACGAGCGCGTCGCTCGAGCCTTGCCAAAACCCCATGACCAAGGGCTGCGAGGTGTACTTGCTCGAGTGGCTGAGGCAGACGGCCGACTTGCTGTTCGTGCTTGGTTTCTGCGTGATAGCCTTCACGAAGCTCTGCTTCCTCGGGATACTGCGCTACGAGATTCGCGAGATGATTCAGAAGATTCGTCTGATGCGCGAACCACCGGCGGCGACGGTGCCGTTCATCCAGTCGCTCGGACTGGCGCCGGGAGCCCAGCAGCAGCTGCAGCCGGCACAAGCGGGCCAGCCGGCCCCTCAGTCACAGTCCCAGACCCTCGTCGAGATACCTCTCAACAACGGCAACATCGCCAGACGCACCACCCTGCCCATCGTCAGCTCCCACGCCAACACCACCGGTTAGTCCGCTTTGTCATTACGATCCTCCGTAGCTGTTGTCCTAGTACTGTTCGCGATACGGTCCGTCGCCGCTCGACAACGGAGCGCAAAACCAAGTAAAAAAGAAGCCACTCGAGCGGAAAAAGCCATAACCACTTTGAACGGCAAGCTGCACGAGTGTGTGTGTGTGCGCGCGTGTTCGCGCATGTGTAAGGTATTACGGATGGCCGTGTGCCAGCGATGGCCTGATAGACCTCTCTTTTCATTCGTCGTTTTCTTTCTCGCGCGTGCACGTACTCGCTTGAGCTTGCAATCGTGCAGCCCTCTATTCGTCCGGTGCTCTTTTCGTCTCTGTCGCTGAGCTAGTATAGCTCTCGTTCTTTCTCTCGTTGATACTCGCTCGAGTGCAGCTTTCTCGCTCTCTCTTTCTCTCCTCTCTCCCTTTGCAGCTACTGGCCTAGTTCCGCGCCGCGCGCGCCACAGCTCGACTCGTGCTGCTGCGATCCGTTTAGCCGCGGGCGACACAAAGCCAACCAATAACCGCACGCGACATTTCGCCACACACACACACACCCGCGCGTACACAGAATCGCATTGGAGAAACGATGCCCAGCCTAGAAGCTCTTTCGTTGGCTCCGATCGGGACAGGGCACAGCTTTTGCCGGTGTGCTACGTCGCCCGATATATCGTATAGTTAATTGGCGCAAATGGATTCTGGCTCGGTGCGCTGGCTCTCCATTTAGCTGGCCCTCGTCCCTCGCCACCTCGCTACTACTCGCTCGATCCCCAAAGTCCGCTAATTCTTTTGCGCTTCCGTCCTTTGATTAATCGTCCCCATCTCTCTAGCTACGTTCCACCGCGGTCGTTTGATGCATTTTTTATCCGCTGTACGCTCTTTCCTGCAGCGACCTTCGATTACTCGTTGCAGCTTATTAATTAACTTTGCCCACGTCATCCACTTGCCAAGCTGCTATCCTCATCGTTCATTCAACGCCAACGATCTTTCATTCATCTTCGCAAACTGATATCCTCGCCATCTTGTCTCGTTTCGACGCTATTCACTCTCCTCGTCTCGGCTTTTCCCTTTTCAAATTAATAATCATCACTCGTTCCTTTCTCTATCTTTGACTCGCTTTCACCGCGGAGTCGTTGAAAGCCGACCTATCGCTCGCGTTAGTCGACGCCTGGACAAATACTACCGAGGTCCGTGTACAACGGACGGCAATGTTCGTCGACGAACGTTGCCAATTCGCGTGGATTTTCTTCGGTTTGAGCTCGTTTGACAACTTGGCCGAGAAGAGTCGAGACGGGTTTGCGCGCGTGGTTGTCTCTGAAAAACAAATGGGCAACAGGCGGAATGCCAATTAGGAGTTCTTTTTCGTTCGTCGATTCGCGCTCGATCAATTGCTTTCGATCGATCCAATTCGTTTAGTTTGTAATTGGGCCAACGAATGCGTTTACTTTTACCAAATGAAAAGGTAAAAAAAACGAACAAGAAAACATCGTAGTTGGGCATTGGTAAGGAGAGAACAAAAAGGTCGTTTGATCGATGGTTGATCGTAGTAACGAGCGCGTAAACGCGCGTTTGCCGTTTGATTGCAGGCACGACTTCGCTGTACGTGCCGGGGGACGAGAGCAGCAAACACCCGTTGCTGGGTAACAGCTTGCAGGACGCCGGAGCGGACAGCGACACCAACAGCCACTGCGCCCTCATCCTAGAGGAGTCGACGCCACCGGCCCAGCATCACGCGACAGCTGCCTCGACGGCAACGGCGGCAACGGTGGCCACTCAGAAGACCAACGGCAACAACAACTACGAGATGCGCGAGTTCAACAGGCGGATGCTCTTCACCTCGAGTCTCAGCGCGACCAACACTGGCCAGACCGTCAGCGGCAGCGCCAGCGGGACTCAAAGTCAGCAGCAGCAGTCGCGACACACTTGACCATGGACACAGTTACCCAGTTGCTTCGGCGAGGCAGCCGCAATGGCCAAGTGACACGCGCTCTTGTTGCTGTCTGGATGAATAGTGTTAGTTGTATAGGACAGATTAACTCGAGTGCGCGATCATTGCAGTCGCAATACAGCCGTGCCGTTCCATTCGGTCTAATTGCTTTGGCTCCTTGCGAAAATTCGTTTATTTCCGTAAAATTGCGAGGCGAGCTCTCTGATCCAGAAACACGCGCGTACGCCCACGCCGCCGCTCACACGTACACACACACACACGCGCGCGTATCATACGACGGATGCATACACACACTCTGCGACACACTGCCGGTAGCGGCAGCTCGTCCTGCCACTCAATCAGTCTACAGCGAGCTTTACTTTTGGCTTTTCCGAGCTTTATTTCGGACTCGTTTATTACGCGTGTATCTCATCGACACTGTGTATCTTGTACGCAACTCGTGTACCGCGTTACGTAAGCTATGCTGCACGCCGTCGATATACCCAACCGCGCGGAATGGACCGATCGCTCGCGATCACCGGCGCACCTCCTTCTGTTTCGTTTCTCTTGCCTCGAACGTACGCTTTGACCGCATTACCCGTAAATTTCGACCAACAGCGCCAACGGACAACAGAATAGAATTGCTCAACGAGATGACGTGGTCGACGGCCACGACAGCGTTCGTTCTCCGTTTGGTTTTCTAATTCTCTCCTCGTCTACGGCTCGACTAGCGATTCGTCCGTTTGTTCGATTTGCCACGTGAATTAACCACGAGACACGGCACAACGCACACGAGGGTGTACGAAGGACATCGCGCGGGACGATTTGCAAGGTGTAAGGGGCGAGAAAAGGGAGCGCGCTACGTACGACGACAAACGAGAAATGCCGATGGTAATTCGGCGATGTCGTGTAAAAAGGTGTTACCCAAGTGGAAGGAACCAGTGACGCCGCGAAACGACGACTGAAAAATCCGAATTTAATTTGGAGACGTGCCAAACCCGATAGAACGATTCTTCACGTCGAAATATCCGTGTGTCGTGTGCGTCGACGACGGGCGGTACGCGAAATCGATAACGATCGTTCGCTAACTAGCTAAAGCCTATACAGCTATCTCGATTATGCATGCAGCTATTGACGCGACTTTGAAAGAAATTTTTCAAGAAACGCGAACAAATTGCAATTGCAGCGGTGTCCCGTTGCAGCACCAATCGAGAGCTCATCGTTTCGCACGCCTACAAACATCTCGTTGATCGGTAAAAGCCTGCCGATCATTCGCGTACACTACCCGATCACCAAATGCATCAGGAATGTACTCTAGGATACGCAGAAATATTTTTCAACTTCATTCCTAGCGAATGATCTTTTTATCCCCCAGAGTCCTTTCGTCCCGAATAAATCGTTGAATAAATCGTAAATAAATATACATTTTTAAGACTTACGACGAGTAAATACTCGCTGAATCAATGCTCTCGAGTCTTGAACTCGATCATACGTGAAAAATATTAAAACGCGTAGCGGATAAAATTTTGACGATTTTTCTCAAAAGACACGCGCGTGCTTTCATCGCAAACGAACAAAGGTACATTCCACTATGCATTATTTACACTTGCGCTATAATGGACAGGCATTTTTCGCTCTCAAAAAAGCATCCAATACGACCAATTAATATAATTTCACAAAAAACAAAGAAAAAAACGAAGAAAAAAATAAAACATATTTTGTAAGCTCATTGCCAGAACGTGCAAGAACCGCGCAGCTGTCGGAAAAAAATTGATCCCAAGAATAAACGAATAATAATAATAACAATATTAATAATAATATTAATAATAATAATAATAATAATAATAATAATAATAATAATAATAATAATATTGTTTAAATCGAGATGTCGATCAAATGTTCCTGATGTACAAAACAACAAAAAAGTAAATAAATAAAAAACAAGAAAAAACAAAGAAAAACCAAAAATGCAGTAGAATTCCGGTTAGAACTATCAACGTCTGACCACGTGTACATAAACAAGACAAGCTTGTCGATGTATTTTATCTGTTATTTGGAAGAATATACCTGTGCGCGCAGACATTTATACATATACACCTCTGCGCTTCTGCACGCCACGGATACAGAGTAATCGAGCTTTCACTTTGCAAGCATTTATTACGGGCTACGACGTACGTCGCCTAACAATCTTGGAACCACGCCGGGACGTCTGTAAACGCATCCTCGCGTCAGTTCATTTTTTCCCCTCGCAGCAGATACTAATTATAAAATGCCTCAACGAAATAGACGAAGACTGCAGAAAATGACGATACTGGTTGCGTGAACCTTAACGAAACAAATTTTAAAACGCATGACATTTTTAAAGTTACCAGATAACAATATACGAACGTGCTACCGCTCCACCGAGATTGTATCCTTCTATTTATATACTAAGCCTGCTCTTGTTTGTACAAATGATCTTGTTTTGTAAGCTTTACGAGTTAAGAGAGACGAACATGCGCGAGTTCCAATTGAAAGCACTAGTTGCCAAATTTGCGATTGTCAGGTCCGAGACAACGAAATAATCAGTAGACGCGTGGCAATCGAATTGCTTTCGATTGCAATAAGCGCAGCTCGCGTGTCAGACGAGATAACGTAAGCAAAACTAATTTCAAAACCGACCAAACCCTAAAGAGATAAGGTTGCACGGTACGATTCTCCGCTATTATTCAGAATCAGAGTTACATCTTGACACGACATTGTAAGCAAAGTATTAGATTTTCATTCGACGTTCGTTCTCCAGCCACCGTTTTTAACGTTACCACTAGCATACGCTCGTTAGCTTTGACTTCTTGAACATTGATGAAAAAGTTGCCGCTCAAGTTTGCACAATCCAGAGCTAACGTTACTCTTTGAGTCGCAGCTCGAGTGAAACTGTATTTGCGAAAAAAAAGAATACACGCGAACTCGTACGTACACTCGTGGCGATGCGAGCACGCGAGCTTGGTCGATGAATAATATTAAAGGAAAACTGGAAGAACCGACTCGTTCGCCCACGGACTTGCACGTTACGATGGAAATTTCTTTTCCGGTATCGCTTCTATTGTTGTGACTTTACGAGGACAAACACAATTCCTTGACGCCATGTTGACTCTGGTATTTTCGCGCGACTTCGTTTTTAGGGAAATTTTGGAAAACACACCGAATTGGACATACCCTCGGCGCGTTAGCAGCACAGTTACGTCCAACTTGCGTATCAAGGTAAAATGGCACGCAGCAACGCAAATTGCACGTAGGCTCACAATGTCGACAAACGTGATTTTGCAGATGCGACGCTGGAGAAAAGGTATCCTGAGAAAATTAAGCCACCAGTGCAATGCACGCGTCAACGTCGAATGCGTTAACAATTACACTCGTTAGTACACTTTGAGTTATCTCCGTTTCGCTCCTCGTAAACTTGCCGCGTTAAATCGTGTCCACGATCGCCTCGCTTCAACGTTGCCAGCCACAATCAGTGCACGTTTTGTATCTCGTAAACATAACTGCACACGCGGTATAAGCTAGCGCGCTGTCGCGACGTATGAAAAATCGAACGAATTTCCAGATGACACGCCGTAAAATTACGGAATGGAGCGCGTCCTTCGCACGCGACGTAGCATCGATTGATGACTCACAAATAACGCGAGCTCATCTACACGTACGTCGAGGGCTGATTAATCAACGTAGAGGCTTCGGCGAAACAACGATTACCGTATGCAGTGTTCGCGCGCACGAGCGATTAGGCTTGAACGAGAGACAACGCCGGAGAAGCGAACGGATAACGAGTAAGTAGTCGATCGGCGAGGTCGCGGCCAAACAATCCGAAAACAGTCGAACGATCGCTGTGCGAGGAAACGGACAAAGACGTAGGGCTTGCGTGTCCTATACGCGTGCGAAAGTTGCGACGAATGCGACGGGTAGATCGAGGTTTGCGATCGAAGCCGGACTTGGACGTGGTCGAGGATAAACCAACGACGACCGAAGGAGAAACGGATCGTTGAAAAGAGGAACAAGGCGGTACGACGGGGAGACTGGAAAAACGAGAAATTAGTCGCGAATGCAGTACTCGTCGGGCGCGACACGTTCGTACAAGCGCGTATCAACGCGCAAAGCAGCAAGATGGAAATAGAGCAGACACTCGAGAAGTTTAGCGAATGTGCAAGCGTGGGTGTTGGATCGTGCACGTATCTCCGTTGCAAGTCGTGGCAGTAGTAGCGGTGGCGGCGGTGGCGGCGGTGGCGGCGGTGGCAGCAGCACAAAGTCTAGCATCAATCGATATTGATATTATCTTGTCGCTGCAGTGAGTTTTAGCGCTTGCGACTAGTCTCTCGTATTGATTTATGCTATAGTCAAAACGCTACCACCGACACGACGCCCTTGCCTCTCTAGCTCGTCGTCGTCGTCCTCCTCCTTCTCCTCCTCCTCTTTCTTTTCTTGATCCTCCTCGTCAACGCTCCCTCTTATTTAGTCGCTACACCCAGCTAATACCGGACCTGCTCTCGCTCGCCCCTCCCACCCATCCGTGCCACGTGTACGCATATTTTTACACCCGTGTCAAATTTGCCTCAAGGCTACGATAAACCAGCTATCTCTCTCGTTCCATCTCCGTGTTCCCCTGCAAATTTTCGAGAGGAAAAAGAAGCTAGGGTGTCGAAAGCTCCGACTGGTCCGTAATTTCTGTAATATCGGTGGGCCGACGAGCTCGAGCCCACGCGCGGCTACGTACAACGGGTCGCGTGCAGATAAGACGACTCCTTGCCTGCCCCCTCTTGGCTGGTATTAGGTGGGCGTGTGTCGACAGCCTCCGAGAAGCAGCAGCACCAGCAGCCCTGCAGCTGTTTCGACGGACTATCTCTTCGAATAAATAATCCAAGCGAGAGGCCAAAGCTCAAGTTTAGCCTCTTGTAGCGCTCGAGGGGTGCTCGCGCGAGGACCAGGGACTACTTCTCTTTGCAGCCAAAGACAATGACTTTGAAAAGAGGCTAAAGAGGCTTCTCAGTGGTCTTCTTTTTCTCGCCAATCTTGCCACCCGCTCTGTACGTATACACACCAGCCAGGCTCGACTACACATTCGTACGAAAGCGAAAAAGAGGACAAAGCTCGCGCAAGGTGCACGCCTCCTGCTGTCGCGGGTGCTATTACCAGCGATCGATCAAAACGCCACCTCGTAATGTTACTCCTCGAATGCATAGGTACGCTAAACGAACGCGTCAATCAGATTCGTCAAACTACCGACAAACGTTCGTAGTTAGCATCGCAATCATTTACATTTGGTCACACGCGACTCTCTTATATTCTCTTACGGCCAACCTCACGTAGGTATTTGCATCCGAGATAATAGGCCCGTAACATAGTTTCGTCTCCTTGCTTCTGATTGATCCTTCCGACAATCTCCCTTCCGTTTATCGTTCTCGGACAATTGACCGTGCGTTTTAGCGTATCGACAGTTTTCCATCTGAAGTTCGTTACGCATTGGGACTACTGTGCGTACCTCTCAGAGGCACGAGCGTCGTTCGTTTTACAAATGTATATTGAACAACGTATCTTTAGCGGCATTTGATTGCAACCAAAGATGAAAATACGTATTTTCTGTACGATTAATCGTCGCAAAGACACGTCGACAAAACCATACGTAATGCGTCGTTATAAAACGAATCTAACGAAAAGGCCAACGACGAGCACGACTTCCCATTTCCATAAAACGCAAGACAGTCAATAAACGTTCGTTTCCTGTTACCTTCGCTACAAATGTCGTCTATTCGTCGTGCATTCCCATTTATTTATTTGTCGTCATTGGAGTTTTTGGAAAAAAAAAAGTTCGTTATGGCGCGTTGGCGCAGGGAAGTTAGCCGGAAAAAAAGCGCGATCGGAAGAGAAGAAAACGCAGGAATAGCGATAACGCGTCACTCCACTCTCTCGCTACGTCTTCCCACTCGGAATCGTCTCTCTTCCCGTACCTTCCACTTGGCACGCTCGTTCTCTCTCGGTCGTTCTCTCATTTCGTTTCTCTCTGTGATCAGTGACTGCTCTGATGTACAAGCAGTGAAAAGCTCATTGGCGCCAGCTTTGTTTTTCGGCAGATCCGCAAAAAGACGCCCTCTCTTATTTTCCAAACGTTTAGGAACGACGATGTATTGACTTTGTGCGTTCGGTTACCTAATGGATAGATGCAATGGCAATTTACAGTAGGGGTATCCGCACGCTGTACATTGCCATGGCGATATATAGTAAAGAAACTTCATTCGTACCGCGTGCCCTGCGACTTCTTTTTTATTTTGTATTTTGTATTTGTCGAACAATGGGTTTTTTTCAGGGGATCAATTAGAATTACTTGGCAAAGGGAGATATTGAAAGAATACGAGTAATTTGACAATTTTGTAAGGATCAATCGAGTGACGTCTTTGTTAGCGTTATTAATATCGACGCGGAAACCAGCAGGAATCTGGGAGAGCGATACCGAGAGAACTTTGGAAAAATAGTCGAAACACAGGAGGCTCCGTTTTTGAACGGATAGGTACGTTTACGTAAACATCGTGACAACGTTTAATTACAACAGGGCTGTTGTAAAAAAACTCGGAAAACACGAGTACTTTGATGTCCGACGAGGAGTATTTTTCTAGTTTTATCAAAGTCGGCCTCCGTCTTAGTTACTTGAAAACAAACGTAGAATAGGACGGTCGATTGGCATCTCTTTCATGTATTTGAAAAAACATGCTGTTGACAATACAAAATCAATGCTAAGACCGAAAGGCCTACGTCGCATGCATATATCGCAGAGTTATCTTACTACTAGGTGACTCGTCAAACGCATTCAAAATATATACGTTTAGCGAGTTTGTTAAGTCGTCCGTCGATAAATCATTCGTGTAACATTGTCTAAATGTACATATAATAACTGTATATGTAAAAAGTAAATGACCAGATGTCGATATAATATGTATGACTAAGCACTTATACACGTTTTACGTACACTTTGTACATAATATCCGATAGATGATCTTTTTGTTAAATTGGTATGTATACTTAAAACAAAGACATTTGTACATCAGTTTACTCAAACAACTGATACTTAAGTAGTCGAGGCGCATCGCGTACGCAGTTTTTCATGTATTTCATTGCGATGGAACGATTGCTTGCTATTTTTGCACCTACTTCATTCGTAGAAAGAGATCATAAAAATTCGAACAAGGACGACAAGGAATAACGCTACAAACTAGAGCTTCGGGAAAATAACGATTCCGATTGTAAACACCTCGCAGCTTCACAATAATATTATAAGTGACTATACGAATATCATTGCGTACAAACCAGTGACATTGTATAGAGACCAGAAAATGAACCAAATAAACTTTATTTACAATAACATGAGATATCTCAACAAAAACTAAACATGTCGTCGTTACGTTATAGTCGTCAGGCGCGATTACGCGTTCGTCTTGGATTTTCGTTAATGAATGTTAACCGATGCGTCAATCTATCATTGCCAACTGTCAGCTACTTGAATTTGAAAACAGTACATTCCGTACCTATAGAGATATAAGAAAATTGCCGTTGCGAGTATATTATTTTGTTTCGCAGGAAAAAAAAACAAAATAACAATTTCCCGTTTGAGTGACGGCCAGGAAAGAAAAGACGATATTTTTAACCCGTCGAGAAAAACATTAAAGCCAATCGTCGGAATTATCGACTGTTTTTATTTTTAGACGTAGAAATGCAACTGCATATTGTTCACGGACTACACGAGTAAATTGTCAACAATTTGAACAAGTAACCAAATTATCCGAAGCGTTCACGCTGTAAACGATAATGGTATATTACGCACCCAAGGAGGTAGACAATTGGATTTTGCTATTTCTTCCTCGTTCTGATTTCAAAATGTCGTCCAAGTATGCATTTTTTCTTTGCTCGTTTGTTTATTTATTTATTGACATGTTTCAAGCCGCGAGAGAAAATAGTCTTTTAGTCAAACACACGCTATGATTAACTATTCAATTTCCCAGATGGCTGTTACTTACTATTTGTATCGATGAACTACTCGCGAAATAACACTTCGATTCACAACCCATAAACGTTTTTCAATCATCAACATAGAATTATCGATCCACGGCAAATAAGGCATATTTATTGATAACGGAACATTTTGGAAAAATGCTGACGCCTCGATGTACATTACCGAAACATTGACGTAACGATTTGTTTTTCCATTATTTACGACCAACAGAGAACCATTTGATTTAGCGAACAGAGCTTGAAACGAACCTTAACTCGCTCTCTAGAATTCCAATGGCGCTTAAGGTTCGCTGCTCTTTTTAAATAGTTTTTATACGAGCGAAGCATAAGATTCGATACTCAAATGGTTACTAATAAATCACGAATGTGTTGCGATTCGATCGTGTAAGAGTACGATTGAGCGATTTTGTTGCGAATAATATTTTGCAAGTCCGGAGATGTTTTTCACGAACGATCTCGACGCTCATCCGCGCGTATTTAAAGTTTCGTTACAATAGTTGCGATAAGTCGATGCAAAGTTATACACGTAAGAAAAACACATTGTCAACAGTGCGTGCACTGAGTTGTAAACGAATTCGGTTGCTCATCTAGATGTATCGATCAAAAAATTGCTTGTCACGGTTGCGTTAGATACGAATAATTTTTGGCTGATCGAAATGCGCCACAAAGACGTTCGTTTGGCGACGTTGAGTTTGAAAATTGGTTTGAAAACCGGATTGGAACGAACTCGTGCGCGCATCACTTTTATTGCAAATCAAAGGTTTAACAAGTCCTTAAGTTAACACTGAAGACGGGAGCAAACGGATTACAACTGCGTATGTACGTAAAAATAAACAATTTGAACGAATGACCGAGAACGAGCGTATACGTGTATCAAAAGCGAGGGAGCTTCAAATAGTGCCTGCTTATCAACCTACATAGCTTAACAATTCTTACGTAGTAAGATGCCTGATGAAATATTTACAATTTTTTCAATTAACAAATTCAATCCTAGATTGTACATTGTACCTATCGCGCTTACTCAACTAAAAATAAATACCTGCATCATAGAACATTGCTTGATGTGGACGAGAGCGAATGAGCTGCTTTCACTTTTTCGTGATATGCATCGTTAAACAAGTGTCACCTCGGTTACGAGTCAAATTTTCCGATTTATTATCATTATCGTCGGTATTTTTCAATAATGACTCCGTCACTTAGAATGTATATTGTATAAAAAAGGAAAAGAAGAAAAAAAAGAAAAAAAAAGAGAAAAACAAAGAAAAAACGAAAAATCAACCAATTGATATAAAAATAGGTAAGATATGTATTTAACCCAAGTCTCCCTTTAGATGCCTCGATTGTCATGGGTCCGCGCGTGGATGATTGACGATAGTTTTCTATACATATGAACGTTTCGTATACATGTATTTAACAACGGCATTCTTCGACATCGAAAGTATTTTGTGCAAGTTTTGCTCGTGCGATAAAACAAGAAAGAGATAAATAAATAAACAAATAGATAAACAAACAAATGAATAAATAATAGAACAAACAAACAGACGACTATATACACGATAAAAAGGATTGACATCAGGACGTTTGACGTGCCGCTCTGTGTCCGTTCCGTACATTCGCGATGTTTAATCGTGAACCGACAGGTACTAGGTGTAAATTGTACGGAACCAACGGACACAACAACACTTTATCGCAAGCCTCATTTTCTTATGGGTGTTAATCTACGTCTGTATAACGAACGTACGTACCATCAATCGGTCCGTGATTGATTATTCAACTTTGAGAAACCTAATTAACTGTATATATATAACCGACTAACTGAATGTCGTTCCAATTATGTGTAAATATTGTTAAACAATTAACACACAGAAGAAACAAATTGTAGAAACACGAATGCCAGAACAATTTGTTACCAAGTATTATTTAAAGTCTAATGTATCTTTACTCACGTTGATTTCCGGCTCCTTTATCTGCAGGATCGTATCGAACGTTGATCCGCCAATCACCACCTTCGTACACGAATATATAATTTTTAGAAATGAACATTCAATAGAAGCATTCCGTACAACCGAACAGAATCAAGAAAATACGCTACATTTCTCAGACATACCAAAAACAATCTAATTAGGAAGAATTATGCATTTAAAACAACTAAAACATATTGATTATTTGTTAAACTTTAATTTATACATCGCAAACTGTTCAATTAAATTATATTTGTAGACAAATCTTAATAATAAAAAATTGAAACTTTTCAACAAACTATTTGATATTCTAACTTGATATTCTAATATGCGTGTTTAGCAACCTACAGGATGTTTTCTCTCTGTTTTCAAAGCTTCCGTTGGTTTCTTCATAACCGATTCAACGCTGTGATTTTGGAGTTTGTTGAGGTGTACTGCTATTTCTGCCGCTACTTCAGCGTTGTTTTTAACGAGCGCTATATCTGCAACGAAAACAAACGCTCTATGGAGCACTCATTTTGCGAAACGACTAGAAAACAACGAGCAAACGCCGAAAACACGGAATAGAGTATTTCGCGAACGATTATGCGGCCATTGAAGGCCCTGACATACGCACATCATCGATTTGTGATTAACGACTAATCACGCGAGCTTGAACGGTACAATTGAATGGAAAGGATCGCGTGAAACGGCGTGATTCGCGCGTACAACTGAATTGATACATCGATAAATAATTGAACGTAAAGTTTGCGCCTAAAAGCGATAGGTGGGCTATGATGGCCGTTAACGCAGCTAGATAAACAAAACAACATCGGTCCGTCGGATAAATCGAGATAAATGCCGAGATCAATGCGACTTTCAAAGAATCGTCGCTCGTGTTTCCCCTCAACGTGTCTGTCGAACAATTGCGTCGATCTCGTCCGATCGACCAATGTACGACCAATGTACGACCAATGTACCACCAATGTACCATGCGTCGTCTAGACGTATCGCGCGAACCTGAAAATTCCCACAAATTTGCGCGTCGTTGGGCTCCCGGACGCATTCCACGCGTCGTTATACGTACGCACGTGAGTGGCTACGCTTATTTATCGCAAAAATAGCTGCGCACGAGAAAGAGCATAATAGTAAGTGCTTACTCGATCGAAGAGAGCGACCAGCGGTGAGTTTGGACATTTCCGCCAACAGAAAGGGTGTCACATTTTTACCGGTTATACTTTTGAGATTGGCAGCTTTAAGCGCTTGTATGATAACCATCTCGATCTCTTGGGGATCAAGAGCAAAAGCTTGTGGAATCGGAACTGCCAGGAGGATACCCGTTTCGAGTGCAAGCTTTCTTTGCGCGTCAATCAGTCGGCTGGCTTCTAGCGCGTTCGAGAGCCTCATGGGAGATTGTACGCCGTCAAAAGTTTGCCGACTGTAGAACGCTGGAAACCTGTCGCTCTCTCCCAGCGTCGCCACCGGCACTCCCTCGCTCTCCTGAAACACGCGGTCAAAAGCTGCATTTACATCCACTCTTTCCTCCAAACAACGTCTCTCGTCCAAGTTTTCTCTCCGATAAGCGTCCACCAACGTAATCGTCATTTTCAAGTACTTTTTCCTTAACCCCGATCTTTTACCGCGAGTGCACGCGAACAATCGCCAAGTTGTTTCGTTTGATTTTTCTCAATTTTTGTTATAACTATTATGCAGAAATTAACGTGTACATCGGATAATATTGCCAAGCAATCGTTTCAATTCTTACGTTGAATTTTTTGCAAAAATTTGAACTATGGGTTAAAAAGGAACATTGCCTTGGTAGTCAGTACATGTACTATGCAACTTGATCTGTACGTATTGTATCCTGTTATTGAAGATAATTTTTATACGACCTCGTATTAAGAACAGTGCTTCTAAATCACTGCAACGTTGACTTCTCCAAAATAATGAGGTATATACTAATTTTATCTCGACTACGCTGTCAAAAATGTAGAGGATTTAGACAATTTTTACCAGATACTCTAAGGTTTTGGGTATATCCAAGATTGCTTTTACACCAGAGCAGACCACTGCCACTGAAGTTTGTCCCAATTCTTTTAAATCAGCACTTATATCCATGCTTGATTCAACTTGTCGATGAACACCACCAATTCCTCCAGTTGCCATGATGGGAATACCAACTTTGTTCGCTATTAACATAGTACCACTAACGGTAGTTCCACCACTCAATCCCTTTGATACGGCATATGAAAAATCTCTTCTAGAAACTTTGATCAGATTCCTTCCTTCGCTCTTCGCCAATGTTTCAATTTCTTTCTTATTGAGGCCAACTTTAATCTTTCCATTCAGAACTGCTATTGTCGCAGGAACAGCTCCCTGAAAGTAAACGCATTGTCACAAGTACTGTACGTAAACATCTACACATTTCCAAGTCTGTTATTTCTATAAAAATTAAAATACAAATTAATTGTCCAGCTCACCTGTTGCCTAATGATATCTTCTACTTCGAGAGCAGTACTTAGATTAGCAGGGTATGGCATGCCATGCGTAATGATTGTTGATTCTAGAGCAACAATTGGAAGATTGTTTTCTGCTGCACTTGCAAAATCTTCTCCAAAAGACAATATAGAATTTCCAAGGTGATTATGATTGTGATAAAAATGTTTTCGTGATTTTTTAAATCTTCTTATCGACTTTAACAAATTTAAACTTGCTCTACAAGAATACATTGTTAAGTGCTAGTTGATGTACTTGTTCACGTTTAAAATTTCAAAATTCAACTACGGGAATCAAATCAATTTGATTGCCATTTGAACAATCTTTCTTTACATTGGAATTACTTTAAGAAAAAAGTGTGTGTTTTGAAAGAATTCCAATTATACTACAATATATTGCTTGTAATCATCGTGCCGAATGCCGATCATGCGTCATTGATCATATAAACTAAACACTTAAAATGCTACGAGTGTATATGTATATGTATGTTCGTATACATATGTTCATATGCGTAATTTCAGGTTAGGTTGATTATTCAAGTTAAAATAGCGCGGTGAACAAAGTATTACATGATTACGAAATATGTTAATGAACTTTCGAATTTTCCCGTTGTACTGACCCAGCATTTTCAGCAAGTCATTCACAAGCTGAATAGTCTTGAGTGCAGTCGAAATATTTTGTAGGAAAGTAGATTTATACGAATTATCATGGCTAGCAATAAAAGCACAAAATCAGTAGAAAGCAATGCCATTACTAAATTTTATTTAATAATTTATAACTTCTTACAAGTATTAGGGTAAGCCAAGTCAAAGTAAACGTTATTTACTCCTCTTTAACTTTCAAAACATTTGTTCTATTATTACTTTTATGTATAATAATGATAATATTGTTATTTACAGATGGTGCCATATTTTATATAAATTAGTTAATTATTATTTAGGGGGAGAAGATAAGAGTAAAACCTTATGGGAAGTCCAACAATTTTCTGTCGTAATTTTCCAAAATGCTGCTGCATTAGAGGTACCGATTAATATCTAAATCTATTAAAAAAATTATATTTTACAATTGTTGCACAGTAAACAAATAAATGTTTCTTTTGTTCTAGATTTTGCATGCCATTACAGGGGCAGTGAGGTCAAATCCAATTATTACTACATTTCAAGTTTTGAGTAGAGTTATGGTCGTCTGTGGAGTCATACTGGCGACTCCTCCAAGCTATGCAGCAGCATCACCGGGTCTTCCTCTAGCGCTGCTTGCATGGTCTGTAACTGAAATAATTCGATATGGCTACTACTTTGCTAATCTTGTAGGATTCGTACCTTACTTCTTAATTTGGCTGAGGTAAGTAAAAGTGATTGTTGGCAATCGTATGATACACACAGAACATTCATTATAAATTATTTATATTTTGCAATATTTTGCAATATTTTGCAGGTATACAACGTTTATTATATTATACCCTATTGGAATAACAGGGGAACTGTTGTGCCTTTATGCAGCTACACAGTATGCTGCTAAGCAACACAATGCATGGAGTTATGTTCTTCCCAACAAATGGAACTTTACATTCAGCTATCACTACTTTCTTATTGCAGTAATGCTTTTATACATTCCACGTAAGTAATGATATTTTTGTAACATTTTTATAACCTTTACAAAGTTATAACTATTGTCTTTTTTATTCCTCATCCAGTATTTCCAAAACTTTATCTACACATGTTTTCTCAAAGACGCAAAACCTTAGGAACTTCAGAAAGGATTTCAAAGAAAGAACACTAATTTCAAACAAATGCATTTACCATGGAAAGTACAAATTTATTAGACAAATATTCCATGACAGTATTTTTACACTGGAAAATTATAGAAAATTGATCAAAGATCATTTGACAGAATTCTGTTTGAGTTTTAAGGTGGTGCATTGCTGTTTTTAACAATTTTAAGGGTGATAAGTGAATATTGGGTGTTGTATTTGGTACAAATGTTATTTTTTAGTTAATAATATTTCATGGTTAACTATGTATGAACTAAAAGAATACATATTATCTTTTTTACATAAAGTGAAATTTGTTTTTCCTATAGTTAATTATCCTAAAAATACATGCAGCATTTTTCGATTTGTTTAAATATTTTACTTTAATTTTTTGTCTACGTCAGTATTACATTTACTCACAAATAGATAACGCTTTTGTTTCCATGGTATACATATAGACGTTACTAAACATTTATTGATTCTCAATAATCATTGTTAATTAACAGTGAAACAAAAATACTTACATTAATCAAATATATACGAGTCAAATGAAAAATATTACGTTACTAACATAGGGAGGGGAAGTATCGTTGATAAGTCATTAATAGCAGGTGGAAATTGAAACACGTGCTTACGGACTTGCCGTCTTTTCTACGCCGTAAGTATCAGAGATGAATAGGATAGAATGGTCACATTCCTATTGATCTCTGATTAGTATGCAATTGGTTCCTACCGATCTCTGCTATAACACATATAGCTCGACGTTTCAAGAAATCGGACATTAGACGGTAAAACTCACCTACCACTCATATTGTTATACAAATATATCAAATGTTACACAGTTTAATATGAACATATTTTATTTGCAAATAAATATTCATAATTAAATAATAACCCAATGATCATCAGGTCTGATCACCATTGGGCATGGTTTTAATGATAATGGAATTTCCTGGTCCTGTAATAGCTAGACAGTGTACAGACCCTGAAGGGCTATGTGAATCTGGCAACCAATATAGTTTTACCGAGTTGAGCAACATATCTAACGTTAGGATTTTTTAAATTAATTTCAATAAACCTAATTTTGAAATTGCTAATTTGTTCGTTTTCGAAAAATTAAAGAAAATGTTTAGTTGCTGAGCACATTTTTAAATCGTTATTATTCGAAAACTATTAAAGCTACGGTATTTTTCTACAATGCTATTCGATTCTAAGAGTTTGCTAGTATTTAAAAATTATTTTCAAATTCGATAGCATCGATATTTTCCGAGGAAAATTCATTGGAAAATTTCTCATTCATAGCACAGTATAGCGCGTTCGATGTTAGACGCATGCGCATTACGCACCCGTTTACTCAACGTATAGCAGCCAAAAAATTGTCACTAGCCTATCCTTACACAAAACAACATGATTGTTAGAACACGCTTGTTAGAAGACTTTAAGTAATAAATAATTATTAGCAGTACATCTTAAACATCTAAGTAAATTATCGTTGTACTTCACTTTATTAAATGATAAGGAGGTAATATTTAAAATTGCTAAAAAATCATCACTAATAAATTAATTTGGTACAGTTTTAATACGAATTTTAACTGAAAGAACAATAGGAATTTTTATAGAGTCTTGCCATTCATAAAAAAAATTTTTCATAACATTTGTGTCATGTCTAGAAAAAATCATCTGATTCAGAGGAATGTATCAATTGTTCACATGGGGTAATAATCGATATAAAAACAATGGGATCTGTCTTCATCTAATTCGATCAAATTTATAAAATTTTCTAATGAATCAGCAGTAACCACGATTCTATCAACTAATTCAGAAAATTCTCCGTATATTTCCTCTTGCTCTTTAGTTCTGTACGAAAACCGAAAAGGCAATGTACATATATTTTTTATGTATGCATAATTATCTTGCGAGTAAATCAAATTAGGAATAACATTTAATGGACCTTTAATGTCAAGGTATTTATTGATAGCTTCTTGTCCTGCTTGTCTCAAGACACCTGAATTTACAAAATGTGGTGGTTACACATCGCCAAAGTTCTTGTACTCTTCTGCAAGTTGATATCGAACTTTTGTTGGTAGTACATATTTTAAAATACTTAGTGTCTTTTTTCTATCTTCATTAATAAAAAAAAGCTTTTTTTAACATGTTACAAATGCCTAGTATCATACGTTCTAATTTCAATTACAACTCCAAAAGTGTTGTCCAGTGGCTTTTCATAACACACACCTTCCATACCAGTATGGCACTCTATGCATTTATTATACAAATCAAAATATTTAGATTTTTCCGCTTAACAAATTTTTCCTACCTTGATCGAAAAGGAACAAGAAATTGATTTTTTCTCCCAAATTTTTGTGCATATAATTGGTGTCCAAATATATTTGGAGGGTTGAAAATTAATTGGTTTGATTTGGAGCCATTCAGTCTCATTTAAATAATTTGTACAAAATAGTTCTTTACATCTCTGAGGATTCTGATTTTTATATGTTTTAAAATCTCTATCATTTTTTTCTTCCTCCTTTTTCTGATCTGCTATTTCGACAACACACTTTTCATTCTTTGTCAGATCAGCGACACTAGTATTATTTTTTAAATCTGGAAATTGAATGTATTGGATTTTTCCTTTTTCTAAAACATTGCTTATTAAGCATTCTTTAACGTTATTTCGACTTTGAAAAACATTAAAATATAAATTTTCTTTCTTAATTTTATCATCTAAATTTAAACAAGTCTCACGCCAAACGGAATTTTTTAAAAGATTTTAACTGGCTATTTGGATGAAAAATATTCAAATTTTTCAAACAGTTGTAAATATTATCAGTTGATACTACTGCTTTTCTTACCATTCTAGGTAGAAAAAAAAGTATAGTCATTAATAATGAATGAATGTAAGAAATTATTTTTTAAGTTGTAAATAATAGTCCAGTCGAAATAGATTTATATCTAAATAAATAAACGTAATCAATTTGTAAAGCTCGTTTTTTCATCAACAATTAAAAATGTGTTTTATAAAAAAGTCTTCAAATAAAATCGGATACACTATTTATGTTGAGTTATATAAATGAAAAAGTTATACAAACAATGATATCTAAGTAACAAACAAATAGTTGCCTTAATTAACTAATAGATACAATTCTGTCCCTCACGAACACTAGTCATTTGTCATATGGTCACGCATTATATTATGAAAATCAATTGAATATTGAGTTGAATTCGCCTTCACGCCACTTGTCTTAAAGCTAATATGAAAATAGTTTTAATGTTTTATTCATAATTGAATTTACAGATTGTCAAAAATAAAATGGTTAAAACTTTCAAATTATTCGAAATTGAATGTAAACACATTGCAGTTTTTTCATTTTAGGTGGAATAAAAATATATATAGTAATTCCTTTTTTTCAAGTTGTTATAGAGACGTAAAAAAATAAGCATAATTAATTTATTTCTTACATATTAAGTGAATTCTTGCGATTAAATTTATCATGCCCATAAGATTTTATAGGTTCTCATTCACTCATCATATTAAAACATATTTGTAATACTTTCAATACTTGTTCTTTTTCAACGTATATTATAACGGATTTTTATTGCATTTTAAATAAATTACAATTTTCAATGCAATGTTTAATTTAAATAAATATTTTTCCCGTTATCCATTACATCAATAAATAAGGATTTATGTTAGATATAATGGATAATGTAATAGAATTTTATTTTAGAATCTTAATGTATGTACATACGTTAGTACAATAATTGAAATAGGGACATTTGACAATATTATAAGAAAAACTTTTCTGTTACTTCGAAGTGAATGCAGAACTCCTTGAGTATATAATGTAAGAATGGATCTTGTTAAATTTATAACAACATTCATCTATGAATTAACGATTGCTTTGAATGATTCACAAAATTCTGACGAATGTTTTGCTATAGATATTTTAGATAGTACTATTTCAATAAAAGTAAATGAATACGTTACTGAACTATCCAAACAAGTATTGCTATTTTGCACTCCATACTGTAATGGTGTTGGACAAGAAATTAATCCTTACTATAATTTAAATATTTTTAAAACTTTTATAAAAATATTTACATATTATCCAACGCTGACAAACATAGTTTTTCTATCTGTGGAAATTTTAAATTGCTTCTATCTTAATATATCTAACAGATATAGTAACATTTTAAATGAAGAATTTCCAATGCATGATAAAACTTCCGGTTTGAAAGTACCTGATTTTGTAGAAAAACATTGTTTTTTTTTTTACATAATCAAACAAAAATTGCTGTCAAAGCTCTCGAATGCAATAGAAAACCAACAAATAAGTTGAAAAGACCGGCTAAACCATCGTCATATTTAGAATATGCAGAACATTGGAAAGACAAAGGAGTAACGAAAGAACAGTTGCAAACTTGTTCATTGGAGGACCCAGTTAATAATACTATTGAAAGTCTACCATAAGCCAAATAAAATGAAATATCTCTTGTGATAATATAGATTTTCAACATGTTGGTTTGTATCATTAATTTCAAGTTCATTTTGATTTCTCTACTTAATTATTGATATAATTCATATTCTTTTTACATAATTATTTACAAGTGATATACATTTTCAACTATCCCAAAAACTAGTCAAAGAAGAGACTGTTTGTGAAGAATGTATTATCTCAAGTTCATTTAATCACCATAACTTAAATGATGCTGTGAATGTAACCGATCGTAGTATTGTAAATAATTTATATCTTAGTGAAAATGAAATATTACGAGAAACACAGTTTTACAATGCACATGGAACTAGTTATAACGGTTCACTAGAAAGTGTGGACTTATCAGTAAGTGAAGTATTTAAGAAATGTTATACACGAGATAATACACAATCCATCTGGTACTCCAGAATTATTAGGTAAAAATCGCATACTTAGATGTCGAAAACAAATAAAAAACCTTCGTGGTATTTCACTGTCTTTTCTCGAGTGGAAGAATTTTATGAAAAGCCACCGTGTTCCAACAATCATGTTGTTTTGTGTGAGGATAGGCAGGTGACAATTTTTCAGCTGCTATATGTGGAGTAAACGGGTGCGTAATGTGCATGCATATTTTCCTCGGAAAATATCAATGCTATCGAATTTGAAAATAATTTTTAAATACTAGCAAACTCTTAGAATCGAATAGCATTGTAGAAAAATACCGTAGCTTTAATAGTTTTCGAATAATAACGATTTAAAAATGTGCTCAGCAACTAAACATTTTCTTTAATTTTTCGAAAACGAACAAATTAGCAATTTCAAAATTAGGTTTTTTGAAATTAATTTAAAAAATCCTAACGTTAGATATGTTGCTCAACTCGGTAAAACTATATTGGTTGCCAGATTCACATAGCCACCCTGAAGCACTTTCCCCGAGTAGAACTAAGTTTTAATTGAAGTTAACTATATCAAACTTATAATGGCCATACGTCTTGCGGAACAACTTAAAAAATTAAGAACACCTCAAATTATAATGCTTTTACAGGATAAAAGAGAACCTAATTTATTGTTTGACTCAAAGGAGCTGCAAATCTTGATAGAAATACTGTTTATAATATTGGTAATTTTATAATTTTTAATTTTATATTTTGTTTTTGTTGCCTGCAAAGTAAAGATTTGTATTAAAAATATACACATTTTAAAATATGAAAATTTAATTCTTTAAGCTTGAGTGGTTTAGAATATTTGACAAAATTATGTAATGCTTTTCACGATTTAAAAAAAAACCTTTTTGCACAAAACTCTATTAGTCTTGAGAGATCTGTGCAAGATGAAAAAGTTAATCAAAATACAAAAATTCAGAAATACGAAAATGTCTAATATTTTGCTAATCAAAATTGTTTTAAATTGTTTAGGACTTTGCAATTATTGGATTTATCAGATCCAAGAAGTAAATGGCACTAGCTTAACCCTATTCGAAAGTTGTTTACTTCATTATCTTCAATATCCTTTATGAATCATGCAGTATCTAATGACGGCTTTTTAAAAATTATTTGTAATCACATTGTTTTTGCAACAAAAATGTATTCAGATAGAGCTGATAGCTTTAATTCTTTGTATGGATTCTATAGAGAATCCAAAGATGCTGAAGATTTAAAAAAAATAATTGATGAAATCTTTAGACAAATCTCTTTCAACTGAAAAGAGGTATTAGCAACTCTTCAAAGCACTATGAACAATGATGTTATATCAGATGACAAGTCGGATGCAGTAAAGTATTATCTTGTAAATCCAAATTCATTCGATAAATATTTACATGAGTTGATGTCACCAATTATTGTTTAATGAATCTAGTGAAAATACAAACAGGATTTTGACATTTTTTATGCTATGTTATTCAAAGAATCTTTATATATATTCACCGGGATCAGTCATCATAATTCAGAACAAAAGATCATGGCTATTAAAATGATTGGGGAACAGAGTATAATTATATCTGACCTTCAAGAAATCGTAAACAAGTCTTTATTATCGAGATCTCGCGATGATGATGATAGGGCATAAAACAATAAATGGTACATGGAGGTGCTGCGTCTATATACTTCAACATGATAATATTGGGATCTGTCTGTGCCAGTAGATTCTTTCAGACTACAAATAGCTTGGACAAGTAATAGAAATGGCTGCTTAAATGATGAACAAGTTTCCGAGTGTACTGTCTTTAAATGCTGATAAACTTCTCGATGCCTTGAAATATATCTACAACGGAGATTACCTCTCCAAGTTAATAGACATGTGTTAGAAATGATTCATAGACGTTTGAATTCGAACAATAATTCAAAACTAGATTTTGAAGAAGATTTTGGAAAAAATCAATTAATTCTTCGAAACTTAAAAATTGTATTTGATGGAATAGTTTTAGAAAAATGGAGGAAAAATTACACACAATTCAAGTCCCATTACGATTGGTACTTGAAAATATTTTTCCAAAGACACTTCAACAACGTGGAAGATACAATTAATTGCTCGATGTATTAGGATATCACAAAATCCTCAAACACATCATCGTGCTTTATTAGTGCTAGTGGAATTGTTCAAGTTAGCAGACATACAGCAAGCCTCACAAAATATTATGCCGATATTTACTTTTATGGGTACGACAAGATGACGCTTATTCCGTTCAAATAATATCAAAAACTATTGACACTGTCATGCCAATTGTGAACAGTACCAAGAATGTTAATCATGTGTGTGAAATTCTTAGATTATTCATAACTTATTTGCCAGACATACCAGAGCATAAAAGATCGCCATTGTTTTTATAATTATTGCAATTGTTGACCTTTGAAAGTCATGTTTTATCAAAAACTTGATAATTCTGAAGAACTACCATCTGATAGATTACGTTTAAATGAATAACCCGTTAACATTCAATATGGACAAAAAATGTCAGCTTTAAACGGTACATTATTATTTATTTTCGTTTTTTTCAATCCATCTATTGATACTTATTTAATTATTGCTATAATTGATTTTCCAAAGCAACTACATTTTCAATGTAACAAATAATTCGCCGAAACAGTTGAGATAATATAAATATACAATAGTCACGTTTCTTGTAGCTCTTTTATCGAATTCAAAGTTCATAAATCAAGTAGCCGAGGTATCTGAAGAGAATTTGTCGTTAAAACCCGTGTATGATATTTTTATCCCCAAAAACTTTCGTACAAGGTTCTCCCGTTACTATTGATTTTACTGTTCTCCATACTTACAGATTCTAGAATTGATTACAGAACTAATAAAAAAGACGCCAAGAGGCTATATTGGGTAGTACTACGCTTTGTGTGGCTGAATTACACAGTGCTATGACAGTTCATGCAATACAAAGTCTCAATAACTTCGTCCCAGCTATTATTCGACTCTTGAAAAAGCATTTCAAACAGAAACCTCCTGATATACGAGAGTGGCCCGATAAGTACTTAGCCCAAAAAAAAACGAAAATTTTTGAAAAATAGCGATTTATTTTTCAATATAATCTCCTAGTTCAATACACTTGACCCAGCGATGCTCCAACTTTAATTCATTTGAAAAATACGTTTTCTCTTGATTTGCAAAGTATGCCTCCGTGGCGGCGATGACCTCGTTCGACTCAAATTTATGCCCGGCGAGTGACTTTTTCAAGTTTTGAAACAGAAAGAAGTTTGAGATATATAGAGCACGAGACCAAATCTGGAGAATACGGTGAATGGGGCAGTAGTTCGAGGTGCGATTCGATGCAATGTCATGGTGGAAGAGTACTTTTTTTCTTCGGTAAATGGGGCCGTTTTTTCTACAATTCGGCGTCCGATTGGCCCAATAAATCGGCATAGTACAACCCTGGGACCGTTTTGCCCTTCTCCATGTAATCGATGTAGATCACACCTTGTGAATCCCATGCCATAACGATTTAAATGATTTCAAGTGAATCCCAGAAAACGGTGGCCATCAGCCTTCCGGATGATAGGACAATCTTCCACTGTCAGGTCCACTGTTTCGACTGTTCCTTGGTCTCTGGTGTATTCCAGTGGATCCATGTTTCGTCGACGATCACGAAACGACGCAGAAACTCCTTCGGATTGCGCTTAAACAGCGTCAAATATGGCATATCGATAAATGTCATTTCTGATAGAATCTAGATATTCAAGTTGAAATAAATATAGTTCTTGATTCGGATACTAGTTATAAGTAAGAATTGTGATAACGTCGCTGTTTACAAGTAACAGACAGAACAAGATGTATACATAACCATAATCACAAAATGTTTGGTTTGATTATGTGCATGATTAATTATCGTGTTAGCAATATTTAATTAATTAAGTAAATAATAATATATAAAATATTGTTTTTAGCTAACTGTTACAGCTGTTTTTACCATTGATTACTTATAACAATTTCTATGCATTTATCTGTAAAAAGTTAGATGACCTACGTTTGTAGAATGTTGAATTTGTATAAATATGCATTATTAATCGGGATCTGAATGAAATATCATAATAAACTATTTTAGATGTAGGCATCTAAAAGAAATAAAAAAAATAGTTCCATTGTACTTGAAATACATGATCAAAAAAAGTGAATTAATTGAATATGACTATGGCAGTTGTTATTTACAATATTTAACATTAAAATTACACTTGTATTTAATACATACAATATTTTTTCGTCACAATTTGTCGACAACAAACGAAACAACAAAAACTTAAATATATTTTTGCACATTTACAAACATTGAACAAAAAATTAAATAGGCTATTCTTTTCATTGGTGAAAATTAGTAATCTAAATTCATTTGAACATACGCTGAAACGTAACTTTTTCAAATTCTAGATATGATTTCATTACATTTTTTATCCTGTCAATTTCTTTTGAGATCTCTAATTTATTATATGGATTATCTTCAGCAGCTTTTTTCAAATCTTCCAATGCTAATTGATAATCATTCAAACCTGCATAGGCTTGACCTCTTCGAAATAATGCCTTATTACTGTTTACATCAATAGATAAAACCATATTACATAAATTTACCGCATCCTTGTATTTAGCTTGACGAAGCTTTACTGCAGCTAAATTAAGTAATAGGACATTTTTTAATTCTATTATATCTTTATCAGTCTTTGGAGTTTCTTCTAATTTGGTCATCCACTCAAAATATCTCAAAGCTTTTTTGTATTTCTTTTCGGCAGTTGTGTATTTATGTTTAATAAAACAAACATTACCAACGTTTTTTATTTTTTGTACTATGTCTATTATGTTTTTGTACGAAAGCTCATGTGTTATTGAAGCATTCCAATCTTCTGGATATGGAGTATATATATCTTCACCGTCATTGTCTTCAAGTCCCCAATTTTGGCCATCTTTTAATTCACCACAATCAATAATCGTTATTTTTTCTGTAGGTACATCATTGTTTGAAGGAATTTCATTCAAATCTTTGATTAGTCCTAGACCTTTTATTACTTTTCCAAAAACAACATTTGTGTTATTGAGCTGAGGGCAAGAAGCCATTGTAATAACAAATTGTGAACTGTTACTGTTAGGTTTTCCTTCATTCACCATACTAAGAAGACCCTCTTCGTTATGAAGCATTTTCAAATTTTCATCCTCAAAATGTGTTCCATAAATACTTTCACCACTTGATCCATCAAAATTCACAATATCTCCACCTTGTACCATTAATTGTCGTACTAATTTATGAAAAACAGATCCTTTGTAATGTAAAGGCTTGTTATTTTTACCTATTCCCTTCTCTCCAGTACATAACGCTCGAAAATTTTCTGCTGTTAAGGGCACTTTATCTTTGAACAGTTCTATAATTACTCTTCCTAATTTTTCATCGGAAACTGCTATATCAAAGAACACAATGGGGTTCTTGTTTGTATTTTTCATGACTTTATAGAATAAAATCTTTTTCCTAAGTTACAACTGTTTACACTATTTTAAAGGAATTAGTAAAAAACGTTTTTTCAAGTCAAAGTATTATAACTTTATCGTGAAAAAATCTGTTTAAAATAATTTGTAAACAAACGAAAACTATTTGAATATGACTATTTCTTAAGAATGTATAAAAACACTGAGCCTTTCAAAACCGAACCTCAATCCACGTACACTAGCTAACGAATACTTCGTGAAAGCTGCGATCGAGGCGTACTAGTTGAAGCCATCTTGCAGGAAATCTAATCCCTGCTGAAAGTAATTACTGAGAACTTCGTGACACCAGCACACTTATATCACAAATCCTAATGACCAATATACCAAAAAATTCCGCGTGATGTGCGCGTTACGAATCCGTTGTTGAAAAAATGTCGCGTCCTTTAATTTCCGAGCAATTATACAAAACCGTATTTGTGCTGAATAATTTTTAAAATATTACATTTCGTAAACTATTCCTTATTTTTCAAATATGAGGCTACCAAACGTTCGTGCTAATTTGAATTACATGGCAAAAATTTTGTTTAACCCGAAACAGACGTGGTTTTGCAATAAAAATAAAATTATTATTTTTCACTATCAGCAAAGCGTATATGGCTTACTGCGCATGCGTTGCACGCCACCACGATTAGCTCCCGATAATATTTAAAATTGAAGCTTGAATTTAATTATTTGTTATTTGTTAATGCTAATCAAATGCTCAAAATTATTTTTTCACGATATCATCGTCGAGCTGCAAAACCAATTAATTAATACTTTCGTAATAATACGTCATATAGGCAACAGATCACAGTATAAATTTGTGGCACAGCCTCCGTTCCCGCCAGAGTGGTCACAGACCCTTAAGGATGCCACCAGATAGTTTCGCAAACAACTATTAATTCTAGGCAATTGCTTTAAGCTACCAATATCATTTAAGAATCTTAGTTAATCTATTTGTCTTGTATCTAACTCTTTGGACTATCTCTTCAATTACCCCCTCTAATTTAATGACTGTAAATTATATTAATAATTACGTTTAATAGTAAACCAAGTTTCACCGAGTAGAATAATGTCATAGTTGGGGGATACTTCTATTAGAGAGTGTAGTTTATTTCGAATAGAGTGACTGTTACATTCAAGTATTATTGGTTGATTGAGGGTCATATCGAGTTGTTTGATAATTATTTATATTACTTTTATCATTATCGTGTCTTTGTTAATGTAACGGTTTTTGTTGCTTTAACGAGAATTAGTCTGTGAGTTGACTTGATTGGGCCAGTTGTGAAGAATGAGGAGGTGCGAATTGTGCGTATTTAGTTATTTTGGGATCTAGTAAAAAATTTGTAAAAATATTGACGCGTTGTTCATGGAAGACGAGAATATTATTAAATGTGCAACCGTTGTCTTCAGGGACGATTTGTTATAGTTTGTGTTTTTGTTTGTTTACTACGGTTGATTCGTTATTAGGAGAGGGTGAGGGATGTTGTTTGTTAGAAGACTGTTTATACGTTAAGTTGTAGCGTCCATTGAGGGCTAGTAGCTTTTCTTGGTATTCTTTGGAAAATTGGGATAATGATTTAATAAGGGTAGGACTAGTAGCTGATTGTTTTTACTTTTCATACTAATTTTGCTACACATTTGCTATTTTTTAGTATAAGGGAGAGTGAGTAAAGAGACAGGAATTATTTGGAAATTTAATAATATAGTTGTTATTGTTATGTTGTAACCATCACAGTCAATTTTTCACTTGCACTTATACAACACCTAATATATCATCTGATGTAAATCAAAATAATTACATGGATACAAGGATTAACGCAGATTTACTAAAGCAAACAAAACTTCCAATCGCATGTTTATTGCCTTATTCGGAAAACTACGTCATCATCGTCTATAGATACGCCAAAAATTCAAAGGGAAGAAAAAATACTATTTCCAAGAAATTTTAAGGGCCTAACAGTAAACAGACTAGAAAATTATGTAAATAGAACGTATAGGCATCTATTGATCATAATTTCATATACAGTTTATGCTAACTTTCATAGCTAAAATATAATCCAAACATTTAATTAATTATTAATGTATAATAAACAATTATTATCAGTTTTTTGAGGATGCTTAAACTAAGATAAGGAACTATTATACCCATTCTCAGTATCGACTGTATTGAGTTAATTTTGTATTGTCGTCAAATATTGTTATAAACCAAAAATAATTTTTTAAATAACTTTTGTTATTTATCTTTGGAAGCCAAGTGCGTAAGAACTTATAAACTTGTTTAAATCCATATAACGTCATTAACAAATGAGTCGTAAGCAAATATTTGTAGCATGAAATAATTGATCAATCGCTTGTAAAAAGATTATTGTAAATTAGAAAATTGATTTCCAATCAATTTTAAATAGTCTATTCGATTATTTTTTCAACCGTGTAAATTAATTCTTGATCGAACCATTAGTTAACAAGATATTAAGCGTACTATATTATTTCGTTTATAATTAATCAAAATCTATCAAATTAAAGCTATTCTATTGTGTCTTCTATTCAATCATATTTTCTAAAAATCATTGCTTCCTACGAGGAGTTATTAAAATGTATACATCTTTTACGTGTAACAGAAATAGAGGAGAATAGTGCGTCTTGAATATTCTTGCCAAATTTTTAGTACAAACGGCCACGCTTTGCACTGCGAAAATTAAACGCTCAGAAGTTGTAGCGCAAAGCAGGCCTCGATGCTGGCCTAGAATAAACACAATTTATTCAATATGGACTTCAACTCTGTAAGCTCATTCCTTACGAACAAAAAGCAATTTAGAACATTTCTTGCAATCTCCTCCTGCTGTCAAATTTAACTTTTCAGCTGAGTTCCCTAAAAGCTAAAAGTAATTTGCAGTTATCCACTTCTAATAAAATTATTTTTTAGTTCAATTCGATAAGCCCATTCCTTCCCAGCTAAAAGTACTAAGGAATATTTGTCCACGTATCCTTATCATCCTTTCGTTATTTACATAACGATGAAATCTCTCACAATACACGATACTCAGTAAACACAGTTACTAATTTGTAGATTAACATTGCAATGAATTCAAGAAGTTCCAACTCTGACATTTTTTAGAATTAGTAATTTTTGTTGATTGTAATAAATTTAGCAAAGTTATAATGAGTAATTTGGTCGTATGAGAAGGAGTCGTGTATGTCAGGAAAGTAGGAGGGATGTGGTCTAAAGCGTTCAAGTTCTCGAATTTATGATTTAACTTCTAGTGCGGTTTTATATTTTCGAAGGGAAATTGAAAGAATTTGTTATATCCCTATGATATAATATTTCCTTTAACTCTTTCAGTTTCAAAAAACAATACATCGGCTACCTGATTCCTTTTATTTTTTCGTCATTTGTTCGTTTCATTAAGAATTCTGAAATCTATTACATTTTTGAAACAAAAGAGACTCGTTTTTTTAATCGATTACGTTTACTTGTTAATTTACAATTATTTATAATTGTTATATACATATATTTTCAGAAAAAACGAGTTTTCAGAAGTTAAATCTATTAGTGGCAAAATTTTATTGTAAAAGTCTATTAAAATTTATTGAAATTTACGTATTGACGATGAAAAATGTTATAATTATCACGAAATCTGAAAAATTTCAATTTGACGGCTATGAGAATATAAAAATAACAATTTGAAAAAATGATGTTATGGCAAAAAAGGTAGTTTTTACCCCATTATTGGGGTTGTTTTTTGATTTCTTGTATTTTCAATATTGAATTCGAATTCAGCATCGAAAAATACATTAGAAACGTATATTTTCACTTCCAAACCAACAAAAATTGAACTGCGTAGCTGAAGGGGTTAAGTGTGCAAAAACTGAGGAATTAATTAGTCGGAACAATTAAACGAACTCGTGTCAAACGTCGATTTTTTTAATTTTAAGATAGAGGTATCGTATATTTTATAGTTGTGTTCAGATGTGGTTGTCAACGGAATGGTAATGGAATTTTCGTCTGGGGGTTTATGTGGGCATCCATCGTGAAAGTAAGAAAAAAAAGGTACCCGAGGGGCACGCCTTTCTGGAGTTTACAAGTTTGCTATATCTTGAGGAACCAATCAACCATCCAAACGCTATTTGCAGCAATTAGGTTGGCGAGAAGTCTATATGTATCGATGAACGTAGGAGTACAAATACGAGTTAAGAGAGAAGTTATTTTTATGAGGAACGATTGTTAGTTCACCGAGACGTACACCTTACCAGTAAAATCAATATTAATGAAAATTGAAAGGTTAACTATGCAAAATAAACAGATTTCGCATGCGTTCAGCTGGGCTATCCACCATCTTCGAGAACCTAGAAGTTTGTTCGCATGCACGTACTTTTAGTACTAAAAAAATTGGATAAATAATTAATAGACGAGAGCGGAGAGAGTCATTCCACATAGCTCTCTTAACTTGTAATTGACTGTTAATTACTAATTAAACGATTAATTAATACGAGTAATTTTTATTTGAATACATAACAATAACTATTAATTAAAAATATTTTTTAACGTATCGACCCCTAAAGTTGTCGATGCTTTTTCCGAAAATTATCGTACAAAATTGAGTTAACGAGTATATGGGAGGCAATTAAGCAACGCGCGATGAATCCGCAGCAAGTCGTCCATGCTGTACTAATAAAAGAATAGTTTTATTTTTATTACGAATTCAGAACCGTTTCGCACCTAATACATTTGATTCTTATTGAAATTAGTGCGATCGATTAGCGTTCTCAGATTTTCAAAGAAAGCATTGGTTTACGACGTATCTCTTTTAACAGTCCCCAGGCACAAATAAGTTTTTATAACGATAACTGGAAAGCTGAGGGACACGGTCTTTTTTTAACAACGTATTCGTAACGAGCACATCACGTGGAATTTGCTGGTTTATCGCTCGTTAAGATTTGTGATATAAGTGTGCTAGGGTCACGGAGGTATTGCTGAGAGCCAGCGCCGATGATCTATGTATAAGTGTGGATATTTACGCCACCACTTAAAAGAACGCGGCCATTTGAATTTGGTTAAATTTCGACGAATCAACATACGTTGTTGATACGAGGTTTGCAAGTTTAAGCTTTTATACATTTGAAAGTAGAAAATTGAATTTGTAAAAATTTTCATTGCTCACTATCGATAATAATTAAGATTAGAAATTACATCTATTATTATTATACAAACAAACTTGAATGGAATTGACATAGCTAGATGGCGTTGTTTTAGTGTTATTTGTTTACAATAATGAACATACATGTTCCAGAATTGTATTCGATTACTCATAATTATACTGAACAATTGAACTTATATTGTAAAAACAGAGAAGATTTTTATTATTTTGATTAATATGTTTGCAATATAAACGAAATTGAACGAACATGCTAAATTAACGTTAATAAAAAAAAACTAAACCTAGGTTGAGTAGGATATCGGCATACGTCGAAGCACATTGCAGGAATCTACCACGTAAATTTCCTTATTTTTATTCAATTCAAAACTTTTTGTGAATATCCAAACCACTCCATCTTCTAATTGTTCGAAGGAATACGTAATTACGTAAATATTTATAAAAAGCTCAACATTGAATTGAAAATAACGAAACGTATGTGAATGTCGGTAAGTATATGTTTGTATTCTAAATGGGCTCCGACCAGAGATTCCTACTAATCTCTGCTCCGACATCCTCTCAAGGTTGGAATTATCTTGTGTACACTCGAATTGGTTGGTGTTGGTGTTGGTGTCACTTGTGAACTGTGGGCGCTGTGGCCTGTGGCCTGTGGCATTGAATAAAATAAGTTGCAAGGTGAAAAACAGTATTATTTTATCGTAAATAACTTGGCGATATTTCATCGTTATTCAATTGTATCATAATCGTACAAAATTGTTTCAATTGTTACAACATAAAATAAATTCTTACATTCGAGAGTGCTCGTTCTACTGTACTGATCAACTGTATTTATATCAGTACAAAACTCGACGAATTCCGTTCATATAGTAGAGATTGACACGATAGTTATACGTACTTTCGTTTTAATCACATTACCTGTAGCATTTGAAAAATAAAAAATTGAACATAACAGTTTCGTAAATTTTTATTAAACAAAGTAATTATTTCATGATTTTTTCTTTTTCATAATTATTACTGCATGTATAAAAAATTAGTGTACGAATCTATTTTTGCAATAAAAAATAATCTATTATATTTTTTTAGAGTTAATAAAAATGGAATTAAAGTGCTTTGTTCATAATTATGCTTGGGGAAAACAAGGTATAGACAGTCTAGTTGGTCAGTTTGCAAAAGCATCGGATCGTGATTTTGCTCCAAAAAAAGATGTATCGTATGCTGAACTTTGGATGGGTACACACCCTAACGGTCCATCTTATTTTATGTATAGACAGGGATCTTTGGATGAGTATATACAAAAAAATAATCATGTGCTTGGTAGTGCAGTACAAGAAGTTTTTGGTAGAAATTTACCTTTTTTATTCAAAGTTCTATCGGTCAAAAAAGCATTATCAATTCAAGTTCATCCTAATAAGGTAACGCATTGAATATGCTACCTACATTGTACAATTTATACGAAAAATTTCTAAAGCATTTTGTTCAAATTCTAAATTTTTTCTATAATATTATTATATTAGGAACAAGCAGAAGAGTTACATCGAACACAACCACATGTTTACAAAGATAGCAATCATAAGCCTGAACTAACAATTGCGTTAACTCCCTTTGAGGCACTTTGTGGATTTCGACCAATTTCTGAAATAAAAAATTTTTTGAGAATCATTCCAGAACTTCGAATGTGTATAGGAGAAAGTAAAATTGCACATTTAATGTCAGCTGGTGAAGTAGATTTTAAAAATGCTTTGAAAGCTTGCTTTGCTAGTCTGATGGCACAAGAATCTGAAATCATAGCACAACAATCAAGGAAATTACTCGAAAGATTATCTAATATTGGTATTGATAATTTATTTTATTTATTATAATATAGAACTTTTTTCGTTTTCATAATTTATAATCGAGTGAATATATTATATCTTAGATGAAACCATGCGGCAAATGTTAAATGCTAGCCTTTTTGAACGATTACATTCAGATTATCCAGGTGATGTTGGTTGCTTTGGAATTTATTTATTTAATTACATCACATTACAACCAGGAGAAGCAATGTATTTACCAGCTAATGAACCTCATGCGTATTTATTTGGTGGTAAGAGTTTATTATTTTTTAACATTAAATTCAGCTTGCAATGTTAGAAAAATATTTCTTAATTTTCAGATTGTATAGAATGTATGGCTTGTTCAGATAATGTCATAAGAGCAGGATTGACTCCTAAACTAAAAGATGTTGAAACTCTTGTTGATATGTTGTCTTACATTTGTGAGCCAGCAATAACAAAAAAATTCCAAGCTATAAGAGAGGACGAGTGTACAGAAGTATTTCGACCACCAATACAAGATTTTGCTGTAGCTAAAATTACTGTAAAATTAAAGAATTAAGTCTTAAAAACTAACGATTTCAAGACATCATATTAATGAACATTTTTATTTTCTTAGATTCCCCCTGGAATACCAACCTATAATCTTATTCCACGAAAAACTGCAAGTATTTTAATTATAACTAATGGAAAAGGAGAAATTCCAATAGCACGAATTCTCCTTCGTGGATCTGCTTTATTCATTGCAGCAAATGAAAAGTTGAGAATCAAGGTTTTATGCGGTTGCCACCCAATGATGATGTTTCAAGCATTTGTTAATATTTCTTAGGAACAAATTCAACTAACTGAGGTATTACAATTGCATTTTCGAATTATACAAAAAAATACTTTTGATGTTTGGTTTTGAGTCAATATACAGTTAGTGTCATGGAAAAAGAAGTTGAACCAGGAACAGAGTATAGCATTTAATGTATCGCTCAATCTTTTTGTGTTGTATTCATGATATTTACAGTATTAAAATTAATAGTTTTTTTAAATCTTCTATTTTAACAAAGTATAAAATTGTGAATATGCAAAAATTTCAACGTTATAACGAAATGATCTCTCTTATTTTACAAAACCTTGTAATTCCAATATTGGCCCAACTGCCATAAATGTAGTCAATAGCAGTTATTTTTGTAATATAGTTCTATTTTCTTGACATCAGCCAAAGAATATTTGTATAATATGCATAGAAGAAATTAACTGTACTTATTATCAAATTTCGATCAATAAATGTATTTACTTATAAAATTATATTAACAGTTCTCCTACAACTAAACTTAGTCAGAATCATTATTTTTTAAGTTATCATTATTAACAGGTTTGTCTTCCTTATAATGCCTGTATTCCGGTTTCAACTCCCACATATTTCTGTGTGGATTTTTTAAGTTATAATTACAAACTTCATTTAAAATCTCTTTCAGGTACACCTGGAAAAAAAAATTCAAATGATTACTAAGACGTATCCAGTTTACAAACGATACATTATTTAGATGTAAAACTTACAACAGGTTGTCTTGTTATTTTAACAAGGTCTTTTATATTGTAATACTGATGTTTTTCAAAAGCTGCAAATAACATATTTTGAACAACATCTTTGTCATCACGCATCTTTTTGCCTTCAGCTTTCTTTTTCTCTGCATACTCCACCTTGACAAAAAGTCATCAGAAAAATTAATAACCAAGTACTTTATTAATTGACATAACATAGAGGATATTTACATTGTGTTTATGATCAGAAACTGGTTTGAAATTATGAACTGCCCTTTTCAAACGTTTCACTGATCGTTGTGGAATTGAAGCTTTCTTAATACTTTCAAGCTTTAATTTCATGTAGGTTTCATCAGCTGGAAGAAAACATTGCAATAAGTATAAAGTAAAACTCATGCTGTATGATAATAAGAGTTTTCCAAAGTTTCACCATGAGGACGGCATTCTAATTTTTGCACAATTTTTCCCTCCATGAATAATTTTTCAGTTTCAGGTATAATTGCATCTGAAGTAGCTATAGCTAATGAGACAAAGTAGATTATTACTTTTAATTTCCAGAAGATTAAATAGAGGTATGTTTGTTGATAAAAATCAGTACTAACGAGCAGCGTGAGAAAATACTCCTAAAGTTTGATGTATCACAGTTGTAACATCAAGTTTATGTTGCTGTGGTATATCTTGTTCACCAGGTTCTTTTAATGCCAAAACTGCCTCGGATAGTTTCAAGGTGACTTCTGCTTTCTGTCTTTGTTGTCTGAAAGATAGAATGTCACATAGAGGATTATCTATTTAATATGGCCTTGGTGCTTGTTTAAAAATAAATATTTTATTCATATATTAGCACGTTCTCGAGTGAGTTTTGCACCTAGTAAGTGTTATTGATTGTCAATTTATATTTGTTTATTTCAGTTTTAACATGTTGGAATCTGGACCTATGTATAGGTATTCTGTGTACCTCTATAGGCTGTAGATTTATCAACAGGCGTATTTGCTCTAGAATATAAATACAAAAAATAAAATATCTTAGATAATTAGTAAATACAACGTATTTTTAACTTACTTTACAATTCTGAGCTTTGCCACTTCAATACAGCCAGGAGCTTTTTCCCACCTCTTGGCAATATACTTTGGAACTTTTACAAGCCAAACGCCACGAGTAGCATTAGCTAAATCGAGGTCCTTTTCTGATTGTGCCGACATTGTTTTATTGTCCAATATTTCTAACCTATAATAGTACAACGTTTCCAATAAGTCGACTTTTGTTATTAGATTTAGGTTTTTCTTTTATCCTTTTTTCAAACTATGAGAAATTATGGAAAATCTAGGTATTAATTTGTATACAATACCACTATTAGTCGAAAATGTTTTTGTTTAGAAACGAAGAGCTAAAACGACCGGTACACGAGTGACAGCTATTAGCATACTGACATACTGTCGCCACCAGTGGGTTATGTGTAACACGGACAAGTAGGGGAAGTGTCTCAAAGGAGGGAATTGTTTTCCACGTTTCGTATTTAAAGTGCCATACATCACGCGCGATCGAGAGCTTAGCTGTTTTAGTTTAAACTCATCAACCTGTACAATTCAAGTTTTCTAAAGATTAAAATTCAAACGGATTATCGACAATATTGCTTAATAATTCAATTGACAACGTACAAATTAATAAAGCTGATATTGTTACAAGAATAATCAGGAACATCGTCAAAGGAATTAGTCGATGTCAAATGGCCGCGGGAAATCCTACGATTACTGTTCAAAGAAACGACGCACGAGCATTTATTTCTCATTTTCCCTAATTGCTGTCTGATTTTGCCAATTGAAACACGAACATTAGACAACGTTCTTTCTATTTCATAATTTCAAGCTGGTAAATTGCGGTTAAGTAACCACTACAACCGATAACAAATTCGTTTTTTTTTTCATTCCAATCTTAAAAAATGAAACATCTTTAAAAACAAATTATCGACAAGATCCCTCGATGCGTCGTTTAACTAGGATGGCGTGTACACAAAATATAGATGTTTTTCGTCCTTTTCAGCCTCTGCGGTCACGTAGAGAATTGGGATTGTTCAATTTGAATCTGGTAATTTCATAGCAAAATTCACGTCTTACAACTTCGTCTTTATTAATTTCTATTGTAGGACAGAAATTTACCGTAAAAAAGTAAATTTTAGCACTTTTTTCATTTACACATTTATTACGCAAAACACGCGAATGCATTCGAGACGGAAACACGAGGATACAGTCCACGTCTGTAGATTCATAAATTAAGCGGTACATCATTTGTATAATAGCAGAAATTCTCATTGTAAGACAAAGCGTACTTTTTGGTAAGTTATGTTATCGCGTTTATTAATGTTAAAGGCAAGCACGTTTTATTCAATTGATCTTGTTGCCGAGTGTTGAGCTTGTACATACATAGTGATTAGAGCATTATATATATAGTAAGACTGGCAATGTAATATCTAGTACATTATGATACTAGTGCTTACGGAAAATTTAATTCTTTGACTCGGGTTAATGCGACGCGTCGAAAGCTCGATTTTAAGAACGCGCTTTATGCCGAACGTGCGAAAAAACGGATTTTCCGTACGAGTCTCGATAAATCTCCTGTATTTTTGATAAATACAGTATACGTAGTCCAATCAAATTGAAATTCGCTAAGAATTTGAAACAGAATAACTCGTAATAAAAGTTTGTTGGTTATAAACAACGCGAGAGTACGTAGTACACGCATTCGTATCAAATTCTCTTCGAGAGAAAGTGCTCGGCGCGAATAACTATTTCACGCTGCTTATTTTGTTTGCGATGTATTTCAGATACACAAATGACATTTTAGTTGCATATCGTTCAAAGAAACGAAGATTACTCCCCCGACATATATCGTTTTCTTTTCTTCTCCAAGCGACTAACTATGGTCTTGAGATTATTTCAAGTATTTTCAAAGATACGTCATTAATTTCGCAAATGCATTTCATAGGGGAAAGCTCGGCCACCTAGTGGAGCCAAGCGTAATCATACGGTGAACGCGCAAGTCTTTACAAGTGACAACCTCTAGCTCACAGGCCGTTTGCGCGCAGTGTACATACATGCAATATCCGCTCGTTCGCCTCCGTTCCAGCAGTGCGACTCGAAAACTCGGTAACACTGGTGTACGCTACAGGCTACCGTGTATGTGCTTGCGCGTTAACCAGCAGTGTCAAAACTCGAAAATACGGAGACGACGCTGAATCAAAACCACGATAAAGAAGCACGTTGGCACGGCGTCAAAGAAGCTGCTCGATACCGAGCGAATCTTTGGGAAAGCTCGACGCGCAAGCTTTATTCCGTAAACAAGTCGATAGAAATAGGACGAGAATCAAGCCAGCCTACGCCAAGAAGCGTCGAGTTGAGCCTGCTAGAGACGTTTGTAAACAAAGAAGATGGCCGTAGAGAGCATCGTGAGCGGGAACACGAAGCCCTTGGTGCCGCTGTTCAGCAAGAGAACCGATTGCATTTACACGAGCTGTTTCTGGTAGGTATTTTTCGGAGCAAGTATAACGAGGACACTCGTTCGTGCTAGGGGTTAATAAAAGAACTGCAAAAACATAGAGAAATAATAAAACAACAATAAAGAAAAAAATGATTGGAGCTTTGAGCGCACATGCACACGCACGAGGGCGCCCAAGGTGATTGTCGGCTGCTCGCTCCGTCTCACTCGCTCGCCTTGATTTTGCACGACCAGTCGGATTGTGGAAGGAGGCGCACGTACTGCGGCAGATCCCGCGGCGGATCGATACGTGTGTTGCAGAGGCATAAACGTGCCTTGAGTCTCGCGACCAACACGACGACTACAAAGCAAATGGCATTTAGCAGCCCTTCTATTATATTCTCTATCTCTGTCTTTTTGCCCAACCACCTTGCCGCTCACCCCTACGTCTGTATGTCGATTCCTCGAACCCGTTACATCGTTGTTACTTATTCATGGAGCTTTATTGACACTCTGCGTTTACTGCGTCCCTATGTTTGTCCGTGCGCGTTATTGACATATTTTTTGGCATAATTTTCATGTTTTTGAATACCTTTGAATATTACAACGTAGGTGAGCGCTCTCCTTTTCACCACTCGCGGCTTTTTTAATCTTAGGTTTATCGTTTTATCGATTATTTGAGGCTGAATTTTTTATGCCGTCATGATGAACGCGACAAAATAGTATAGTATTTATCGTTTCTTTTTATACTACTTGTAAGCAACATTTTGTACGCATAAAGGCTTTCCTTAGCAGTTAACATGGGAAAACATGAAAATGCGATTAACGTTCGTAGAATTACGTTAAAATTTGTCGATCTTAATTGCTAATAATTTTCTTGAGATGTACAATCGATAAAAATTCAAGTTGTTATGTAAATGTCTATTGACTTTGAATAATAATTCGTTTTATTGCGGTATCCTTACTTGAAAATGTCTAATTCCAATTTTACATAACTATATTTGCAAGTAATAAGAATCGATTACAACCAAATTTTTTTAGCGAGGAGAATGTTTGGAAACTTTGTCAGGAAGTTGCAACAAAGCAAGGATCGGAACTCCAACATTGTCATGTAGCTTTTATAAGCAATCCTGGCCGTAGTGTACCCTTATGGAGGCAACGTTCTGGCAAAGAAGAAGAGAAAATAGTGATTTGGGTAGAAAAAATTTAATATTTAATTCAATATGCTCGTAAAATATTCGAATTATTTTTAATATCTATGTTGTACACAGGACTATCATGTTATATTTATTTATGCTCCGGATGAAAGAGCAGTTGTCTATGATCTTGACAGTGAATTGCCCTTCCCAACGCATTTTTGGAAATATGCAACGGAAACCTTTAGAAGAGACGAAGCTTTGCCTCCAGAATGGCACAGAATGTTTAGATTAATATCAGCTAGTGATTATCTTAAATATTTCGCTTCAAACAGACAGCACATGAAAAGAAAAGATGGAACATGGATTAAAACTCCTCCCGACTACAGTCCCATTTCTACTCCAAGTACGTTGCTTTTGTACAATGGCAAAGTTCTAAATCGAGACAAACTAAAAGCGTAAATTTTACAATTTTGACGTAAAATTTAATGAAAAATTCATCATTTCCAGCTTGTTCGGATAACTTGGATTCATTTATTGACATGAGTCCTAATCTGGGATATGGTACTGTGATGACATTAAAACAATTATTTGATCGTTTTTACAGACCAAGCGTAACTCCAATATCTCAAGTGCAAGCACAAGCGCAAACTACTCCAAAGTAAGCCTGCAAACTAACGTTTGGCCTTTTTTTTCCTTCTTGCATGTAAAATCCAAACTTATCTGTACGTACTTAAATACGTAGGCGAACGCTAGAAGAATGAAAGATTAAATAATTTCAAACTATTAATTATCGTAGTGATGGGCTTCGCAGCCGCGCAGGGTTGCCCAGCGCAATAGTGTGAGAACAAGAAATTGAACGACCGATAATGCCATAACGTGCGATAACTCACAGGTGAGAATAAATTATAAAGCTATTTGAAGCAAGAGATTATTTGCATAGGATTTTTCATTTTGGCAACGCTTTGGATAATTTTAGCAAAATATCTTCTTTCACTGCCATGAGTACACGTTTATGTTTATTAAACAATTCATACGCGTAAAAATAACATTGTAATACCGATTCTGCATATTTTCCAATACTATGGATTCTTCACCAATGATTGTCTCCGCTAACGTAAAAGCATTTTCTAAGCTCAAATGACAACGTTTTTCACGATATTCCGCACAAAATTATAATGTCCAATTAAATATCAAGGTTTTTGGCAGTGAAAAGGTTCACAATTATCTAACACACTTGTTCCAAAATTTGTGATGATAAATTTCTAAGGTATAGGTATATATATATATACATACAATTCTTTGATTTAATAATTATTTGACGAGTTCGCTTGTATTTAAGAGAATGACAATTCACATTTGATCCACAAATAAATATCGATAAATAGTAAAAAATGAATAAAGCAAAAAAAAATGAAAATCTACTTCTCGATAACAGATTTTTTGGGTGCGTATTTATTAGTGATATTTGATATTGTCGCACCAAAGACTGATTATACGTATAACGTATTTAAACGGATATTTCTATAACTTGTTTTCTCGACTCAATTTCGATTGAAGCGCTTGTAATAATTGTGCGATCGATTTAGATATTAAGTACGGCAATTTGTCGCAGTTCCGTTGGTGATTCAAATAATTCGTAAGGATTATCAAAATGCTGAGAACAAGTTAATACGTCAAAGTACTGCAGCATATTAGAGTTTTCAATATGGTAAACAAAATGGCATAGTGCATAATAACGATAAATTTAATAACGATCGATTCACGACTCTTCGCCAAAGGAATAAATTTACATTGTCCTCAATTCATAGTCGACGAAGTTCTCACATTTGTTCGTACTATTTTTGGATTGTCTACTATACGGCTCTGTAGATTGATTCCTCGTGCTATCGTCTCTTTCGTCGATGTGGCTTTTACATTGTACGCGTACGCGCTTTGTATAATTACACACGTCAACAAGAACTCACGTCTATGAATTTGGGCCTTACTGACGAAATCATACTAGTCCTTGTGATACTTACGACTTTCTACTTTTTAATACCTGTTCTATGTAAATATATATACACACACGTAGGCTGTTTTAGTGTATAACCATTGAGACGGTCAACGCATTCGTTTATTGGCGAGTCAAATCAACGTATCGATGACCAATGATGATCATTTTTGTAAGATTTTATTGTGTTAGTTTTCGAGTGAGTCTCACGTCGAAAATCACCGTCTATTAGCCAACGAAAATACGAACTATTATGATTGTAAAGCTGGTCCTTACAACGAACGAATTTCCATTCTATATTTCTTTTTTGCATTTTATCGATTGCTAGATCTCACCAAAATACGTTGTCGAGGCTTTGTTTACGTGAAAAGCACGCACATCAAAAGTTCAACGATCGACCTTTCCAAAATCGTAATAAGTAGCGAATTCGAGAATGCTTTGTCAACGCTTCGGTAACGCATCGCCAACAAGCGAATGATTTTTTGTACGATCGAAACGACTATTATTTTAGTCAATTCGACAGTTTTAAAGTTCGTCCACTCTTTGCCTTCCAACAATCTTTACACTCTTCGCTTATTATCCACACGTTTAACCACACACACACGCACGCGCGCACGCGCGCGTGTTTGATTTCACGTACACGTGTCTTGTTAAACGGTACGAATATATACCTATATTAAATAAATATTCAATATCTAATTCTAATAACCACGAAACATTCGAACTTTATCCAAAAATGTTATCGCGATAGCAAATAAAGGATGTGCTTTCAACGGGTGTCACTTCAAAGAGTCCTTCTTTGAATGCGAAGATTTTAACACGATAAAAAGTTTATTCGATATATTTATTCGATAAATAAATATTAATTCATTACAATTCTCATATTTCGATCTACAGATAATAAATCGCATCAAAGTTTTGTGAAATTTCGTATTTCTATGAAGACTGTTGCATATATATATCAACAAATCTATCTATATAATGTTATTAAATTATATACACATATTGTACATATACATACGAATGTATATTTGCATTCAACAATACAACTACTTTTACTGGAAAATGTTACAATTTTGAAATGTTTTTATACTTTTCACTTATACATATATTGATCGCCGTTGTGATTTCAGGACTGAGTCATTGAATATTGGACAATATTTCTTTCGTTTCTTTTTTTACATTTCTTTCTGTTCTCGTTTATTTTCGACTTTGACCATATTTGTATAGTAAGAGAATATACGTAATTTTCGTTACTTCGTAACAAACTTATATGTGTAAAAGACGAAGCTGACGCTGGTTCATACCTTTTATTCTGTACGTTCTTCCCGATTTTCACAACTTGCAAATGCGCTTATGTAATATTAATATTAATAATATAAATAAATTGATAATTGCGAATAAAATCAACCGTTGTGTTCATTGTGATCTTACTGTCGCCACTGCCAAAGTATAGTTACTGCTATAGCTTTGACGCATGAAATCTTTCAGGATAAAACAACTCAATGCAGAAGACTCGTCAAGGCTTAACTCGAATCGTACAAAAATAAAGTCTAAATCAACAAATAAAATGCAATTGTGGTTCTACTTCGAGCGACATTTTTAACGTAGCAACACCGCCTACGATATACTACTAAGCTGTACAGAATCGCGACATCGTTCGCAATCCAAATCGATAACAATTTCCATGCTTTATTCCACGATCAAACAAACCATTCGATTGCAGCTGAGTTCGGCGGTGGACTATTCTCGGGGGCCAGTCTCTAGTTGTCGTCAAATATCTATTGCACTTTTGGCAAATCCATCGACGAGGCCGATGAACGCTCGAAGGACACAAGTACTCGTTGAAAAATCAGTCTACAAAGTACGTCTGATAATTCAGTGGTAGTGGTCGAGCGCATTCGGAATCACGTTCTGTAGTAAGGTGCCATGCTGTACGTGGACATTGGTATATTGTTTTTAGACAAATGACGCGCATCTCCTTGATCGTACTCGACGTCGTAATAAATGCCGCTCTGATTCTAAAATTGAAGCAAATAGTGGCATTAGTCGAAGGGATAATCAACGAACGGACGAGTGTACGCGCGAGAGAACAAACTTACAGCCAAAGATGATCGAGACTTGGGCCTGGGTACCTGAAAGCTACTCTGCGGAATCAGATCGGCGCGGTCTCTGTCCTGTGGCTCGGAATCGGAGCTGTCGGGTTCCGGTTGATGCCTTGGCCTGGTGCGCGGAGGAGCTTGCAATCGTGGCAATGGTACCGGTGGCAGCGTCCCGTGAAGACCGAGGGTCGGATAACCGATCATCGCCGAGCTTGGTCGCGTCGGTCCCATTGGTTCGGTCTGCAATTGTACATTGTTCGTTTATTCGTTCGACGAAAACGTCGATCGAGTAGCTGGGTATACCGTACCGCGTAGACGTTGGCAGTGGCCAAATGATCGGCTACTTGGGCCCACATGTACGGTGGCAGGTTGGTCGGCGGGCCTTGTTTGACGGAGGCCAACGTTCCCATTGAACCTACGCGGGCTACATTCGTTAGGTCAGTTCTCGTCTGTCGCATAGTGTCAAATTTGTGCACGAATGGACAATTGTTACCTGGCAACGTGCCCGGAAGAGTGCCCGCTTGAACGTATCCGTATACCGGTGAAATGGCCTTTTGCTCTTGGGACCACTTACGGCTGCAAAGAACAAGCGCGAGCAAATTTGAGTAAAGCACACGCGACAACGTACCAACCACGACGCTTGTCGGCGCTTACCTCCACATGACGAGACACACAAGAGTCAGCACGATGATGATCAGCGCCGCAACCGAGGCTCCAATCGCAACTCCGAGCACTTCGCCGTCAACTTCGCACTGTGCCCCGTAATAGTTTCCGGTGCACCTGAAACGCCAAGTTAGCTGTAGCTTTGGTTTGCTCGCGAATAGCTTACCGTTGCGGTTGTTACGCGATCGACTCACGAGCATTGCATTTGATCGTCTTTGTAGGAGCAGGTTCCCCGATTATTGCAGTGCGACGATGGACAAGTCAGGCACGTTCGGCCGGACAAGCCGTGATCAGCTTTGTGCGGATCCTTCAATCCCGGCCGGCAGCTACACGTGAATCCGCCCCACGAGTTGGAGCACATCGCCGACGAGTGGCAATCGTTCAATTCGGACGAGGCACATTCGTCCAGATCTGCAAGTAACGGGTGGATTGTCAACGTTGGTTAATGCCGCGAGGTCGCGTTTCTAGGCAAGCGTTTGTCTTTGGCGCACCTTGGAGGTTGGAAATTGATCCAGCGGGACTGTCCACGTGAAGAGCGCTGTTTCCAATATTATTATATCTTCTCTGAATAACCCCGAGAAGCTGTTTCTGCAGTTCCGCGGCGAGACTTTGCCGGGCTGTTCTTGGCTCGTAGGCTAGTTTCAAGGTGGCGTTCACGAAAACTCCTCCTTGGCCTCGGCTAATGTCGCCTTGATAGATATTATTAACCCAAGAACCGACGTATTCGTCGGAAAACGGGGTCATCGACATCGCTGACTCAATCTGAAAGTATTTTGCGCGCAATCGTATAGTCGTCGTACCCTGGGCATCGCGCTAAGACAGACGAGCGCAACGCCCGCAAGTGAACAATGCGGCAACTTACGGCTCTGTTAGCTTCATAGGTGAGAGTCTGGTGAAACTCGGAGTCTCTGTCTTCGAGATCCGTCGTCCACATCAATTTTTTATCGTATATCTTATCAACTCTAATAGAAACAACAATGCTAACGATTTCTGTAATGAAAGTGTAACACAATAGTTGATCGTTAAAAAAATCGGCGGATAAAGCGTGGCGGTGGTCGGGAGAGGATCAAAACACGTTACTTTTGCAAGGAAGCGAGTGCGTAAGTCGAGCGAATCCGGGCTTGCAGTGGCACGCCGAGACTCCCTGGACGGTGGCGCAGGCCTCGTGCTGACTAGCGTCGCAGGTACTCGAATCGCCGACGATGCACGTGTCGATTCTCACGGGCGGTTGCGTTGGCCTTCTGTGGAAGGTTGGCCTCCTCATCGGCGCGCTCGGTCTCGTTGGCGCAGCCGACGTCTCCGTTGCCACGGCAAATCTGTCCCACGAATAAAGCCTCGATCAATCGATCGTTCGTTCGTCTTGAACGACGACGCGGTTCCTACGTACCCTGTGCCGATCACGGGAGCGTTTTGTATCCTCGTTGGCTGCACGTTGCTTACTTTGCTGGGTGCAGCTACTGCACCTTCGGTATTGTCGAACAAATTCAGGTACGTCCTTTTCCCGTCTATACTGACGAAACCTTGGCCTTCTACGGGCGACGTCAGTATGTCGTCCGGACCAGCGTTACTTTGACCAAAATTGACCGGCACCTTGATTTCACCTGTAGCGAACCCAGTAAATAAGTTGCGGTTGGTGACTGCTTGTCACCAGCAACGATCGATCGATCGATAAATAAACACGTACCGGTGCCAGGTCCTCCGGGTCCTTGGACGGCCGACACAACCACGTCGAACGTGTCGGGGCTCGCTGGATGGCGCGAGGGCGCGTAAGGCCGGTGAGTGCTCAATCCGCTCAAGCCTTGAGGTCCCGTGTAATCCAAGGTATCGTCCAACACTATCCCAGGACGAGGCCGATACCCGTAGACGGAGCCTACAATCGTTCGATCGTTTAATCTTTCGCACGTCAACGCCGAAAAGCAGCTGTCCAGCTTTCGAGTAACAACCCGGTGCCTTTCGTCGAACAACTCTCACTCGGGAATTACTCACTCTGACCCTTGGAGAAAGTGATGGAGTTGGTGATGGGTTGAATCGTCGATTTCGGAGCAACGTTCGTTGTCTTGTGTAACGTCGTGGCGAGTCCTTGGGTCGGAGTCGAGAGACTCGACGACAAGTCGGCGTTGATCGTCGACGCCCTGCTTGGCTCGAGCGTCGTAACGCTGGGAAGCGTCGGCGACGCAGTGCCAGCAACGGAAGATTCGTCAAAGTTGCCGTGAATAGCGCTAGACACGCTGGCTTCGAGCATCGTCGTGGTCGAAGTTGTTTCTATCATTCGGACGGAAGAGCTCGTGGCGACGTTCAAGGTCGTTTGAAATAACACCTTGTTGTTCTCACTCGACGTGGCTTTACCTGCGGTCGGAGTCACATGGCTATCGTTATTATGAAACGTCAATGACGTCGCTTCGAGAGAACTCTCGTCTCTCGAGTAACCTTTCGAAAGAGCTTCGCGCGTAATTGATCGGGGCCTAAGAAGCGAATGGAATGCAAATCAATCGGCAGCTAGCCGCTGATCGTTGAGCGTTCAATGAATAGGAAACAATCGGCCGGTATGAGCCGGAGGTCAACGATCGATCAACGAAAAGGAAAAGCGCGCGGTGTGCTGCTAGTCGCGGCATTGAAATCGTCGTTAAGAAGCGCAAAAAAAAACAAGCGAGAAGCCAATGTACCGTTGGAGGGGACGTCGCCGGTGATATTGAGCGGCACAACCGGCTTGGCCTCGTCCTGCTCGTGAGTGTCGTAAGCCGCACTGGGTATTGGCAGTGCCAACGGTGGCAAGCCACCCAATACCAAGGTATCTTCCGCGATTGGCTGGCCGGTTTTGAGCGTCGACAGGTACTTTCTCGTTGGTGTGACGTTGCTCGGACGAATGGTCCTGTTGACCTGCGGCTCCTGTTCGATTTTATTGGCCACTTCGAACAGCGCGTTCATATCCGACTGCTGATCTCGCTCCGGAGGGCTGGCGTTCGCGCTGGCCGGAGGTAGCGGCTTGTACGCCGGTATCGGTCTTTGCGTTCCTGCACACCACGCACAATTATTCCTCGTTGCACGCGTGTGTAATACACTTGCAAGCGAGAGAGGGAGAGAAACAAAGACCTACCCGGTCTGTGGGGTCGAGTCCATGGCCGACTGACGTGCGGCATCATGCTCTCCAAATTGGCGTTGTGCAAAGGTATGGACTCGTGATTGAAGGTCGGCGAACTCGGTGCCGGCGGAGTCTCGAAGGTCGACGGTTGCTCTGGGAGCGGCGGTGGTGGCGGAGGATTCATGCCCGCAGTGTCAAAGTCCGGTGGTACCGCCACCACGTCCGAGATCCTAGGTGGCCCTCTGTTGTTGATTCTGCAACGCAAGCTTCGTTAAAAGGAGAAACAACGAGAAATCTCCAGCTGACGCTCTTTCAATGGTATACGCTCTAATTGGCCGAGCGCTAATCTCGACTTTCGCGCGTTGCAAGAAATCGCACAACGTATATGTATACATAGAGAGAGAGTGGAAAGTACGCCTCGAGAGAAATAGAATCCGACCTAGTGTTGGGGGGAGGCCTCACAGGCTTGACCGAGCTCACGGCGACGTTGACCTTGCCGTTGAGCAGCTTGACGATGCCCGTGATGATGTCCTGGATATCGGGATTGGCCTGTCTCTGTTGGTTGCCCGGTCGAACTTGGGACTCGGGTTGAGCGAGGACGGGCGGCGGGGCGTGCTCGCTATAGATCCTCGCGGGCTCGCGACGCGCTTGCCTCGGCAGCAGCGACGAAGCTTGCCCAGTTGGCACTCGTTGCTCCTGGGGCTCCGACCAAGGACCGCTCAACCGCTGTCCCTGCGGAGCCCCTTGTCCTTCCCCCGACAGGCTCTCGCTTTTCGTCGGCACTATGTTCCTGCAACGATAGATCAGCGATCAGCGATAAATTGGCGTCGTGCAACGCATCCACGACATTCGATCCATGTCTCGTCGATGGCTAGAAGCTCGTGGGCTTACCCGTAGTAGTCGGCGGCTTTCACCTCGATCCGATTGCCCTCGATGTGCTCGAGGATTTTGGCGGAAGAACTGAGCTCGCCATCGAGACTGTCGTCCTTGAAGCCGCTCAACGACTCCGGGTAACGCGTTTTCTCCACTTCCAACTCGTCCAAGCTGCTGCTTTTCGAGCTCTCGAGTCTGAAACTCGGAGCTGGCTCGTCGCTGCTACGATGCAAGCTCGGCGAGGCGTAATTGTGCAAACGGTCGTCGGAGGTACGCAGGCGGATCGAGGCCGCTGCCCCTACGAGCGTAGGTTCGCTCTCGGGCCATCTCCAACGTGGCGTCGGCTCGTCGTTCCGTATCGCCTTGACGCCTGCAATCACCAGCGTATCAGCGTTAATCCAAGCGACGCCTTCGCGCCGCTCGTCGTCGTTCGTCGACGCGTAGCCTTGTGCGCTTGCGTGTGCGTTGATCGCGATACGATTATATCGCGTTAACCGAGCGGACCGACGCGAGCCGAGCGATCGACGTCGTCGTCTGATTTCCAGCGTTGATGCACGCTGACGCGCGATCTTGGCTAGGTCGTACATTACCTCGGTATGTACGAGCGGTTTCGAGAAGATAATTGGCGCGCGGATCAACGGTACATGGCCGCGGCTCTCGGAAATCGGCACGCTGTCCCGACGACATTACCGAGAGGCTCTTTCTCCGCTTTATTTTTACCTGCAACCTGGGACAGCGAGCTGTGCACGGATGTGCGCGAAACTGCTCCAAGCGATCGCCGTATAACGAAGATTGCGAGATAGGATTGGGGGGGGGGGGGGGGCTCATTCACGGAAATTCGACGTTTCTCTTCTTACCCAGCCAGCCGAGATGACTTTTGGTACGAAGAGTGACGAACGGCTGGCCGAGAGCGAATCCCGACCGTTGCTCTTGTCGTGCCTCGAATGCCGACTAAACAGGCTCGACCGCGTGCCGACCGAACGGGTCTTCTCTTTGGAAACGAGCTCGCGGTGCATCACGCGACGTTGGACGCTCGCGCACGTATCGCTCGAACGTTCTTTCGAGACCATTCGTTTTCGAACGTTCAATCGGCGGACAGTCAGCTCTTGCCGCGTTTCCAATCTCCTCGACTGCGATTCATCCTTGCGAACGAACTTAAACTCCGCGAGCGCACCGACGTTTCGGCTTATTTCTCGTGCTATCCGTTAAGCTTGCTTCTTTCGCTCTAAAAAATCAACGTACTCGAGAATCGTGCGTTTTTGGCACGGCACTGCGCGAGCTACGGTGCAACGCGAACGCGCGGATGGCTGCGCCTCGAGCGAGTGCGCTGGTCGCACAAGAGGGAACGAGGGAGGGCAGAAGGGAAAAGAGAAGCGACGCATGGAACGTAACGCGAGTCGAGTTAACCAGCAGCCAACTACGAGTGGCATACGATATAACGGAGAATCAGGTCTGGGGCGAAAGTGGGAGCGAAGAGCACGAGCCAATTGGCCGTGGGTACAAACGCTGCAGTTGAACGCTGCGGTTGTCGAGCGAGCCATGGTTACGTAGTTGGCATTTCCACTACCATCGTTAGCAGGAGATTTGGTAATCGTCGACGACGATTGTCCAACGAAGCACGAGTTGCGTCGCCAAAGCCGTGCTAACGGTACTGCGTACCGACGACCGAATGCTAATCACGCACCGCGACGACGAACGTTCGTAAATTACCATAGGTAACCTATGCGATCGCAGCATTGTCGAGGTAATGCCTTAGCGGCTCTCGGCTGACGACGAACCTCGATCGTTGCACGCAACGGATTCCTTGCGTTCTTCTTACTTATTCGTCGTCAAGTAGACGCGCGCCAATCTCGTTACGGCTTTATCCTCGACGCCAGTCCCCAGCAAACCGTTTGCAAAGCTTTTTGCATCGGTCTCCACGCACTCTCGCGCGCCTCAACGCGTGTCTATACCACGTATATACCAAGGCACGTACGTTCCTTCCTGTCTCTGTTTTTCCGTCGAAACTTGTAACGAATAAGCTGCAATGGCGTTGCGAGCGTTTCGTAGCGTGTATTTACAACTGCACGCGCTCCTCTTGACTCTTACAGGGACGCGAGAACGATCGATAAGTTGCTTTGCGTACGAAGGCAAAGGAACGAGCTTCTTGGAGAACCGGGGGAAGCCAGCGCGCTAGAGAGAGAGAGAGAGAGAATATTGTACGGACACAATGGGCAGCGCGCGTCACAAGCGACACGACACAGGAGAAAGTGGGTAAATACGCCGCACGTTTCGAGAGTTTGTTATAGCCAGCGCTGAATCACACGGTAGTACTTGCATGCACCTTTTTCCGCGCAACAGCGAGTGTTTTCGATATTCTACTTATCGACGATGCATCGCTCGCGCGCTATTTACGTACTTGGTGTTGTATGTTTACTAGAAAGTACCGATTGAAACGAGTCGGAGCTTTGCTAGACCCGTATTGCGTGATTTTTTTTCGTATTTTGCAAGAAAAACGAACGTGGAACGGAATACGGGATCAAAGTATGAAATCGCGGAAAGGGATCGCCGCAAAAGGCGAGATTCGCGCGATATTATCAAGATACCACGGTAATTGAATCTTAAGCGCGTGGCCAGCGACGAGGCCATACTCCGCGTTCTATCGCGCGTTACCGATAATAATTCAAGTAGGCCGTCGATCTATAGCGCGCCTGCTAAAGTGCATTCCTTATTCGTTTGGAGTCTCCAGTACAGTGTACAAGCTACAAGCTAGTGGAACGAGAAAAAGTTATACAACCCGAGAAAAGAAGTAAAAAGACGGACGAAGGGGGGAAACAACGGCACATCGGGACTCAGAGGGAGAGAGGGAGCCAGAATACCCGTGCATACGAAATGCCAACGAAGATTACGCGTGCAACTTGCCGTTCTGTGCGTGTGCGTGTGCGTGTGCCTGTACGTGCTCTCTCGTGAGAACCTCGCGAGAATGTAGGTCAATGGCGGAGATGGCGTCTACCGATCGCACCGGCTTCGCTACAACAGGAATGCTTTACAATGGGCCAAGTTGCATTGGTTGAACAAATTGAGAAACATGGATGAACAGCACCAAGCTATATTACTGTTGGAATCGTTCCGAAATATCACGGTCAACGATATACGACAATCTCCGCCTCGAATTTCCTATGAGTCGTGTAAAAACACTGCGTGTTTACGAAAAATATTTCGGTTTTGTGCGGTCAAAACGTATAAGAATGAATCCACTTGCGTTATTGCTCAAACTATACGGATTCGACGATTCCTGATTGAATTATCGAAACGTGACCTATCGAGCACTTCGTATGGGTGTCGACTGGAAGTCAATTGTTGCTACATCGGATACTCTCGGGCAACACAAAAGAGACGACAACGGACTTTTCAGCGTTTCGAGGCTCGAATAGTTGAGTCCGCTGGCGGTTGATCCTACCGTGTACAGCGTAGGTCGAAGGATAAAAAACTGCTATCGTTGTAAAGCGAGAACGTTCTTGTTCTCTAACGTTGACAATTCGATCGTAAAATCTGTCAGCACTTTCATTTGTCTCGATTACGATGCTTCCAATCTCTATTTGCTACTTTGAGAAACGTTAATTTTATAATGGATTTTCTCATGCTCGTTCTCTCTCTCTCTCTCTCTCTCTTTCCCTGATGCGTGTTTACGTTGACGGACGGAAGCTATACCGTGATTACATCCAACTTTAACCAAAGTAATAGTATTTTACACCTAAAAGTAGAGCAAATTGTTTCTTAGACGTCGTTGATTAAAGTTGAGTAAACGCGTAATTCCACGCGCACAAGTTTATCGAGAAAACGAGAGAGAGAGAGAGAGAGAGAGAGATAACGAGCACGTGGTACGTAACAAGGTTCCGAGGACAGGAAACTACGAACGTACGAGCGAACTGTTACATGGCAGGTATCACCCATCTGGATAACGAGGATTCTGTACCATCCCACTCGATTCCAACTCGAGTTGCCGAGTTGCTGTTATTTCCGATGGAAAAATAGTTTGTTCCGCTGAGTAAAAATAGGGCGTATGTTCTTATTTGCACAACGATGACTAGCCGAGAAACTCACGCGTGATCGGTACATTTTTCGTTTTCAGAGGCTTATTTTCACCGTCAACGGTACGTCGAAATACTGGAAAAGGTGGCAATACCAGAGGCGGCGAGTCGTAATTGCATTACAAACGCTTCTCGCTACGTTTCGACGATTAAAAATGACGAGAAAACGCAACGAAATTTACACGTCGTTGATCGTGCAAATTGAACTGCGCGTACAGATTAGAAGCGAGTGAAATTTTGACGAAAGCAGCCGAATGCTTCTCGTCGAACGATCAACTTTCGCGTAATAGCACGTTCAACAGCTGTCGCACGCTGCCAATTACAGCCGCTTAATTATCGTTGAAAAACGCGTCGCAATTGGAAGAGCGTTCGAATCGCACGAATAGTTCAAGTTGCGTAGCGCTTGAAATAACGATGCATCGCTATTTTCGGCAGTGAATTGTCGTCACGCTTGGCAACTTGAGCGATGGCATTAGCGTATGAAATAAAGATGGATTTTGAAACGTTGAAAAGAGAAGAAAGCAGGCATTGGAGATACACGGTGGCGTGTATAATGGAGCTACGACTACGTACAACGCGTACAATAGCCCGTTGTGGAAGAAATCTCATCCAATTTGAGTTGGCATACCCCGGCAACGATGATAATTTAATAATTAACCAGGCGTTGTAGTGGATGAGCAATTGGATGCAGACAATAGCCTAGCGTCGCAAAGAAAGAGAGGCAATGGAGCCAAGACTGCAGCGGCGCACGGTGAATCGGCCTTTACGTCGAGATTATACGGTAAAAGAAGAGAAAGAGAGGGAGAGACTAGGCGACTGCGAGAGGCGTCTGTGGGGCAAGTGCTCTCTCTCTCTCTCTCTCTCTCTCTCTCTCTTTCTCTCGAGAATATAGTAAGTATGTGCGTAGCGTGTCTGTCTCTTGGCCGGCGGTGGCTGCTCCCGCTTCGAGGCGGTAACGGCAGACTTAACGGGACTCCATTCCAGCCCAATATTCATTCTTTTCGCTGCCAACCAGTACAGCCTTAACGTATCTCTCTTTATTTTTTCCCTCTTTTCTCGTCGATTCTAATTCGCCAATTTTCGCAATTGACCGCGCGCTTCCCCGTATAGTTGTTCCGCGAGGCATCAACGGTGTCACCCGTTCCATTGGTACTATCCGATAATCGCAACTGTTAGCCGCGCACGTATACCTGCGGCTTGGTTTCGAATCGAATGATTTGTGCGAGACTCGGACAACTCGTGGGAAGTGGTACCGTTCGAACGAACTCCACCCAAATATCTTTCTCGACGTCGTAAATATACGTTCGTATCTTTTACCAATAGATCCGACTACGACGCAGCCTAGTCTAGCACGCTGAACAAGACGCGCGATATTACAGCAACAATGTTTTGCGCGACAGGTCGCGTATCGGACGGCGGCACCCGTATTGCGCGGCGTACGTACGCACTTTCTTTTATTCTTGCCCGACACTCGTACTTATGAGGTCGAAAGTAAAAGTAGCCGATTACGTAGTACAATTAGGAAAAAGGGTCCGGCAACATCGACGAACGAGCAGCCCTCGATGGAGGAACTGGGCGCGATGAGCGGGGCGATGAGCGGGGCGACGAGCCACACTCGTCCTCGACTACCCGTTACGTAAACGTTTCCGGGTGTTCAAGCGGATGCGAACTCGATTTCGAACGAGCCCGTGGACCTGTTATATAAAAAGATCGCGCACGCAGGTGAAATAGGTGTCAGAGCTGCGTCAACCGTACGAATGACGCTCGCGCTCGGTCGCTCTCACCGCGCGTTATTGTACGTAGAAAATGCGCGGCGCTTAACGATTTCTTACGACACTTTCGCCCGAGAAAGCGTCCCGTGGAGACTTTGTCTCGAATAAAGTCCGCTCGTGCGACGAAACAGTTTGCCGACGACGTACGTTTGTTGCATGGGTACGTGTCCACGCAACTCGCGACTTACCAATCGATCGATCACAACCCACCCAACGACTCGCCGCTTTCGTTCGTTTGCCCTTCCAAACGAACTTTCCCGCGTGAACATAATTAGCGATCGCGCGTAACAAACCCTCGTTCGCTTGGATTTTTCGCAAAGGCTGCGAGCCTTGGGCGCGCTCGCTATCGGAGACAAGACCCAACGGACGATTCGGGAATGACCCTATCGTCGTTTTACCGTGGTTTCGAGCAAGCGCGGCCATCGTGCGACTGCGCCTTGAGCCAAGTTGGACGTTTAACGCGCTTTCCATCCGACGTGCTCCAGACGCACGACTCACTCGCCACGCGCGTCCAATTAATTTTGATCAAAACGAACTTTCTATTAGTTTTCAACGGATACCAAACAGCCAGTTCGCTATACGTTTGAATAACCGAGAAACTGCTGCGAGGCTGTTGGTCGACGAACGAACGTCCAACGTTTATCAGTGGTCGTAAGAAATGAAAAGTAAGCGTAGCGCGTCAGACGCAAGAAAGTTGAACAAAAGACAGAACGACGAAGAAAGCAAACGAGCGGTGCGCGGAATTTTCCCGGGTGTCGACGAATCGAGAAGGATGGAAAGACGCACGGTGCAGACGTGTAAAATGGAACAACGCACGCTTATCTGTACGTCCGTGTACAATGCTGCAGTACGTGCACAGGCCATACGGGTGTGCACTCGCGCAAACGTACTCGCGACTAGCGGCTTTTCCCGGCACACACCGGAGAAGAGCGCAGGCCCGCGCGTTCGCTCGTCATGCAAAATTTATTTTGCTTTCTCCCAGCGACACTCGTTACTATCTCCACGGTGCGTTTACGCGAGTTTCTTGGTGCATTCAGTACGCGTAGGCGCTCGTTGGTTTTTTCTTTTTTCTCTCTTTCGACCAAACTGCTTATTTCTACTCCACGCAATCCAGCCGATCTTTAAATAGCTTCTCAGCGATTCACGCGGATCAAACTACAAACGTAGCGGTCGTTGCGCGTTTACGAGGATTTTCACAACGACCGTCGATGGATTTGACGCGCGTATACAAGATGCGTTTGAGGCTCGTACACGGTACGGTGAACGCGCGCGATACGCGACATTGATTCGACCGAGTGACAACGATCCTCGACGTGCAGGCTTACGCACACACGGCACACCCCGATAATTGATGGTCCCGCAAACGAGCGTCGCCCGAGCGAGCACGATCCGCGCGTACGCGAGCGAACGTCATTTTTTTTCCCCGTATGCGTGAGAAAGCATATCGCGCAAGACGAGGAATCCGGGTCGCGATCTACTCCGCCAAATTGCCGTGTTGCAGAGCGCTATGCGCGGAAAAGTAAACTTTTTCCGTTGGCGAATCGCGATACCAAAAAAAGAGGAAAGACAATGCTACTTCGCCCACTGTGCCGCTAGAAACGCATTCATATCTCTCTCTCTTTCTTGCTATTCACTCTATATACCTGCAGAAGAGTGCAAAGTAGGTAATATGCTCGCTGCTGGCGTTTGAATCTCCAAACGTGCGGAGCAATCTGCTGGATTCAACAACGTTGCTTTGTCGTCTTATTTTTACCCAAAGTCGATCGTCGAGCGAGAAAACAGTCGATTGCTTTGTTTTACGAGAGAAACACCGTATTATACCTCTAATTCGTCGGTCAAATATATAGCCAGACTCCGGTTAAAAGTACAGTAGCTCTTGGAAATGTATTCCCAGTAAAAACATAAAAACGACCAATTTACCGTTCGCCATAGCATCGCTGTTTTCGAACGTATAACTATCGGCGAATTAGGCGTCGTTCGAAATTCCGCATAATTAGCGATCGATCGGCAAAACGAGAAAAAAAATAGAAAGCCTGCTTGAGAACAACATTCGGATGTTTGATGGATTTTTAAGCAATCGCTACAACGGGCATCGCGTCGAACGAACGATAAGTCGTACGATTTCGCAAGTACTCGAAGCTTACGAGCTACCGTTCGGACCCATCGCCGATCAAAATGACCATGTATGGTGCAAACTCACCGACGCAGAGTACAAGCGCCAGGGTTGCGAGGAACGAAGCCGTTCCCAAGTGCCCAGCCATGATCGACGGATTTATCGTTGTTGTTACTGGTGTTGCTGCCGTCGTCTTCGCTGTCGTCCGGCTGTTGTATGCTCGCACTCCCGCACAAGGATACAAGGATACACTGTTTCGGGATTCACTCGCGGAGGAACGACGAGTAAAATAGGGGAAAGAGGTATATGCACGCTGAACGGATGCCGAGACAATACGTAATCAACGGTGGTTAGCCGAAGGACGACGCCATGTTGGTACCAAGGCCAAGTGGCCGCGGGTCCGACGTTGCTACTGTTGTCGCTGGTGAACCGGAGCAGACCAGTTTCATCGGCTGCTCGGCCATTCCCTGTCCCCTCGTCGTCCGCGCGACGTGCGTCTTTTCTTCGTCCTTTTGGGTTTTCTTTTCAAGTGGACGATCGTTTTTATTTGGCTTTTTTTATTCCTGCATCGGTCGACGGCGCTCTCGGCGCGCAGCTGACTGACCCACTTTCGCGCTACTCGCAACGCCGAGAGATGTTCGCTTCGGTTGATGGGACTCAGCGACACTGATCATCGGGCCCCATATCGCGCGCTTCACATACTGCTTACAATGCCACTACGCGTACAATGACAATATTCGTGTCGCGCTAAGCCGTGTTCCAAGCAAGAGAAAGAGGGAGACAGAGACAGAGTGATAGAGAAAGAGAGAGAGAGAGAGAGAAAGAGAGAGAGAGTGAGACAGAAAGAGAGAGAGAGGAGCTAGTCGGTTTGTCGGTCGTTCACTCGGTACTGCCGCCGTCGTCGCCGCCGCCACAGCCACGAGCAAGCGTCGCAGAGCGCTGCGAGCAAGCCTCGACTATACAGGCGACTCGTAGTCTCCTCGACGATCGGTCGCACACCGCTCCTCGAATCTCACCTCTCTTTTCTCCCACTTTCGACGCGCGTACCTCCTTACGATCTCCGAGTGTCCGTCTCCCTTCTTCTTTGAGCGCTCCGTAATGCCGCGGCTCCACTATCGCCTGTTCCTCGCCCGCAAACGCCTACGTGCACGTGCGTTTAAACTCTAACGAGCGAGCGCGCGCGTTACAATCCCTTTAACCCAAGTGTCCCCGACGAGTCATCGTGCGCGGGTAGGGGCCGTCGATCTATCGGCGCCTCGCCCGTTACTCGGACGACCTTCCTACCTTGCCTACGTTCCACTACCAAGACGAACCCCCGATTACTGACCGATGTTACTTTTCCCCGGAGCCGTCAGCTCTTGCGCGTGAGTAGTATTTGAAGAAACGTTTGCTCGACACGCGACGTTCAACGTGCAACTTCGTGCAACGGTAGAAATACGCCTGCTGGACGTATTTCCTGTTAAGGATTTCAACGCTCCGTAGCCCGTACACGTTACAACGTTTGTGGATGCACGCGGAAGCGAACCATGGACTTTTGCTAATCTTTTATCTGACTTTTAGACAAATGCGTATATTTTTCAGAGCGCGAAAATCATTCTCACTTCATAACGCTTGGATACGTATAACCATCTGCGTCGTTTCGCGCAGCGTTCAAGCAAGACTCACTTTTCGTGAACGTGAAAAAAAATGCGTAAAACTGAAAATGTCATCGTATTGTCGTAGCGCGTTTCTTCGTTATCGATCACAACCATAGTAGAAATCTCGGACGGTTGACAACTTGCCGACACCAAATGGTAATTAAATCGGCCGTTGAAAACTTGCATTTCCAGCTAATTGGCGAAAGTGAATAATTTCATACGCGACTGTTCGATTTTAACGAGGGTTCCGTTAAAATATAGCGCACGCGTGGAAATGCACTGAATGGTACACGCCGTGAAAAAAATTCTCAACGATCAACGTTCAAGGCATTTTTCTGGGCCTCGGTCAAATTGAACGTAGTACAGGTGCCAATGTCGTATACTTCTATCGAATGGACGAACGTAAGTTACGTTTTATCGCTAAAAAATATCAAATAACGAAGTGTTTTGCCGTTTGAACGTGAATAATTTGAATTGATACAAGACGCAAGTGCACGGTTGTCTCTGTAGGCTCGTGAAAAAGACACGCAATGAATATTACGAATCACAAGCGCGAACGTTGTAGCTGTCGATCGAAAGATGAAAAAAAGATATCGTTTCGACAACAAAACTGTGTGGTGAAAATGAAATAAGGTTGGGACAAGGTGAATAAACTGTAGATAAAAAATGGTCAGTTCGAAGGTCACATATTTGCGAGTAGAATTTTGAGGTTCCCATAGGCGCCTCTTTTACTTTTTTATTCGTCGCTTCGCTTTCGCCCCCTGACAATGGAGAGCCAACTAAATTGGGCGCAAAACCAGTTCACCGCGGCAACCCGCTAGCTCAAAGCCAACACCGCTCGCAGCGGAATGCCAATGTGGCCAAAAATGTACGCCTACCTCATAAGAACTGCACCCATAGTTCTCGCGAGCTCTATCTCTCTCTCTCTCTCTCTCTCTCTGTCTCTCTCACTTCTATTACTCTCGTTTGATATGGTGCCACTGCCCTGTTCGCTGTTAACCCCACTGAAATAAACTGTCTTTTATCAATTGGATTCACGATCGACTAGAATAGACATTTGAAAATGCTTGAATATAGGCGTTAGTTTCCCTATTTGGTTCAATGCTCTCCCCATTCGATGCTATAAGCCCAAAGGAAAATCGAACCAACGCATTGCGTACGCGAAGCCTACGGGACGAAGCCAGGTGCGACAACTTCCAGATGTCGAGCAGCGCTCTACTACTGAACATTTATATTACATATAGCCTCGCTTGTCCTTTGCACCTTCCTCGTGTAAATAAATATCAACAAAATTCCTATTAAAACTGTAATTTCGAACAAACATTCGCGACCATTTATCGGAACGACGTGTCAATTAACAAAAACAAAAAAAAACAACGACAATTTATCATATCAATTTTAACCTTTCAACGCTCGAGTTGGGATTATCTAATTGTATTACTTACAACGTGCACGTCGAAACAACAACTCAACTGGTTGATGAATAATGGCGATTTATGTACAATAGAGCTGTCCTTTAACCGAGATCAGTCGAACGCTGAAAGGATATGCAGGCAATTAAATACATTTATTGAGCATCTTATTAGGCCTCGTACGTTGCTCAACGTCCCGTTGGTGCAAACAAGTAGCTTTGTATCCGTCGCGTTCTCTCGATTGTATACATTTCTTTCTTCTCTCGATCGTACACTCGACTTTCTGCACAAGCTGCAATAGTAAAAGAAAGAGAAAGAGAAAGAGAGAGAGAGAGAGAGAGAAACATACGTTTGGGCTACATAGAAGAGAAAAAGAAGGTAGAAGGGAGGGGGGCTTTTAAAAATTACGTACTATATAGGTACGTAGTGCACGAGGCAGTGTGAAAAAAAGGGAAGACCGAGGAAGAAGGGAGAGACTGAAAGAAGCAATGCGCAATGGTAGGGACAGAGAAAGACGGATAGACTGGCGTTTCCGGCCCGTTCGTGCCGCCGCCGTCGTTGTGGCCGGTTTATATTCGCGAAAAAATATACACGCACACACTCGCGGGAGTAGCCATACTCGTAAATCGGACCGAAAGAAAGAGAGAAAGAGAGAAAGAGAGAGAGAGAGAGAGAGAGAGAGAGAAAGAGCGATATAAAAGTCGCAAAGTCAAGAGAGTCGACTGCTGAGGGAACGCGGTGTCAGTGTTGAGAGCAAGAGCCGACGAGGCGGTCGCTACCGCGGACGTCAACCATGCGGGATCGGTGGCGAAGCAGCATCGACACTTCCTTGTCGCCACCGCCGTCGTCGCCGCACAATCTTCCGGCTCAAGCCGGGTAAGTGTCGCAATATAGAACATATGTGCGAGAGAGACTGTGGCTGTGCAAACGAACGCCATCGATTACGACTTACTTCGTTGTTTAGCTGTAGCCATCGTACGTCGAGAGAAAACGAGGCTCAAAGAGTGTAATGGTTATCGAGTTGTCTTTATCTTTTTTTTTCGTTACTGGTATATGCGCGACCGTCGCGCGCGGTCATTGAACGCGATCGCGACGAGCGTGGAATGGAGTCGCATTTAACATTGTTGGTCCTGTGCACGCGTTCGAAGAAACGTTTAACCGCTAGATTATGCAGGCTATTTCATTGAAATTCCTCGGTTAAACACACAACAAGACTGAGACGCGCTCGGGACGTAAGTCTGCTCCACGGAACGAGAGAGCAAGAGAGAAAGAAAGCACAGGTATGCGCGAAGCGTGCATTTCAGAGTAGCAGTGTGTCGTTTGTGCAGCGAGGCATAGGGGGCAGGGGACTAGGTGCATAAAATAAAGAGAAGAACAAGAATTTTCGAAATTGAAGGAAGTTTGTAGAGCAGCGTAGCGTATGGAGGGGGCAGGGACCCACAGGGGGAAGAATGTGGGAGCGAAGACCGCACGGCTCACGATCGCGCGCAAGAGAGAAAGAGAAAAAGAGAGAGGGAGGGAGGGAGGGAAAAGGCAAAAGAGAAAGAGAGACGAGAAGATAATAAAGGCTGCGTAGCGAAGGACGGTGAGGAAGCGAGAGAGAGAATCGTCGAAAGGAAAGAGGGGAAGACGACGATCGGCACGCGGAGAGTGAGAGAGAGAGAGAGAGAGAAGGCGCCTGTGCTTTCTCGTTTCTCTTTTCAGGGGCCCAGCCAGCAAGCCAGTCAGTAGTTGCATACACATACTGGTGTTGTCCTCTTGACTGCCGCTGCAGCTCGTGCATAGTTTCGTTATTGTTGTTGCTTGGCGCATTCTTGGCTTCTCTCTTGTTTTTTTCGCGGAAGCATCAAGTGCGCGTACAGGTCTCGACTTGGTCGAGAACGTCGTCAAAGGCAGTAACGTAAACGACAGCAGCAACAAGAGCAACAGCAGCAGCCGCAGCAGCAACAGCAACAGTCGTAGTAGCAGCAACAGCAGAGTGGCAGTAGCTCTGGCGTCGCGCTGTTTCATTGATAAATGCGGGTGAGGGAGAGCCTGGCAGTAGTGCATCGCACGTCACGCGGCTCGCCGCCAGCGTCCTCGTGTCGCCGCCGAAGCCGTAACCGCTTCCGAGAAATGCTGTGACGTCTGCCGGATGCATCGTGTTCTCACGCTCGCAGGCTCGCGTTTACGGCTCTTTCTCTCTATTTCTCTCTCCCTGTCTCTCTTTCTCTCTCTCTCTCTTGCTCGCTCGCTTGCTCTCCGCGCCTCGATTGCTGCCAAACCAAATTGTCCACGACGATTTTCCTGTTTGCCCGTAGGTGAGTGACCAATTGTTATTGTTTCTCTCGCTACAAGCGCTTTGTGCATTGTTTTGCAAAGCGACGAAACACGTGTCGCGAGCAGCCGAACTTTGTTTGTCGTTTGTAGCTCGATAAACCTTGCCGGTTCGCACGTGATTTTGTTTTGTTTGGTTCATAGTGAGCTACACGCAATCTTATGTTCGTCTTTGATTATTTTGCGCGAGTGTGCGCTTGCACCAATTGGTTTAAAAGCCCTCTCCGTTGGATTATTTGTTCAACTAGGTCATCTTGGGTAGCTCGATAAACGTAATAGCGCACGTTGCTCGATGCCCAAATCGACCAACGACGAACGCTTCGATATATTCCAGCTAAGCATTAAACAAAACAAAATACTTAAACTTCTGTTACGTTATTTCTTTCCGATCGAGCTCACTCGTATGTAGGAGCTACGTTATTATAGGTTATACGTGCCTAGTGTCGAATAGTTGTAATTTGATCCAGTGATTTAAATAGAGCCCAACTATGTCGAGTAAATACATTCAGTCGGTCGATTGTCGCGTATAAGCTGAATTTTCGTCGTGTTTCCTCGCGACAATGTTCACTATTGATTGTGCCGCGTATCAAGTGGATTGTTAACAATCAACCTTAATCAAAGTGGAGCGTTCGAAAAAATATCCGAAATTCCAGCGTGTCGTGTGGATCGAACAATAGGAACAACGTAATACTTGTGAAAAAGAACGATCGGTCATTGGTTTGGGCATCGCCCTGCGTCTCGATCTCGGTGTAGGCCTCGGTGCGCGACCTACTATTTTTTTTCTTTTTGTTCAAACTTGCTCTTCCCACGTTGGATGTACACGTGAAGATGCCTGCTCGCGATAGGCATCGCTATCAACGCATATTTTTCCCAAGTTGTCGCTCTTCGCACGACATTCTGAAGCAAAGTCCGTATAGATAGGCCATCATTACGTATATACTTGCCACTCGCGTCCTTATCTGCCGAGCGACTGGAGCCTCGTTCTCTTTCTCTCTCTCGCTCGCGCGCTCTCTCTCTCTCTCTCTCTCTCTCTCTCTCTCTCTCTCTCCCTCTCTCTCTCCCCCCCCTCGCTCTGTTTTATTCTTCCGTTATCAAACGTGCCCTCGTGTACTCGCATGTATTACAGTTTGTCTTTGGGAACTCGATTCATTCATGAGTATTGGTCGCGGCGCCACGTTAGCCGCGTACGTCGCACCATGCACATCTGTTTCTCGTAGGCTCGTGTGTGCTCGCTCGACGTAACGTTTATACTGATACACGCACACACGCACGCGCGCGCGCGTAAGCACACAAACGCACACTCGGGCATCGCTCGGTTGCTTACCGTTGCTGCTTCTGCTACTTTCGAAAATTCCAAGTGCAGGCTGCTCCCATTATTAGAGTCATCGTCGGCGGCAGCTTCGCGGCTCCTTAATTTAGTGCGCGGCACGAGCGATTAGGAGCCGTACGTTCCCTTGTATGGTTAGTCATACGTACAGAAGCGAGGTCGAGCATTTAAATTCGGGCGCCACGATAACGCAACGATAGCAGTGTTTCCGTGCGAGTTTTACGTGCGCTTGCTTGTCGTCGATTCCATCTCCACCGACCAACGCATCAATAATAATATATAAATATATATATATATTTATAAAACTGTCGTCTCGAACGCGACCTTTGCTCGATCGAACGTCGCTCGCTCGGCAGCGTTTTATTATAAGCTACGCACTGCGGATAAACAACGTGGCTGTAGGACGATCACGTGCGACCGAGAGATAGTAATACAGTTTGGCTATATACGTCATTCGAGACAACGCTCCGCGCGACGGTTCGGTACGCAGCTATATATACATGTACCCACACGCGCGGTTGCGCGCTGCTACGGCTCCTCCTCGAGGGCCAGGTGTTGCTGCAGATGCGCGCTCGACCCGTCGTCCGCGTTCCGCGATCCGAGCAGCGGCTTTCGTTCGACGCTTCCTCGCCGATCGCGTTGTCGACAATTTTGAGGACGTCCATCTCAAGTTGAACCTGTTGAATGTTGCAGCTGAGATCGCGATGCCGTGATGGCTGGCGTCGGCAGAAGAAGCCCTCCGCCGTCGGAGACCGATTCGGAGCAATCGAGTCCTGTGGCAAAAAAGAGCAAGTTCAACGAAGAGGTGGCTAGCACCAGCGGCGCCAGCAGGATCGCGAGCGGCTGGTACACCGACACCGCGGACTTGTTGTCGGTGTGGGTGGAGGAGGCGTACGCCGAAAAGGAGAGGGCGACGTCGTCAAAGGAAACCACCAGCGCGACGACGACGGAGACGGCGACGACCAGCGGCACCGCGACGACGGCGGTGGCGACGACGACGACGACGACGACAACGAGGACAAAGGCGGTGGTGACACCAAGGACGGCGGCGCTACTAGCCCCGATTGCGCACTCGACCCGTAACAGGATGATCGAAGCGCAAGAAGATGCGCTCAGCTTGCCGATGGTCGATCGCGGTTACTACGAGGAACTCGAGCAAATAGGCACCGGTGCCTACGGTATCGTCTACAAAGCCAGAGACACCAGCAACGGCCAATTGGTCGCCCTCAAGAAGATCCGATTGCCCTACAGCGACAACGGGCTGCCTCCCTACATCATGCGCGAGGTCTCTGCGCTCAAGCACCTCAACGCTTTCGACCACCCGCGAGTCGTAAGTCCATCGCTCTTTGCTCGAACGCCGCATTCTCCCCGTTTGGGCGCGCCCCCTCCCTTGTCGCTCGCTTATAGCGCTCGATCGCTCGTCGTTTGTTGCAGGTCAAACTGTTGGACGTTTGCCAAGGCAGGGAAGATCGGCACACCGCGAGCAACGGTCGAGTGTTGAGGCCATCGGAACGCAATTTGACCTTGTGGTTGGTGTTCGAGCACATTGAGCAAGATTTGGGCAGCTTCATTCTCGAGCGGCACTCGCGTAAAATTCCGCCGCCGCTCGTCAAGCAGATGTTCAAAGAGATCCTGTCTGGTGTTGATTTTCTGCACAGCCATCGCATGATGCACAGGGATCTGAAACCCCAGAATTTGTTAGTTACCAGCGATGGGCACATCAAGATCGCCGACTTTGGCCTGGCCAAGATATACAACTGCAATATGGGACTGACCACTCTCGTAAGTTGCATCGACGCACGCGCCGTGCTCCAAGTCCATGCCTTGTATGTCATTGCTTCGTCGCTGTTGCAGGTTGTCACCTTGTGGTATCGCGCGCCGGAGATTATTTTGTCGGCCCCCTACGCCACCCCCATCGACATTTGGTCCGTTGGCTGTATACTTGCCGAGCTGGTCGAGCTGCACCCCCTGTTTCCCGGAAACAGCGAGGGTGACCAATTGAACAGGATTTTCCGGTAATTTTGCCATGTCCTCTTTACTTGACTATTATCTATAACGATTCAACCACGATTCAAGCTCGCGCGTCTATTTTAGACTTATAGGAAGACCACGGCGAGAAGAATGGCCAGAGAACGCTCCGTTAACTTACGAGACATTCAAGCCCAGACATTCCAAACCCATGAAAACGGTCATTCCAACCTTGTGTGATTCGGGTCTTGATCTTATTCAACAAATGCTCGTCTTCGATCCTCTTAAACGCCTAACAGCAGCTCAAGCCCTCACGCATCCGTACTTTACCGATAATGAGTTTTAATAGCGGTTTCCTCACCATTTCATTCGAAATATGCCCGGAATACATCTCGTACTGTGGATTCTCGTATTTACGCATCTTCCAAGAAAACAATATTATGTCATCCCCGAAAATACCGATTACTATATCTAGTTTATTCCCTCTCTCTCTCTCTCTCTCTCTCTCTCTCTCTCTCTCTCTCTCCCTCTCTGTGAAGTTGCTGTAAAATGTTTGTTAAAGTATTTGAGTGTATATTTATGATTTAGTTTGTAAGTACTTTCTAATTCAACGAATTATTATAATCGAGTACATTAAATATTTAAAAATCCGTAGCAACAGAGAACACTCACAAGGTCTCTACAATCGTCTCTATAATAAAAAAAATTTTGTTTTAAAAGTTTTAAATTACAACCTTTTTATAAACGATATACTTTTACGCAAGAGTAAAGCAGACTTGTCGAATTTTTTCATCATTCCATCACTTTATTTCACCTATTAGTTATTATTCGTTTCTTTTAATCATAGTAGTTAACGATACTAGTGCAATAAAGTCGTTTTACTCGCCAATAGAGCACACGACGGTGAAATGACTTTATGCTCCCCCTAGTAAATCGTTCGATGTTTTATGGTAAAACGTAGGTCAAGCGAAATTCGGGCTTTATGCCACCACGACAAACCATAAAAACCCCCATTGTTTTTTTCACAAAAAATATTATCATGTTGGCATTTTTTAACTGGTGTAAATCTTTTGATAATTTTATCGAGAGTCCACAATCGATGGAATTTGATAAATAGTGTACGTTTAGCCCATTTTGTAACATAGAATTCACCAAATATTTTAAATTAATTTAGTTCAATATAGGTATATGTTAAGCAACTCTTCATAGTAGACCAGGAAGCTCACTGCCATAATTAAGAATCATAGCGTAAAGACGCATAGTATTAAGTTTGTATTTTATGTAATATATATCGTTGTAAGTGTTAGAAATTATAAAATTTTGTATCTTAATAATACCATATTTGTGTGTAACTTATAGCATTTTTTATTGTTTGTCATTTGTATGAAGCAAATATTAAGCTCATTAAGACTGTATTGAAAAATGTGAATAAAAGTATTTTGTACTTTTCTAATAAACTCTCGTTATAATATACTCAACATTTATCCACGGTGTCCTTATGCAAGTATGTACTTCTTTCTTTGTACACATGCTTATCGATTCAAAAACTGCCGCTTTCTCGATAAATTTCTTACAATGTACACAAATATATATATATATATATATATATATATATATACATATGGCAAATCGAACTCGGCAATGCAGAATACTGTATGCGGTTATCAAAATTAACTGAATATATAGTTGCATTTTTCCATTCAAGTTGAGTTTAACCGCAATTGAACATGCCTCGGCTAAACAATTGCTGAGAATTCGAAAAAATGAAATATTTGCTGGGAGCAGTATCTCGTGCATCAAAGCTTATTAGGTATTCAGATATCACTGATAATAAAGTTTTGAGAACCATTTCAAATACTGCAAAAATGGCGTCTGAAGTAGAAAAAGCGCAAACTGCTACTCTGGGCGAGGATACGATTTTCGGAAAAATACTGCGAAAAGAAATTCCTTGCAAGTTTATTTACGAAGATGATCAAGTAAGTCAGCTAATTCTGAAACAAATTTGGCCACTTATGTCATAATTTTTGCACAATTAAATTCTTTGACTGGGCTAACCTATATCATCACTACAGTATTTTTCCAAAGCATATCTTATCGATATTTACAAACTGATTAAACATCAATATTTTCAGTGCGTTGCGTTTCACGACCTTAATGCTCAAGCTCCAGTACATTTTTTGGTGATTCCACGAAAGCCCATTCCTCAATTATCTAAAGCAGATGACACAGATGAAAATCTTCTAGGCCATTTGATGAACGTTGCACAAAAGGTTGCTAAACAAGAGGGATTAGACAATGGATTTCGCTTAGTAATTAATAATGGTAAAGATGGAGCACAGTCTGTGTTTCATTTACATCTGCATGTACTTGGAGGACGTCAAATGCAATGGCCACCTGGTTAATTTATCTAAAGTATCAAGAAACATGTAACAACTTGTCAATTTTACATATTTCAAATTTGGTAATTAAAATATAATTTTGTTACAATAGGCGTGTATTTTTTTCCTTTTTTTTGTACAATACATGTATATAAAAAGTCACATTTCATTAATCAGTTTGACATTTTTTCATAAACTTCATATTCAAATTTGATATCATTTTCTTCTTGAATACCTTGTGGAATTTCTGAATCCCTAAAAAAAGTATTAATTATATTTATACAGAGAGAAATTGTATAGAATAAGAATAACAATCAAATACTAACTTGACTAAAACACAGTCTTTTGGGATCTCTGGGAAGAAAGTATCACAGTCAAAATGCTTTTTAACCCTAGTCAAATAAAGTCTATAGAAATGAGGTGATTCCATCGAGGCCTAAAAAAGCAATATGTACTATCAATGATGAAATTCCTGTGAAATAACATAAAGGACTTTTACAAACTTTATAAACTGAACTTCCTCCAATAACCCATACTTGTTCCACTAGATTTTGTAGAGGACTCTGAGATATCTTGTTAATTGCTTCTGGCAGAGTTTTACAAACAATAACATCATCTCCACAATCACTATAGAAATTATAAATTGTTCCGTCATTATTGGTGTAAACAAAACAAAAAACTAGAATTTTTTATTAAAAGAATACTCTTACATTAGCTGAGAAGAAAGCACTATATTTATTCTGTTTGCCAAAGGTTTAAACTTCTTTGGAATACTTTCCCAAGTACGCCTGCCCATCAGGACTACATTTTTTTTGTCAATATTATTGGTTGTCGATGTCATTTTGGAAAAAAAATCCATTTCTTTTCTAGGTATTAAATCAAATCAAATATAGTATTATAAACATAAAAGACATATAATTGAAGTAATCTCAGTAATACCACAAGCAACCAACATTTTATAGTTCAACATTTGTACAAATTATAGATTTTGAATGGATTCATAGTGTTTGAATAAAACTCGAGTTACTCCAGACATCAAAAGAAGTTGATTAAAAGAAATCGGGTATTTGAAAGATGATTAAATATCGAGAGGTTAGCCACTGGCAAAAATGTGATAATTTCAAATAAATTGGATAGTTTTAAACGATATTTTACCTCAAACGCCACGGTAAATCTCCGTTCATACCAATACCCATATTGTCACATGCCGCAGCAATTAATTTCAACTTAATTTGCATTATTAAATTAATTTTAATCGTGTACGGAAGATCCCGCGTTATTTTGACACACGAAAGGCGCAAGTATCGAATAACCGTCCAAAACGAAGAAGGCGATACTCAAACGATGAGACTTTTCTATCTTATCTATGATGCAATGAGATGGCTTTTTTTTATATGATGTTAAATAAAGTCATGGTCACATTTATAGTTCAAACGAAAATTTGAGTAAACGAGCACAATTTAACATGCTTTCCATACTCATTTATAGCTTCGTTCTACACCGACATTCATTAATATTCTTTATCTTTACAATGGAAATAAAATTATCAGTAAAAATGATAATTAATCAAATATAATTCTGAAACGTAACTTTTCTTTTCTTCGAACGAATCTTTACTAAAGCAACAATCGCTAAATGAAATAATAAATAAATAAGTAATTTCATCTATACAACCATTTCATAATTTATATATATATATATTGAGGGATTATAAGCTTTTTAAATAATAAAATTAACTAGAAAATATAATTGTAACTAGAGAGAATTTATTTAGACCACAAGGAAAAGCACGTTTCTACCGAAGGGCGGTCTTATAAAGACTAACCATAAGTTGTTTTGAACTCGATCGGTTTACTTCCGACATCGATGACGCCTCTCACATTATACATCATACAAGATTGAATTTTGATCTAAAATATCAGTTACACTCGTACATGCATACTTGAGTATTTCAACATGTATATTATAATTTGGGTTCCTAATTATTATTATCACAAGTCGGCCATGCGAATTTATACATATTACAGTCTCTACTAAGATATAAAGCTTTAAACGCGCAAATAACTAATAAATATATAGATACTAATTATTCGTAAAAATATAACAAAATGCCAATGTTCATATTCTTTTGATGCATCTGCAACGAATCATTTTATGTGCCGGGGACAAACTCTTAAGATATTTGGAATTTGCGTGCTTCATACATAATCAACCAATCAGTCAGAATAAAATACTTTTTTTTTATGAGATACTGATATGGGATTTTCAATACAAGTAATTTATTAATTATTTGCTTCCTCAAAATGCTATACATCCGAAACTGTCGAAAATTGACAGAGTTATCGATATAAACACGATTAATTTTTCGTTAGTCTGCATTAATTTTATCAAAATATCGCAATCGATCTAAAAGGAACCCAGCCTCACGTTATACATTTATAATTGTACGTTTTATAATTAATTCATCTGTGTGAACTGTGTACTGCAGTTATAATTTTAACAATTATCTATTTTTAAATAATTGAAAAAAAAGAGGCATGCTAACGTGTATGTGTGTGTGTATGTGTGTATATACGCATTGGTAATGCCGATCGATATACGAACGATCATAAAACAAACGAAAAGAGATATAAAAGGTTGCTACGCAAAAAATGGCAAAGATGCCAGTATGCGTTATTGGGCTATATAGCAAGACGGGGAGCAAGGTTATCGCATAAACTGAATCCGCGCATTCCGCGGTCACGTGTCCAAGGTGCGTGTTTAAGAGCCGGCAAAGCAGCAAGTGTCGCGCAGTACGTATTTATGTACATTGGTGCATGCACACGGCACCGGATATAGCGATTACAACAACGCAAATTGTTGTTCGTACGATAAACAATGACAGAGGTGAAAGTTCTCGACGGCGGCTTTTCGACTCAGCTTGCTACTCACGTAGGTGAGAGAATCGATGGCGATCCTCTGTGGACGAGCAGATTCTTGTTTACCAATGCAGATGCAGTTTATCAAACGCACCTTGACTTTTTGCGAGCTGGTTCCCATATCATTGAGACCAACACCTATCAAGCTTCAATGCCGGGATTCGTCAAGTACCTTGGTAAAAGCGAAGACGAGAGCTTGCAATTGATCAAGACTGCCGTGGATCTAGCCAAGAAAGCTGTGAAAACTTATAAAGAAGAAATCAAAGGTTTGGAAGTTTCCAATCCAGAGCCCCTTATTGCAGGCTCTGTTGGTCCTTATGCAGCTTGTTTACACGATTGCTCCGAATATACCGGTGGTTCCTATGGAAATATCGAGTCTATGGATTCGATCATTGAGTGGCACAAACCTAGAATTGAAACTCTTATTGATAATGGAGTTGATTTGATAGCCATCGAAACAATTCCATGCGCTCGAGAAGCTGAAGCTTTAGTCAAATACATGGTTAAAGATTATCCAGGTACTTACCCAAACAAATTTTAATTTACCTATGATAATTATAGTGCATTTCTGGCACATGTGAATTCATTGTTTTTTTTCCTAGGTACAAAGTTTTGGGTCTCATTCTCGTGTAAGGAAGATGGAAAGAGCATAGCTGATGGTAGTAACTTTAAAGAAACAGTCTTAAAGTGCTGGAAATTAGCTAAACCAGGACAAATTGTTGCATGTGGTGTTAATTGCCTTGCTCCACGGGCGGTAACACCTCTTCTAAAAGCCATCATCCAGAAAGAGATTAACGAGTTCATTCCTATGATCGCTTATCCCAATAGCGGTGAAAAATATTCATCGACAACATTTAGCTGGACAATCGACAATGATTTCCATCCACCCGAAGAATTTGTTAAAGACTGGCTTGATATAGGGGTTCGTTATATAGGAGGGTGTTGTAGAACTGGCAAGAAAGATATTGAGCAAATTTCTGCTGAAGTTAAAGGCTGGACTAAAAGTCATATTGCTTGATCGTAATTACTGTGATGCTTTGATATTCACATTTTTTTATTCTTCAAGTTGATTCTTTTATTTTTGTTGTGCAACATTGAACTGCAAGTAGAGATTTATAATTTACAAATGTAATTTTTCAAATTAAAGAGAATTTAGATAGATAGAAACCAAGTTTTTTGCACCATGTTGTTCTAGTCAACATAAATTTATCTATCAATAAGTAAATATTTTGAAATGTTCGCAGACATCATTTTGTAACCATTATACTTATCATTTGTTTTGGTAATGATTTAAAATAAACATTATAAACTATTGTGATAAATCGTTGCACAACCTTCATTGAACGATTCATATGTTTTTTGTATCAAGAAAATGCCTTTGAAATTAAACATTGATTATGAATGTTAATGTTTTATACAAGACTAGAAAATGTCTACCATAACTGTTAACTCAAGATTTCGTTGTCATGTGTATAATAACAATTGTAATTGTACAGACTTGTATTCCCAATTGTATGCAAGTTTTGTGTTTATATCTGATACTGTCCCTAGTGTGTAGGGTACAGCAAGATAAAGAAAGTATCTAATATCTCGCTAAGATTAAAACTATAACAGTAAACATCAAATCAAATTGTAACTATTTTTGTTATTATTTAATATTTTTAATAAAAATTTTTCAAGGCAAAATATGTTTTCATTATTTAATGTTTTAAAATCATTGTCTTTTTTTGTTGTACATAATAATTAGATTTCATTACATCCAAAATTTAATTTTAAAAGTAAGAAATAACCATTTACATATAGAAAAATATATACATGTAATAGAAAATCAAAATAAATAATTTAGTAACTAAAAACGAACGAATGGAGATTTCAAAAATGAAATTGAAATATCTACATAGAATTAGACGATGGTTCTGGAATTTGATGATTTTTAACACTTGCACTATTTTGAGGTTCTTGTTTAATGTTAACACTACTAATAATACTACTTGTACAAAGAGGTTGACTTGGATTAATTACTGTACTTGCGGTGGGATTTTGCATATCCAGTTGGCTTTGAGCAATATCTTGCAGTGCCGCTTGAATTCTTTGCAATAAAGCTTCACCTTGTTGTACAACCTCTTCAAGTCGTTCAGCTGCATCTTGATTATCCTGCTCTAACTTCATTAAACTTGCCACTTGAACTTCTTGAGACGATTCTTCACTAGGTAAACTGTCTATTAGTGTATCGATATCCTTTGCACACCTAGCGATTAAAGTTGCAAAAAGAGCCGCATAATCTGCATTGGACATAGAATGATAACGGTTTTATTACAGTGCACAATTATCAATGAATGATTTACCAGAAACAATCAAACCAACGTTTACCTTCTTGTGATTGATTTTGTTGTTGGGGTGTATTATTACGATCGAATCCCGGAAATTTACTGGGTGTTGAATACTGCTGAAGAATACCAACGCTGTTACAAAAGTATTCAGCTTGCTGTAAAAATGTGCATATCAATGATTTATTTTTTATTAATAAAAATATAGAAAGAGTACTTTTGCACTAGTTCATTTGTGAAATACATGCAATTGTTCGATTACCTGATTAATCGTGTCTTGTAGTTGAGTCAAACGATCTGCCATGATAACCTCAACTTGTGGTCTACCTCGATGAAAGGGTTACTATTAACCTAACCTTACTAGTATTCGATAACTATAAAGACGTTATATTCGTTAAATATAACCGACTCAACCTCTGATATATTACTAATTACAGCACAACAATACAAAGATAAAAAATGTCTGTCAACTGCACGAAAAAACTGCTATCCCACAGTATACTAACTATATACCAAATGTAAACAGCGACTTAAGGTTTGTTCCACTCGACAACTCGATTCGGTCACGTGATTCCTCATGTTTACCCAGATGACACAGTGTCGGCACGACTTATAAGACGGTAACGTGACGTCCAAGTGTATCCACAACGGGATGGAACAATGAGCGCACCGTGTGCTGCTAACGAAAATGATGAATCGTTTGAAAGAAATGATAGTACGTTAAATGGAAATGAATTAAATACTGATTGTGAAGATTCATCTTTTACTCCAGCATCATCATTATTTTCAAATTAAGATGATAACGATAGTTTGCAGAATTTTGAAAAATGCCTTGGAGATGTACTTGTAGCTACTGATATGAATCACCTCCAAATAAAAACTGCGCCGAGAGTTCTTCGTTTGCCCTCTTGTTTTGCTAATCTGGATAAAGATCCTCGTATGATTTTGTCCTACACCTCGTAGTAAAGCTCCTATTTCGAACGTTGAATATCATCATCTAGGCGTTGAAAGTGCAATTGTATCAAGCCTTCGGTCAACTGTTCCTCGAAACATTCGAGAAACTTTAGAAATTAATTTCAGTACCGACGAAGCTTCGTTACACAAAGTTTCCAAAACTAGGATATGGTCTGATTGTATTCGAATCGCTAATATAATTAGCAGTAAACCAGAACTCGCTTGCACGTGGAAAGGTTCGCGTAAGCCGACAAATTCTATAGAATTGATGAAATATTTTCATTTCGATAAGGTTGAGATGTTTCATTGTCGATGCTCCTACACGAGCTTTCGTTGTTGGATATTTAGGTCACGATTCTCGTGTGCCATGCTCAAAAAGCTGGGTACAAGGTCGATATATTCATGGAAGTTCTGTCATGGTCTTTGGAGGTGTAAATTATACCGGTCTGTACACACAAAGAGTATATATCATGTATATAACATCGGTGACCAACGCCATAAGAAGGGAGTAGGACCACTTGACAGGCTACGGTTACGATTCGTATCGCAAGTCGTCTTTAATTATAAGCATCTTGTCGTATTGGGAGTTACCAAACAATATTTAGTGGTAATAATAGATGGTAAATTTTCTCGAAGTTCACGACTGTCTGACAACGCAATTTTATAGGTGAATGCCAGATTGGGTGCAGTAAAAAAATGTTGTCCTGTCAAATGTTCTCGTGAGCCTTTAGATATTGGGAAATATAGTAAATTTAAGAGTCCTAGTTCTTCGGAAACTCACCTAGCGTACGCTGAAGAATTTATCAAAATTGACGTCGTAAGGGCTGAACACATCTTTGGTCAAGAATTTTTATTGTTTCCGTCTCTCGATAATAGTAATAATATTGTCCGTTTAGTTGTTTCTAGAACAGGTATAATGAAAATATCATAAATATAGACGATGGTGATTGTTATTTAGCAATTCAATTTTTCCAGGAAATTAATTATTTCTTAAATATCAATTTATATTTTGGATGATTGGTAGCTTCTTAGTGAATTGTACCGTGCCTGTATTATGGCGGTAACGTGCCGACGCACTATTATCTGGAGATAATCTAAGAATTTGCAAAATAGTGATTTTTGAAATTCTATATTTTTCTTTGTTAGGCATCATCGTCATTGTGCGACCCAGCTATTGGGTTGAAACACGCTCCTGCACTATGAATTAACCAGTTCAACGTTTATTTTGGTCCAAACGAGCCATAACTCGTATTATATAACTCTTTCGAGATACCATTTACAGTGTATAATATTATAACAATAACCCACTTTTTCGCAATGTAGAGTGAGAGAGAAAGAGAGAGAGAGTTGGGAACACCAGCAGTCATTTCAGAATTACTCAATCGTATCAACGTGTACTCGTAACGTTGGCGTGCGATTGCAATTCCATAATTAGTATACATAATTAGTATCATACTGAGATGTATTTTATTTTGTAAAATATCATTATGTCCAACCGAAAATATTTGTGCAAATGTAAAGACGTTTCTCGTTTCAGATAAAAGTGGTTTGTACTACTATTAACTTCCTGTAAACGAGGCAGAAATACTTCAAATTCCACACGTCACAAGAGCTAATTATGATAAATATGGTAAAGTTCTGCTCGATGTGACTATAAAGCAGGCAGCAAAAAGGCTTGGTTAGTATGGCTCGAGTGAACATTGAAATTAATTTCAAGTTAGTTGCTTGTAACAAATCGATTAATTTTCCTAAAAATTTATTTAGCTTTAGTAGAACGTCAGCAGATTGCAAAGAAAAATGTTCAAACCACGTTTACACAATCTACACAACCTACAGCGATAGCGCAACGGCGTGATAAAGAAAATTTCGTTAAAGCTGAAGACAATTGAAAGGACTTGATGCTTGAGCCAAAGATATTCCAATTCGAGTCGATGATCATTGATACATGGTTAGCAGTTGGAAGAGTCCAGGCTTGTACTTAACCGATTTCGAATTGAAACATGTATGAACCATTATCGTAGTCTTACTTGTGTTTAATAACTATAAAAACGTTATATTCGTTAAAAAACCCAACTCAACTGTAGATGTGTTATTAATTATACGTCGTAATAGAGACTCTAGTCGTTGAATTGCAAAGGCGAAGCTAAGCTAATTATGATCACGTTACAGAAGTTCGCTTGCTGATCATCGATGAAATTGATTTGCAAAACAGATCGAGCAATCAAGGATGTTAAAATGTAACATTGATCAATAAGCTTCCGTTTAGCTTTGTGCGATCATATCTTTGAACGTGTGATCATCCGAAGTGCCCTATGAACGATTGCGTGACTATAACGAAGCGAAGCCTGTACCACTTGATCCCAAGCTACTGTTCTTTTATATTTGAATCGGGTCCTTTCCATCGCTGTGTAACATCTTCGCTTTATACATTAACTATAGTTACGCTCAAATGTCCCCCCCCCCCCGTCTTTCCCACCGTTACCGTGAGTTTTCACGTCGACTCAAAATTACCTTCTTGTCTCACGATTAAATTTCCGCTGGGAAAATACGATCAAAACATCCCCCAGCTGAATTGAGACCGACTATTGTTCGCGGATTTCCCCGTACGTTTTATGGTGGGTCCACACGATACAGACTTAGAATTTAGTCTGTGCAACATTACTGTACATTCCGATAAACTGAAGTCTGCGCAAATACTTTATTGACGTGTTTGCGTTCACTTTTTTACGCAGACTTGGTGGTCTGTACAGATATATGTACAAACTAAAATCTGTATCGTGTGGACGTACCAACACTGCAACTTTTTGTTTATACTACTAAGTTGCACAGACTAAATCCTATAGAAATCTAGAAATCTGTACCGTGTGGACCTATCATTACGTAACTAACGAGAATACATAACAAATACGAAGAAGAATCGAGAACTCTCTGACGTCGCAGGACGGGGAAGAGCATCACGCGGTAAGCCACTAAAGGCGATCTCGACGTCTCGAGAACGGGTACAGCCCTTGTAGCCTCGTGGACGATGGGTGCTCCTTCGAAAGGTATACCAACCAACATGTGTTGGATTTTCCTTAGATTAGATCTAACGAAGGGTCTTGTAAAGTCTCGAGGCATGCCCAACGTGTGTTGGGGTTTTCAAAGTTCGAGCGACTACTTGTCGAGACAGGCATCGGCAAAGCCTCCAAACAACCACGAGCTTGTTTGGAGGCTTTGCACCTTATAACGTGAACAATGGGATTCTCAACTGCTGGCGATCACGTTAGCGCTGAAACTTCTTCTATTGCAATATTTAAAGCTTCTTCGCCCGATACTTTGCAACGCTATGAATCTTATATTGCAATCGTAGCGATAAACTTGTTCTAATACAGTCGGCTTCATTGGAAAAAGTAACTTAACGATGAGTCAACTCTAAATCGACACGTGGTTCGGTGCGCAATAAATATTCGCGTAATTACAAAACATTTAAAGTAGCCGAAGGTTACAAACAAGGTTCAAACCGTGGTTTGTTGCGCATAAAAAATAGAGTCAGTAGGGAGAACACTGGTAAAAGAAAGACACCCCTTAGCGACTTTAACGTCGGCTAAAGGATGTTTCGCTCGTCCCTTTGATGTCGCTTCGGCGTATAATATGGAATGCTGCTCGGTGCCGCTCTCCGAGTACTATAATCTCTTTCTTACAGGAGCGATTGTCATTTAAGGTCTTGCTTCCTCTATGGCCAGTCACGCCAGTCACTTGCCCCTCGAACCTTTCCTTGTAAGCCACGAGTTTGTCTTTTTGTTTTGACTACGACCCTTGGCTGTTGTCTCTTTGATATCGCTCTCGTTATCACCGGTATACAGGGAATGTCGCTCGGTATTGCTCTCGTAGTAATCTGATCAGTTTCTTTCTCACAAAAAGTATAGTCAGTTGTCGAATTACGGGTAGAAAGTCGATCTCTGTACGAACCGACAGTTAAACAACAATTATCGATATTTTTATTTCGACTGTTCTCAGCTTAACAACACCAAAACGTTTTCTAGACGACCAAAGGAGATTTTGCAATTTTGGTAAAAATACACATTTTATCGCGCTGTTAAAAAGTCAGATATGTCCACACATTTATTAATTTTCCAAAGTGAACAAACGTTTTCAAGAGGGTTTCTCCGGTATAAATTCCGTCTAGTCGCAACGGCAAAACGTTTCCAGAACGCTTTTTCGTCAAAATTGCAACACGTCTGTTGGTACGCCAGAAAAAGTTTTGCGATATTCCGACACGTTTAACTGATGTACGCGTTACCGCCAACGTATTCCCGTTCAAATTCAGTATCATATACACTTGTACTTGAATTTGATCCATTTAGAGATCGCAAAATCGTTTGAACATGGAATACGGAACTCAATATGAAAAATAAACCCAACGAAATCTGCGTATGTCGATATTCTATCACGTCGTATCGCATGATTGTAAAATCATTATAAAAACACAACTAAAAATATTGTATTCTTTAGGAACCCATGAAAAATCAGGCGATTATTTTCAGTAGGATACGTGGTTGTTTTAGAAATTTGTTGGCACACGCGTATTTTATTAGGGTATGCGGCGGTCTTGTGATAAATCGTGAAAATACAAGGTTTGTGAAAAGATTTTTAGTCGCTCCTATTGCGACGTACGCGTTAACAGCCTCGCCGAGATCGGAATTCAGGAGGTCTGCAAAATAAAGAGCATCCGATGTGTAATCTATAACTAACGAACACTCTTTACACGTGCTATCATAGAGAGATACACAACAACACGATAGAGAGGAATTTCAAGCAACAGGTCGGTTGTGGCTTTGTTCAGACGTGCCGGTTATACATGCACCCAACAAAATAATTGACAGTGGGTCTATCCCCACCCGGTGTCCATTTACTTACCAATCGTAGAGCAAGGTTTTCAAGTGCTACAATTTTATTGGCTAACGATTGCCACGGTGCTAAGCCAGTGTCAAATTCATTTTGGCGTGTTGCGAGAACCACGGGTAGTATAGCGTCCAAGCTCGTTGTACAGTGCCGCCTTAATTCAATAGTTGAACGACTCGCATGGCTTCGTACACAATGCTGCAGTCGAATTTTTTCTATACATTTGATTTGGATTTGTATGTTTATGGTTTTTCTAGTTAATACGTATTTCATAGTTACTTGTGGTCCACTTAATAATGTTGTAATCTAAGTACACGAATAGTGCTTGTTATTATAAACTGAATTTGATGCGATAATAATAGTGCAAAAGAGGTGAATTCATTTTCGCAAATACAGACGAAACTATTATTGTTTTGCTTTATCATAAAAGTTTGGAAGACGTTTTGTGTAAGATCGCCATTCTATATTCGCGTTGTTTGTTATTGACTAAAAGACAAAGCCCATAACGGAAAATGCAGTTCAGTTTTCAAAAACTTGGTTGCACTGTTTTACTTCACAATTCTCTCTCTTCGGAAGCTTGGACTATTTACGAAATGTTTGTACTATAATTTTCAAGATTTTAAATATAAAATAGTAAAAATACATTTTATTCAAGTTGACGTGACCGTGCATTTCTGAAAAATGGAAGAAAAATATGATTCATGGAGGTAAAGTAGTTGAATTTTATTTATGCTGTTAATGAGATTATAAGTAACGTGTATTTTTCATTGTTGATGTAAAATATATTTTTTTGTTTAAAAAAGGGTCATACGTGAAAACGTGGATAATAACAATGATGGAAATAATGCAGACGATACCGCATCTTCGCTGTCAAGTTCAACCAGTCATGTTGACGTTGATCTTACAAACTTGCCTAGTTACGAACCTTGTGATAATAGAGCTATTTGTAAAATAGATTCTGTAATATCTATTGTAAGTAAATTTTTATTTTTATTTCTACTTATTCAAGTTGTCTAATATTGAATGTACCATGTATATATAAAATAAAACACAATATTATAATTATATTTTACTTTATAGAGTAGTTCAATAGACGATTATGAAGATTTTAGGCCTAAACAGGTAAATCTGGCTAGTAAGTTGCCGCAGGTGATTGATGAAAATACAATTTACTGCATAGATGATTCGAATGATGAAAAAAAGAAAAATACAGATGGATTCAATGTTTCTACCTCGTTACATAGTAAAACATCAAATTCTTTCTCTGAAGATAGATATGTCAGAGACATTGAAACTAGTACGAGTATCTGGCATATTTCTAGTAACAACAAATACAATTTAAAAAAGAAAGTTAATACTATTCAAAAATATAAATTGAATTCCAAATCAGATGTGAATGGGGAATCTGATACAGACAACGATTGTCAAGATTTGGATGATGAATCAAACGAGGAACATAATACAGTATATAATAATGCTAATGATATTGATAGTCCATTAAAGCAACTAAAAACTATTCAAAGTTCTAAAATCCATGATATAATACCTAATCCACTTGTTGGAAAAGGAATCATTTGTTCATCTTCAACATCTTCACGCAATGAAAAATCAACTTTCAATCACAGTCGAGAATTGAAGAATCCTAAATTAAACCCATCAGATAGATCGTTAGATTTAAGTTGTAGTCCTAATATATTACCAGGATTTAACAATAACGAGTTGATAAAATGGATGGAAAGTATCAGTGCTGATCCTTTGATTTCTTGCAATACTTTTTCTGTAAGTATGAAATAAACTTAATGTCAATAAAACTTCCAAGTCATTGATGTAGAATTATAATGTTTCAGTTGCCTATTTATAATTGTATTTTTTAATTTTTCAGTTATCATCTTGTGAATTAGCATCTGACAGAGACAATCTCAAAAACATTCAAATTGAGATACTGGAGAACTTTTTTAAAGTTTTCGATAACATTTCTATTCATATTTTAAATAAATTTCCTCATTTTGATTCAGAAACATATTATAATTTAAGAAGTTTGTACTACAGAGTCAAAGCAAAAATATGCCAAACCAATAAGAAATTGGAGAGTATTTGCTCTCAATCACCAGTTAACAGTGCCCAAGGAATCAAAGATACAAAAGCATTAAAATACTGTTATAACAATACAACTGATAGTTATGATGAAGATTGTCAATACTCTATTACTGGTAACAGTCTTTGCAGTGAGGATAAAATTCATTCGATAAAGGAACAGCTTAAAAATAGAAAACACTTGGACTCTTCAACTTTGAATAATCAAGAGCCTAGAAAAAATAGTTGTGGAAAATCTCTTGATATGTTATCAAACCAAAGTTTAAATAACTGTAATGAAACGTTGTCACTAAATAGAAAGAGTTGTTTTAAATTAAAACTACCAGTTAAAGCAGTCCTAGATCCAGCAGCTTCTAAACAAATTGAAAGCATATTGGCCAAAAACCAAAACACTAAAAATAGTAACAACAATCATAGTTCAATAGGCTTGAATGAATTCACATTACAACCTTGTGAATCAGACCCGTTAAGTGAAATAAATACTGTGAAAACTAGAACTTCACATTCCCAAATAAAAGATATTGATTCCTTGGATAATGTAAATGTAACAGATTGTTTGAAAACTACTAGTACTAATCTAATAGATGATTATAACTCTGATGATTATGAATTGATGCCTCAAATTTCTTCATGGACTAACTTCGGTAATAATATTTATATCGTATCAACTGGAATTTAAAACAAATAGTAAAATGATGTTGATGATTTTTAGGTGAAGAAAAGGCAAAATCTAACGTTTCACTAAATAATACAGATACATCTGATGTGTTAGATGTTGCAGCATCTACTACAGATATTGCTATTAAAGACAATTTTGATACCAAAGATTGTGAAACTTTACCACAAATTTCGCCATGGAATAGCTTTGGTAAATCATTTATAAGTAATTTATAACTAGGGTTTTAAATACTTTCTGATTTTTAATAAGCTTCTTTATTTTAGAAAATGATTTCGTCTATAATAATCATCCTGAAAAACTTGTAAATACTCTAACACAACACATACAAAATTTTCCAGTTCTTGATAAAGATGCGTTTAATATTGTAACCACACCGCGTTATTCAAGATTTGAATTTTTTAAATTAGATAAAGAGTCTCAAAAAATTTCTAAAGACAAAGACAGTAAAGATGTGGTTCCACAATTCACAGGAGATTACAAGAATGATGGTGTAACTGGAGAATATGACAGTTTAACATATTCTCATTCAAGAAAAATGTTGAATGTATGTATCAGAGAAGCAAAAATTAGCACACATGAAATTAATTGCAAAATTGAAATTCCAGATTTTTAGACAAACTTTTGGTTTATACAAGTTTAGACCAAATCAACTTCAAGCAATAAATGCTGCCATTCTAGGATTTGATTGCTTCATCTTGATGCCAACTGGTGGAGGAAAATCTCTATGTTATCAATTACCTGCTCTAGTTTCACCTGGTATTACTATAGTTGTATCCCCATTGAAAAGTCTTATCATGGATCAAGTTCAAAAATTGACCTCCTTAGATGTAAGCATAATATTATTTTGATTTTTCACTGTACTAGTTAAAGTCAGTCTTATATGGATTCAAATTACACTTGTGTATACTAATGATTAACTCCATTTAGATTCCAGCAGCTCATTTATCAAGTAGTTTATCAGATCTTGACTCACAAACTGTATACAGAGAATTGTCACAAAAAGAACCAGTTTTGAAATTTTTATATTTGACACCTGAAAAAATTTCTGCCTCGTCAAAGCTTAAGCAAGCTCTTACTGTTTTGTATGAAAGAGATTTGATATCAAGGTTTGTGATTGATGAAGTTCATTGCGTTAGTCAATGGGGCCACGATTTTAGACCAGATTATAAGAAATTGACAGCACTTCGACAACATTATCCCAAAGTACCAACTATGGCACTAACAGCTACTGCTACACCGCGTGTCAGAGCCGATATACTTCACGAGTTAAAAATGGATGAACCTAAGTGGTAAGCTTGGAAGTTTATTTATGTAAAAAGGCTTTTTTTTCTCTTGAAAAAAACTCGAAATACTATCCTTTCTTTGCAGGTTTATGTCAAGTTTTAATAGGCCAAATTTGCGTTACACTGTACTGAATAGAAAAGGAAAATATGCTATGGATGAAATCATTGAAATGATAAAAACAAATTACATGAAAGACTGCGGTATCGTTTATTGTTTTTCGCGTAAAGACTGCGATTCTCTAGCTGCGGCATTACAAGCTAATCAAATTGAATGTGATAGTTATCATGCTGGGCTTAGTGACAATAAACGAATAGAAATACAATCGAAATGGACATCGGAACAAGTACAAAAGACCAGCTTGTACACTATTACTATAAAGATTGAAAATTCGTGATAATTTTATAAACGATTGATTTTCTCGTTTTAGATAAAAGTGGTTTGTGCTACTATTGCATTTGGAATGGGAATAGATAAGCCTAACGTTAGATTCGTAATTCACGCCACTATTCCAAAATCTATCGAGGGCTACTATCAAGAAAGTGGTCGAGCTGGTCGTGACGGTGAAACAGCAGATTGTATTATGTTTTACCATTACAGTGATATAATGAGGCACCGAAAATTAATAGAACTTGATATATCTGCCAATGCTAATGATGAAGCTCAAAAAAGTCACAAGGAGAATTTATTCAAACTTGTGGGTTTTTGTGAAAACAAAATAGATTGTCGAAGATCTTTACAATTAAATTATTTTGGAGAGGTGTTTGACAGATCTTTGTGTATCGCTAATAAGCAAACAATTTGCGATAACTGCATTAACGAAGTAAGTATCGTTTTGAAACAACGAACAATTTACCATATGCGGTGTTTTAATTTTCAGAATTAGCAATATGGTTCATAGATAAACTTTTCAATTTTGCATCAATAAAAGTATACGTTGTGTAATCATTTACAGTCATTTTTGTAATTATAATTTACTTATCTTTTTCTTATTGTAGGATAATTTTTGTGATACAGACGTTACTGAACATGCCAAAGCACTTGTTACTTTAGTCAGGGATATTACCAAAGTAAGAACTGCTAAACCAACTGTTATATACGTTGCCGACGTTTATAGAGGGGCTAATTTGAAAAAAATTAGAGAACAAGGTTGAGATATTTAATCTAAATTTACGTTCAAACAGGTTCAAGGTCTGTTTTTAATTTTCAACCGATCTTTTTAGGCCATGATAAGCATCCTCTATATGGTAATGGAAAATCTTGGGGGAAGGATGAAATAGAAAGATTAATGCATAAATTAGTGCTTGAAGATTATCTGCGAGAAAATCTTTCTGTGCATCTTGAATATTGTTTTGCTTATCTTCAATTAGGACTTAAAGCTCATGAATTAATGACAACCAACGTCAAGGTTTTCTTCGTTAAATTATTTAGTACTTTTGCTTAAATATAGGCATTTCACAGTTTCCAATAAATATTGTTGCAGATTACTATGTCGATAAAGTTAGAGAAGAACGCTAGGCTAAGGGCAAATGTTAGTTCCAATGCATCCGACGCAAAATCTGAAATGAAGCAATTAGAAAAGAATTTAAACGATCTTAAACAAAACTGTTACACAGAGCTTGCAGATACAATTAATGGCATTGCTGGAGCATTGGATGTATCTGCAAATTCAATAATGAACATGGTTGCTCTTAAGGTCATGAGCCAAAGACTTCCTGTAAACGAGGCAGAAATGCTTCAAATTCCACACGTCACAAAAGCTAATTATGATAAATATGGTAAAGTTCTGCTCGATGTGACTATAAAGCATGCAGCAAAAAGGCTTGGTTAGTATGGCTCGAGTGAACATTGAAATTAATTTCAAGTTAGTTGCTTGTAACAAATCGATTAATTTTCCTAAAAATTTATTTAGCTTTAGTAGAACGTCAGCAGATTGCAAAGAAAAATGTTCAAACCACGTTTACACAATCTACACAACCTACAGCGATAGCGCAACAGCGTGATAAAGAAAATTTCGTTAAAGCTGAAGACAGTTCGTCAGGATGTGTCAGAAAGAGAAAGACTAAACTCAGAAGAGATTCTTTGAAAAAATACAAGGTTGATACTTGGTACATCTGAAGGCGCGACCAGGTCTGTTGATACGAAAAAGTATTTTAACTTTTAAATATGTTGAAAGGTTTCGAATGTTATAAGAAGTTTATCGATAAATATTTGAAAATATTCGATTCAGTACATATGACTAACCATATATGAGATTTTATTAGTGTTACCATTCGGAAGAATGGTATTATTAGAAATTAGTAAAAAAATATATTCGTGATGTTGACCTAGATAAGACAATTTATCAGTATTACCATAGGTAGAATAGTATCTGTTAAAAGTAACAATAACAAAATGTCTAACATCGATTTTGCTTCAATGTAACTAAGTTTAAGATAATTCTTATTGAAGTTGGTTGAAAGTGAACAAATATTTTGGTTGTAGTAGTAGTAAAGATGCAGGATCATCTACTAGTTGTGGAACTGGTCATGTTAAATTTCCCAGAGAAAAAACAATATCAATGCTATCCATGACATTACTTATTACAGTTAGATTTATTTATTTTTGTATCTTGGTACTGCATTTGTTATTTGAAATGTTACTTGGAAACTTATAAGTATTCTATTGTTATTATAAATATACTTATTTATACTTGTAAGTATATTATTGTTCAGCATCTTGTATCGTAAGATTAAATGAAACTAGATTCTAAGAATAAAGAAATAATTTTGCACTATGTAAATGTAAGTAGAAATAGATTTTTTTATTGTAAAACAAGCTTTGAAAAATATTTTAACAATAATAACGTTTATTTTATCCTCACAAAGAAATTGTCTAATTTATCCTTTATTCAGTTTCTCGAATCATACTAGAATTGATATAAACAGTATTCAATGCAAGTTAGGCTGAGTGTACCGTGTTTCTCTATTCTCATTTTTTATATGTTTCTTTAACAATTCCATAATTTCATTCTGAAACTCAGGAGGTACTGGTTTAACTTCCACTGCCCAGTAAAAAATATCCCAATCGTTTGAAGGAAGATTGATTAGACGATCGTATTGTTGTAGCTGCTGTTCGTCAAATCCATTCAAATATTTTTTTGCAAACGTACTGAGAAGTAGTCCATTTTCTAACATTCCACGTTTTCGTGATTGGTATAACAATCTATTAAAACCATAAATACGTTTAATTGATTATACATAAAGTATTATGATTTGTTTGTTACAAATTACTTTAATAGCAAACAAATATTTAAAAATTTAAGAGAAAGTCGTTGGATGTTTGCAATTTAAATAAGAAAAAAAACATATACATATACGTATGCGAGGATGTAATCAAAATGAGCAATAATTTTGTTATAAATAATAAGTTTATAATGTTGACTGTTTGACCTTGCTCTCTTAATAGCTATATTTTCACCCTCTTTTTCAACATAAGGCGGTATACTTGGTTCACGACCCTCTGGATGATGCAATTCATCAATTGGCTCTTTATTGTTTATTGCGCAAGTTGTACAAATTCTTTTGACAGCTGCAAGAGGTTTAACCTAAAAAATTAAAGTCAAACTTGATGGTACATTTGTCACTGCTGAAAATATGAAATTCATGATTTATATTTACTATTGCCGAGTTATATCTTGCGATTGTATTCATATTTACGAAACAATTCATCAATGATTAAATAATTCAATGGTCTGTTGCAAGTTACGAAGCTTGAAAAAGAACAAGTCTTCCGATTTCAACTAGACGCGGCAGCACTGGATTCAATTGCGTTATCAAATTTATAACGAATATATTCATAGCCTGTAACCTCCAATACAAATACAAATGTTACTTCTTACTTATCGCACGTATAAATTAATAAACAACGTATCGTACAATAAAGGTGAAACTATTGTATTGTTTTAATTGATAACAACCCTGCACAATTCACGTTCGACAATTGCGCATTTACGTTAGGTTTTTATGAATAAACACACAAATAAGATATATAACGTATTTTTATTACTTAAAATCTTAATCATTCATTTTTTTCTCAAATTCAAAACATTCATTCATTTATGTTCATTATTACATTAAAACATCATAATAAACAAGTTGTATACAATAACGGCAATGGTATCTGAGAATTTTCTCATAAATTGGTTAATAGTTGATCCAATGATGCGTGTATCATTTTTTCCCAGATTTTTTAATGCCACCACTGACGAGGGGACCTTTTTGTCCAGCCTTTTTCGCAGCATCCTGCAATGCTTTCTGCTGTTCTTTTTGTTTTTGTTTAAAAGCTAAATCGTGTTCATCTAAATCTTTTGAATCTTTTTTTGGAGCCTTTAAAGGTTTCTTTTTTCCACCTTCACGTCCAGACATTCTGAAAAGTAATTATACGTTCATTAGTTTAGACAGTTGAATTTGCTCAAGTGCAAGAAAAATTTATTGTAGCTATACAGCACAAAAATATCGATCGTTTTAATACTATGTTTTGTTAAATTGCAAAGATTACAATCGAGTTGCTATTATGCGCGATCAAGGAAAAAACCTTGCCTATGTGAATTTTCGAGATATACAATAGTTTTGAATGTCATTGTAACATAAGGATTAAGATGAAACCAAAGGTTTACGTGTAGAGAGAAATGCAACTTATTCGTCAATGTAACAATCTAAAAATAAGTCATTGATAAAATTGATATTTAAATTGTGTCTCTTTGGTGGGAAATTCTCATGTAGCTAACCTTAAAATTGAAATTATTTTGTGTTTGTTAGTCGTTGGTGAAAACTTGTGGAGTCAATAGAACTAAAATACTTGTCCAATTCGTGCGTCAATAAAATACACGCGATGTATCGTTACTTACTTGAATGAAAAGATGTGGAAAAATTTGTAAAAATGTTACTACAAACGTCTAGCCAACGCAAGGCGTGCGTGGTTTCAAGCGGTTTCAAGGAAGGAACACATTTAGCGTCTAAACAACTCGTCAATTCGAAGCGATTGTCATTATCGACCGTAAGTAAATAGATGACATTTTTTAAAGGTATCGTAATCGGGTCGTAAAGTGATGACCTCTGCGGTACGGAAAAAGAACTATGAGGCAACAGCTGATTGTCAGATGATCGACAGGGCTACCAACTGTATTTCTAAACCAAAGTTACTCTATTTTCACGCAAATCGGACAAAAAAATACGTGTATTTTTGGTTGCAAAATCCCAAATGACAACTTCGGTAAACGTTGTCGTTCGTTAATCAGGTGGTTTTTAAAGCAATATGACTGATAAACGTAAAATGTTAACGCTCCAATTGTTTATAATACACAATCGAACGAAGAGCTTGCACAGCCGTACGCAGAGTGAAAGCTTTGCGGCCTCCGTGCTGTCGTTCGTACGATCACTGGACGGTACAGCGTTAAAGGGACAATCGATACGTTGACGAAGGTGCACAAAGAACGTGCTGTTTGACGAGTACACCGTTAGACATCCGGAGGCTCGTCACCGATAACCGTGCAACGGATATTTCCACGCACGCGTTTGTCACGGAAAAAAAGAGAAATCGGTCGAGAAAGCCACTCTGCGTGTGCTGGTGGTGCGGACACACGTAGTAACTGGACTACCACCTACAGGGCAATAACCAACGTCGGCGTAGTTGACGGCTCAGCCAAGATTGCCCTTTCTAGTAGACACTCGTAGACACTCGACAGAAACGTCGTTGACGGCTCGTTAAAAGAAGACGCTCAAAGTCCAATCCAACGAGCTCGCGAATACGACGAACGCTCCAAAGAGCACCGGGCTCTTGCCGAGGATGGTCGTCCAAGTAGCCGAGGCGCGCGATTGAACAAGCCTGGTAAATGTCGCGAGCGTACGACGCTGTTATTGTCGAGGGCTAATTGTAAAAGTCGATGCGAAATAATACGCGCTTGTTCACTCGCGTTCGTCGTTTGTGTATACGCTCGAGAAGCTTGGGTTTGGAAAACGAAAGGAAAGATAAAACAGCGTTGTTTTGATCGCGCGTCGATTCGAGGTGTAATACAAACAAAAACACCAAGTTGACTGGGTGTCGTCGAGAAGGATGCAGCCGAAAGCCATTCCGTAATGGAATACACGGCATCAGCGGCCATCGGTAGTTGGCAAAAAAGAGTAGTGGAGATTGAACGAGGAGCCGAACGATTGCAACGAGCGACGAGAGAGTGGGAGTTGGTTCAGTTGGTTGGATGATCGCACGGCGGCATATAGGAGACGAGCGCGAGCGAGTCTCTTTGTGCGCTTTGTGGGGATCTCGCCGTAGACCGAAATGGGTTGGCAGGCCTGCTCGCTGTAGCAGCCGTCTCTGCGTTGGCTGTCAGAGTTCCTGGGCCAGTTGGCAACAGACTACCGTCTCGCACGGATCGCCAGTCGCAAGCACGAGCGCAAGTGCGTCGTCGTCGTCGTCGTCGTCGTCGTCGTCCGAGTGTTGGCGAGTGGACCCCAGCGCTAATGCCCGCGAAATCAAGAGCGCGTAAGCAAGCAGGTGCGAGGAGCGTCTGCAGGACTCGTACGTTAAGGGGTTATCGCGAGCAGTAGCTCTAGTTGACCGCAAAGAAAGTAACGTTGCAGCAAGTTGCCGTGGCTCGGTGTGTTTTTGCTCGTTCCCTGGCCGCGAGCGAGGACGAAGGCTTTGCCCTTTAACTCGTGCGAGGGACGAGGGGGAGGAAGAGCACAGTGATCAGCGTCAGCGACAAGAGAAGAAGCGAGCGGCGGAGTGCTGCAGCCATGGGGTCCGAGTGGAAGATTTGACCCTCGGCCGTCGACTCGAGGCTCGGTGCAGCGCTGTGCTGCGGGATTGTTGGTCGGTTCGAGCAGTTTCGCTGCACTTTCAATCGGTAAGCAAACAAAATAACCAGCTATCACCCAGCAGCTACGGCTTACGACCAAACTCAGCTCGCTTCGATCGCTAGCGAGGTCGCGCTCTCCTCTTTGCGTCAATACTCTTCCGCGGTTGTCTTTCCTCCTTTCCCCTTTCACTGGTCCGATTATGCACGGATCCGCTCCTCCCGGCCGTTCTCTTTCTCTCTCTCTCTCTCTCTCTCTCTCGCTCTCGCTCTGTCTCCACGAGGAAGACCTTTAACGTAACGGCGTCGCTGCTGCTCGTACGAGATTTTCGCGCGAGCCCTTTAAACGTGAAAAAAAAACAAAGGGAAGGGGAGCAGCGCCTATCGGCGAGCAGCGAGTTCTATTCGTTGGCTGCTTTTTCGAGAAACAAAGAGGGGACGATTAAAAGGCTCGTATCGAGTACGTACAATGGTTGCCGTGCGCGAGACGAGGACGGATATAGCGCGAGCGTGCGCTCGAGACGCAAAATCAAAACAAAGAGGTGCGCACAAACGCGGACAGCCAGTATGCCGTGCCGTGCTCGTCGAGGCCCCTTGGAAAGAACCCAAACAAAAAAATTCGAGCGACTCTGTATAATAAGCAATTCACATCTCGCGTCCCCCTCTCTTGCTCTGCTCTGTGTGTGTCTCTCTCTCTCTCTCTCTCTCTCTCTCTCTCTCTCCATCTCTCTTGCCCGCTGTGCGCCCGTGTGTGCGTTTGGCAGCGCTTTACGGTAGGCTCGATTCCTCTTTAGACGCGTATAATGTATGTTTGTGTGTGCACGCAATACGCACGAGAGCGTGCGTGCGCGCGCGCGCGTTTAAAAGCCAAACGTTCGAGTGGGCCGTCAGAGGCGTAAAAAGAAGTAGTCGACGAGTTTAATTTCGTCGATCGAGTCGACGTTGCGCTAAGAGCAAACGCGTACGCGCGCGTCTATGCGGGCTGCTTGTTTTTTTTCTGCATATGCGTGCAGCGTTTGCGCGAGTTCTCTCTCTCACGTTCTCCCCTTATCTTTATCTCTGTCGCGTTACCTCGCTACTTGCACGGCCCCCTCCCCCGTGCAACACCAGAGGCCGTTTCTTTCTCCGTCGCTCCGCGCAACGTGCTCCTCGTCCCGTTAGCGCTTTCGATCGAACCTCCTCTTTCCACTTGCCGCGTCGAGTCGCTCCTTCCCCTTGTTTTTGGAGTAGCTCGACCGTACTTGGTGCTCCGACTCGCGGTGCTCGAGTTTGCGCGATCAAAATAGGCTATGACCATTATTACCATTGGCAACTCGCGCGCTTAAGGTGCAACTATACGCTCGATTACATACTCGTTGCGAACGCTCCACGGCGAGTCCGTCACCGGGGTGTCGATCGACGCGTTTCGCGATGATCCTCTGTATCTGCGCATTTCTCGGTTTACCGCGCGAAACCTCGAGATTCGTCGCGACCAACGGAAAAGATGAAAATCGCGAAAAGCCAAAGTAGGATCGACTCGAACGGCATCGCTTTGGCCGTCCTCGATACGTCGGCAAAATTACTATTGATTTTCCGTTGAATTAAAGCCCAACCCGAACTCGTTATTTTCGGTCTAGAGCATCTTTTCTTATCTTTGCCTCGGGCTCTGAAAGTGGGTTAAGGCTTCGTCAAAATTGGAAGCGCTAGAACTCGTTCCGCGGTAAATTGCCGCGAATCGCGTGTCGCCGAACTTTATCCAAATGCAAGGCAATCGCAATTTGGACAGCTGTACGGATACAAAGAGGCGACGATCGCAACTAGAACCGGTCGCAGTACCAGTAGCGTTGTCCGAGCTGTCCGGGTATTTCGACGGCTTACGAGCGGGGCCATTACCTCGGTAAATCGAAATCGCCTCAAACTTGGCCTATTTTTCATCGAATTGCCAAATTTAACCAAATCCAGCATCTCCGTTGGTCTTTCGTCGCGACGGTAAGCCTGTTCTTTGATTCTCTTGGGCTTTTGCGCGATACGATAACTCGGCAAAATTTGTCGACGAATACTTCGGACGAATCAATCGCCAATTCGTCTCGAGCGTTGGCCTCTCGTTGGATCAACCGACGACGTACGGAACCGAGAAAGCAACGTTCCAACGGGACAAAAGAAGCAAGAGCAAATCGGCGCAAAGATTAATCAATCGAAGCTCGCGTGCGAAATTCCAAGAGGCGATGTGGGTGAAAGTGAAAACAAGGAAAAGCGAGATTTGGACATTGGCGCGAAGGAGGCCATCGTGGCGAGCGGTTTGCTTCCTCGTGTCGTTAACGGCAGCCAAGGAAACGAGCGTCGCTGCAACGGCGTACGTTTATTCTCGTAACATATTGCGATTTCGCGAGAGTATTGCAAGTTTCCTGTGCGAGCGTGCGCCATTGTGCCTACGGTCTTTGGAGGGGCAACTGTATAATTCCATCAGATATATCCGCTTACGACTCTCTTGCCTTTATTTTTCTTTTTTTCTTTTTTTTCTTCTTTTTCGCAACGTCTCCGCTATTGTATTTTTTCTAGTTACCATTCGCATGGTAAGCCGTTGTTTGTACCGCGTTGAAGATACCCGGACGATACGAGCGATCGTTGTGAAATAAGAAAAAAAAATACGGGCTGTCGTCGATCGTGCGTACAATAATGCGGACGGGTGGAGCGCGGTCGATACATCGTTACTCGTCGTAACGACGAACGAATCGTTTCCCGTGAGAAAGACCGCGTACTCGTTTTGTAACGTGTACTTGTATTACGTACGTATAGGGGAACGAAGCGGTGCGCGCGATTACTCATCGCGGAATAAAAGAATAAAACAACCGATAAGAAATATCGAGTAGATGCAGGTTATATACGAGGGAGGATAATCTCGAGGCAAGAGGGGAATCACTCGTATCGCACAATCGCGTAAACGAGTCGACCTACATCGAGTTGCTTCACTCTGTCTCTCTCTCTCTCTCACTCTCTCGCTCTATCTCTCTTTCTGCGACGCGCGTCGTTTGCCAGGCCAGTGTACATCAACACTGGGCTAGTGTCGCACTCCCGGAAGCTCTCGTTCGTCTCTTCGAGTTGGAGCATTTAACGAGTTCCCTTATTTCGCTACCCACGCTTTGCGTTTCGTTTCTCCTCGACAACTGCTCCGCAACGAATCGCGATATCTCGTGTGCCGTCATCGGCTCGTTTCGTTCAACGTGTCGTCTCGCGACCCTCCGCGACGTCGTTCGTTCGAACGAAATCCCTTGCCGCGTCGTTTGAAAAGTGCACGCGAAGCGATAATTGTCCCCCTCCCTCCCCTCCCCCTCTCAACCTGATCCACTTTCATCGTCCGTCGTTGTCGTCGTCGAACAATGGACAGCTCGCTCGGCTTTCCCCAGTAGCTTCCCTTGCGAATTGGCCTGCAAATATCAGAGCCAGAGCTTCGACGTTACAAGACTACAACGACGATTTAGCCAAGTTACGTCCTAAGCTCCGTAGATTTGCTCGGATTCGGCAGCGATGCGGGCCAATCGATGCGTCGAGTATTGTAAAAAGACGTCGTATCGCAAAGGAGATTTCGCAACGAGCTGTTATCGATCGGCTAAAATTGACGCGAAAAGAGGTGAAAAGTTGTGTTATGGAAAAAGCAGTCGATTGTTGATCGGTTGCCAAAGTATACCAGCGCAGCGGTCGCCACGGCGTAGTCTTGGCAAGAGCTGACGTAATTATTCGGCTACATTGCGATTCGGACGCTTTTCTACGCGTTGGTCGATCCTGATCAAACGGCTAAGCGCAATCCACAAGAATGCGCAGCGTTTTTAAGGTTCTCTGTCGAAAGAGAGAAAGAAGCGATAATCGTAGTAGCTGGCGCGTTGATAGGAGGCAAGAGTATAAAGTGCGCTTATGGGCGGAGAGTACGTAGGAGTGCAGGTCAAGAGCAAACGAGAGAGAGAGAGAGAGAGAGAGAGAGCGCGAGCGAGCGAGAGAAAAAGAGAGCTCCTTGAAGTAATCGATTTGACAGGACTGAGTCGCGCACGTGTTGAATCAGCTGATTAGAGGCGGCGCGTGCGGCGTTGCCGTGCGCAAGACTCGCGCTGCTCCGTGCCTAAAGGATGTTTTTTATACCTATAGAATAGCTACAAAAATGTATGTATGCGTTGCGCGCGCACACACACACACACACAGATCGGGTATGCAGTTGTCGAGTTGTGCAACGAGGTCGCCCAAAAGGACGACGGTGCTGCCTCGCCACGGCTGTTTCCAGGCCGCGCGTCACGTTTTACATCGCCTCACCTTCCAGCCTTGTTACGTCGGCCTCCTTCTTCTACTGTTTTCTCTTTTCCTTGGATACTTGTCCATCTCTCTCTCTCTCTCTCTCGATATGGCTTCACGAGACAACCGCAAATTCGTCGCTTGATTTGTCCGCAAACAAACGGTAATTCGTCGACGAAGCGCCGAGTCGTTTGACGTTTGCTCGTCGATCGAGCGCACTTTGCAAACGGCAAGGGATGCGAACGCGAGCGTGGATTTGTAGAAAAACGCTTGAATCGCAAACAACTGGCGAGACGTCCGCGATCGTTATCGAACGTTTGGAAGCATCGACTATCGAGGAACGACGGATCGTCGCAGTGGAAAAGTCAGAGTTGCGTAACGATTACCGTGCAGGGTTTGGCGAGACGAGCAGAGATCGCACTGCTCGTACGCGGTGCGCGTGGCCTCTATCGACGAGCGATGATAAATAACCATCGCGAATAGCGCTATAACTCGCTGGTAAAGTCGCGTGGGTCGCTGTTCAGGGTCGTCGCATCGTCGTACGTACGCGACGCGTACTTTGCGCGGCAGCTGGCTTTGTCTCGAGCGTAGTCTTGATTACCATCGTTGCGACGATTATTATTATTGTTATTAGGAGCGTCAGCGCGCACCGGACCGCGATGGATGGCTCTTTCAAGGTGATCTTGAACGCTCACGCGTACGCGTTGCGCGTGGCTTTTAATCGTCGTGCAGCATCGAGGCGAGCGCCGTTTCGACGAGTAGCCAACTCGTACGGACCGTGGGCGCGTAACGAACGTTATTCGTCGCGAGGTAGCAATGCCAGATAACGGATTTCGTCGTCGTCATCTCGGCCGAGCGCGTCTGTTATTGTTGTCGTTGTTTAGAATTCAAACGGGCGATCGCGATGTTATCGCGACAATAACGGTCGTCGAGGTATAGTACAATTTCGCGCAAACGCGACTAACGAGCCGTCGTTTCCGATTGTTAACGTTGTTGCACTTTAGCGCGGTCGCGCTTTGCACATTGGCTCGCCTCGAGCAAGGTCGCACTCGCGATTGCAATGCGAGCCGTTATACTACTACCACTACACTAGCACTGCCACCACTACTACCAGTGCTCGCGCTCCGACCTCGCGCGGCCTTTTAATTCGAAATCGCGGCGCCTCCGCTACGACGGAACGGTCGCTTCGGATAGGAGGCGCAGTTCGATTTTGCCCCGAGTATTGGACGGACACGTTCGTACCAAGGCAGGGAGATAAGACGACACCTCGAAATCCAGCGTACGACGCTGTTTGGACGCTTGGCTATTTTATCGCGGCTCGAGGTCAGTCGTTGTCGTTAATATTATTATCGTAATGACCGATACACACTTTGAGGAATGTGCGTTGGCCCACAATTTACGGCAGCCAGTGTTTATCCTTCGTAGCGATAACATTCGTACAACACGCGCACTTGAGCTTAATTGTCAAATAACCAACGGCTCAACCATTGGTTTTTCTTCGTATTTTTCGAGTGGAAAGCAACAAACTCGAGAGCTCGATGAGTCACGCGCGAACGCTCGATTCGCGAGTCAAGCGCATCGCGTCTCTTTGTACAAAGAACAAACGGAGTCCAAGTTGTCGTTGGCCCGTCGTAACCTTTCCATTACGTATACATCGATGCGTATAAGTGCGCACAAGAGACACGAGCCAACCCGTCGGATCGGTAAAAACCGATGGCTCTGGCGTTCGAGGCAAAATGGCCAATCTCGGATTCGACGTTGTATTCCGGAAGGTCGGTTGACGCGAGACGAGTCGCTTTGAAAATTGAGGATGTCGTGCGCGAGGTGTCGGGTGGGGAGGGTCCGCGTGCGTGCAACGTGGCGTGCGCACGCTGCACCGTGTATAGCGAGTTGGTTTATTTCTGGCCGCGGAGAACCAATTCTGCGCGATCTCGCTTTCACTCGGTCTTTGGTCTTTGGGTTACGTACGTTTGCGCGCGTTCTCTCTCTCTCTCTCTCTCTCTCTCTCTCTCTCGCTCCATTATCGTTATTATTCGATAGCCGCGGCAACGATGGCCGTTCCAACGTTGCGCACTGCTCGCTGGTCGAAACGCACGCGAGAACCCAGCAACAAAAATACAGCGGAAATCGCTATCGCGTTGCTGCAACGAAACCGACTCACCTCGCGCGAGAACGCTGCCATATGGCGTTCGCCGAAGCTCGCTTGTTTATTTTCGTTCTTTGCCTCGTATACGTGCCGTTGGCTTGGCGTGTCTCGACGCCTGTATCAATACGTACACGCGTGTAAACGTACACAGAAGCATCGGACACGTCGAGCACGGGAAAGGTAACGCGACGATCAAGGCCAGTCGAGGTTTCGCCGTGGCCCGTCGGTGCGAGGGGGTTGATCGACGTTGAACGACGCGCCGTTCGAGTGCTCGTAGCGATCGATCGATCGAAAGCGCTACCAACGCTACCCCCGCTCAAACGAACGTAGCAAAAAGCCAAAGTAGCCAATGGCGAAGCGAGCAGCGTTAATTTTGGTTCTCGACGAGCACACCTCGAGTCTTCCGCTTGTTCTTACGATGTCCATCTCTCCTTGTCGCGCGTCGACGCCCCGATTAAACTCGCCACGGTTCAACGACCCGAGCGTCGCTCCGCGCCCGCGCCTATGCGTGCGCGTACATGGCTGTCGTTCCCTCTCAATCTATCCGTATTATCGCGCGCGCTACTGCGTTCGTCTGCTCCGCGTGAACCGTGCACTCTCTTATCGCGAGTTGCCACTTATCTATTACGTATTCTATCGTTATCTACGCGTGCACCGACTCTTACGATTCGCTCGATATTTCTCGGCTTCTTGGCCAAAGTTCCACGCTTGCTCGAGCACCATATCGAGAGCTGCGTCGTTGCAAGATGCCCTCGTGCGCGGGTCGAGCTCTTTGAACAACCTCGTTCTTCTTTGCGCTTCGAGCCTGGACTTGAGGCTTCGCCACGCGAGGCAGCTCCGACGTGCGAACCGATCGTTCGACCAGCGGTACTTTTCCAATCGAACTCGCGGCGACAGCGCTCGGCGGTCGAAGCGTGTCCGTGCGTACTCGCGTTCGGCGACCGCGCGTCGAACCGAGCGCGGATACCGTGCCAGTGTTCCGGCAGCGACGCCAAAGGGCGCAAACCGGAAAAGCGAGCCGAAGCGAGCGCGGAGAACGCGCGCGTGCCCTGCTCGGCTTTTCTCGCGATCCTCGACCGCAGCTCGTGCCACTGCTGCTTGCGCAATACGCGGCTGACCTAGATACGCCACTGCCACTTGCCCACCCGCCGTTCCCATTACCCCTTTGTCGTGCGCCTTCGAGCGCCGTACGCTCGCTCCTCCTTTCCTCTCCTCGCTTTTGGCCGCTGCGCTTTTTCCGCGCGTTGACGCTACCGCGTGCCAACTTTCACCCGGCACTCGCGAATCGCACGCGCCGTCGCTTGGCCAACGTTGCTCGCATCTCGCGCCGACTCTTCCGCAAACCTCTTCTGCTTTTCGTCCGGCGCGTTTCGAAAGAACCGACCTCGCGATTCGCCGTAGTGCGTCGAGCCAACGCTACCCACGACGCTCGCGCTATTTCGTCGCTGTTCCTTCGCTCGATTCGCCTTCCCGCAATTAACCCCACCAGCGTTGGATTCCACGCGTGCAAGACTCCTGCAATCGCGGCTTCCGAGTTAATTGCCCGCGTCGAGCTAAAGTCCCGACTACTATCGCTTTGCGCTTTGTTTGCCTTTCGCCTTCTTCGCCTTAACGTGCTCGCTTGCGATTGTTGCGATTGTTTTCCTCGGTCGGAACGCCACAAACCAACGATAAGCTGCACTACGAGTAATGGCTACGCTCGCGCGTGCCAGCGAGCTAGGTTCTTTACGAGTGCAACGTGCTTTTCGTATCGCAAGAGCTCGGTGAATATCAACGACGATTGGCCGGATTAGCCGTGCGATTCGGGCGCACGATTGGCGCTTCAACTTGACCCAACGAACTGATTCTCCGAAAAATCAATACGGTCTCGTGCTCGTTCGCGCTCGCTCTCGATCGAGTCTCGTTGTTGGACGATCGAGCTGGCGAGGAAGCCTGCGAACAGTAGTGCCTTGCTCGATCTCGACGTAGTTGCGATCGTGGAACGACCAAAACGAGTCGAGCGATTCGCGCGAGGTAGCAACGGCGAGAGAGCACGCGCGATTCGCCCGGAAAGCTGCACGCGACAGCCCCTTTACCAGGCGAGACGACCCACTTTCGCGGCCTCTCGACCAACTAGGTCGATCGATGCGCGACTCGTCTACCCCCTCGCGCCTCTTTCCGCGGCCTCCCCCTCGACTTTCCGTCGATGCTTTCGCTTTTTCAACCCGATCTCCCCGTCTCGCGATCCGCAAGCTCCAATTCGCCTTAGCTCTCTTTGCGCAGCTAACGTAAACGCGATATCTTTGTACCGTGCCTTTTGCTCGCGCGTTGGTATTCGCGTTCGTGTGCGCGGATCGATCGTCGCACCGCCACTCGTGCAAAGTACGATTCTCGGATCAGAGATAAGCGAGAAATTGTTGGAAAACCCATTGGACGCGAGCGAGCGTGCGGTAGTTGGTCACTTTGTGCACCGCCAATTGACCAGTCCACGCTCCGAAGCACGAGTGTAGCGAACTTTGCGAGTCGAAACTTTGTCGTTCGCTGGCGCGCCAAGCCCGTAGTTTGCTTTGACGCCACTCGCCAATTCTCCGACCCGGAATCCCCGGCTTTTCCGAGCAGTCGTGATCGACGCTACGAATGATTCGCCGCTAGCCGAGCCGATTTTCTCGCTCGACACCCGTACTCGTTCGGGGTAGCGCCGTGGAAAACCCATCCGACGTTGCAAGTACCGCGCAACGGCTGGCACTGAAAACAAATACAAATAAAAATCGACAAAGTAGTCGCTGCCGACTCGCTTTGACCTTCGCTTCGAGATTGATTTTTCCGTGGACGTATAGTTTGCGCGTTTGAGCGTCGTTACACGCGGAACCTCGCAGTTTCGTGCCGCTCGTCGTTGTACGCCGGTACCCTCTTGAGTCGAAACGTCAAAGAGACGTGGTACGACGACAAAGGATACTACGAAGGATTTCAAAGCGAACGCGGAAAATGTAGCCACGAGCTGTTTTTCAGCTCGCGCACACGTGCGCACGTCGTTGTAACGGTGTGCCCTTCGACGCGGTGAATGCATTATTACGCGTATACGTATACCGCGAGTCTGTACGATTTAGATTTCTATTGGTGACGCAAGGATCTCGCTCCCTCTTGCGTACGCCTTTCCAATACGCGCACGTGAGGACAGTCGACTTTTCCGACTTTCTCTTTAACACGTGCACGAGAAGCCCCCACCCCCACGCACACCTCTCTCTCTCTCGAGCACTACGCTATTCGCGCGCGCGATCGACCTCGACGATTCTTACTTCTTACGTCCTCGTGAAAATCTTTGTTCCTTGGCGACCTCAATGTTGCAAATTAACTAACTCGGTGCTTCGTCGTTTCTCTGCAAAATGGGGCGTACGAAAATGTTGGTACGTTGCGCAAAGTCGACGGTGAGCAACGACGAATTTTCGAATGACGTAACGCTTTCGCACAAAAGAAAAACTGCAAACGAGGACAAACTGCCGTCGAAGGATTTTCGCGACTAGGCGCATCGATCGAACGAGAGAAAGTTGCGCGCGTGCATTGCGCGTATCGTTGCCTACTGATATTGCGTAAATAATAGATAATCGAGCAAAAGTACAGGTGACAGCACTTTGCAAGTTGTCTTTGTCGGCTGAACTTAGGTGCAATTTGAACGAGAGAAATAAGGAAATAACATCGAAGCAATCGGACTGGGTGTTACGTCGTTGGCGTATATCCCGAGCGCACGAGCACCGCCGAGTAGCGGCATCGTGTCCGTGCACTTCCGTCCGTCTCTCTCTCTCTCTCTCTCTCTCTCTCTTTCTTTCGCTGCTTTCCATCGGAGTCTCATGTCGTAACGAAACTTTCCTCGAGCGTGATATTACAGTGGCATCGCACAAGTCGCTTTACAAACGTACGTATATACGTGTCAGCGAAACTACGAGCGCCCCCTTGTATTTTGCAATGATTGGCCAAGTGGCGTTGCTCTATGCGCGAGCGCTCCAAGTCCTACTACTTCCTCGAGGGCCAAGGGGCTTGGCCTCATTTTACGCGTAACGAGAGCTCGCTAAGGGCGACTAGGCTTTTGTTGGCAACGTTTTTTTCTCTCGTAAAGTGCCACTACACCTCCGAGAACGCGTTGCGTTCAAAGACCAGCTTGGCAAATTCGGCAGTTTTTTCGTCTCTGCGAGAAGCGCTATGTTCGACCAAACTTTGCTTCGATTCGAGTCTTTCGCAGAGGCTAGTCGCGCGCGAGCTACGGCTACGGGCGCGTTGGCCTGCTAAATCTGGCGCAATTAACTAGGAAAAGCGAACGCTCGCTTACTCGATTATTCTAGGACGCGAAATGGTTGGCGCGCACGTCGTAGCAAACAATAAGTAGCGACGAACAACGAGTGCTCGTGCACCGGTGTACGAGCAAAGCTATCGCTATCGCGTTTCTAGATATTCCGTCGGTTGCCGTTGCGGGTTCGCTCACTCTCTCTCTCTCTCTCTCTCGCTCTCTCGCTACCACCTGCAGCCTCTTTCTATACAACGTACAGGTAGGTATTCAGCTCGTGGGCAATTGTCGAGTGAAAGGATACTACAACGAGAGCTAGCCTACACACTGGCGCAACGTAAGCTAAGTTGCGTTACTTGCACTGCACTCGGCCTACTATGCTCCCTCCACGCTCTCTCTCTCTCTCTCCCTCGCTGCGCGTTTACCTCCGCTTGCTCCGGTTTCTTTTCGGGAATGGGCCTCAGGCACCAACGAACTACGTCGATTTTCCAGCTGTTCAAGCTTGCCCGCGACGTTTTCTACGCGCAAACTTGAGTCGCGCCGCACTCCAGTCTGGCAACGGCGATTTTCCCTTCGCGAAGAGCTCGCCCCAGTTCGACCGATGAGCCGCGGAGCTTGGGACGAGTTTGCGACGTTGCGCGCGAACGCCCGTTTTCTCGAACAACTCGATAAAGCGACGGACGAGAAGAACGCTCGTCGACGCGATGTACAGCGTCGCTGTCGTTGGGCGTTGAAAAGAAAGCGACCAATAAAGTGTGTCGCGATGGAAACTCGTTGAAAATTAGCGACTACGCGTTGGCACAGCGCGCCAGCAGCGGTCAAACTCGTCGGTGCTCCCACGGAGCACCGGGCCGTAGCGAAAGTTTGACTTGGACTTGTCCTCTTCTACCGACGGCGAAGCTGAGTTTTACATCGACCTAGCTCGACAACCAATTCGAATTCCCGAACGATAGCCAGTGACGTACGAGCGCGCATCGGGGTTACGCGTCCTCGTACTTTTTTTGGCTAGTCTACTCTTTCTCGTTTTCGCGAGCTAGACAGGGCTACCGTACGCTCGAGCCGAGAGCACGACGCAACTCTGGAAATAGATCGCCGCTGCGCTCGTATCCAACCGAGCTTGTACTTTTGCCATCTTTTCTTTCGTTCGACCGAATTAAACAATGGCGTTGGTAGCGACGAGCTCTCGAGCGCTTTGAGCGCGAGCTTTTTCGGAATCGACGCGGGAGGATACGCGTACCGGCTGTACGAGCGGATCGTTCCAAACACGCAAACAAGTCCAATCAATGCGTTCTTTTGTATTCGTTTGTCGCCGAAGCCTTCGACACTTGGGTCGATATTGGTCGATAGTAGACGAATCGACGTTCTTCTCGACCGTAGTCAGCGTAAAGGTGTGTGTGTGTGTGGGGGGGGGGGGAAGCAAAACAATAAAACGCAAACTTTCGCAAACGAGCAAAGCAAATTCAGAGTTGATGGTTCGTAATGCGCCACGTATCGCGATATTGACGGATGCAGCGATGCGAACGGGCAGCGCACTCGGGTAGGTCTAGTAGCTGATGTGCGTTACATATAGGAAAGAAGGATGCATCCGTAGGGTGAGCGTACGCGATGCAAGAGTCGAGGCGCAGGCGCCAAATCAGCTGATTGTCCGGCGACTCGCCATCTTGTCTGGCTTCGTGTGGACTCTGCTCTCAGCTGTGCGTGGGCTCGACCGCTCAGCTGAGACGCAAAACCCGAGTGTGCGCAACAGCCAGTTTCTTCCCTCTCCGAGCCCCTACCATCGCCACCACCACCACCACTACCACTACCACTACCACCATCATCACCTCCACCACCTAGTCGTCACCACTTACGCACGTGTTCTTTTCTCTCTCTCTCTCTCTCTCTCTCTCTCTCTCTCTCTCTCTCTATGTAGGGGGCATAGTCTCTCGGAACGACAGCAGCGCACAGGTGTGCGCTAGTGTGCTCCTTCCTTCGTGTACTATCCGTACCGCGTATGCTTGCCAGAGCCCACTTTTTTACCGTCTCATTTAGCTTACTTTTTGGCGTTGTCGCGAATCGTCACGGTTTGGCGAATTCGTAAACCGATGGCGGTACGAAATGCTCGTGAAATCGTCGTGAACGATATCGTTGTACACCGAGAAAAACGACCTTGTAATTTTCGATACAATCGTAGTGAAAATTAGCGTAAAACACAGTAATGGCTGGCTGTACTTGCTTTGTGACAAATATCGACGCGATTGTACGATGTTTTATTGGAGTTTCAATAGTGATTTACCACATCGTAAAATTGCAACGACTCTAGCAAAAAACAGCGTTACAACTGTACTTACCTGGCTTAGAACTTGAGGTTTGTTACGTCTCTGGCAAATTTTACCACAACGCGAGTGTGTTAGCCTCGAACGCTTCACCCCGTAGGGATTTTCGCTACAATTATGGCCAATTTTGCCAGTCGATTATTCTTCGAGTACGAAGAAACATGCGAGTTCAAAAATCAATGGGAAGCACGCCTCACCAAGCGAAACTCGAGTAGTTTTGCGGGCAGAACATCGAGAAAAAGCACACGACGAGCGAACAAGGGGAGAGGTGGATAGGAAACGAGGCTTTGGAAGTTTTCTAAAGCTTCAGCTTGGTTGGGCGTCGCGTTTCAAGCCTACGGCTGCACCTACCGACGCAAACGGACGTGCCTCCGCGATAGCGAGAAACTCGAATGCTCGTCCCAATCGACTAGCGTCATTTTTGCCACGATCCACGCGTACGAAACGAGGAGCGACTAATGGTCGATAACTCTGGTCGGTTTCAGCCAAAAGGTCGAGGTTGGCCCACGCGCGGTACCCCAACCTTTGCTAAAAGGGACGATCGATAGACGCGTCAGCCTTGACACCCTATTCGCAATTTTTTTCTTTTGTTCGTTTCCATTTGCGTTGTTCTCTTACGTCGCCGTCAGTTGGTCAGCGGTCGATGTATAGGATTCGTAATAAATTGCAGAATACGAATCACTCGTACGCAGTCGAGTCGATCTCGAGACTAACGTTAAGACGAGCTTTTGCTCAAGTATAGCGTACTTATGCAAAGTACGCTACGTAGCGAGCTCCTTGCTCGTGCAATCGTTCCCTTAACCGATCGTAACTACGAACTAGCTAGTCACTCGAGAGAGCTTTGTCAGATTGGAACGATTTCGATTTCTTTGAAGGTGGAAGCGCTCGCCGCCGTTTGGATAAAAAAGACAAGATAAAAGACGTACGCGGATTAATTACAGGAAGACAAATCGATCGCGATTTTTTCCCGTTAGGCGAAGTTACGTGCAACCGGATAGCGTGCCGTAGATCGACGGTATCTGCAACCAAAGCCGTATCGGAATATTTCTTATCTACGCTTCGCGTAGTCTGTACAATCGGATGGTTACGTGGGCATCCAATCATTGGCGTACTCCTTCGTTTTGCGAAAAAAAAACAGATACGTAAATTTAATCTTCCAGTAAAAATACAAAATACGGATAAAGCCGACGACCAACTGCCAGCACGCTCCGTTTGGCTTGTATCCTGTGCTTGGTATCGCGTGTACCGATTGCCAGTCGATAGTGCGCGCACACACGCGTACGTAGAGGGACAGGGCTCTTTGTTCGTCGTAGCGCGTCCTGCAGCACGAGTCGGTGCTGCACACGGGACAACTGCAAAGGGGGAAAAGAAGGCGTCGTCGCAAAACCACGACCAAACGATAAGCGGTACGCGTAGGCGCGCGTACAGCGTGTCGACGATTACCGGTGTTCGCGCGGAAGCGGTTCTCGTTGCTGCTCCATCGTCCAAAGCAAAGTCGAACTTGGACCGACGACGAGAGACACCGACTTTGCGCGGCATCGGTCTCGATGTCGCGTTACGTAAAAGGCTGCCACTTAGGCGTACGTGGAGCGACGCGCGATCGTCGTTGTCGTCCGCGAGGCCACGAGATGCAATTAACGTAACTACGTCAGCCGGTGCACGACGCGCGGAATGTCCCCGATGCGTCGAGACTCGCTGGCGGTATTATTACGTACTCGCCGAGGCACCGACTACGAACGAGGACGTTGGCCAATCGGAGGATATTTATTCTCGGCAATGGCCGATTACTCCGACTCGACGCGCGCCTACTCCGGGAGAAAAGGAGCAAAATAAAAGTGAAAACGCCAAAGCAATCGGGCTTCTCTCGAGCTCGAGAGAAAACTCGGAGATGCAATTAGCCGCGCTAAACTGCAAACCAACGTTTCGCCGAGATAATTTGAACCTCCGTATAGCTTGATCTATAAAGCCTGACTGGAGAGTAATTAGCTGGAGTTGGCGGTTCGCGCGTAACGTGCCGCTCTGAACGATCGAAAGGCGAAAAGCGCGTGGCAACGCACGAGAGAGGATGGAATAAAGTAGTCGAATGAAAAAGTGCATCGTCGAGTGGAAGAGCTAGCGTCGTAGAATAAAAGAACGAGGCGGCAGCCAAGCAGGCGTAACCGGAGCCGTTGAGTTGGCAAAAGAGCGTGCAATTCCGAGGCTGCCGTGGCTGGATAGGCCTAGGAGAGGAGGTCGTACGCTCGCTCCCATTCTTACGCGCTTATTCTCGTGCTATTCACGGAGAGCGTGCAGTTGATCTTGAAGTCAAGCTCGCGTGCGTGTATATATATACGCTGGTCGTCCCGATACGGTTACGTGCCTCCTCGAAAATAGCCGCGCAACAGCGCGATCAAACTCCTCTCTCTCTCGCGCGCCCTCTTATCGCTCGCCTTTCCGTTTTTCCAAGTACGCTCTCTTTACAGGTGCATTTTCTCTCGATCTTTTCATCGAATGCCAGTGGCAATCCCATCGCGATAGCCAAGGTTTCCCCTTGCTCCGCATTCCTTATAACGTCAACAACCACGAGGCTCCTTCTTTCGTGGCTCTCTCGATTTCGTCTCGCGTCATTTTCACCGGCGATTGCGCGTTTGCGCTGTTCGGCCTGATTCGACAACGTTCTTACACCGCTACTCAACGTTGCCCGTCGATTTTCCTTTGGCCCTTTCCCTAGATTTGGACTTTTCTCCGTGTTCGTTCCGTCGATCTTTTCCAAAGGGTGCTTCTAGCGATACGCGCACTACGAGGACAAGATCGTTAATAATTCGGGATTTCGTAGAAACGAGTTCCGCCTCCCGTAACGTGATTACTGTTAGGAAGGAAGCTGCAAAACAGGTTTTCACGACGATTGCATAAATTAGTATTTGTATGCTTTGAAACGACCGATCAACCGCTTCATTGAAGTATTCGACGAAGCGTTATTTAAGCCAATTGTCTTTTATCGACACCTACCAAACACAGCTGTACTCGAACCGCGATCGTTGCTTTTAGTTTCGTCGCAACTCGAGCGAGATCAGTCCAAACAAATAGTCCGATGGAGCACTCGACGTCTATTTATTTGTTCGTCGATGCTTCGGACGAAAGATCATCAGAGCGAAGCCGTTCGGGACTCTTTGTTTTCGAGTAAAACCTTCGACGAGATCGATTGCCGTGGTTTTGCCACGCGTTCCGATGGTCGTGCGTTCGTTGCTTTTCACAAATGATCACAAACGATTACCAAGGTACAACCCGTCAACTGTCACTGTGCCAAAAACAAAAGAAAAACGGCGTTTGTCGCATACGTATTCGCGAGAAGGGAAATAAACGTGGCCGTTTAGTAAGCATACTTTGTATTTGTAGTTGGATGTATTTTTGCAGAAAGGAGGTCGAGCAAAGCAAGTTACGCGACATATTCGAGCAAAGTCACGCACGCTGTACGTACCAATTCGAGGAAGTGTAATTGATAAATTGATGCGAATAAAAAGGCAAACAATCGCAAACTACGGTAACACTGGATGGGAACGGCTCGTAGAAAAACGAGGCGACTCGATAAAAAAGTCACGATCGGACGCTCGCTTCGTTGACACGAGACCCGACGCGAGTTGCTCATCAAGACGTACACGAGCGTACAAAGACATTAGGAGCAAAGTTGCATCTGCGTAGCGCGACAAACGGGTCGTTCGACTGGAAGCTGTTTAAGTAGGCAGTATCGCGTGCGTCGCACCATCGGAGTACGTAGCAGAGGTAGTAGAGTGTGGCCCACAAAACAAAAGTACGAGTATAGTCGACGAGCGATGCTGCTGTTGTTTGGCCGTGGTTGACGTTTTCTGAACGGCTCGTATAACATACGCATGGTATAGCTACACGAGCCATGGCACCCGCGAGGTACATGTGCATATATACGTACGTGTGTGTGCGCGCGCGCGCGCGCTTGTGTGGATATGCAGAAAGTCTCTCTGCAACTTGTCCTTAATAATTCTTGGCGTTTTCAGCCAGTCTCGCGTCTCGCGAGCAACTGTTCGGCCCTGTTAGTTCTCGTGCGAGTAGCCATTTAAATGGACTTTTAAATGCTGCACTGCGCGCGCTACAATGGCAGGACCGATCCATAGATGTACGCTATAGAATCTTCGAGAGAAAGGTCATGGACTCGCCGAAATTTCCTGTACGACGGCGAGAGAGAGGGAGAGCAAGTTGGTGTTGGTTGCCTGGCTCCCCTCGCTGCTATACATCCAACAACTTTCAACGCCTCTCTTTCGTTTCTTTCTTGCCTCCCTACCCGACTACTTTTTCTTTTGATTTAATCTCTTGGGCTCTCTTTCTCCTCCAATTTGGCCCTTGCTCCCTCTCTCTCTCTCTCTCTCTCTCTCGTCTACCTTTTAGCTACACGATCGCCTAAACCTTTGTGGCCACGACCAAGGTTACACTCGTACATCTTCAAAGACGCGTTTTTGTCTGGCATCTCGTTTGTTCGATCATTATTTCGTATCTGTTTTGAGAGAGCTGACGACGAGCTTCTATGCTCGCTGTTCGAGGTAGGTTTCAAAGCTATTAGCTGCACGCTTTATTCGACATTTGGAACTTTGCGCAGTCAGTCGTGGTTTTGTTCCGACTTCGGCAACATCTTATTCGCCGAGTTGGGCGAACAACAAAAGGAATCGAAGAAGCCACAAAAGGATTGTTGTTATCGTAAGTGTAATCAAATTTGGCGCAAACTCGATCGACGAGCGCGTCGAGCGATAATCGGACTGTGTAGACGGTTGCCGTTTTCGCAATATCAATTCGATAAGAATGTTGAACCCGAGATCGAGAGTTCGAACAGGGTCATTCAAAGCTGCAAGTAGCTCGCTTTATCAAGCCGATAACTCGCGCGAGATTACGCGTCGATGCCTCCGATTACTCGTCTCGTCTACCCTTCAAAGCGTATTGCTTGCAAATTCATTTTACACGGCTGCCGTTTCGTCGAGGCTTTTGTCCTGTTTCGTTCGTCGGCGAGCAAGCGCTGCGAAGGCTTCTATACGTGTCGCGCACTCGCAAGTGCACTGGGCATCGGTGTATTGGGGGACAAACGCGTCAAACAGGTTGGTGCTCCGCAGACGTCGCGTCTAGAAAAAGCTCTTTCTCTCTCTCTCTCTCTCTCCCCCTCGCGTGGTTTTAACTACCCAAGGGAGAGAGAGAGAGAGAGAGAGGCGATCGGGCGGCGACTTGGCCAGTTTGTTGCTCCTCGCGGGTTGCTGACCCTGTCCTCCTCCTCCTCCTCCCCGCCTCGTATCGCCGTCGCTGTACTCCCTCTCTTCGCCCTCTACGTACACTAACGCACAAACACTCTCTCCCTTTTTCTCTTTCTTTTGGCGTTTGTTGGCCATTTCTTCTTTCGCCGACCGTTTGCAACTCGCTCACTGGCCTATTTATCCCTTTGTCTCTCGGGTAACTCCCTCTCTCTTACGTTTGAGGCATTTTTTAACGTGCTCGCGCGCAAAATCGCTCCTCTCGTTCTTCTCTCCCTGCGAGGAAAGATCCGCGTCTCTCTCAACGTCGGACTCTCAACGTCGTTTACCAGCCACTCTCCGTGTTGCTGTACGTCGCCAAAATGACGCGTCGCTAATTAGACGGCTAGCGATTTTGCCAATCCATAGCTTGGAGTATCCACGAACTCGCAAACGGAAGAGGACTCGGATAATCTTTAGCCGCACCTATGCGCGGCCAGACAAAGACGTCGGGGGAAGCGCCGCGAATTCGCAGCCCCCTCGTACAGTCGCGAGCGAATCGGGAGTTTGATCGGCGCGGGTGTCTGCTGCTGCTGCGGCTGCTGCTGCTACTAGCGTGGGGTGAACGCCTCTTCCTCGAGGCTCCCCTACTGTGTGCGACGCGCCATCGATATGTACTGTTTGCGTTATTTCGACCCTCGCCGAGTTTCGCCATTTTTCTCTTTTTACCGATTCGCTCTCGCGTCTGCCTAGCGCCGACTCCCCCTCAATCCCGTGCACACGACTAGCAAAAAGTAGCAAAAGCAACGTAGTTGAAAGCTTGGCAGCTCGTATTCGGCTGCCACGGGGAGGATCGTTGAGACGTAAAACGGTGGCTGGCAAGGGTTGCAAGGGGTCGTTGCGCGCGAGGCGTCTCGTTCGCTCTGCAGTTCGTCTCGCGCCGAGCCTCTGTAGCCGCTCGTTTGATCATCCGGACGAAACGAGTCGAAAAGTCGATTACGGTAAGGTGGGTAAGCCATCTAGCCTTTGTAGTTTTACGGATCGAACGCATCGCCGAATTATACACTGCCAAAGTGCCAAGAGCGAGGCCGATGGCAGATCGCTCCGAACCAAGGTCGCTTGCAACATCCTTGCCGACGAGCCAGTTCTTTCTTGAACGCTCGCGTATTTTTAAACGACTCCGGCTCAACAGAGAGAATTCGCACTCAAACGCGCCCAACGCGCCAATCTATTTATACGCCTCTCTCTCTCTCTCTCTCTCTCTCTCTCTCTCTCTCTCTCTCTCTCCTTCTCTCTCGTTCGCCTACGCAGAAACGAAGAGAACGAAGCGAACCATCTTTTTTGTCGATGGCAGATCGATGGACCGGCCAAACGACGTTTCGAGGGCTGGAACGAACGAAATTTGAAGTTTCAAGCGGTCAATTTGACCTCCGAGATGTAGAAATAGGTCGAGTGCTCTCTTCGCGTAGCATAAGCAACGTAACGTTCTCTGTTTTCGTGCATCGGGTACGACCGATCGACCGACGTCTATAACTTACTGATCCTGCTGTTAATTCGTCTTTATGCCACGCGCACGTGCGACCTTGGAACGAGACACACGCCTCGTTTCGACTCGCAACTTCTCTCGGGATTGACTCTCGGCCAAATCCTCGCGTGTTCGTTGCTTCCGCCGAGACTAATTAGTCGCTCTTGGACAGTTCAAACGGCCGCGTTCAACGTACCAACTGTTGTAATAATAGGTGTATCCGGATGGGCGACGCGGGAATATTTGACGTTTCACGAAAGGATCGTCGTTGGTTGTTACAGGAATGCACTGCCTAGGAGCTGGTACGGCCGATCAGGAGAGCCCTAACGCTGGTTTCGGCAGTCGAAGCAGCGTGCTCGGTGTCGTTCGAGCCCTTGGAGTTCTCGTGTGCGAAGGTCGAATACAGGGCCCTCCGCGTGGCTACAAAGAGGGTCCTCACTGCGTGCCACCCCTGCAAGCCGCTCCGAATAATCACACCTGCGACAATGACAATTACCTGGTAAGTTGCTCCTCTCTCTCTCTCTCTCTCTCTCTTCCTTTCTTTTGTCGACAGTCATCAAATCGAGCTTTTATGCAGTAATGCGCTCTTTGTTTGAAAAATCTGGCGTTGCGTCAGCGCTCTTGGCAACCCGCTCGACAATTTGCTAGCGAGTTTCACTTTCGCCATTAACGTCGAGATTTCGTTCTAGTCTACATATTTTCGACTTTCTCGGCGACCGACTCGCGTTACAATTGAACAAACGCAAGGCGTGAAATGGCAAAGAAAGCAAGAAACATGACATACCGAATGGTGTTTTTGATAACAGTGCGACAGATATCTGGTGTTGGTTCGCGAGATAACGGAGCGAGTGGCCACTGGTTCGTACCTCAGCGTAGAGGTCGTGCTGTGCAGCGATTGCGCCTGCGGCCTCAAAAAGTCCAAGAGTAAGCATCGCGTCCTTGGCACACCCGACAAGACGCCATGGCAGCAACATTCGTCCGAGATGCTCTTGGAGTACTGGTCGATCAGCGTCGTGCCTGGCAAGTAAGTCGCTCGCCCTTTTGCCCATCTATCCTTTCGCCGTTTCGCCTTCTCTCGACACCGTGAAAGTTGCCGTGGAAGTCCCCAAGCGATTCCGCTTGCGACTTGTCGCGAGAATCGCGAGAATCCCCGATCACGTTCGACGAGTCAAAATTGGATAACGTTGAAAAAGTACGCCGACAGCGAGATAAATAACAATGTGACGTTCGAGCAGGAGTGCAGAAATGATGAACTCGCAAGGGCTGTATCAAGCGGTGCGCTCACGGCTGCATTTCAGTCAAGTAGCAGCCTGGTGGTCGAGGACCAACGGCACCAAACCCACCTACGTCGCCACGAGGATCGTTCCGCAGCAAGACGACCATCTGAGAAAGTTTCGCGAGCCTCCGGTCGAGCATACTTTCCCTCTCGCCGGCATCGGCGATGGCAATTCCATCAAGGTACGCATATCGAGGCTTTTTTATTCGTCACTTTTTAACAATGCCAAGCGATCGTGACGCATTCGTCGTCTTTGGCCGATAACGAATCGCGCCTAGCTCGGCAAATTGTAACTCGGTAAACCTGCAGCGAAGGCAAAGATAATTTCTCCGTACGCAAATCTTGACGTGGTCTGGGCAAAAACTCGCGTGACTCACGTACGCGCGCTGCTCCACTATTGAATCATTCGACATCTTTGTTCCCTACATCTTTGTTTCTTGCTCGTGCACCGTAATTCGTCGACGTACGTTAGCACGACGAGTATTCGCAAACAGTCGGAATTGCGGCGTAGATAATTGTCCGTCACTGGCTGCGATGACTCGAAGAGCACAAAACGTAACAGAACAGAGAGAAACAAGCAACGGTTGCTCGGGTTAACCTCGAAAACGCAAATTGCACGCGGAAAGACGGTTGTTTTGCCGAACGATCTCTTCGTCGCCGTGAGCAGCTGATATACCGCTGCGTTGAACGTCACGCGGAAAACGATGAATCGATTAAACGAACAAACCGACGAAACGGTTTTTTGCCTTTTATTTTCCATTTTCTTGCGAGCCGACGGACGAGAAAGAGCCAATCACTCGTCGGCTGATAGTTTAAGGGCTAAACTCGTCGAAACCCGCGAACGAGTAACCGAATCAACTTGTATTGTCGCGTTGCCACGTCAGAGGTTGAGGCAAACTAAGAGCGAGAGTCTGAGCCTGGTGCGAACGTGTTACAGGTAACCGTGTGGGCTCTGCCCCGGATGGAGGAGATTCCGAGGCTGCAGTGCCCGCTGCACCTTGGATCGAGCACCGAGGAGCCGAAGCAAGTGGAGCACTGCGTGTGCGCGTCGACGCCGAGCAAGCCCGCGTCGGTGACGACCAGCCTCGCGAGCGGCAGCCCATCTTCGAGCAACACCGTGCTCGACGGCCTCGCCGACGCCCGTCGTAGCCAGCGCCACGGCCAGCACCACCTCGTGATGCCCGGTAAGGAGTAGCGCGGTGGTCGTCCTCGTCGCCGTCGTCGTCAAACGAGTCGCGACAAGCTGACATTTTCCGTTTCACGCACGCCAGCGCTGCTCGACGACCGACTGCAGATCCTGTGCGACAAGCCCGGTAAACACCACTGCCGCTGCGCCGACGAGGAGGACGACGACGTCGAAGAGGTGCAGCCGTGCGCGAGCCAAGCCCAGCGAGCCAACAACGGCGAGCGCAAGCGACGGCGCTCGCTGCCCTGCCGACCCCCGGATGGGCCCTTCAACGGCGCCAACGGCAGCGGCCCCGCCAACCCGCCCCACGAACAGGCCCCGTCCGCGCTGCCCGCCCTCAAGGAGTCGCTGCTGCTGCCGCCCGCTACCGACGGCTCGGTCTGTCTCGACGGCCTCGAGCGCAGCTTCCGCGCGCAGCTCAGCATCGACGAGCAGCAGGAGAGCAGCGAGAAGCGTTACAAGCGCTCCGACGCACAGCACCAGGCCCAGACCCTTGGCGGCAACACACACGTGCCTTTGCTCATCCCCTGGGTTTCTTACAGTGCCAACGGCAACACCCTTACCTCGGTGTTGACCCTCGGCAGCCAGAGCGCCGTCGCCCACGCGAGTAGGGCCGCTCTGAGCAGCAGCACCGGTAGCACCGGTAGTACCGCCAACAGCGCCAACAGCAGCAACAGCAGCAACAGCAGCAACAGCAGCGGCAGCGCCAACAGCAACCCCGGCAGCCCAAGCGCCAGCAGCACCGCCAGCACAGCCAGCAACGGCAGCGTCCATCTCGTGGTGAACCCTTTCGACGCGGAGCAGGTAAAGTCCTCGTGGCCGAGGAGGACAGCAGCCGGCAAGGCGGACCCGCTCGCGTCGGGGCTCTCCTTGTCGCAGGACGAGCCGGACAAGAAGCAGCAAGCGAGCATCATCGAGTGGATAACGCAGGTGCCCGCGAGGGTCGCCCTCGACTCGACCGAGCCCGCGTACGGGCTCGACGCCAGCAAGAGCAGCCCGCCCGGCAAGTCGCGTAACAACCTCGAGCTCAGTCCACGAGAGTTCGACGAGGTGCTGGCGGTGCTACGCGCGAGGACGCCTCTTGGCAGGAGGCGAGCCGCCGTGCGGACGGCCAAGCGAAGGGACAAGTACGACAGACTGGTGAACGAGAGCCAGCAGCAGCAGCAGCAACAGCAGCAGCAGCAACAGCAGCAGCAGCGCCAGCAGCAGCGGCCGATCAAGTCCGAGAACAAGGCGGACGTGCTGCTGGGAGCCATCCTGCGAAGTAGCAGCCGCGACAACGACGAGGACCCGGACGTCGTCGCGTCGGTATCGAACGAAGAGGAGGCGACACCGAGGAGCCCGAGTCCGTGCAGCCAGCTCGTCCACGACACGTCCCTGTCGGCGAGTCTGAACAAGCGGCTCTCGCGGCTGAGGCAGCTCTTCAAACGGAACGACGAGGCCGAGTCGAGAGCCAAGCGGCGGATCGACTTCTCCAACGAGCCCGATGCCGAGACGAAAACCCGCGACGAGGGTCGGGCGCGCTGCGGCTCGACGGCGCCGCAGCGAGACGAGCCGCGAAGCGAGCAGCGCCAGCGGTTGCAAGGCCCCGCGAACGGCCTCGAGCGCAAGAAGAAGACTCGCGGCAAACGTGACTTCTCGCCCATCCGCATCAACCAGGACGACAGCTGCGTGGACGCCAAGCACAAGGGCTGCCCGGTGGCGACCGACGCCCAGGAAGAGCACCCGGACAAGACAATCGTGCCTACGGCTAAGGACCAGGAGAGATTCCGAAGGTCCCTGGAGAACGCCGCCTCCATGGTGTTTCACAGTAGGACCGGGCTTCCCCTCACATCCAGTCCGGCGCCTCTTCGACGCGGCAGCTGTTGCTTCGACTTCGACAGCAGCCTCAACAGCGTGTCGTCCAAACGAAGGTGAGCGTAACAGCACTGCGGACGGTCCGCCCCAGCCGTCGTCAGTCCAGTCTAACGAGTCGTTTGCGCGGTTCGCGCACGTTTGCAGCGCCCTGTTCGAGCTGAATACACCGCCGAGTCCCGGGGCCGTGTCTCTCGAGGAGGGCGACCGGGAGACGGAGAACGCCTGTGATATTGAAGAGGTGACGAGGCGAAGGTCGAGTTCGCGCAATCGGCCCCAGAGCCACGCTCTCTTGGGCAGCTTCGAGGAGTCCGCGCTCAACGGTAGACTAGAGCCCGTCTCGACGGTCCACGGCTTCACCGCCGAAATCGGAGCCAGTGGCTCGTTCTGCCCGAAGCATCGAAAACTCGCGGTCACCGTATTTTTTTACACGCTCGGAGACAACGACAAAGTTTCATCTCCGTATCTTGTGAGTAGACGCGCCAACGCTGGCTGGCCTGCGATCCGCCCCAGCCAAAACACGATTAACCGATCGCCGTTTCTCGTACACAGGCTCACATAAATCTAGGTAAGAAGGGGTACCAGGTACCGAGGAGCGGCACGATCCAAGTCACCCTGTCGAATCCACTGGGCACCGTCGTCAAAATGTTCGTGGTTCTGTACGACCTATCCGACATGCCGCCGAGGTCTCACACCTTTTTACGCCAGCGAACGCTACGCGACAAAACGCTACGCTACCTCATTCATCTTAGGTAACGTGTACGCACGGCTCCGCCAGCGAACGCTACGCGACCGACTAACCTGCGACTGTTCACTTTCAGATTTATGTCTGGAAAATCCGGACGAATTTATCTGCACACAGATATAAGAATGATTATCTGTCGAAAGTCAGACGTAGATACCGCATCGGACTTTGGTTCCGAACCGCCAAAGGAGCTACGCAGCTACATCCACGGACCCACCAATCCAAAATTTTCACCAAGGTGCTGAGCCTCGTGGCTATTCCCGTGGGGTTGCTGTCAACCGCTACAACCGCCAAGTCCCCAACCCGTTTACGTCTAAACATCACCTCTACCAGCATCGACGATTCGACGATTCGACGACAAAACGTGTTAATGGATTTTTCAAGACATTCGCGGTGGTCTCAAGTGGTTAACGGCGCGCTGAAAGGGAATTCTTTCGATCGATTTTTCCTCGCGGTAGCTCGACCATACTTCGTTGCGTGCTTTCTCGTCGAGCCGATTCTCCGATTCGCCTTGTCATCGTTGCTTTTATTGCGTTGTCTAACGTATCGCGCGAACTTTCGTTATTTCTCCAACAACCACAATGAGTACGAGTAGCACGAGTCTTTCGGTTTTCTTGTTGTTCTTTCCCTTCTTTTTTTTATGTTTCTCTATTTTTTTATTTAGAATTTTAACACGTGTCGCGATCAGTGAATTACCTAGTAACGTTTGTAAGGTTAAGAAAATTCGTTTTCTTGCGCTGTGCAATCCGAATCTTGAAAAATAATTGAAACGTGTCCGCTATTAGGAGTAGTCGATGAGAACAATGCTTTAATACTTGAAAAGTGTCTTGAAAAATATGCTCGTGAATTTGTCCGAAGCTTTGGAGAAAAACGAAGGGCCATTTTCTCAAATCTCTATGTAAATACATATAGTAGTATCGAAGTCATCCAGAGGATATTTTACGTGGGATGATACTGCCATGTATGTAGCACCCTGCTCTATCGTAAAAAAAACAAAGGAAAAACAAAAAAACACAAGAAAAAAAACGTGATACATCGGGAAGAAGGAACGCTCGAGCGCATCGATCGCTGAATCTCTAAACGCGGCGTACGTCCGTAATGCCGGACAATAAGATAATATCCAACACATCTTGAACGAAATCAAATTACGGAGGCGTAGCCGGGTTTCGCGAAGCGGCGGTCGACGCGCGACTCGTTCTCTTCCGATGAAGAAATTGCAAATTATTTACGTGTATAAAGAAAGAACACATTTTTTGTGTCCATAGCACTGTGATTAATATATTGATATAGATAAGGAAATATCTGTTAAAGAGTAACTATTTGCGTAGTAGCTATATAATTTAGTATAATAATCATTATTCTAATAATATCGAACGATGATAAACGTGACTATACTTATTGTATCGATCGAATTTGTAGTTGTGGGGAGGGAGGGAGGGGACGGTGAATCGTCACCCAAAATCGTTATTTTCGTAATTCGAGATGCTTATTTTTTTGTAGAAAACCAATTTCTCGGCGACCGGGGAGGAAGGAAAAACGTTAAGAAAAAAAATATATAAGAAATTTACGTTAACTTGGAATCAAAACTCACTTGTGCACTGCAAGCCTTGTGGACAATTGCTAACAGAGAGAACGCTCCTGTTTTGCTCCTGTTTTGCTCCTGTTTTGCTCCTGTTTTGCTCCTGTTTTTCCATTAAAAATATCTCCGTCACGGCTCTTTCGTTTATCGTCAACCAATTTCGTTTTACGAGGATATCACTTTCCGAAAATCGTCAATTAATTTATACTTATCAAATAAATAATTTTTATTTTTTTTACCAATTGATTCAATGCATTCATTTACCAATCTATCGTTTGTGTGGCTCGTCAAATTTATTTTTGGAGAAACTTTAGGCCAATATTTTTTGATTATAGCAAAGATACATTTATATTTGATTTTTGGAATTGAACATAAATTTTATACATAAAACAAAATAAATCATCAATAAAAGTTTGAATGATCTTTCTAATGAATTGTCGTTCCTTTTCCTACGTGCTGCTCAGAGGTATTTTTGACGATTGTTCTTCGAACAAAATAACGAGTAATAAATACCGTGTACCGTTCGAAAGGACGTTTCAAGTTATCGATATAACGACTGTAGAAATCGACAAAGTTCAAACTTTCTAAAGTAGTTACCATCCTTGAATGCAAGTTATTCTGCTTTACAACAAACTAACGAACGGCGAACAATAAACACGCGATTACATCGGTTAATCGCTAGTTCATCGGCTAGTTTCCGAAATTCTTAGCGAAATCCATAGATCATTTGATCACTGCCATGCTGTAAATACAATATAGATTCACATTTATAGAGATGCATTTTGTAGGTTCACTCGAGCCTGCTAGTGCACGTAACAAGGATATCGTTTCATTTAGAATAGTTGACATTTGAAGATCTAACAATTCTAGTAATCGTGGTGTGTCAATAAGAAATATCGAAAAATAAATATCATCCCAACGACGATGGTTATAATAATAACTTGCAATAAAAAAGAAGATATACCGTTATATTGCAAAATTCGCAGGATTTCGACCTTGCTCCGAGCCTTTTTTTTTTTGCTGTTTCTTTGCCCTTCTGCCAGTTGTCGGTAAACAAAATCTCAAGCTTAAAGTCTATTTGTAAGTTGATGGTGTATTATTTTTTAAAACGACTTGTTATCGCCAATTTTTATTAATTTAAGTGCAAATGTAGTAACAGTGAATTTATTGTATTTTGAAGAAAAAAAAACATAACCCAATGTAATAAAAATTCAAATATGATTATTCACGCTTTCACTTATTTCATACTTACAACTGCGTAATATTCGTCAAATTGATAATTATTGGAAACGTTGATATACCGTAAGAAAGAACGAAAAATACGAAACGTAAATGATACTAAATTGTGTGCTTTCGAACAAGAAACAATGTCATTTCTATCAAATTTTTTAATGAATTTTCATCGATACATACTTAAAATAATTAATTTACGTTGTTTATATGTTTTCACGTACTTAAAGCTACGTTTTGCAGAATGATATTGTAAACGAAATTGTACATAACCGTACTGGAAACATACATAATTTATGTACACAAATGGTTCGACTCACAGCACTGTTTCGTCTGACTTTGTCTATAATCAACAAGAGTAAGATACCTTTAAACGTGAATTACATTCATGCAAGTATGGTCGTGATACAGTTTTATTGGGAGAAACAGATCTATTCGGTTACAATATTAGACTTTTAATACGCTAACCCACTGGTATAAAGGAAATATAAAATATTTCGCGTTAACAATCAAACCCAGTTTTCATAATACACATCATTCACCAATCCTCGCTATCAATTGCATTTTACAAAATATCACGCGTCTCTTTATCAAGAAAATATATTCTTATTTTAATAGGACGATCAAATTAGTTCAGATTTCACTTCCAGAGCGATTTCCTTTCTATTTCAAAAACACTTCACTCGAAAATCCTTATCAAAAGCTTCGATGTTAGCTCCACTATTGATCCGCGAACAACTTTGAGATAGTTTATCAATTTTTCGCAATTGTGCTGAAACAATTGCCAGTACTGGCTTTGCGCGTACACGTAACGAATTTGAAATCAAAAGCAAGTATTATTGCGGTACACAGCGTATCTAATAATCGTCGAACTAACTTGATTAATATTAACGTAACTGTCCTTAGAATTTCATCTAAAATAATAAAAATTTTGTTCAATCCATCATACTTATATTTTGAATTTCGCTTTAACTCATACGTCAGTACAATAAGCTACTTGAACAAAATATCGATGTGCCATAATACATATAACAATTACCAAACATAAATAAGTTTTTAAAATCACAGTTAGCTGTTGGTATACATGTCTTATAAGCTATCGATTAAATATCGCCAGTTTTTACAGAAATTTCGAGTTTTCGTTTTTTAAATTAACGGCTAAACGGCTTGTCGCGTTGATCGTAACATTTTTCGTGCACTTTTCTCAGAACAAACGATTCCGAGCGACGTTCGTTGACCGCTTCTTGATATGTTTTTCCATGTTAAAAGGTAAAGAAAAAAAAAAAAAAAGTTGACAAAATAAATGCCGTATCGCGAAAGTATAAAGCATTCAAAGCAATTAAAAGCACATGTGAGCTTTACGTGAAAAGCGATAAAAATGTTTTTGAAAAAATACATAAAAAAAAGTACCTAAAAAGCACGATAAATACACTTTTATCAGTCGGCCGAATCCGAATCTACAACTACATCGATGGCTTTATGCTAGCAGTGGCCAGCTTGTAAGCCGTTAGGAAGCCTGTGTCCTTGATTGTGGCTTATGGACATTTGTCTGGTAGCCATGCTATTTCCGCACTGGCTACTCCAGTCGGCGGTCGGGATCGGCGTTCTGTAGAATTTCGTCGATGTTTTGTTGAAGATTGGCAATAACTCGTTCGCTTCGTTCGACAGCGCCTAGAACGAGCAAATATCCATGAATTAAACGATTGACGCTCGTCGGTGAGTTGGTGCGCGACTGCACGCTACAACGGACTATGCTTTTCGAAACAACTACGATTACCTTTAAGTAGACGACGGCGTCGGTTCCGTATCCTTCGCAACTGAGTACAACCAAGTCACCGTGTAAATAGCGCGCGTACAGTCGCGACAGTGGAAGACCGTAACCGTATCCAGCCAGTGGTACCGTGTGAGCGTCGGATTTGCTGGGTTGAGGTGCTGTGCTGTACATGTATTTGAACAAATTGTCGGTCTGCGAACGTGGAATGCCACCTCCTTTGTCGGACACCTACAACATTCGATCGAATCACGGAAATTCACATCGACGAAGCAATTTGTCGAGGCGCAAAGTCTCTGATTAAAGAACGCGACAAACCTTGACGCACACGTCTTCTTTGCCACGCACGAGCGTGACTTCCAGGGGGGGATAGTTGTCGGCGTCGGATCCGCAATGCTCCATTACCGCCCTCATGCTGTTTTTGAAGAGCTCGAAGAGCATGTGATACAAATGACTCGGGACGTACACTATTTTTACGCCGCATTCGAGTTCTGAAACGTGAGCAAACGTAGTCGTTGGTTAGTTCGCTGGATGTGCATCGATCGATACGAGAGCATAAACGTCACCAGAGAGCACCCGTCCAACTGGGTTTTCGCGCGATCGACTGGCTCTCGAGTAGATACTTTGCGCAAACTTACCGTTGTGCTGCTTGATGACCAAATCGGGACTGGCCATATAGTATTGATCGCACAGAAATCGCGCGTTCTCGTAGGCGTCTTTGATCACGCTGACGACGTCGCAGTAAGGATCTATGCAGCCGATGTGTCTGTTGTGGCCGTTCAGCACCCCGCCAAAGAGTAGAGCTAATCAAACGAAACATTTGAACGTTTAACTAACCGAGAGCGTACGAATAATGTTGTCGTCGTCGTCACTCACTGTGTTGATTGATGAGCATCCTTATCGAAATTCGAGACATGTAAAATCTGTCGAGAAAATATTGAATACTATTTTCGGTCATTGCGTCTACGTCGTGAGATTCTTTCAGTTCGAGAACGCCTTGGGCCATGGTTTGGACCACGTCGGTGTGTCTGTTACGGATCTTGACGAGGGCTTGGCAAAAGCTGAAACAAACTCGAATCAACTCGCGTTCGACGATCCACGAGTAGCGGCGCTTCGTTGTTTGTCTTGCAAGCGTAATCCAACGGGATTGCGCAACGGCGCGTCAACGAGCGTTGCGTAGCTGAAACGTAGTCGAGGCTTACCTGTCCAACGTAGTGTCGTTAACGTCGGTCTTTTCAAAGTGGAGAATTTCCTCGAAAGACGTGACGTACAAGTTGTTGACGATGCCAACGCTGGGCATTCGCAGTAGATTGTCCGGAAGCAGGTGAATCTCCTTCATGATATTTGCCAGGCGTACTGGCAGTTCCTTTCGTAGGAAGGTAAACGATTTCCTCTCGCAGGCACTAAGTCCTGAAACACGGCAAACGGAGCCGAGCTCGCTTTAGTCGTACGACGCGTTACCTACTGCCGCTGATAACGGCAACCCTTTGCGAACCCTCAAAGCTGCCATTTTTCGCACAACCGTTACGTTGCGTCTATCTCTGTAGCGACGCTTGAAAGTTGCACGAGGCAAGGTCGTCTTACCGGCTGTCTCCGTTGTCGAAAAGCGCGTCAGCCGAGATAGGCTCCACGTTGGTCGCACTGGGAAACGGAGCACTTCCGACGGCGCGGTTGCAGCAGCGGCAAAGCTTGCGGCCGTTGTCCGTGGCCGCTGTATCGAGCGAATAACGGCACGGCGTTCTTTATCGAACTGCAATCGGCGTGTTGTATTATCGATCGAGCCCTTGGCGCGTTTCAGCGCCAACAGCGAAGGTACAGCGGTTCGAGCGAAACGGGAGTGCGCGAGCTTGCGCAGATCACCTTTCAACGCTGAGAAAGCTCGTCGTACGCTTTGTCGCTTGACCTTGTATTCCCGGGTAGTACAATTATCGAGGATTATCGACCGCGTTACACGTAGTTACGCGTGTCAATTGATCGACGTTGCTTTAATTGACGCTTCGGCGGACGTAGTGGGTAAGTTACGGTTGTGGGTATAGCGGCCAAGTTGAGCGACGTCCGTGGAAAGGCATCGGCGAACGAAATCCTTCCTCGTAAAACAGCGCGGATTATCGCGCGTTCAATCGTATCTTTGAGCTTGTTATTTTCCGTCGATCGATCGAACGAAGCCTCGACGCCCAGAGCAAAGATACGCGTCAAAAAAGACAGGACCATCGAGGCGCAGCACGCCGTGGATTTTGCTTCGCTACGACAAAGCAGAGTTGTTCGAACGGTCAAAATACAACGGGGCACGATTAACGGCACGGACGGCGAATTCGCGTTGTTCGAAAAAAGCGAGCGTCTCTAATCGGAGCACGTCTACGCAATTGACGTTTCAATTCGCGAATCAGCCGTTGCGTTTATTTGCAAGTTCAACGTTGGAGGCGGTGATGTTCAAGAGAAACGCATTTCACCGTTAACGTGCTTAACCCGTCAAAGCGTTCAACCGTTGATACTCGCGTCGATCGTTCTGGTACATCGTTGCTCGAATCAACGCCATTGATCGATTACGACGGTTCCAAGCGGCGACGCGTCATTTTCAGCGAATATCGCGTAGGACGGTTGGATTTGACGAAGCAACTTTCTGAAATCGATCCTCGACTCAATACGGATGGAGTTTTATTCGAACAATCCCATGGCCTCGTCCGAGAGACACGAATAAAAAAAAAACATAGGTCGCTCTAGCGGCGAGGCGACCAAGCAGAACGTACGCGTCAAGTGTACGTATGTATATACGTATATGCCGTATACGTGTAGTTATGAGAAGCGAGAGGGAAGATTCTCGAAAGAACTAGGTAACGTAGCATTATCGGGACGACGCGTTACAGCCGCGATACGAAACGCACGCGCGTGCAAAGATTAACCGACACGGGTGTCGCCGCCGTCGCCGCCGTCACGACCAATGGTAAGCAAGGCAAAGTCGTGGGCTCGTTCGGTCGTCGTGAGAAACGATTGGTTCGATTCGGGACCGCGCCTCTGTAGAGGAAAAAATAACAAAAAGTTCGAGTTCACGCTCGTTTCCGCGCTGATCTGCCTCCAAAATATCACGCCAACAATTTCGCCTACGTGTGACTCTCTCTCTCTCTCTCTCTCTCTGCTCGTGCACGCTTTCACGACTCAAAGCAATGTCAAACGGGTACGCGCGACTAATCAAACTTTGTCGGCGCTTTCTTCGGCAGATTCCAACCATCTCTCTTTGTTTGTATTTCATCGGATTCAATCTCGCGCGCCGATACGTTTCACTTTTCCAACTCGTTCGGCTACGACCCTCAAACTTGCCAGCGAAAAATTCCTTACTTTCCGTATTTTTTATCGACGACGAATTCGCCGATGTATTGATTGAAACGAAAACAGAACCGAGCTTATCTACACTAGTTTTTCATCGCAAAACACGGTTATTTTCCAAAAAATACCGAATACATTTTTGTACTTTGCCTTACGTAACGTTCGACGTAGCTGCATTCGATCTGATTAGCATCTAAATTAGATTTCAACAAGTACAACGAGTTAGCTCGTAAAGTGGTTTTTTCGTTTGTGTCAAGACAGACGCGACCAAGAATTGGGCCGTTTGTGGATTGTAAATCGCGATAACAGCTTGTTTGAAAAGCACGCACTTGTACGCATCGCTAAATTCAAGGTAACGTGTTTACTTGAAAATTGTTAACGTCGTTTTGGGGCGAAAACCTAGTCCTTTGTTCCGCGTCGACTCTCCAGTCTCTCGACAAGTGGCAGTCGAGCAAAAACTACCGCTTCCAAATAGACTTATCGAGCGGATTACTCGCATTGGATAACGAATCCACGCGTCGTCGTACGCTTGTTTACATTTAAAAACAGATCAAAGATAAATGCCACTTTTACGAGAGAACTCTCGACTTTTGGCAGTGGATGTTCGTCAAAAATAAAAGTTACTTGAAAATATATTTTCACGTCTAAATAAAGAAGTCGATTGAATCGCTTGTACGTAGAGGTTTCCGCTCTGAAAATAGTCCGCGTACTATAGGACGCGATATTTTTAATCGCGTGTACGGTGACGTTAATCGACTGTGTTTCTCTCGACAATTATAATAAACGTACGCGCAGAGCCGTAGTCGCGTTCGAATGGTTGCATCGTCGCCGAGACGCGTGTTCTTTTCCGCGCGACGGAACACGGCCCGAATTCGAGCAGCTCCAGCCGACGCTCGCGCACAGCCTCTCGAGCTCGAGCGATAACGTCGAACCGAAGATTGTTTCGACGAGTTTACGTCGGACAGCAACGGAAACAACGATAACTTCGATCTCATTAGGTGCAATCGGCGTACGGACACGCTAATGACAATTCTGTCCGATCGCTGTTCTGGTTGTTGTTGCACGGCAATCGAGGTGCGGATCAAACTATCGTAAATTACACCGCGCTTCCGCGCTTTGTGCTCGTGCACTCGTGTAGCAACTTTACTTGCAAACGATCAGCTTCGGTCGCGTTACGTAAGCCACGCTTAATACGTTGCAGCGGACAGCCGCGAAAACTATTTCCAACGTTGTCTCAAGATCGTTTCAGCCGCTTATCAAGTGCACAAATTGCACTTTGACGGATCATCGTTCGATCCTCGATTGCTCAACGCCGTTTCAAAACAATCGCGTAGCAACCGCGCGATCCGATAAATCGACCAACGAATTCATTGACAACTCGAACAATCGTACGTTCTTCTTTCCGCGCGATCCGTCTAAGTTCCAGTCGAAGCAAAAAGGCTTCGTTTGAAGTTCCAAGTTCGAGGACGCGCGTGCCGTAGCATGCCTCCAAAACATAACGCTGCTCTTTTGAAAATGAGAAATCCAAGAACGTCCGAGAAGTGCACTCGAAAAAAGTTCGGTGCAATTTTCGGGCGTCGCCGAGGCAAGTTTAGTCGAGCTCTGCGGAATCGTTGCAACACTTGGAAAAGAAGGCGTTGCTTTTGTCGAGGTACCAGCGACAACGAGCGTCCATTGTTATTTGGTAGGAATAGAAGTGTCGACAACGGTCGTCTCGCGCTTGATGCATCGGCTAATGAAAATATTTAACGAGTTTCGACAGAGCAAAGGTCGAGCCGTTGCGTAATTCTCCGCGTGCAGCAGAGTTCCGCGTCAAACGAATACCTCGCATATTGCGTAGAAGCGACCGACGGTGCGTATGTGTCTAGAGCAACGGGAGAAATGGAGTCTCCGCGCTCTCCTTCTTCTTTCCAGCGTATAGAGCATCGTTGACAAACAGCTGCGATCCCCACCCTCGAAGCCTGTCTATCAGAGGTGCGTACGTGACTCAACATCCTTCTACGACTTGTAACTTTTCGAACGCTCGAGCTCGTTTGTATTCCAAGGTTCAAAAACAAACCTACTTTGGAAGTCCCATAGACGTGCGACGACCAGGTGTATTCGCAACTTGTTGTTTTCGCATTCTTTGGGAAGCCAAACAAACAAACCGAACCGCTCGACTGCCGGCTGATGTGTCCAAACGATTATGCAATTGATACGTTTGCGTGGAACGAATTAGAACGTTAGACTCGCGTGACGTGTGCGAAGATAAGTCGTTGTTTCGCCGGTTCTTCGCGCGATGTCCGTGTTTTTTTCTTTGTTTCTTTGTTTCTTTGTTTTTGTGTTATCTGTTCGACCGTCTCGCCATTGACACGCCATTGACACGCCATTAACCCTCGTCGATATTCACGCAACTTTCCCGATGCTCCGAATGTTGATCGGTGAGCACACGGCAAGTTCGGGTACTCCGAAAATACGGCGCGAATCGCATTTTTTTGCAATCTTCGTTGCGATTGCATCAGATAACATTTACCCACGGCTCAATCACGGACAGACTTCGACCCCCTGCGCGCTGACGCTACCAAATCAGGTATTATGGGTTTGATTAATTTATGCGAACACTCGGTCGTTATCGACGAACAACGCGAAAAAACAGAACACGTGGCTTCGATGAATTTGGCCAGGATGCGTTAATCGCGCTGGGTTAGCCCGAGAATAGACACGACTATTTTTCTGAGCAAAAATGTTTACGCGAGTGATAAATAGCGAACGCGATGACGAGGCGTTCCGTTTTGCTCGTAAAATTGAATTAAGCGCAAAAAGGGGAAAAGGGGAAAAAGAGGAAAAGAGACGCATTTGCTCGTATACGTGTACCTGTTTCAACCTCTGGCTACGTGTACAAGAATGTCCACTGAATCGCGTTGTCGTCATTTTTTTATATCGAACAACACAAATAAGCCGATTGTTACACTAACAAATATTTTTGTTCCGAATCGATTTATCGAGTATCAAATGGCAACGCGCCGATAACAGAGCCTACCGTGTACGGGGTCTTGCTAACGTACGTTAATATTGTTCTGCCTGGCAAGTTCCAAGGTATTTACCACTTCAAATCGATAATATAAAAGTTGAACGCGTACGGAAGGCGGCCAAAGAAGAACGCTCGAGGTCATCCGTCGTTCGTTCCTGATTGATTTTTTGGCCAAAGACAGTCTCGTGTCTACAGGTTTGTCGTCGAGGGGCCGCGTCAACGCATACGAAGGAGGAAAACCAATGCGACGGCACAGCAGCCGAGTTACCCGGGGTCGCAAAAATCAATCGACGGACAAACTTACCGAAATCTATGAACTGCTTGATGGACAGTGGCGATGGATTGAATTGCGAATAAAAGTCGAGCATCTTGGCGATGTTGACGAAGCATCTCTGCGTGAGCTTCATTATTGCAGTTGAGGCTCGAGTCGCACATAAAGCCTCCCCTTGAGCAAGTCGAGTCTCTGCGTTGGTGCCGCACTTGTCGTGGTCGTGGTCGTGGTCCTCGTCGTCGTCGTCGTCGTCGTCGTCAAATCAGTCGACCAATGACGAGCTGACAATGGTCGTCGAACGGACGAGGTCTCTTGGTCGTCGAAGAGTCGACCAATTCGTCTAGCCCTTTCTCGTCGTAACAAACGATAGGTTAGGAAGGGCGCGATTGGCTTACGGGCAAGGCCGCTATTGCGCGAATCCAGCAGCTTCCGAATATAGCTATATCGATTGCAGCGTCCGCAGTGCACGCGCAAAGTCTCACCGAGGTGGCCTCCGAGAGATGACAAGCTTGTCGATGGGCGATTATCGAAACGACGACAACTAGAAAACCGGTATCTCGCGCAATGCAACGATACTCTTAACGAACTACTTCGGTCGTCGCCTGCAACTTTGAATATTCAAGGCACAACTGCTGAACTGCTTATGATCGAACGAGAACTAGCAGGCGGCGATCGAGTTACTTGACTCGTCCCCTCCACCGCGCATCGTGCTCGGCGCGAGCGGCACGAGCGGCAAGCAAAACACGAGGATTTTGAAGCAATCTGCTGCCGACTGGCGGAGCTTCGGCCAAGCTTGCCGGCCTCGCTCGCGCCGCGCCAACTTTTGAACTGCAGCCATCCCGTCTCCTGTCCCGATGCAAGAGAGAGAGATGAGAGCTCGTTAAAGTCTATTATGGCCAATTTAACAACTCGCAGTCATTTGCCACGTACGACGAAAGGTCAAAGCTTCGGTTGGTTGGCTGTACGCTTCCATTTAACGCGACATTTTTCAAAATTGCGTCTGATCGTCGATGTTTTGGATCCCGGTACGAGTATACTCGTTGAAAATAAAAAATAAATAAAGAATTTCGTAAGCACTCTCTATTTACTAAGAGATGTTTATACAAAACTAACACTGTCGTCGACTTTTGCACGACTTATAAACAAGGGAACCTGGCACGAGAGCAAAGCCAAATTATTCTGACTCTGATTGGTTAAAACGAAGAAAACGCGACAATTCGATTATTTCTGTTGTAGTTTCAATTAAAATGTACAATTGAAAATACTGTTGAAGTCAATTAAAGAAAAATTTCATTGTGTGTATGTGTGTGTGTGTGTGTGGTTGAATTCAAAACCCTCTTATAAAAATGTGCGTACATTTTGATTACGTTGCACGTTGCTGTAGACAGTTATAGGGGTGAATATTCAAATCAGGCATTATATTTCTTCTCGCAAAATACGTATATTTTCAACGATTGCTTTCCAAATACGTTGTCACGAGTATAACATATTTTCCGATGCATTTTCTATCCTTAATTCCGTCGTGAATTCAAAGAAAGATATTTAGATACATTATAAAACAAATGTACAAAAACTGACATGTCTCACATGTATCAGAATTGTATTTATTTACTTATAATGTCTACCGCAAAATTCAATTGATAATGCAAAGATAGAGGACGTTTGTTAATATCGGTATACATAGAAAAATGGGCGATTGTAAAATGTTAAATATAATTTTACAACGTTATTGTTGGTTTTTGGTTTAATATTTCAACTAATGCAAGGTTGAACGATATTTTGGTATTTTTCAAGGCACGTCAATCACGTTTTTCCGTGCTATATAAATCTTGGACAAAGTCGTAAAATATGGTTAATACCAAAAAATAAGTTATGATTATTTACGCAATTTTTACGAATATTACGACAAAAGTACGCAAGAACTTGACCAGTCGTTACTACTGGCCTATAGCAAGCCTGCAACTAGACTACCCGGCATTCGCGCCTCAGTACGAAAACCGAACGAGAGTCACTGAGAGTTTCCCGCAAGCGGTCAAATTTGGCTTTGGTTGATATATAAGGGCGCAGCGTTCGAGCGTTGACAGAGGTTTTCTCGAGTACCACCGCGGAGCCACAGTCGGAGTCGCGTCAGTGACTCTCAAATCTCAGCTCTGAGCGAAGGTCCCTGGATCTCCGGCAGAGAGTGCCGCAGCCTGAGCGCTGTTAGCCTCCGCCGTCAGCTCATCGAAGAGAGGAAGCTTCGGCCGATCTTTCGAGCTGGGCGAGAGTGTGTTGATCAAAGTAAAGTTATGTGCGTTCGTACACCTTTACCAGGGTGAACTCAACAGGGCCTACTCCGAGAAAACTTCCACCATTTTTTGATATCTTTCTGTCCTAGAAAGCAGAGCATCTATAAACTTTTAACGACGTTCAAATGCCTATCTACTCGAGCGGTCGATACAAAGGTATTCGGGGCAAAGCTTTTTATACGTTCTGCCCGCCCCCTCTACACCCTCGCGCCCCTCGCGGCGCTGCGCGAATGTTAACGTAGCAATGTATTTTGCCAATCCTTGAAATAACTTCCATTTGTTTCTAAAATATCCCCAAACGTGTGTCGTATCGACTATCAACAAGGTTATTTACCCTATTGCTGCTATAATTCTGATTGGTATCGAGTTTTTTCGAAGTCGATAAATCAATTAAAACGGACAGTTCGATGCATAACACGTGCCAATTATATTTTGGTCGGTTAATCGCTCATAATAATAAAGCGTTTTCTGTCAACTCGACGTACTTGTTCGTTTATTATTGCATCACAGTAGTAAATAACTCAATGTCAGCCGCAACAGCGAGAGCAAAAACGCATTTCGCATGCATTATACGCGTACAGTTGACGGCTAATATAGTAAGAACGCACGCAGAGACGCGGTCTTAAGCTACGGACGCTCTTACCTCCTAGGTGGGCCATTAAGTGCCTTCGCATTGAGGGATTAAGCCATAAACCAAATATATTTGGCTTCGTAGAACGAGTGTTAATGACATTTCGAAATGATTGTTCTAGACTACGCTATTATTGGAACGAAGCGTAGCGTTACGTGGGAATACGACGAATGTAACGCGTGTAAACGAAGTACGGACGATTGTTTACTCGAAAACTAACCAAAGATCAGCTGGAAAGATGAACTGGCTTATGCCATTAAAATGTAGTCGAACGGCGAGTCTTTTAACGTTGCAAAACATACGCCAAGCCGGCTCCCGCTTTCACTTTCGCTCACGTGGCTCGCTCGCAGCAGCGAATACAGAGGGATCCCGAGGGTGCTTACCCCCTCCTCGACGTTTTCCTAATGGTCTGCTAAGGGGGCATCGGCGTATTGACGCACTATCTTGTCATCGTTCGCAATTAGTTTCCGATGTTTCCTCGTTTATTGATCACTTGTAAGGCTTGCTTTCGCCTACTGAAAAGCAACCATCGAGAAACAATGCGTTGACAATCGTCAAATTGCATTCGACGTAATAGGTGCAAAAAATATCAAGCGACGCGCGTTTCCGTGAAAACCTGACTCTCGTAGTGAGCTGTCAATATGGCGATGCTCGCACACACATACACACGGGTAACTCGAAAATGAGGCTATTCGCCAAATGGGGGCGGCAGAAATGGCTAGCAGAGTCGTGACTAGCTAGCAAACACGTGCTTGTGTAGGTACGCGGCGTCTGCTTGTGTATCGTGCGTGTGCGTTGGTGGGAGAGCGCCGGTACCGCTAGCAGATCGAAAATTGAGCAGTGGTCCGTGGCGCGTTGGTGTGCGTGTACGCTATAGCGCGAGAGTGGTGGGGGTAAGCGAGACTTCCGGCAGAGCGACGAGGCAAGCCCATGTGGTTGTTGAACGTGGTCGTGCGGGAGTTGAACATTAGCCTTGCGCGTGGAACGTGATTTCGCCGAAGACAGTCTGTCTCGACGAGTTGCTTGAGAAGGACGCTTTCTAGTTCTCTCGATTGCTTTCCGCGTCGTTGTTGGCTCCCTGTGACTAGCCACCACGTTGATTCGCAGTCGTCGTCTTCCCGGCGTGCTCGAGGCTTCGCTCTCTCGTGTCGTTGCAATAAGCTGATACTTACGCATTTTGTGATAGACGTTGTGAAAGCAATCATGGCAGACCTCGACGATTTTTTCGCCAAAAAGGACCGTAAGAAGGCCAAGGGTAAAAAGTTTACCACCACCGAAGAAATCGCCAAAAAGCTCGAGGAAACTGGTAAGAAGGTTGACAAGCCCAAGCCCAAGGAAAAGCCGGCGAATCCCGAAGGCGAGGATAATCAACCGATCGAGGTGAGAATAGCCATAGCCCATCTTACCTATATTTACCAATACGTAGACGCCCTTTATTACTGGTTTGCCGTTTCCACGTGAAAAGTGTGCCGCCGCTGCCATGTTTGCACGGCGCGGCGCGTGTAAACGTCACTCGCGACGCCTTCCCTTTCCCCTTTCTCGGGCACCGGATCCTTTTACCTGCACTCGTGTTTGCCGCATTTCGCGCATAACTTGACCATTATTAGCTGCTAGCTAGCCTCCAAACAGGAAATATCCGAAGAGACAAACGTTCGAGTTGACGTTGATACGCTGCTGCTCGCGACTCGCGAGGCAAGCCTGCGAAAGCCGGGACTTATGTAACGCGATCAGGTTATTTTTGCCCCGAAGATGCAGTGGCTCTTGGAAATGGCAGCTGTTAGCTACGGCAATTTGCCGATTCATGCCCTCCGCTTGGTCCTCTATTACAGTCTGGTCGTACTGTGCTTGCTCGGTACGCGAATCGCACGCATACGTTTTCGTCGTGTAATTTGCCCTAATGATTCTAGGAAGAAGACGAGTGGAAAGAGTTCGAAGAGGAAAAAAAGGATTACACTGGTTTGAAAATTGGAAACTTATCCGTGTCAGCGCTGGATGACAATGACGCAGATGATGACAGAGGAACCGGAGACAATAGTTCGGACGGAGAATCAGGAGAACCCGGAGGAAAAAACGCAGGCCCTTGGAAGATGTCGCAAGCACAGCAAGAAACCGAGCCAAGCCAGCCAGCTCCGCAGACACAGCAAACCCAAGCGCCTCCTCCTTCCTCTGGAACGGGCACTTACAAAGCACCACAATTCAGGCACGGAGGACCCCCCCCAGAGAGATCTGGTCCTGGTCCACGTATGAGACCAAAGAACGTTGCTCCTGATATTAGCAGTGAAGAGTATTTCCCTACTCTGAATTCCAAGCCACCATCCAACGACGCGGCAGGAGCATGGGGAAGAAAGTAAGAAGGCCTGGAAAGCCATTGGTTTTACTAGTTTTTCAACAGATTCGCAAGTTCCACGGATCTTAATAATTGTTGCATTTCAGCAGGAGACGCGACGAGGGTTCGTTCGAAGAGGTGCGAAATCGGGGAGCTGGCAGACAAATGTACAGCACACAGGAGAGCCAAGCTCAAGCTCCAAAGCTGTCTTTAGGAAATAAATATGGAGCGTTGTCTCAAGATCAAAGCTGAAAGTGACAAGTCCCTTATCGACAGATTATCAATATACGTTACCGCCTCACTCCGTATCGTGGTCCAGTTTGCGCCATCAAACATGTTTAACAGGCTAAGAACGCACATGTCTGTGCATACCTATTTATTTACCACTCTACATCTGAACAGTTCTTCGTTTGATCGTTATAAATGATTCTTTATAACGTGTTAAAATTGATAAATAGAAAATTTAATTGAGCACGCATTATCAATAGAAGCTGCGGTCAAATAGTAAAGCGATGATGATTCAAAGAAATTTCAGATTATCGTCATGAAAGCGACGTGGCTGCATTTTTTAATAAAAGCAACTTAGTACATGTAAGAAAAAGCTTTCTATTGATATTATACTTAGATTATTAAGATTCCGAGGCTGGGCTTCGGAACGGTGTCGCAAACGTGAGAAGTGTGCAAGTTACAATGAAAAGTCAACGGAACTAATGAATCGATGGGGAAAAAGATTGCAAAGTACCGGCGAAGTAACCGACGAAAGGATGATGTTGCGAAGGTAAACGTGTGTATGCTTTTGTTGACGCTTGTTTAAATATGTTTGTTGGGTTGAAGTTTATTTTTTTTTCTTTTTTTTTAACACTGTAAAGAAAGAATAGATGAAGGATAATGAAAGATATGATTAATCGAGGATACAATTTGTCTTTGTTTTTTGGAAGTAATCGAGGTGCTATGAAAAAGGTTATTAATTTAAGTGACTAAATAAACTTTTGTACAGTGGACGATGAGAAATTGTTATTATTTATATATAAATAAATTCTTATAAAAAGCTTGTACAAGACCTGCCTGAAAAGCATTTTACTGTTGTGTAACTTTGTGCATATAGTGCCTCGTTGAGAGTCTCAAAGTGAAGGAATGCATACACGATGTAGAATAAATATCGAATACGATAAAAAAGTAGTAACATGTTCGCTAGCCTCGTTACATCCAACGTTTGTTTATAAATATTTTTGTGGAAATTAATCGTGCACCTGCATAGGAACAGGGTTACTAGTTTTTTCTCGTGGATTTTTTTGTATAACTCTGCAGTTTCGAAAAAAAATTCTCCTAGTAAAAAAGAATTACTCGTCGCGGTCTTTTTTAATAGGCGGATGGTGCGCTCTTCACGCGTGCTCCTTAGTACGTTTTAGAAAGTTTTTTTTACCAGCTCCTTCCTCCAGTCTACTTAGTCTGTAAAGTATTTATACGATACAATGATCGTTGAGCATCAAATCACTCTTTAAAGAACAATAGAGAACAATGGAGAACAAACAACCGAGAATTCAATCAAGACTTAATTGTGCGAAAAGTAAATATTTTGTACAAAATAACGATCGACATTTATAATCTTACCATCGAAGTTAAATAGACAAATAATGAAGCGAATCATAAACTTTGCTGAAGTGTCAGTAGAAAGCCATAGTTAAAGTGCGTTTTGCGAATTATGAGATGGTATATGCGACAGGAGTCTAAAACCTTAATAACAATAAAAAGGAAATTAACAAAATGTAACGATTTGTTGTCATTATTCAGCTCGTATTTTATTTACAACTGGAGCGTAGTTAACCAAGCGTCGTCCCTCCTTTCCCTTTTCCATTTGGCACGTACTCCTCACAAAACGTCCTCGGGCTTGGCTGATTCGGTTCGGCTGGAAAAATAACGAGGCTCTGTTTCAAGTTTCAATGCTTGCGTTCGTTCGCTAAAGCTCTAACGTGCTCGAACGTGCTCGAACGAGCCTCGACAACGGCAACGTCGGGGACATAGCTTCGCTAGCGTGCGAACCTAACGTACAGATAATTCGCATCTCTCGCGCGAAGCGCGTGCAATAATTTCGACGGCATCACTTGGTCTCTGTGATCGAAAGTTGAATCGCGCAGGTACCTTTCGCAATATTTCAATCCGTGGGGGCCATCGTTGCTGTAATTCTCGTACATGGGGAGCTTCAGCAACGACTCGTTGAATTTCGGCAAAATGTAGATCCATGCCTTACACTTGGCTCCAACCTGTAGCAACGTCACTTTTCCAGTGGAGTCCATTCGTCTACCAGATACACGCTATGCATGTACATGTGCAACGTTACCTTGTCAAAGTCAACTCCGTTTTTGAGATCGCTTTCGGATGCCAACCAAACGTCCTCTTCGGTTCTCACGTAGAAATCCGGATGCTCCTCCAATTCGTCTAGTTTCTTAAGCATCTTGGAATCCACGTCGTAAACTTCGCCGGACACTTGCTGTCGCGAGAACAACGCACGAGATAAAAGCTTTGCTGGTTTTTGGTATTATCGACAACGCGTGTACTTACGTGACCAAGACCAGGCTTCTTCAGCATGAACGGAATGTTGTACTTGGTTGTTATAACGAGAGGGTACTTGAGAAGCGTCTGCCCGAGTCCCACTAATTTTGCGTACCCATTGTCTTTATTGGATACGAGGCTGTGGTTTGGTTCACCGCGTTTCAAGGTTCCGTACAAAAATATCCTCTGCAGTGGACTTTTGAATAAATTCTCGTACATGCTGACCACTGTTTTGCGCCAATATTCTTCTTGTTCGAAGGTGAGTTGCAAGTTGTACGTCGAAGTAGGCTTTTTGCGAGTCCAAATAATTAAGGCGTTCGGCGAATCGATCGATCTACGCCTCGGTCGCCGTTTCAAATCTGCCAGTCTTCCGATATTACAGAAAATAAACACCCAATAACAGCGAAGTGTCGTATCACGCGCGAATCCTCGATTTCTCAGCACGTTTAACCATCTCGTTTGTGCATTGTAGGGTAAAGCTGGTGGTCGTACCGACAAGCGGGCAACAACGACGATCGCACGATCGCGTTGCGGAAAAACGACACGAATATTACAGCGAAAAACACGATAAAGCTTGCGAAATGTACGAGGTAATCAACGATTCACTTACGCGATAAACGCAACCTGCGAGTGTGGGCGCATTGACTAAAAATAAGGAAGATGGCATTGCGGCCGTTCGTTTCTTATCGACGGCAAGAGTAGACGGACTTTACGTCGCGAGATGTCGCTCGACCACGTATCGCGTATTTTATTGATTTGACGCCGAACGATCGGCTACTGCGATGCGAATCAAATATCGAATTGATGAGGCTTTGTTCATTTTCACCGGATTTTCCGCTAAAACGGCGTACAACGCGAAGTTTAATCGGACGACTGCCACGGGTAGTCGCGACATCCGCAGCACGACGTTGAGTGCTTGGAGCACGGAGGCGACACGAGGCGACCAATTGTCTTCGACGTCCCGTTAAACGCGCAGCGACACTCGCTCGGGTTGGTCGTTTCGACTGGCAATTCGATCACGTATGCGCGTCCACCTCGACAAAGACTCGCGGTATGCGGCGCCATCGAGCGTTCGTAACATCCGATCGCTTAAAATTCACGAGCTACGTGCCCGATGCGCGCGATCGAATAGCCGGTAAGAAAACGGCCGATGACTCAAGTTTGACTAGTGTCAGTAATCTACGCAGGCAGAGCAATGCCAAACACGAGTATCGGTAGGCGTCGAAACGACGACGTGAACGTCGAAGCAGCGCTTAATATCGAACAATCGAGCGGTAGGTTGCAGTCGTAAAATCATCCCCCAAAGCACGCGTTCGCTGCTTCGATCCGAGGGGAACGAACTCGAGGCTTTTCCAAGGGGACAAGAATCCCGCAAGTGGGTTCGGCCTAACGTACGCCACCCTCCTCGTTTCCTTTGTCGCAGTGGCGCCGAGCCATTATCGAGCCGAATTTTCCGGAGAAGAGCCGCGTTCCCTCGCGACAGCAGGGGCTTTCGATCTTCACCGAGGAAGCGTCTGTCGCTCGCAAAGAGCAAAACGACGCTAAAAACGTTGCCTCTAAGCGCGCTACATCGACTGCCGTAGCAGCGGCGACGGCGGCAAATAAGTACATTCGGTCGAAGGAGGTAAACGTAACGTGCGTGCGCGTTGGCGCTCTCGTCCAGAGCTCGAGCTGCCGTAGTACAGGCAACGTACGAACACGCGCACGCAGAGACGCAGAGGCGACTCTTCTCTCTCTCTCTCTCTCTCTCTTAGTTTGGCTCGACACATCGTCCACGCCGGTCGTGCCCTAACTATACACCACTCCAAAATAGTCGCGAGATTCGCATCGCCGCGCTCGCTCGCTCGCCAGTTGTGAGTTGCGTGACGATGCGAACGGGCCACCATCACCATCGTCACCACTAGCTACGTTACGCACACGCTCGGGCTTTGTTGGAAGATCCGACTCATCATGGATTAACCCCTCAAACCGGTACGTGCTTGTTAATTGTTCGTTCTCTTTTCTTGCGTCGCTAAAGCTCGTAATTGCATTTATCCGAGCGATTGCCGAATAGTTCACGAGGAAGCGCGTTTTTTTTTGTTTCGCGTTTGCTTTTCTCGCGCGCCGGACCATTACTCATCGACGAGCATTGAGATACGCCGCGCGCGAATCCAAACCACAGCTACGGGTTTCCAGGCTGCTCGCTGGATAATCCTCTCGGAAAAAAAACAAGAGAAAAAACAAGAACAAAGAAAGAACAAGAATCTAACGAAAACATCGTGGTCGTGAGTAATAAAACGTTCGTTTTTAAGAGATGACTCGAGTCGAGGAGACTCGGCGTTCGAGTTAATTGTTCGAAATGTCGATGCCCATAAAACCTCAACCAACTCTTTCAAACGTTAACGTCTTCGCCAGTCGACGAGGTTTTCGTTCGTGCTCAAGTGTAGACGAGGTATACGCGACTAGAGCCTACTTCAAAGGTGAGCAAAACAGACAAAAAAACAAAAACAAAAAAGAAATACAAATACGGTCGATCCGGACATTTGGCGTTTGCGCTGGCGCTTCCAAAAACGTTCGGTCTACTGCATCGCGATTATATTAATTTACAGGGCTACCCAGCCTTTCGTATCGTCGAATCGCTCGTCGTACAGTGGGCGTCAAGGCTATACGCGCGAACGCCAATCTCGTCGAGCGTAACTTTTCGTTGGATCTTTTTATTTCGATGAATTATGCATCTTTCTCGCGCTCGTCGTCGTTGCTCGTCCTCTTGAACGTTTGCGTTTTGGATGCGCGTGTTGAGCTTGTTGGAATTCCAAGATCCATCGCGTCGGCCGACGCTCGTTGCGATTAACGCGTAAATTCAAGGTGGCTAAGAAGACGATCTCGATCCGCGTTGGCCGAGCTTTTTTCTCTTGTTTGTCGTTGGCTACCTTGTTCGCGCGTAATAACCGTACGGTATAGCCCATACGACGAGTCTTGCCGACGAGTAAGGCAAAGAAAAAGGGAACGCTAATTTGCATCGTACTCGTGCGCGCCTCGCGTAAATTACACGTAGCAAGCTTGATAAATCACCTCCTAATAATAAAAGCCAATTTCTCCGTGAACCGTTGACGATACATCGAATCTACGAGCTTCCCCTCCCCGCGTCCGCAAAGCTACGCGTATTCGACGTTGAAATTGAACGAGCAGGACTCACCGCGTTATCTCGCTCGTCGCTATCGGACGAACGCTAGCACTCTAGTTTTCTTTTGGTTCTTTTCTAGCGTACCTCGGAAAAACTCGGTAGAGTACCCGCACAAATTTTTCAACGTCGCCGGGCGCTTCGGTGTGGTCTCGTTTGTCTCGGCCAAATTGCTGTAACTGCCACTCCACTACACACACGCGCACACACACACGCACACGCACACGTATATCATATTATACGAATCGTACGGACGACTCGAAAGCATGGCAGTCCCAACTGTTTCCAGACCCAAATTTATCACTTTGGCACTCGCGAGAGCGGCAGCTTTAAAGAACCCGATCTAAGATACTCGTATACGCTCGAGGCTTCGCTTTTTTAGGGGTTTTTGTACAATTGCACGATGATCGAAAAAACGCGTCGAAAATAAGTTGCCACTGAAAATGCAGTGTCAACGAGATTGGAAGAGCCAGCTTTCGTCTGCGCTTGCATACGTCTTGACCGATATAAATAGAGCGAAAATTATCATCGCGTGTGTATTTTTTTGCGAGCTCGGAGAAACCGGAAGTGCGAAACGAGCGAGATTTAGCGTCTGTGTCGGCCTCCTCCTCCCTCCTGCCCCACCTCGCTCCCTCTGCCTCGGCAATATCAGTGCAAAGTTGCGTCGAACGAGATGCGTGGGCGTTGTTCATCCTTTCGATACGAAAGGACGAACAACGCACGAGTCGAGCATCTCCGATAAAAGGAAAAAAGCAAAGATCGAACAATAGGTTTTGAACGTACGCTGGGATTGAATCGAATAGAGGCGAAAAGATGGTACGTTTGGTAGTTTGGAGCACGCGTGCGGCGACGTCTAATTAAAAAGCGTACGACGACGCACAAAGTGTCGGCTGCAGACGAGACGTGCTCTGCGTTCGTTGAGCACGTGGACCGTTGTGCAAAGCCACATCGCAAAAGGACGCGAGTAATACGACGGGCGTGCCTTATGTACAAAGCGCTTCTCCTTTTCGTACAGGAATACGTACGTACGGATGTGCTGCAATGAATCGGCGCGATCGCGCGAGCTGCTCAAAGCCGATGGCTTTAATCGTTTCGCACAGAGCACGCACAGTTCTCGTCTCTGGCACGTCTCTATTCGCGAGGGGGATCGGGAGAGGCTCGGGACGCGTACGAGCGCGTGTCGTTGACTCCTCCGCGAACGCGCCCACAGCGGCAGCTAGTGTTTCCGTTTATATTTCGACGATTCGCGCTTTCGAACTCGCTATTCTCGGCCGATTTACAGCGTTGATTCCGTCCAAGAGTCCAACGCCGTTGTCCTCGTTGTCGGAAGACAGCCGTTCGCGTGCGACACGGGCGAGCGGTCGAGGAACAGATGCGCTTCGACGCTCGATTCGTCGCGTCGGCTCCGATACGTGGAGGGCTTCGTTTCAACGTACAAACGCCGTGTGTCGGAGGCAGCGCTGCCCCGGAAGCCGCGCGTGTTTGCTTTGGTTTTCCTCGAGTAGACAAACGCGTGGCAAGTGTCTTGACGTAGGTGGCGAATAATACGAGACGCGTGTAGATCGAACCGAGGAGAGTTTATTATTTCGACGCAAAGCGCGTACACAGGAGGGAGCGCGTGCTCGAGATCCCGAGGAATCGAGCGCGAACATAGCAACGTTGCGGAGGCTAATTAGAACGCGTGGCCGCCACCGCGTGGGCCGCTCTCTAGCAAAGAGGAACTTTGCTAGAGATAAACGTAGTTGGATGCAGTCAGGGCCTATCTCTCTCTCTCTCTCTCTCTCTCTCTCTCTCCACTTCGTGCACTCGTTTTCTTTGTTTTTGCGGCTCCGCCAAGTTGCACACCACGAGAGTCAAGGCTGACGACCATGGGTGCGTCGTCGTCGTTGTTGTCGCTGACTCGTATCTATGGGTACGCTGGCGTGCGCCTACGGGTAAGGACTGAGAGGAAATCGAAACGAGAGCTCGTCTTTGGCTCTGTCGCGCAGTCGTTGGACGCTTTCGACGTTCCAGGTCGAATCTTTCGCGTTGACCTTGCGGATGTACAACCGTGGCTTTTGTCCGCTTCTCTCGGCGGTGGTCGGGCGCGAATTCACGTACAACGCCAACAAACGACAAACGGAAAATACAGCTCAAGTTGACGATCGCAAGTAGCAGCTGGGTGAAATCAACGCGAGCGATGTACGCACGTGTAACGTAATCGCAGGGGAACATAGGTGGGATGCGAGCTAGACGCTAGAGAGCACAGAGATCGACTAGCCACGCGGACAAATAGAGCGCGCCGCATAGGAATCCGGAATGTCCGGTCTGGCGATCGCGATAAATCATCGGCATAAAATAGTCTCTCGCGCCGATGCGCCGGTAGAGGGGGTGGGTGGAGAAAGAGAGGTATTACGCACATCCAAGGGATTATTATTGGCAGAGTTGGGAGTACGGTGTCGTGGCACCTGTCCGTTTTGCGCGCCTGTGCGCGTTCGCGTGTACGGATAGCGCGTCAGCTGCCCGAAGCCAGCAACGTATTCGTAACGCTCTGGCTGTTGCTTCTTGAGTTTCGCCGAGATAAGGGCCTACCCGCCTACCTGCCTGCTCGCGCTAAGCCGATCGGCGAATTAGCGCTCCGGCTGGCAAACTTGGCTCGCGTTGTAAAGCTACAGGTATTCGGGGACTAGCGAGACGACAAACGGTAGGCTTCTCGAGATCCTTGTGAAACAAAACGCGGATAGACGGGATCCGTTCGTTTTAACGGACGTGCTTTCGAGCTGGACGAGGGTTGTTCTCCGTAGCACGATTACGAAAAGTAGCGTTCGGAAACGAGGCTGATTTGCCGTAGGCTTGCGCGCGTCCTGTAATATAGCAACGCCGTACAGCTCCATTGAATGGGACAAATAAGCGAACAAACAAATAAACAGGCGCGCGAACTGCGCGCGTACGAGCCGCAGGGCGGGCATTAACGCGATTGACGGGAGAACCGGTGGGTTTCGTTCGATTGCTTTCTGGCAGCTCGTTGCCGCGAGGGACAATAACTATACTGTAATCGAAGAAAGGCGTGGCGGCCAACGAGAAACCGTATACCACGCGCTAGGCAAGCGAGTATAACGGGGGGAAAGAAAACAAAAAAAAAGAACACGAGCTACGCACCAGTACCAAGGAGAGGAACAAACGTGGGAGGCAGATGCGCTCTTTACTTATCGTACGCAGCGGCGGCAACTCGGCGACACTCGGGCTTTCGCGCTCTTTGTCAGCGCGTTCGCGTACCAAATCAACGTTCCCTCGACTCGCTTTGTACGCGTATCTACGCGCGTCGACTCGATACGGGAAAGTACGCGAGTGTTTTTTTCTCAAAGCGCGTCGCTCGTCGCGCGACAGGAGCTGCGCACAGCCTTGGTTCGGCTGTCGAGGAACGACATCTCGAAAGTACGATCGGCTGATGCAGACGGCCAAGCGAGCAATTCAACGAAAGCTCTCAAAGGTCGTAGAACTCGTGCAGAGAACCGTATTCGCTCGAGGAACCGTGCGCGTTAAGCACGCGTCGAGGCAACAACTTTGACGTACGTTTGTATGTTTGCAGAAAATGCGCGAGCCAGAAAGGTCGAATTTGGCGACAGACACGAGCCAGAGAGTAGCACGATAATAGTCATCCGATCGGTGTAGCAGTGGTTTGCAAAAGATGTGCTGCTACGTGATAGTGACCGGACGCAGTCTGGCCTGGACTCTCCTCTCCTTCGTAGCGTTTATGGCGGTGCTGTCGGGCGTCGTCACTCCCAGATGGATAGTTGGACCGCTAAAGACCCTCGACACTGGTATGTTTTGTTTCGTTTTGTCTCGTTTGGTCTCGTTCGGCCCGCGAGACGAGTGCTATTTTCGGGTTCGCCGTTGCCGTGGGCAGGCGACTTATCGGAGCTGGCGTTACCGTGCTTCGACGGAGGACGTCAGAGGCAGATTTAATCCAAACACGCTCGTCGTGCGGTTTTTAGCGAACGGCAGCGAACTGTACGCGCCGTCGGAGGGCATCTACAACCGCTGCACGCGACTGTTTGGGCGTAATCATTGCGCCAATTTTAACATGGAGGGCCTGGCCACGGACTCCTCGGTATTCCCTACCTTTTGGAAGTTTTCGCTGTTCTTCATGGCGATAGGACTCGCCGTCATGGGGTCCACGCTCGTCAGTGCTTTGATTGGCTGTTGCATTCAGAGTATCGGCCGCAAGAGTATTTTCAACCTGTCCGGAGTCGTCCAAGCGATCGCCGGTAAACCAGCTTCGTTCCGACGATCCACTTGACGGAACTCGCGTCCAACCAAATTCTTATTGCTATTGTCCGTGCGCAGGAATCGCTTATTTACTGGGGATGACGTTCTATGCTGCCGGATGGGGTGCCGACCGAGTGCGCAGGATCTGCGGCATCGAGGCCGACGCATTTTACTTGGCTAATTGCTCTTTTGGTAAGAAGCGGACCGAGAGTTGAATCGTCCTCACTTTTATTGCGATTGTATCCCGTACTTGCAGGATGGGCATTCTACTGCGCTGCGATGGGCGTCGTACTGACGTTTGCTTGCGCAATTTTGAGCGGCCAGGCTGAAAAATCGACGTCAAGCGACAAAGTCCAGGATAAAATGAACGAAGGCAAGAGCCTTATATGTCTTGTTTGATCGATCGGACAACGCGGGATCGCGACGAGGTGTGCGACAAACTACGCTCTAGACGTTTCCAGTATGAATTCCAGGTGCCATTCACGAATACGTATAGCGACGCCCTTTCCTTGTATTTTGCCTATTCAATCGTAGCATCTAACGATTTACACTCGTCGAGTGATTGCTGCACAAGTTTGTACTACTACACTTGTGTTTTACGCGTACGCGTTGCAAGTGTTTTTCTACGTCTATTTCCAAAATACGCATCGTCAATGTATCTTGTATTTAATTATTGTAGATTTACTATTGATTGAACAACGAATGTCTGGTGAAGCAATAAATCATTCGGAGATAAGGGGGACCGTTGGTTGTTATAAAAATGTAAACACATTCTATCAGCTTGGTTAATACCGATTAAAAATTTATTACAAATAATCCTTAGACGCTATCTTACAAAGAATTTATTACGTGTTATCTTTCTTTCAACGAGTCCTAACATTGTTCATAATGTTAAATCGTGCCTTTTCTTCGCAACGTGAAAGTACGAATAACAACGACAAAGCTCCCAATGGTAGTTGTGAACTTTCCTTTGCTATCTGTATCGTTTGAGTTGGAAATAATCGAGTAAAAAAGTAGTTGCACAAAATCAAGTTACAGAATCAATATTCGACAAAAGTGAATTGCAATGTCACGAAAGAAAACATCCTTGTCGATGCCTTCGTAAAAAAGTATAGCAAACGTTTCGAGTATAAATTACTATCGTACAGATAAATAAAAAAGGAAAATAAACGCGAAATAGATATCTTCGGAATCTAATTTAAAAACAATCAAAATATAATCGTTACAAGTTTTTTTTGTCGTTTACGTGCTCCTTATGTACAATTTTTTTACTCATTCGCGCAATCGCACACTAGTCGGCCTCGAATACGCACTTTCGGTACTTGGTACTTTATGCTTTCACACCAATTGTACACGAGTGTTTGCTCGTTCATTTACAAGCCTCCTATCGCAATTTTTATACTTGCATTAAGCAAATGAATACGTCGAAACGAAGAAGTAAATGGTAACGATAGGTGTTAACTATCACCAATATTTCAAAATGAGTATCCGCGGAATTCGACACGAGTAAATTCACGTTTATAGTCATTGTCGGTTTCAAATTTTGCAAATTGAATCGTGGATCATTGGAATCAAACGATTATATTAATAGGAATGTCAGTCCAAATTGACACGCCAAAGGAAAGAAGAAAGCACTAACACCGTCATCAAATGCCTATGGAATGAATATTTACATGTACAACGCACCAGAGTTGTCCGCGCAATTCGTATTCTTGGAAGTACAAATAATTTCTTCGTCCAAGTTGTATACCAGTCTATCACACCGTCATTTACACACGCATTTATAAATATCCGATTCAATAAATTAATGCCACATGTGAATGCACACGTATCGTTTTTATCATAGTACAGTATTACTTCTTCAACAATGGTAAAAAATTAAACACTGCTATAAAAAATCAATGATTACGATTTATTTCGAGTTGTTATTCGCCTCGATTGAATTTAGGGCATTTCCAATGTATCAAAAATATGTACACACACCGATGTTTTTAACCTTGCCTTCGTCATAGTCGACAATGGAAAAAATCAAAATTTTTAAAAAGTCTTTGAACGTTCTGGTCAGTTAATTTGTTGTCAACATCGATGTCTCGCGGAGCATCGTTTCGAGATATCACGAGCAACGGTTGCCGCCTCCGTCGAGTCGGAACAATTTAAGATCACGTCGTCGCGTCTACGGTATTGAATATCGTGTTCTATAATACACTTTGGAACACTCGTTAAATTCTTAAGCAATTCGTTAAGAAAGAACAAGTATTCAAAATTTAAACACTTTGATTTGTCGTTATTTGAAAATGTTCAAGCGCAATGAGGCCCTGAATTTATGATACAGTTACATTTGTTACGTTGTTACGTTGTTACGTGTCGGGAACAAAGATCTCCACGGGATTGTCCGATTTGTTGGCGTTCGAGCGCATCGCGCGTCGCTTTTCTTCGAGCAATCGTCGTCGAGTCTGCTCTCGCGCCTCGCGTGCCTTGCGAGCAGCTTCTGAATTCGCAGCCGATTTGGCCCTCGCGGCCGGAGTCTGGCGTCTCTTCGAAGCGCTGCCGTTTTGCGGTGTGGCCGGGGTCGACTTTTGCTCCGGTACTATCTGAATAAACAACGAGTCAATGAAATGCTGGGCGCTCTTGCGACGGTAGCAAGTCGCGACGAAGAAAACATCGCAAAGCTCACCTCCTGCCACTGAGAGTTTCTCGAACGTTCAATTAACTCGAACAGGTCGTTTACTTGAACCACTTGAAGCATGACCATGTCCCAGAACCCGGCGAGATCTTGACTGGTCGTTGGAAACTCTTCGCCAGGCACTTGATTCTAATGCAACAACGACGCCTCGTTAAGATCGGAACAAAGTACAAACGGGACGGTGCAATACTCACGATATTCTTCTGGCACAAGCCTTCGAATTGTTTCATTTTCTGGGTGGCCAGCAATCTTGCTTTGCCCGCGGCAGACCTCAGTTTCCCAGAAGCCTCCTCCGGAAGAGCCGACGCCCCGCTGCTGCTGGCCAACTCGGCTTCCGCTCCCTCGGCCAGCACGATCAACCTGTCCCTTTCCTTGTTCAGCAACTGCAACAAACGCGACGACTGTGAATTCGCGATCGTTGCTGTGCATTCACGGAACAAATCTGCGCGCGTACGTTCATAAAATGGTGTCCATCCTTCTCCTTGACTTCTTTGGGCGGTTCGACGCCTTGCTTCGGCACGTTCGTAGAGCTCGCGCTGGGCTCCAACACGGGTAACACGACTTTGGGAGCTGCTGGCTGTTGATCCGTAAGGCTCGTCGCGCTCGCCGTCATCTTTGAATCGTTCGTCGCGTTGCTGTTCATCTTGACTGGACTCGACTTTGTTTCTTTGGCATTGTTTTTCGCGGACGAGACGGAAATCCTGAAATCCAACGAGATACTTGTAGTGGACAAAGGGCCAACGACGCTCGGTGCCAAGTGATCGGGCGAGCCGCGGCGTACCTCTTCAAAGGCTTGATCGTCTGTTCGGTACCGTCGGTGGGCCTCCTCGGGCTGACGACCGGCAACTGGGCACGGAACTCGGGTCTCAGATGTCGTAACACAGGCAAATTCTTGAGTGACTCCTCGTCGGTGGTGTCATCTGTGACGGAGCTATTGTTATTATTACTAGATTCGTTGGAGGCATTGCTCGCGTTGAGCTTGTTGAAGGCAGTGCGCTTAAAAAAGAAGCCTTGGGCCAAGGCACCTGGTCCGTAGAGACGCTCGACGCGCTGCTGGATAAAGGACTTTTCGCCGTTGGCCGAGACGTTGAGCGTGCCGTTCTCCCGACCCGACGAGCCGTTGAGTACGCTTGTCTCGCTGTAGAACGCGTGCGAAGCTGCAAATCGAAACGGCTTTGCGGATGGATCAGCACCACCAGCGTCCTCGTCGCCAGCAGCCCTCGCGTATATACCGTTGAAACGAGTCGTCGTTGGCGAGGAACTAGCGATCGCGGAGGCGAACGATTTGTTGCTCTGATTGTAGGCGGCGATGCGAGAAGCCACGGGGCTGCAACGGTCGATGGGCGAGCAAGCACCGCCGGCGCGCGTCGGACTGAAGCTGGTCGTCGTGAGTCCGCGGTCGACCTCCGAGTAGCCCTCGAGCTTGCACTTGTCCTGCAGATCGTTGGCGAAGCCGTTGCTGTGCTGCTGGTGAGGGTCCATCGCTAGCGGCGAAATCGACTGCCTCTTGGTCGGTAGACCGTGTGCCGACGCGTTGATCGTCTCGTTCGACCTGTGGACCGATCGGAAGCTGAAGACACAAAGTCGGCCATCGTCGAGGATCGTTGAGGCGAGAAGCCGCTACCTGAAAGCCGCGGGACTGGTGTCCCTGGTGAGTAGCCTGGTGCCGGGACTGCTGTCTCTCGAGCGGAATCCCTCGCGCAGCTTACTGTCGTACCTGGTGATGCCGGTGTAGCCGTTGATGCTGCAGGCCAAGCCCAGATAGCTCGGTTTCTTGCTCGTCAGCTGCTCGTCGCCGCTGTCGTTTGGCTCCTCGAGTGCCGAGCTTGCGTCGAGCTTGCGACTCTGATGCCCATTGCTCACTGGGCTGACCTTCGTCTGCTCCTGCCCCTCCTCCTCCTCGCGCGTTACCTCGATTCGTGGCTTTGACTTGACTGCGAGCTCCGGATCCTCGTCGCCGTTGCACGACAAGTTCAGACTGTGCAGCGTCTTCTCCGACAGCGAGCCCGCGTTCAGGTCCGCTAATATGGAATCAGTCAAACAAACGTACCATTAGCTCGATGCGCTCAGAGCCCTCGAGTTTTCGAGCGCGCGGCTTCGATAACTCGCAAGCTACAATTGCGAAGTGCTCGGAGGGCCCCGATCTGCGGACATTTGATCGCTATCGGTTGCTCGCACACACCGCAACTGTACGTTTGGCCGTTTCTCTCGATTCTCCAAAGCAGAGAGAGAGAGAGAGAGAGAGAGAGAGAGAGAGAGAGAAAGAGAGTCCCGTCGCGTAATGGAGCTGCAACTCGGCGAACCGTAGAGCGTAACTCAACCAGTGAAAGACGCGAGACCAACAAACGGCCCTTATTACCTCTTTGATGGCTGTGCAAAATAAGATAAGAGTAAAGTAAAGCTGACCCGAGACAGCGCATAAATGTGCGTAGCTCGTTTGAACGCGACCCAAGGAGAGCGAAAGGTACTTTCTCTCTCTCCCCCTTGGTTTCAGTTAACTATTGCTCTGTGTTGTTTTTTATACGGGAGAACGGGCGCAAGCGCCCCGATAAGACGTGGTACGACTACGTAGCAGGCAAGAACCACTTAAACAACCGAGGGTGCTCGTGTATTTATATCAATTCCAAAGAAAACGGACATTCCTTGCAAACAAAACGAAACAAGTGTCAGCGCGGCTCGCGCAACTAAAATAGCATCTCTATTCGAGTGGCGGGTGGCGCGTTCGCTGCAGCGCGCCAGTTCTCCTGGCCTCTCCGCAGTTAGTGCACTGCACTGCGTCAAATCTATTCTTCGAATTTCCTTCGCTCGTGAACGAACAAACGGAGCCTTTTATAACGGCCATCGATATCGTTGGCGTTGGCGATGCTCCGAAATATTCGTCTCGACGAAGAAACAACGTCGACGGCAAAGGACACTTATCGATTCACCCGCCCTCTTTATAAGATATTTATAGACTCGCGCACCTTACAGTCCACACTTATTACGCGTGGCATCCGTCACTAGACGCCTACATCCCACGTCGAGCGCGTAGCGTTGACTCTTTCGAGAGAGACGCAAACCTTGACTGTTTGTCTTTGATCGAATAGAGAACGAACGAGAACGAGGAACTACAGCTGCGAACTCTTCGGCGATCGCGCGCTGATTCATAGCGTGCCAGTGGTACACCACTTGGATATATAGCAGCGAATGATTTTATACTGCGTCTGCCCATGCCTCGTGTACTCGCGCGCACGCGCCCCAAACGTACGCGAAGCAGCAGTAGCGACAGCGGCATTCGGAAGGAATAGCGCGCACGCGTCGCGACACACTCGCCGTCTAGTCTCCTCTCCGGATGCCTGCACGGAGAAAGAGAGAGAGAGAGAGAGAGAGAGAGAGAGAGAAAGGCCGCTCGGAATAACTCGGCTATACGTCGCGCCTCGTGATGTTTCGGTCTTTTTTTTACCAATACCGTGTATATATATATACACACACGTATGCACTTCTATACTTTTAATAACTATTTCTCTGTCTCACCTGTTGGAGCAGTTGCTGTTGCACCCACCTATATGGAGCGTTCGCCCGCGGTAAACTTGTGCACTCGCGATAGAATACAAAAAAATTGCTCAACGGTTTGATCGATACGCGAACATTGCTTAGGTAACGAATGATCGCGAGCGTGAAAAAAAGCAATCGCTTCCAGTAAATCGACGCACTCTATCGCTTACTCATCCTCCTCGTTACTCGTCGATCGATGAAAAGAGAAAATGCTGGAAAGTTGACAATTGAAAAAAAACTAACGAACAAAACAAATACGCGTCAAATGCGACGACGACAAATTTCTCTCGCGTCACTCGTATCAGTTCCGTTTGTCCGACGCGTCAAAGTACTAGCAAAGAACTTAATCGTTAAAAGGCCCGAGAATAGGGCATTTATAAGCGCAGCATAACGAACGAAGCATTTTCCATTGAACGCCCACATCGGGGAATCTTCTTTCTCTCGGTTGCGTTCAATAAGTTGTATCGGGGGAACGATGGGTGGGTGAGCGGGAGGGGGGGGGGGCGAGCTCGAACGCGTACAAGTGAGATAATAAGTCCGAAAGTCATTGCGAGTATTCTTCCATCGCGGTGATCGATAGTTGGATAATTAATCCGTCCGGTCCGTAACGACTGGACGAGAAATCGGAAAAAGGACGAATTCAAAGTGACGGTCACGCTGACACACTTGCAGGCTTGCACACAGCGTGCGTCAGCGACGATCGAAACTCGCGGATGACGGCGAAATCGGAAGGGGATACAAGGACCTGGGGGAGACGAGGTCGGATGCGAACCTGATCGGTCGGAGGCGGATCTTTCGACGTCGAGGCTGCAGCTGCCGATGCTTTCCTGGCTAGTCATGTTGGGATGTTTGCCCACGCGTCCGTTGGTTTGGGGCGGCTGTTGCTGCTGCTGGTACTGATTCTGTTGCTCAGGGTCGAGACGTTGGTAGTTGAGCGGCTGCACGGCCAGCGAGTGAGGCCTCGAGCGCCGACTCGTCCTGGGAAGGGGCCCAGTCTCCCCGGGACCGGCCACTTCCCTCCTCTCCTCCGACGAGCCCCGATCCTCGTGCACACTGACCCAATAATTATCGTTCATTGGCACTCGTTGGCCGAACCAACACGTTTTTCATAGCCTTTGTTAATTCACACAAATATCCAACACTACTACGGTTATACTCGATACACACAAACACACGCATGCATGCCAACTAATTAGACGAGCAAAACAATCACAAGACGTACGCCAGCGTGGGCATGACACCGTATATATCACGAATAAACTCGAGCTCTTTTTAAGAGTGATCTAGTCTAAAAATACGAGAGAGAGAGAGAGAGATACAATTTAGAAGTGGTCTTTTAAAATACCTCTTTCTTTTTTTCTTTCTTTCTCCCCCTTCTTCGATGCGCGGTGTTTATACAACGCGTAACGCGCATAAGCGCTCAACGAGAGAAGAAGAAAGAGAGCGCTTACCGGCTTCCCCTAAATAGACTAAACGAGCGGCATCAAATATTAATAATACGTTCGTTCAGAGAAACGACGACGCGTATCTTAGCTTATAACTCGTTCCCTATCCGTCTATAACATAACTTGGCGACCCCCACTTTCGATATCGGCCTTTGTAAATCAACTCTCAATACTCCCACGTGCTAAGCTTGTCATATTTTAACTTTGTTATAAAGCAACGTTCTCGACTTGATTCACTATACACAAAACAGGTTTTTAAATCAACGCTTCTCTTTTCTTATGCGTGTGCGTGGGTTTTCTTTTTCTTTCTTTCTTCTTTTTTTTATTTTCATTTTTTTTGCAGTCTTTATCGAGCTTTTGGCTACGCGAAGATTTGCACGATGACGCGCGACAATGCAGCGTACGTTCTTCGATGGCGAGTGCGTTAGCTGTTACGAATGCAAAAATTGAAGCAGCGTGCGTGACGTGAGAGGGAGATTTGGCGTATGTACATTATCGTATATACGTATGTATATATATACACGTTTGTTTGAGTCGAATTTGTGCCATTAACGGTGCGTTTCCTTTTTTCTTTTTCGCGCTGCTTGCTTTGCGCTCTATACGTGCGTTGCGTGCTTTGGGTGTAGTTATACATATATACGTATTGTTGTTCTCGTGTCGAAACGACGTAGAATCGTTTAACCACGACTTTAACCTCGCCGCGTCGTTAATTATTTTCGAGATATTTCGGATATTACGATTTGCTACGTATAAGTAGCGCTTGTCGTACAAATGACAACTTCCTCGGTGTCCTCTCTTATTTTTAAATTGCCAGTTGAATTTTAACCAATTATTCTTCGGATATAGCCGCAAGCGCTTGAACAATGTTCTTGACATCGTACAACTTTAACGACAACGGACAACCGTCGAAAAATTATTTATTGACGCGTCAAACGCTTTTTTTGCTCGAGAGAAAGAACAGATGTCAAAGTAAAAACTATTTTCCTTGAGCGCCGGGTTGTTTGGAAAAGTGGGCGTAGCGTTAGGCCGTTGATCAAACATTTATGTATTCAAATGACTAATTGTAGATGCTCAGCTCCGCTTTAAACGAGGTTATTCGAAAGGAGGTATTGTAACAATATAGTTGCAAGTTTTTTTCTGTAAAAACGTTTGGATTGACGTCGACGCGAGAGTTAGCGTTGACGAGTGGCGCTTTGAAACGGACGATGCGAATGGAATTAGTACGCAAACAACCAAACGATGAATTACTGAAACGAACTAATGGAAAATAAGAAAAAGCATCGAGTCATCGCGAACGATGAATTAATCAATGAACGAGTGCAAAGCTGCGCGCACACAGACACAAATACACGAATGGTAAGCAATGGAAGAGACTAAATCGATACAAGAGACGATAGGATTGCAATGTCGCATACCTGCGGCGCCAGTGTCTCCAGAGCGTAAACTTGGAGTGTTTTTTGGCAGACGCATCGGGCGTTCGCCGGTTCACGATGTACGTGCCGCTCTCGATTTTCAGTGGCATATCGTTCGACAATCGACTCTGTATATTATATATATTTACAAGTCGTTCGACTTTGGGCAGGCGATTCGAACGATCGGTCGCTCACAGACGCACGCATACGCACACTTATGTATTCGCCTTCACGTTCGCGCTCTCGTATAACAAATACAACGCGAGTGCGTTACGATTGTCAAGCCTACGGAGAGGAAGCAAGAGAGGAGGGGGGGGGGAAGAGAGAGCGAGAGAGGATCCGCACGTGGTGACGCTGATTCTCCGTCTGATATTTCACTCGACACTTTCACTATATTGTACGCGTTAGAGCGCGGGGGGATACGTTATTTGTAGCAACAACTGCCGTCGCACCGTTTCTCTCTCTCTCTCTCTCTTTCTCGACGTGTATCATCAAACACGAGGCTTTTCTCTTGTTTTATCCGTTTCTCGTTATCTCGAGTAATATTAAATCTATGCGCCGTTCGATCGCGAGTCCAAACGAAGTGATGATTTTCATCGACCTCTTACTTTTTGGCAAACTTCGCCACGCGTTGTTTCGAGCTTTGCGTTACTTTATAAATAGTTACACCGTGCTGCAATGTTTATCTCCGATTTTCGTGTTTATTGCACGAACGACAAAACTTGGAGTGTATTTTTCTCTTTACGAGACTGCGTGCGATGCATCATCCGAATAGCCGACAATACGCCAATAACAAAGTGATATTGACTCTTAAAACAACCGCACTTGGATCGATTTGAATAAGCAGCAATGTTAGAAACACTTTTTACCGTTTTATTGCAAGCTTGTAAACGTTGGCCCGACGTTCTTCAAAAGCACGTAAAAACGAGTTGTCGAGAAAAAGAAACACTTTGTAAACTCGGCAAAAAAAAGCTTCTGCCAAGTATCGCCAAAGCCCACCCAAAGGGAAAAAACAAAATAAACGTTTTGCACTCTTCTATACGGTAAAAAAGAGAATAGAGAAGAAAAAGCCTTTAGCGATCCGACAGTCGTATAACTCGCGTATAAACCCTTCCTAGTAACAAAAAAAAAAGAAAAAAACAATAAAAGAAGAGTCGAAGAGAAAAAGAGAAACCCGCGAAAGATCGACTTGCGTACAGAGTAAAAGTACGTCGACGACGATTCCGTACGTCTGGCAAGAGGAGTCGCGTGAAACTGATGCAGCAACCGTTTTCTACACTCTCTCTCTCTCTCTCTCTCTATTAGTCTTCGCGCGACTCAGCCGCGCGCGCAGACCCGCGTATTTTCGGAAGCAGCCACTATAATACTCGCAGTGTCTTTTACCCCGAAGTCATCGTGTTGTTATATTTTTTGTTAAATTTTTATTTTTAGTCGCAAGTGGCGTGTCGATGCCAAGCGATGTTAATGACCTCGTCAGACCGAGGGGTTACGAGCTGCTAATCCGTTGGATACTTTCGCCGCCGCAGCTGATCGCCGCGGAAAGATATATACCGGCGTGCAGCTCAAGTTTTTATCAAGGCGATGCGTTGATTGCCACGAACGAGAGGCCTCTTTCTCTTGTTTGTCTATATTCTTTTTACGGCAACGGATTCCTTCGCGAGTCCTTACGACGATCGAAATAACGCATAGACTTGCCGCGCGCCTTCGAAAATAATCAAATGGACGAGCGAACCTATTGTTTCTCAGTCGAGAGTTGAAACGGTTCGCCGTCGTTCCGTTAACTGCAGCAGCCGCTCGAAAAGAGCCGGAATTTTCGGCTACAGGGGAAAACTTCCTCGGAAATGGAAACAAGTAAAAAGACCGTCAAGTTTCACGGCGGAAGCAAAGAAAGTTTCCTCGATCTTTTACGACTTGCTTGCCCCGTTGGGCCGGAATTTCGGCTTCGAGATAATCGTCTCGCGTCGACGTTCCGTCGAGGGTTTCGGCGCTATTTTTAAACGTACTCTCCGTTAATTGAACGCTAAGCCAGGCCAAAAACAAAGAGTCGAAAGAAGCGCGACGCGTCGAGAAATAACGGAATAACGGGGAGAGTACTCGATCGGCGTTCGTCTCGGTGCAAATATCTGGAAAGTTGCCGCAGCGGCACGGTGAAGAGGATAGCCTTGTAATTTCCGTTGGTATGCGCGCACGCGAGACGTACGTGGCGCAGGCCTCAAAGCCTCGTGGCTACAGTCTGCCGTTAAAAGCTCTCAAAGCTCGAGGCTGGTGGATAAAAGGGAAAACTCGCGTGGCTGTAGCAGCAAGAGGGAGAGAGAGAGAGAGAGAGAGTGCACTTTTGGAACGAAGCCTCGGCAAAATTGCGTAGTGTCTGGGAACGCGGAAAATCCAGCGTGATCGCGCGGTATCCAGTTCGCCATTACGTCGACGGTTGAATTGAAAATCATCCGTTAGCCGACTGCACGCTCAACGGTTGCAATAGCAGACGTCGTCTGTGTACAAGAGCAAACGAAGCGGCTAGTAACGAGGACGAGCGCGCACGCGGTTAATAACTCGCGCGCGTGAACAACGCGCAAAAAATGTGTGCCTGCAGTCCACGCCGACTATTAGCTCTGACCCGATTCCATCGAGCTTTCGTCTCTAATCGTATTCCTCGCTTTGGCTCGTCTATGCCGTCGTTATTACTCGTGTCGCGCGGATGTCGAGATCCGCGTCCATGCCTAAGGAGGATCCATTTCAAACGAGGACGACCATCGATGTAGTTTCACGAGCGCTCGATATACCGTAACGCAATGATAATCGATCTCGACGACACCCACCGACATTGATACCTCTGTCTCTCTCTCTCTCTCTCTCTCTCGGTGGCAAATAAAACCAGCCTACCGATCGACGCGGATCTACTCAGCCAGCGTACGCTGCAACGTTACGAAATCGAAATTCGACGAGAGCCGCCCACTCGCGACTGAGACAAGATCAAACTGCCGATAAAACCGTCGCGGGAGCTTTTAAGTTGCAGTTGGTCGAGACGCGATTTCAACGAATCCACTCGTTCGTCCATTATATTAGAGGAAAATAGCGTAGTGGAATGCGATAATTAGGTACTCGAGAGGAACAAGTAGTCGAGAGCGTGCACTCAATTTTGCCGTACTGCCACTTTGACTGAGAAAGCTCCGTCGTTGGGTCAACGAAGAAAGACGGTGGTGGGGAGAAACGAGTTGGCAATCCGGAATAATGTATTCCGCGAGGTGGCCGCTTCGGGCAAGTGTTACGTATTTAAAAAACCGGATTCTCGATGCGGTAATTGAACCAAAGAGCTCGCCGGATGAGAGAGGGCATTGCGTGCGTCTCTCTCTCTCTCTCTCTCTCTCTCTCTCTTGTGGGATGGCCGTCTTTGCGCTGCGGTTTGCTGAATACTCCTACAGTCGTCGTTGTCGACATTCTCGTCATTGTCGTCAGTTTCTCGCGACGCGGACGACGACGACGGACAACGATAGCGGGTGAGCGAGCATCGCATGCGCGCTCGCTCCCTCTCTACGACGAGTTAATTTGTTTCAATTAACGGAGACTCGCTTATCTTTGCCGATCTCTCGAGTTTCTTCCTACGTGACTCTCCGAGCCATCAAAATACCATTGCCATTCATCACTTTTGTCGGTTTATTCTTATTTTCGAGATTCTCTCTCCTTTTACGAATCCTCGTAAAACAACGATTTAATCGTTATCTTAACAAAGCCTTTAATTTACGACGGACTCAAAAAAAAACAAAACAACGGCAATCTGCAGGGTAAATTGGTTGCGCTCGAGAGTTGGCAAGTAGCGAGTCCAGCTCCGACAAAGAGATTAACGCTAATGCAAAGATCGCCACCGCAAACGTCGAAACGCTCTCAGATGGATCATCGGCTGTTGTTTTTTTGGTCAAGCGAGGCGATCCTCGACGCATTCGATCGTTCAATCGTAGTAGCAGACGACGTTCAACGGTACAACGATAATTGGCGCGGTACCGCGGGAGCAAATGTCGAGATGCGACGACGAATCCGAGCGCGATCGCGAATAGCCTTTGCGAAGAATCGCGGTAAAAGGAGCTGGAATCTAAATAATTGCAGTCGATCAAATCAGTGGGAATGCTATGCAACGGGAACGAACCTCGCGCGGTGCGCGCAAATATGCGCCAAGCTTTCTAACGATCGACAATTTCAGAGCTAGCTACTCGCGGTGGTACTGCTCGTATATACGTAAGATCGAAAAGGAGAAGTAGGCAACGTGGAGACTCTGCGGCGGCGACCATGCAAAGGCTTCTTCTCCTTCTTTTTCTTCCCCCCATTGTGCCAATAATGAGCAGTTGCAAGGAAACCGAAACATCCGTGGACGAGTCCGCGCAGCGTTCAAACCGCGAGCGTTATTATTTCCAACCGCGAGCCAGAAAAGCACGTGCTCCGTAGGCGAGAAAGAGAGCAAGTCCATCGCGTACCGTTAACGGCCTTCTCGTAGTTCAAAACTCCCTGCTACAGCGTTTCCTTTGCGCAACGCGTCCTTTCGCCGTGTTGTTACTCTCGAAAACTATTTTACTTTCTCGCGATAATCCGAAGGACGTAGCAATCGATGTATTTTCTCGGTTTCCACGAGCGTTATTGACGTGGAGCAGTGGGATCGGAGAACAAAAGACAGGCGCGAGGCCGCGAGCCGTTGTCGAGCCGCACGTACGTACGGTCCGCGAGGTAACTGACACCGGCTGAACTCCCAGATTTCTATATATAAATCTCGCAAATAAAGTAGCCCGACGTTCCAAGAGTGCGCGCTCGCCGTTGGAGCATCCTGCGATTCGTGGCGATCGTCCGGAAGCTCCGTGTACCCTGGCGTCGCTGCCAACGCCCGCGTGCAGTCGACGGACCGTCTCGTTGCCATGTTGCTCGAAGGTTTGGGACGCCGCGGCCTATAGCCGGGAGCAACGCGGAAACCAACGACCTAGCTTCGTGCGAACGAATAGCCTGCAACCCCAAGGACGTTACAACGGCCAACGGCATCCGACGACACAGCCAAAGCCAGCGGGTACGCGATAAGAATCGGCACGATCGTTCCAACCGCGATTGGCCTCGTTGGTTTTGGACAACGATTTGGCTGCATTACGGCGCGAAAACAAGCTTCGCGAATCCTATGACTTTTCCACGTTCAACTCGCTATCGCGAGGCGCGGTCTCGCCGATTTTGCGAGCGCTCAAGCGCTGGTCGGGTGCGCTTTGCTTTTCGAGCGACGGCGCAGAGGCCAAGGGGCCGAGTAGGCTGCGTAGCTGCTTGCACCTATGTAAACGTGCGTTCCCAAGTCGCGTAGGCATCGAGCCTGACACCCATTTACGGCAGAGTAGCCTCGCTATCTCGCCAAAACCAACTTTCCTGCTCTCTTTTGTCTTTTTGGCGCTCGAACGAACGACGTTTCGCCTGTAAGGAAGCCACCGCGCGTAAGAATTATTACGTAAAATTGCACGCGTACGTAGCGTGCGAGCTTGACTATCTCCAGGAGTCTCACGCGGCAAATAGTACGTGCTGCGTACGGTAAAACGATCACCGTGCGCGATTTCATTGATGCGAAACGAGAATATACACAACATAGATATACCTATGTATCGCGTTGTATTTTTTTCTTGCTTTTTTTTTCAATTTTCTTAGGTTTGCCCGCGAAAGCCAAGTGGAACGGCATCTGCTCAGTCTCGTCCCGTGAATCACTCGGCTGCTTGTGGTTTTATAACGAGTGGTGCGCGACGCGATACGTATCTTGATGCTTTCGCTCGACCATTTTCCTTTTTATTTTCACGATCGGTCAAAAGCCGATCGCGATAAACGCACAAAGAGACTCGTTACTCGGTGCAAATTTGACGATACAACAAGACAGAACACAACAGAGCATGCATGCGTACACATTGACAACGGAGAGTTACGTGCATTTTGCGACAGCAAGTGAATGCGTCGATAAGATTAGAAACAATGAACCCAGTATTACAAATACACAAAGGTACATGCACAACAACGTCGATAAATTGACCAAGCGTTCGGAAAATATCGTTGAGTCAATCGCCACTTTGGGTGTCCGAATCGCTTATTTGCGATATGGATATTTTTACTTTACGATACTCGTAAAGCTCTAAAACACGTTAACCTTGCGATTGTTCCAAACGCTATTGTAGCATCGTACGATCGACAGGACGCGTGTAAAGGCGATCGCGTTGTCGTATCGTTCAAACGGTCCGTCGAACGAATCGCGAAATTGCACCCTCTTTGTCAAGACGGTCAAACGACTCGATCGAGCCAGCCCAACTCAGTCTCGAATACCAAGTAGGCTGGTCCAACGATATTTTCCGAACATCGAATAGATCAACGCCAGTATTGGCTCCAACGCGCACGTCCATCGTGAAGGTGAACGCATTCGGTCGTACGAGAACACGCGTACGCGATTGGTACGAAGGTTACGCGAGAGGACTGTCGTCGAGTCGGGAAAGTGCCAAGAGATCGACGAAGAGGAATCGATGCAACAAACGGTAGACGTTGCACGTCGAACGGAGCGAGAGTGGCAAAGGTGCGAGAATCGACGGGTCACCGCTGCTGGTGTTGGCTTCGAGAAGAAATCGAGAGAACCGGATTTCCGAAAAAGGAAAAAGGGAAAAAGCCAGCTCGACGCGCCCACGCGCTTGTTCGCTCTTTCTTCGGCAAGTCGTGCGAAATTACGAATGGAGCCACAGCCCCGACGCGTCGACGTTACGCTTGAATCCTCGCGTCCGCAGCTTAGGTTTCGCCCGTCTGGATTATATCGTTGTGGGTCACCGTCGACGAACGGACCCGTAGACTGCCAATCTATCGTTTCGAACACGCGCGACTCAAAAAACAATCGTTGATAATCGTCTACCGCAGAGATACGCGCGCACACCGAGACTACCGAATAAGACGAAGACCGAGTGCAGCCTTGTTGGCGTCCCGTTCGAGGGGGACAGTACGGACGGGCGCTGCGTCGTTGCGTGTTTTTACAAAGTCTCACCACGTCGGAATTGCTCCGATGAACTCGTTGGATAGCCTATTTGGAGACTTTCGTCGCGATCTCGGAGCTACGTTCAGTCGCGTGGACCCTCAACTAGTTGTTATTCGATTCGAGTCGAGGAGCAATCTAAACGCTCGACGCGCGACAATATTCTCACGGGCATGGCATCGCGGCAACGAGTCGTAAGCGTCGTTGCAGCGTTGATAGCGCTCCGTCGATGGTCGTCCGTGTCCCGTTACAAGCGCGATTACGAATTTCGCGGCGCTCGTTGTACGTCTGTGGTTTTCCAGTACTCTCGAAGGTGCATTCCCAGCGCTGACGGCAGCGCCGCCGCTCGATCGTTTTATTGCGTTTGTTTCGGTCTACCGACCAACGATACCAGTTGTTGCAGACTTGAATTTCATTGTCATGCTAAGCGCGACAATGAACGAGCTACCGCTACCAACGCCAGCGCCATCCGCTCAGCCCTTTTGTTGCTTTATTTCTTGTTCTGTTCCGCGTTATTTACGCGTCCCTCCCTCTCTTTTTCCGCCTGTTTGTTTTGTTCGTTTCGAGTGGGTTGCCGCTCTCTCTCTCTCTCTCTCTCTCTCTCCTTTCTACGCGCGTTATCGCAGATTACTTTCTGTTGTTTTGCGCTCAATTTGTCGCGAACGCGCGCGCTTACGCATCGCTGACAATGGAGCTGTTTGAAGACACAGCAGCAGCAGCAACAGCTTACGGAGCTTGTTATGTCAACGCACTAATGTTCTTTTGTATTCTAGACGGCGCTATACATGTACGAGAGAGAGAGAGAGAGAGAGAGAGAGAAAGACACTCGAGTCGGCTTAACGCGCGTGAAAAATATCGCATAATTGTATACTTATAGGATTGACTAGGGACATTAGGAATGACTCAAAGTCCGGTGACCGAATTCCATCGCAGGACGCTGATTAGAGCTCGTCGAGAGACACTATGGGTCTACCTACTTCGAAGCACGTTGCGCCAAGTACCGCGAGCGCACATATCGCGTACAACGCAAAAACAAAGGGCACGGATACGTCTAGCGCGTACGATCGTCTATTGACCGCGTGGAAAAGGCACGCAAAGCCGCTCGATGTATCGTCCGTTCGCTCTCTCGCGCGTATCGAGCACGGTTGCATACGCGCGTACGTATCGCGTTACCCCCAAAGACCCTTTTATGTTGCCCGTCGTTGTTTGCGTGTCTCCTTGCGACGCTTTTATAGCTTTGCGCTCGTTTCGTTGCACGATTAAACATACGCGGTCTTATTGGCTTCCGTCAATGGGAATTACGACAACGTTGACATTGAACGATCTCGCCGTTTGTCGTCGGCGTGTATTCGAACGAACTCTCGCCTCCGCGAACACGACGGATGGTACAGCTCCAACGCTACCGTCGCAAAACGAAACACTGGTATCGGAAACAAGGTAGCAGCGAGTTTATTTAGACGCGCTCGGCGTCCTGCAATTTGAACGAGCGAGCAAGAGATACTTGGAGCAGTGCGTTCGTGATCGAGGGCGCAGCTCGAACGGCTCGGAGGAGACGCGTCGTCCGGAGGCTGCGGCAATGGGCCACTTCCCGTGTGGTTCGTTAGCTCGTGCGCGTCTAGGGGGAGACCTAACGAGGCCCAGCTCCCAGCCGAGTACTAGCGAACGGCCAAAACAACGACGCGTGGACACGTCTCGTCCATAGTGTCCCGTTCGCTGGCGGAACAGCGTCTCGCGCGCATGAACGCGCGTGCACACGGTAGATACACACACGCGCGCGCGCGCATATCATCAATACCTCTTGCTTTCTCTATACACCTATCCATACCTATATACACGGCTCGCCAAGTCGAGAGAGAAAGAGAGAGAGGAGGCGCGCGCATCCCGACGAGAGTCCCGTTCAAGGCCGCCGTCTCTTAGAGTTCCCGCGTGGTTGTAGCTTCGAACTCGCCTACTTCCAAAAAGCGTAGCGCTTTTTTGCTTCGTTTTCGGTTCGACGTCGAGGCCGAGCAGCCGATAGATCGAGCCAAAGGGGACTCGGGACTGGTCGTATTTGGCGTGGAACGGAGCGCGCGTTGCGCAAATTTGGAGGTGCGCATTTTTCGAAAGTTGCAAACCGTTCGCTCCTCGGAGCACCTACGTAGCTCTATCCGTGGTGAAGCTTAGCTAAGCGCGACTCTCGCGAGCGCGCGCGCGCACGACTGGAATGGGCAAAAAAATGGCGAATGACAGCTACGCTGATTTGCGGCATTTGGCCTGCATCCGACGCGGGTGAGCAGCCGTCCAAGGATATCGAACGGCACTCGTGGCCGTTCGCACACCCCTTTGCGTGTACGCGTGCTCTCGTGGAAAGATGCGACCGAGAGCGGAAAAGCAGCGGGCACGCGTAAAAACGAGCATCCGTACGACGGAGCGACTCGCGCGAGCCTATAGCCAGTTACCTATTCAGGCCCGTGTAGAGCGGAACAAGCGCGTATCCTATATGCCAATTGGTCGCAACGAACGCGCGTCTAGATAGCCTGCGCCGTCGTTGCAATGCAATAGCTCCTCGGTGATAATCGCGCTCGTCGAGGCGAGCGAGCGAGTTGAGCTACGCGGAAGCAGACTTCTACCCCAAACCGGAGCAGCGTCGGGATCGAGGGTACGAGTTCCGCGAGAGCGCGCGAAAAAGAGGTTGCGCTCTGTGCGTAAGTGCATGCACGCGTACGCGCAGCAGTACACGCGAGCGACGGAGAAGGAGAGGCACGCGTAAACACGCGAGCGGAGAGCCACGAACGGATAAGGCGAGGTTGTCGTCGTCGGCTCTCCTGCTGCGGAAGGACGTCAACGCCTTGGCACTTTGCCGTCAAGGGACAAACCGGTGGATTGGTGATGCGGTTGGAGCGAGGTTGGCCGGGCTTGGAGACCGCGATGAAAAGAGAGGTTACGGGCGGTTACGGACAGGTTGTACAAGCGGTGCTGCCGTCTGATCGTCGAGTAAGCGCAGTTGTACTCACGTGGTGCGAGCGGCAACTCGAGCCTCTATGATCCTCGGAGTGGACGCTGTTGACCAGCCTCGGAGCGTTTTGGCTCGATAGCGGACTGCGCCACGGCAAAGTTGGTCTATGGCGCGCGCGCGGGCGCGTTTTCGTGAGCTGCACGGCCGATCCACCGAGGGTGTGCCGGATTCGCGATCAAACTCTCCACGACGACCGTCAGCGGCGGTAGCGGCGAGTCGTCTGCCCGACTGCCATATTGGCGTGCTCCGTTGCCTGTGGCGCACTGGACTGAATTCGACTCGCGACTCCGACGATCGGCTCGGCAGGTTCCAATTCCCGCTACTCGCCTGCCTGCCTGGCTGCCCGCACGCCACGCCGTACACCGCAACTCGTACGCTCGTTCGTTGTATTCGTACGTCGTATCCGTATCGCGTTGTACCGCTAACTCGCACCGAGAGCGCTCTCTCGTGAGAGTTTGCTCAATCGAACGCGCGAACCCAGCTCCGTCCGCTACTGTTGGTCATATCCGACCTGTGCACGCGCGGTATTTTCAACGCGAGACGGCACCTCGAGGCGTCGTCGTTTCGCCTGTTCCGATCAGAGGGATCGAACGGTCGTTTGCCGCCGTTGTCGACTCGATCTCGGTACGCGACTCGCGCGACGACTACTCTCCAGAATTTTCGGCGACGTACGCGCGACCTACGCAACCAAATAGACCGCGAAAACGACGGCGCACGCAACGGTACGCCGAGCGTTCGGTTTGAAAAGCTCGTCATCGGTCAAAACAAACCAACGGACGCTGTGCGAGTCGAGAGCCGAGAGCGCGCTGTTTCTCAAGGTCTCGAGCGACGGCAATAATATTTTGATACGAATAGCGGCGTACTATTCGCGGGCCTCTGCGTGCTTTGACGACTCAGACTCGTAGGCAGCGTCGGACGATGGCGGCGCGCTACGCGGACGTTCCCGGTGAGACGTTTTTCGCGCTGCGTTGCAACGAGGAAAGGAGCGTCGATCGCGCGACGACGACCAGCCAAGCGCGAAAACGCGAGGAAACTCGGAGCGCGTGGCTCGTACGCAGCGACGAGCACGTGGGTGCCGCGAATCGAGCGATACGCGACTGGTCGAGGCGACTCTAGCGGATCGATGTTTTCGAAGCAAGCAGTAGATAAGCGCTCGACTTCGCTCGGCACGCCATTCGGCCGTCGGGCGCACTAGTTGCGGAGCGTTTGCGCGGCATGGAGCGTCGGCACGATTGAGCCTATCACTTGCCCGGAAGAAAAACAACAACAACGACGCCCGGGAGCTCCACGTCACCCAGGTGAGTCTCTCCGAAAAACGAGCGCGGAGCAAGAGTGATTTTAAGTGGCCGAAGACTCGCGGAACTTTGCAGACTCGGTTTCGAAAGCAAACGGAAGCTGCAGAACAGCAGCGAGCCGAGCACGTGGGCCGCCGTGCGCTACACGCCGTATTTTCTATGGACTTTGAATAAACAGAGAGCTTACTCCTAGACAACCGCAAGTGCCCTATTGTGGAACAAGGCTTGTTTACCTACCGCCGCCGTAGCCGTCCGGGTGCGTACGCCTTATTTGTCAAGTTGCAACGCTTGGCAAGGTGAAAACACGTTGTCGCAATTTTCGAAGGGTACTCGACGTGCGGAAAAAATTGTCTACTGCTACTGCGTTCCCCGCGGCGGGGCTCACGTAACTGGCGCCAAATTTGAATTGGACTTACGAGTAAGCGCACTGCGAGCTTGCTGGGGCACGCGCAACGATTTGACTGATAAGAAGAAATTTTTTTTTAAGTGAGTGGACGTGAGGGAAGGGCCATTTTTAGAGCGAGTCAAATTGATCGAATCTAATCGTTTTTTAAAAATGTTCAATTTTAGACACTGATGCCCGACTTTGAAGACGCCGTAGACACGAGATTTTAAAGCAGCCCATAAAACCAAATACCAGATCGCTCGAACCTCGATTTCAGAGCTTTCAGTTTACGTGGAGAATAATCGATTTTCGATAAATTCAGGCTATAAGGCAAGCGAGATCATGGAAGAGGGAGAGCCATCGACCAAGAGATTCAAACATTCCATTGTTTCGGATCACGTCCTGCAGCCAGAATTCCAAGAGAAATTTAGAAAACATTGGCGGGATGGAATCTCTTACAAGGATTCCAACATAGAATTCACGGCGGAGCCCTTTAAAGTGTGCAAAATTTCCCAATTTCTCAACGAACGCTTCATAGAAGAGCTGAAGAACGATCTGTCGGATGTGGATATCAACAGGAGCAGCATCGATTTGTATCAGTTTCAACAGTCGAAGGATTTGTCTGCAGCGGAAGGGGACAATATACGGGCGCTGCGCGATGTTTTGAAAACGGAATTATCGGACTGGATGACGAATAATACAAATATTAGCCTGAACAACGAGATATCGATGTCGTGTTCCGTCTACTCGGACACGGATTACCTTCATTGCCACGACGATCACTTCAAAGACCGGAGGATAGCCTACATATTGTACCTCATGACCGATTGGACAAGAAAAGACGGTGGCACGTTGGACTTATTCGACACGGACGAGCACGGCGAACCGAGGAACGTGGTGAAATCGATGGTACCCGAATACAATTCCCTGGTATTTTTCGAGGTGACGGATAAATCCTTCCACCGAGTGGCCGAGGTCACGTCCAACAAATCGAGGCAGAGTCTCAACGGCTGGTTCCACGGCCCAATCGAACAGCTGGACAGGGTAGAGCGACCACAGCCGGTCGTGCATTACGACGACGTGTGCAACATCGAGGTCGATTTGAACAAGTGGGTGACGAAGGGCTATTTGGACGGAGAGACAGCAAAGGAGATTCACGTGGAAGTGGAAAGAGAGTCTTACTCGCTGTTGTCGCAGTTTATCAAAGGGGACGCGTATCGAGAACTCTCGGCGGACATCCAATTGGACACGATCAAGTGGGACAGGGTAGGCCCAGCGGACGTTCGCAACTACGAGATAGCAGACGAGATGACTTTGCCACCAAGCGTGGCCGATTTCGTGCAAATGTTCCGATCGACCGCTTTCGGCGAATTGTTGAAGAATTACACGGAGCTGGATCTGGTTCCAGTCGAGGCCGAGTGTACGCAACCACGCGTTAACATCGAAGTGCAAAGGTGGTCGTCGGGCTGTTATACCCTGATGACCGGGCGACACGAGGAGGTCGAAGTAGGAGAAGAAGAGGAAGAAGAAGAAGAAGACGAAGAGGAAGAAGAAGAGGAAGAAGATGAGGAAGAAGATGAAGAAGAAGAGGAGGAGGAGGAAAAAGAAGAAGAGGAGGAAGAAGGTGAACTAGAATACAACCTCGACGAGCTCGAAGATGACGACGACGACGAAGGGACTCGCCAGAGAACGATGGCTCCGGCTGTGGCCGCGGCGGCAGCGGCAATCGACGGACAATCGTCGCCACCTTTAACGCAAAGCGACGAGGAGGTGGCGGCGGCGGCGGCATCGGTCGAGGTCTGCTTGAGAGATCCCATGGATCACAGTAGACCTCTGAGTTGTCCAGCCGACGATGAAGAGTCCGAGGTGGAAGAAGACACGAGGCTGTCGGATAAGCGCATGAAACGTTGTAAGCCCGTGATCACGAAGAAACCCGAGGACGAGAGAAACTCCAGTCCATCGCCGCTGCAACAGCTAAAACAGTCGTCCGAGGAGCAGCGCCAGAGGCTTGCCAGTGGCTCGCCGCAGCACCAACTGGAGCTGTCTTCATCCGAAGAGATAAGTGCCAACGTTCAGCTGGACGGGCAACTCACCTTGGAGGAGCTGCTCAGACTGTCGCCGGCCAAGGCCGACAAGGAGGAGGACGAGGACGTGGCGGAGGCGGAGGCAGAGGCGGTGGTACAGGCGAGTCTGGTGGAGGAGGGGGCAGTGACGTCGGTGCGGAGATACGCTTGCATCGCCGCGATCAACCAGGACGAGCCCGTAATCATCGACAATAATCGGATAATGTCGGACATCGATGACTACCTGTCCCACCCGTCCTCGCCCGACTCAGGCTTCAAACCCATGACGCCCGAGCTCGAGCGCAAGCTCGAGCGCAAGCCCGAGCCCAAACTCGAGCCCAAGCTCGAGCCCAAGCTCGAGCCCAAGCCCGAGCCCAAACCCGAGCCCAAGCCCGAGCCCAAGCCCGAGCTCAAGCTCGAACGCAAGCCCGAGCCCAAGCTTGAGCGTAAGCCCGAGCCCAAGCCCAAGCCCGAGCGCAAACCTAAGCGCAAGCTCGAGCGCAAGCCCGAGCGCAAGCCCGAGCGCAAGCCCGAGCGCAAGCCCGAGCGCAAGCCCGAGCCCAAACCCGAGCCAGAGCCTGAGCCCGAGCCCGAGCAGCCCGACGAGGGTCCGTCGAAGCCGGGCTCCCTCGACGTGTTCATGCACTTCCACACCAGCGACCAATTGGAACACATGGGCATAGACTACGTGATTGGGCACATGACGAACGGTGGAGCGATTTACGTGACGCCCCAGGATAATCACCTGTGCATCGTTTACAAGACTAGCGACACTAGCCGTGTGCACAGGCACATTACGCACTCTTACAAAGGCTACTTCTACAACGTTGTCTGCACGTATTTGGAGTGAGACACACCAGCGACCACCAATCGAGACAATCCTCGGATCGTGTATAATATGTACAAATATTCCTTTGACTATTATGATTTTTTCATATGTTTGCTCGAATCGATACTCGCGCGCACGGTACAGCCTCCCTTACCGCCCTTTGTTACGTTTTATCGAGCTTCCTTCAAACTCGATAATCCAATTGTACGGACAATGATGCAAGGGCGGCGAGCATTTGCTATGAAAAACTCATTCCGCCGTTTCATGCGGTCGGTATGTAATATAATCTTAATCTCGTATTAATAAAAGTCATCAGTATTTATGATCAATTATCGAAGCTATGCGTCTATTTATTACTCGAGCTCACGCCATCCATCCCGCATCGATCACGTTTTATTTGACGCGCAACGCTTATCGCAAAAGGTGAAACGAGCGAGTTTCAAATTATATTTTTCTTCCGTTGCCCGAAAGCACGCCAGAAGTACGAGCAACGCGCGTAAAAACTCGCCACGCTAGTTGTAGCCTTAGCACTTTCGTGAATCTCGCCTCGGCACTCGCGTAACAAGTCAAATTGTTATTCAAACTGGCTAAGGATAGCGCGCCAACTTGTGCGTGTTGCTTTCAATGTGTCGGACTTGCGAAGGAGGACAGATTAAACTGGCAATTGAAATATCGTCGTTACTATTTGTTACAATGGTTTTTGTACGGCGCGAACGGTGTGGCAACTCGTCGATGCATATACATTTGCAGGCGCAGACTACACGATGTACGTATACGTGTATATATGCAAGCAAGTCGGCATCGATTGGGCACGGCGCACGGGCATTCACTGGCAGACCGGATGAGGCTGCTGCAAGCTCTCGCGACGCGGCTGCGTTGCTATTCGAGCGAGCAACGTCCGAGCTTTTCATTGATCATCGTATACAGCCAAGAGCTGAATGGAGGAAGCTCGCATTCAACGTTGCTCACTGGGAGCGCGCACGCGCCTTTACGTGGTCCGTCCGTTCACTCGGACGTTGGACGATATTTCAGTCTTCTTTTATTTTTTTGATTTTTGACTTAACTTGCAGCGTCGCAACTTTGTCTACGGCTTGATATTCATGCCGAGCGAGCAGACAACCGCTCTAATTGTTTCGCCCTGTCTCGCTGCTCCGCTGTGCTTTAATGCGCCTCCTATCTGTATTCCACGCTTGATTAACCGGGGGAATTAAGAGAGAGAGAGAGAGAGAGAGCAAATTGTTGCGTGTTTTTTCTCGTCGTTCAAATAGCTCCAATCTCAGTTGAATGCTTAAATACGCTCTTTTGTTATTGTAATATTAAACCAAGTTTTTAATAGTCATTCATACGGTTATTCATGCTACTAGTGTACTTTGCAGGCAACCAAGTGCAGTTAGTTCGGTAAGAATACTTTTTCTGAGGAGCTACTCTAAACTACAATGGTTGTAATCAATACAAATACGTAAAAAGTTGTTATTTGAATGAGAATTAAAATCTTTATTAGTCGTTAGTATTGATGAGTGGCGACGTATAAGTGGTGATAATGGAGCGAGAAAAAACAGCTGTAAAAAGGTGAAAATTGGCGAGAACGTCAAGGTAATAAATGGATTTTTGCTTACTCTCGCAGTTTTCTATTGGATTCCGCTTTTTCTTGGATACGTAGGTTGAATTGTGCGCGAGGTGCAGGACTTGTTTCCTCTTTTGACACTGCCACGGCTACGTTGGTTAGTTGTTGCTGCAGAATATAAAATATCTTTGTCACGTATTGTCCTGTAATCTTGGAATGAACGCAACAGTCAACGTATCGTGCCAATTATTTTGCCGTCAAGTAGTAAGGAACGCTCGGTTTGAAGTGTCGCTCGAACGAATTAATCGGCTCGGGTGGTTTGTTGCGATTCGAACGTCGTGCTCTGGAACGCGATGTCTCGTCGAATAATTGGCACAGTACGATACGTGTACGTGTATACGATATACTCGATCACTCACTCGCGAGCTGGAAGATTTGATGGCAGCCCTCTTGCGCATCTCGTTGAGCTGAAGCTCTCGCTGAAAGCTATAATCGGTCTCTTGAACCGCGAGTCGACGCTGCTCGTCGTTGCTTCGAGTCCCGTCGACGTTCGAGTACTCGACTTGCACCCACGGACAGATGCTAGGCGACGACGGCAGCGAGCTCTTGCTGCTTGGTCGAGGTAGCCGAGGCGACAGCCGTTTCAGCAGCGACACGATTTTCGACCTGAATTCATACGATATACTCGTTTCCTTGCTCTAGCGAACGACCTTGAGCAATGCCACAACGACGTTCAATGTATACTAAAAACAAATAGTCGATTACTTTGTACTGGGAGTTTGCAGGGTGTTGTTTCTCGACAATTGTTCAGCACTACGAGACGCTTTTCGAAGCTCTAAATTGCTCGAATTCTTATCTATTGTTCTTGCCACGCGCCAGTCCAAGCTGTGACTTTGTCGGTCTGCAACGAGAAAAAGCCACCGTCGACTGTCAACCTTGAGTTTGAATCAAACGAAGGAAAAGAAAGGGGCTGGCGCGTACCTTGGTCGTGGGCGCTGTGCCCGTATTTCCATTCAAAGAAACTGCTGGTCTTGTTGGCGCTATAAATGTTATCACAGGATTTGGTTGCAAGGCTCGTCGCGTGATGACGACGTCGAAGCAGTCTTGATACTGGTCCCAAGTTCCTGAAACATACCTCGTCTTCGTCATTCTAGAAAGTACATTCTCGTCATTCTCGAAGACGCGCAACACGCACTTTTTGTATTTCCTCGACTGTTCGGTGGGCGGTTTGACGTCCTGCGACGGATTTTTGTGCCGAGGGCCGTGGCAAGCGGGCACAAACTCGGGCTCGGGACAGTAGGTGCCGACGCGTACGTGGCTGTAAGCTGCCCTCAACTGGACGCCGTCGAGAGGCCTGAAGCCGCTGCGCTCGATCGACGGCACCCTCACTATCTCGATCTTTGGCCTCGCTTCGGCAAAGCCCTTGCTCCTCTCCTCCATCCCCTCCATACCCTTTGAGATTGTATATTCGAATCTTACTAGGCTATACCAGCGAAGCCTCGCTAGCGCAATCGATAATTGCCAATCTGGCTCTGCAAACTCGAGTGCTTGCACTTGAGGCGCGGCATCGCTCTCTTTCTCTCGACTTTTGCTTTCGTTTAATCGAGCTTCGTTAGCCCCGCGTTCGTCCTCGCTTCCTTCGGCTCGAGTTCCATCCGGGCCCAACTACGCTCCAGTGATCCGTTCCGGTTCATCCTCGTATCGAGCGTGCCTGCAAACTGGATAGGCCGATCAGCGCACGAGAACCGATCTCTAACAGTCATGACTCGTCGTCGTGGTGTGCACTCGACCACCACCACAGCACCGATAACAACGACAACTCGTCGTCGACCAAAGCACCGGCCTCGAGAGCGCGCGGCTACTTGGCAACTGAGAGAGCCGCTCTCCGTAATCTTTGTCCCTGGTCGACTCGATCGGCTTATCGTCTCGCGCTCGCGTCGGACGGCGTTTCTTCCGTCCTTCTCTCAATAATCTCCTACGGTACGGATACCTTTTCTCTCAAGCCTGGCGATGTAAATTGCGACGACGGTTCCCAGCGTCTCGCCCGTTAAAGCTCGCCGGATGCCCTTCGTAACGCGCCACGTCACTCTTGAACGTCGTATGTGTGGAAATTTGATTTGCGTAGCTAATTAATTGCGCGCCGAGTGCCGCTGACATCGTTCGCACACTTCTACGTATGCATACGGGACGTAATTTCGCCAGCGCGAGCGCGAAAAAACTTGAACGTACGCAGGATGCACAACGTGAATCGCGAAAATGGTTCAATTGAAGCGATGTAGGTCAAAAGCCCAAGCGTGTGTAATCGAGAGAGCGCAGCTGGGACGCGACGCTGCCGAGTGCAGGTCCTAGGTAGTACACTGCAATTAGTACGTATCGCTTACGTAGAAAAAGCGTCGACAAGGCTCACAAGGGTGTGGGCTAGCGGATGGCACGCGAACGGACCTGCGGCACAACGGCATCGTATCGAGTCGAAATACATCGCCAAACGATTCGGTAAAGTAGCGTGTATTGTCGAGGCGAAACAACGTCGGCGTAGTCTTGTGTTGCAGCGTGTTCGTTCGGCTGTAGGGCAGACCCGATAAGAGTTTTCAAACGAAAAGTCGCGAGAAAAATACGAGACCTTGCGACCGCGGTTGCTCGTCGTCGACGTTTTAGCGTAGCTAAGAAACTCGTCGAAAAGAGCGTATCTTAATGATTTCCGACAACCGGAGAGCTGCTAACTACCGCGTGCTTTCTTTTCGAAAATACGAGCTTCGCTGCGGCTGTAAAAGCTCCAGTCGCACGTACACCCGAGGAGTTTTTCCCCCAAGAGAAAACACGTGGAACAATAACGATAAGCAGATAACGTGTTTGCACACGTTCAAGTACATCGAGAGCATCGTTGTTCAGCTGTCGTTACAGCTATCGATTTCGAAGGTGCCCACGTCTTACGCCGTCGATTCGCTCCACTTTGATACGCGATTACAAGTATATTTCTACGAGATCTTTACGTTTAAGAGCGTGTTCGTTTCGATGAAAAATATCAAAGCGCCTCCGTGATCGAACTTTTCGATGTTCTTACGACGAATAAAAGCGCTGTTACGAAAGATCAAATAAATTACAGGTGAGCGGCGAACACGTAGATTTCGCGCGTCGAATAAATTCAACGCCAGTATTAGTAGCAGTAGTAGTAGTAGTAGCGTAGTAGTTGAGTGGAAAGTCCGTGCCATGCATTTCTCTAATTGAAATTGAAATGAGATTCGCGAGGCAAACGTAAAAGTTATGCATCGGCGCTGGAACGAGATCATTTGCTGATTTACGCGAGGAAGTTACCGTAACGAGTAATTATTTCGTTGGAATTCGAATATGAAGCGGAACGAATAAAATTGACCGAATCCAACTTTTTAGTTGGACGGATGAATAGACATAACGCAAAGCCAGTAGCAGCGCTAGCAGATTGTCGCATCGTGTTTTCAGCTGCGATCGAGCGAGCAAGGAGAGCAACCGTGTTGAAGGCTCGTTATAAAAATACCGTGATGTAATGGAACAGAAAAAATAGAGTGAACGGGGAAAAAAGGAAAAAAGAGGCATAGCGTGGCAAGGAGGTATACGCCGTGTTTACGATGAAAAAGAGAAAAGGCTCGCGCTCGCTCGAGCACGTGTAACATCGACGCGCATCGGCCGTCGGCTGTGCGCTGTGGCAAGAGAGAGAGGGAGAGAGAGAGAGAGAGAGAGAGAGAGAGAGAGAGAGAGAAGTCGTACTCTGACTCGGTATCAAGCGCAGGCGGCGGACTTGGTAGAGGTTGGAGCGACACGCGAAACAAACGAATAATTAAACGTGTCCTATCCGCGCGAGCGTCTTTGCGATCGTACCTACGTATACGACGCGTATGTACACCGTCGGCGACGGCACGTGCACGCGATAAAACTGCACCGCGACTGCTGTCCGACGATACGTTGCTAGCCGTGCAACCTAGGCACAAGCTGTATAGTTCCCTCGCCAACGATGTAGCATTCGAGTTATCGCGTGCACGCGTGCAACCTCAAGGAGAAAGTCCAAATTGTATTCGCGATTCGTATTCACGTAGAGGTAGGCATTCGTCTGGATTTGGCCGCCGATAATCGTCCTACGCGTTATTCGGACAATTTCTCGATACGATAACGAGCGTTTTACCAGACTTTGCTTCTTTCGACTCGCGAGATACGAGTGCGCAGCTCGCTCTTTTATTGTCCCGATAACGTTGCTACGCGGTGTTTCGTTCCAAGAGCGTCCAGCGGTAACGAGCGTATGCCGCGACAGGTAACAGACGAATCGTCGAATTGCTTTGCGCTCTCGTCTCTGTCGACGTGGATATGGTTGTTGTCGTTTCGCGCAAGCGATCCAACGATTTTTACGAATGTTTTGCAATGTCAAAGGGATGCTTTGAACGGTATTCCGCGAAACGACCGTTTTATCTCCTCTAGCGTCGATGTTTCAAAGATCCTCGTTTTCGCGTTTCATGAATTATCGATAAATTTCGGCAATTTCGGGTTTATCCCGGGGATACGCGCTAAAGTACACTGTATACATCTGGACATCCAGACGCGGTATCGTCCTTCGTTTCGGTTTGACCAAAATCTTGATTTTACTCCTTCGACCGTCATCCAGTTAAGCCGGTTAAGGTCCGAAAAACCAATAGAACAAAAATAACAGTGCCATCCGAAGGCGCGTCCCTCACTCGAAGTAAAACGTACGAAAGATTTGTCGAAACAAGGAGCTCTCTCGAAAGTAATCGCTGATAAACGTAACGGAGCCAATTGGTCGGCCGGGATTGAACGAGTGATTAGTCGCAGGCCGCTGTATCCGGTAAGATTGAGATTCGAAACTCGACGTTTCACGTGACAAGCGTAGCACGTTAACGCGCACAGACACCACTATTCCTGTAATTACAGCCTTGATCAGCCGAGAGAGAAGATACTTCGATCCATAACGTACGTACAGTAGGAGAAGGTTAATCGCACACTGTAGCACACGCGATAGAACAGAGTTTCGCGTCCGAGGCAGTGCACGGCAGCGCGTGCGGCACACCTTCGACGACTGACGTTTAAAAGGCTGCGCGAGCGAGCCCGCGTCGTCCCGATAAGACTACAATCGCGCTATTGCCGGTGTGTCGCTCGTAGTAATCTCGGTGGGTTTGCTGTCCACCTACGTACAATACACCTGGTCGGCTAAGCAGTTATAACATATTTCGGAGCTGAACGCGCACCTGTAACGAAGATCACGCGCCGCGCGCCAGTCTTCGGCTGCCACGAATCTAGCTTGTACGTGAATTTTAACGCAAGCACCAACTAAAATTCTGTTCATTGTTGTTGTTTTGCTTATCCTTGCCAGCGATAGTTTACACGAGAATATAGGAAAAGTTTGCGCGAGCGAGTATCCCGAAAGATAAACGCGAGGTATACGGCAAGTTCGAACAAAAGCAAACTTGAAAGTGAGCTCGACAGCGAGATACGACGTAGAAAGAAACGGATGATAACGCACTTGGCAAACGTGTACGCACGAGCTACTGTACGTATCTCGAGGAGTAGACGAGCTCTCGACAAAGCGCTCGCTGCCCACGACAACTTTTCAACCTTCGCACTCGTTACGCCTGCTCGACCTTTGTTTATTGAAGTCTATCTCTCTGATTGTTTGCTTCAAAGCAGAACTTGCTGAGCTATCGCGAGAATGTACGCTGTCTCTCTCTCTCTCTCTCTCGTGTTCTTTTAAGTCTTTTAATTATCGCCAACATCCAGTTTTTTTACGCCGCACAAAGAATTCTCGTTCTCATCGATCGCCCTAGCATTTGACTAAATTTACACGTGCTTTACTCCGAGCGCGTTACTCGATTCGTCGACTGCGCCAACTTTTGGTTAATTTTCGCAAGAGCGTAGTTCGATAGCTTCGTAAGAGCGAGCGCATTTTCGATCATTTTCGAACTAGTACTTGGAGCGTTTCTTCGTTCACTTCTCGCAGACAAGATCGGTATGGGTTATCGGTATGGTTTTTTAGTCTCCGTCAAGAGTCGCTCTCTCGTAAAAATCGCTTATTTTCGCGTTCTCTACGGCGGACCAGTCGGTTGAGCCCGATAATTGGGCTTTTTCCCAGGCGATATTGTTCTGGAATAGCCGACAACTCGAATAACCGTACAATTTTCGGAATATACGCGTGTCACGCGTGAAAGCACACCGCTAACCGACCGCAAACTGTAAGGTGTCAACGAAGACATAGGCAAGTGTAGGTTTACGCATTTACCGTAAGGTTGTCATCGAGATGCGAACACTTGTCGCGATATTGGCTAAGCAGCGCGTGCTTCAGCCACTGCCGAGACATCGTTACGTTTCACGATGAACGCGCGTCGCGCGTGGCGTGGCAACAGCGGTTTCTTTGGCGTTTGCCAAGCGCGCTTAAAGACGCCTCGACGTTCAAATTAGTCTTGACCGGATACCTCGAAGTGTGGATTTTTGAGTGGCTATTAACGAGGAAAAAAAACGCCAACGAAGCCGGTAAAACTGTGTCGAACGCTCGCCTCGTTCGTCGTTGTTTCGGCAGGGCCAAGGCCTAACGAGCCAAACGACTTCCGACAACTCTGTTAACAACTCTCGAGTACGATCGCGAGACGCGCGCAGCATACGAGTCTTGGTTTCCGACTCTTGGCAAGCGTGACCGTGCGCGATACTTGCACTTATCAAAGAACAAACAGACGTACATTCGAGCGAGAACGCGAGCGCGAGTACGAGAGTAGGTGAAAAGGGGGACGGAACGTTGAAACTGGCGGCAAGATCGATAAACAAAGTATGCACTGTTGCAGGTCTAGGCGTCGAGCGCTTTTACGCGCAACGCGAAGAAAAAACCGATAAGTTTGCCGAGCGGTTGTAGGCTGTGGGTCGACTATGGGAAAATCGAAGGCTGTACGTAACTGGCGCGACGCGCTATAACGCGCGATAACGACACAAAGACGACGGGAGCACTGAGCACAAAGCGAGGCGACGTACGTTGGTGGAGGTTGCAGTCCGACCTGCACGTATACGCGCGTACACGCTAGCGAGGAAGCTGCGGAAGCCGCTTGTTGCGCAGTGCTGTCCGTTTGACGCGACGAGAGTGATGCGTTGCATAGATACACGCGTATATACGTACGAAAATATCCGATTGCGCGCGAGAAGATGCGAATGCCAGCTTGCAGCGGCAACGTAATAGACGAGACGTACGTATATATATGTACATAGATATGTACCCACTACTTGTAAACCGCGACGACTCGTCGTACGCCAACGTCGTCGTGTCGTTGTCGGTGTCGTTGTCGGTGTCGCTGTCGATAACGACCACGTTGACGACGTTGCTGCTCCTCTTGTCGCAGTTTTTTGCTCAACTCGAGTTTTGACGCTCGAGCGCGCTTCTGCATATATACGCAGGCGTATAACGACGCGCCGGTTAATGCGTTCTCACAAATACGCGTATAGACCTACCGCAGCCCCTCCTCCTCAACCGAGTACCGGAGCAAAGTTTGTAATTTGGTCGAAAGGGTTTTTCAATCGCGCACTTCTAAAAGCTTTCGAATCCGACAATTAGTTTGGCTTATTTGCAAAACCGAACGGTCGACTATCCAACGAAATTCGAAAGAACCGAGTGGATGAAATTTGAGGAAAATCTTCTCGAGTAGACGCTCCATCGAGATAACAATGTAATTCAAGTTTTGAACATCAATCGTTCCACTTGCGAGATTGTTCGATACAAAGTGGAGTCGTTTACACGCGAGAAGCTTGCCCGATTGAATACGCCGGTAAAAAATTGTTATTTTACTTGCAGCACTGTCATCCGATGCACAGCCTTGCCCGAGATACGGTGTACGTGCACGTACTTGTGGAGTAACACGTAGTCAGGACGTAGGTATACGCCACTGCTCTGCATTTGCACTGCGCTCCGCGCGCACCTCAACCGATATAGCCAATGTTGAAATAGCTGCGCGTACGCCGTATCGTTTGTTTACGTTCACTCGAGCGAGTTTTGCCGCACTTGTCGAGAGTTGGCGTCAATCTTACTGGTCGATTGGTCAAAAGCTCGTGGCAAACTTTCGATTTCACTCCGACTAGAGTTTCTTCAACTGCACCCACACGTTTGCCTCCGTTGATCGCTGCGTACGCCAATTTCTCGTTGGCTCGTTACGCTCGAGACGCCGACGAGTTTGGCTCAACGTTTACGACTGTCGATCGAAGCGTCGAGAGGATGCGCTAACGATGCAATAGCGAGAGTAACCAAGTACGATTATGGCGAAAGAAAGAGAATTGTACATCGGGGCGTGGGGGAGGGGGGATACAGTTGAGACGAGAGTGCAATTAACAGTCGAAACTGCAGGTTCGTTGCACGAGGCCGCGAGATGGTCAACGAACTCGCACCTCGAGGCGCGCCGTTTGCTCGTGAAAATTGAACGACGAACAGGTGGCGGAGGGGAGTTTGTCGCGAGGGGGCTATGCTCCGAGACCTACGAACCTATCTCGATTCTCGCGTTCGCGATCGAAGCCACGCGCACAGTCGCCAGTGCACACAGCGTCACACTTGCACCGTGCGACGTAGAGGCCCCGAGCGGAGCCTACGACTCTAGCAACGTGTGTACGTACGTAAATCGAGCGGTTTTCGTTGGCTTACTTCTTGATTCATCCGAGTACGAGAGGCGAAGGAGCGAAGGAGGACGAGCGGAGTACGGGCGCGGAGGGAAGAGGAGAGACGGATCGCAACTGGAAAGAGCGGGAGAGCGCGTTACGAGTGTCGACGCGACGAATCTTTACAACGGAGCTACGATCGGTCGCTCCTCTTCTGCAGCCGAGCCGACGGGATGCTGCCGACTGGCGGCCAACGACGACCTCCGCGCTCTACCTTCGGTCTGTTCCCTCTCCCTCGCTCGCTCCACGAGCTCCATCGTTTTCGCGAGCGCGCCATCCGTGCTAGCTACTAGCCTCGAGCCGTCGTGTACGCGCGCGACGAGATGCTGCAGACCTGCGCGCTGGAGCCCCGCCAACTGCACTTGGCAGCAGACGCTGCCTTATCGACGACCACTGTGCAAACTCCTCACCCTCCCGCACCCCGCCCTGTCCCGTCGTCCTTCCGTCCTGCCCTCGTACATCTTCTAGCTTATCCGCAATCCACGTCTAATCGCTCGTCTCGACTACGATTTTCGAGGATTCATCCGAGGGATTTACCGTTCCGCTTGAGCAATCGCCGTCGTTGTTAAAACTTATTCCGTTGATGCGATTTTAACATCGACCAACGGGCATTCGTTACTTCGGCTCTCGTCGACTTTCTCGTACGTATTCGTTGCAAAACAGTCGACTTTCCCGTGTCTGCTTACGCATGGTGTTTACTTTGCTAGTGGGGATTAACCGCGATGCTTCGAAACGAGCAATCCTATTCTTTGATGAGAATTCATCCGAAAATGAGTAAACACCTCTCGTGTTTACTTTGTCGATCGAACCGCGTTCGCATTCGTCCCGTTCTGTAGCAGAAATGCAATCTCGTAGTTGCAACGCCTGCGAAAAATGTCCATACCTAAAGCTACGTCTCAAACGAATTTCAATTTCATTTTCGAACAAACTTCAGCGGCAACGAATTCGTGTCTTTTTTTGTACTGCAATCGAATAATTTTTGTTTTTGCTTCTTTCTGTCAATTACGTTAATTCCTGACAATTTACGCAAGATGACATTCCATGCGATAACATTCGACGATAGCATGCTTCCTCTAAATTGAAACAATTGGAACGCTAATTCGCGACTAACTAGATATGTTAATAATCGGCGTTTTTTAACAAACAACGGAGAGAACGTATTTTTTTAAAGAACGAGATGCCACTGGCAGACGACGTTTCACCAATGCCCGTTCACTCTTGAACGTGACTTTTTTACGCCATTTGCAAGAAACTCGATTTCGGATACATGTCAAAGTCGATGAGACGTAGCCTAAAAAGCCCTTTCAATAGATAACAATGGTTGGTTTTGCAATTATCGGACGTATAGCTATATGAAATTACGGGAAATCAACGCCAAAGAATAACGAACGCACGATTGTGCTAGTTATGCGATGACGAAACCAGAATCTTTCGAGCGAATGAGAAATCGGAGAGGATCATTAAATATCAAAATCTCAAGTTATGAAATAATTTTATTTTCATTACACAACAAGTACAATTAACGTAATTTAAAATATTTTTAAGTTTAATAAAAAATGAAGTAAACGATTTATTTCTTTTTTGGACAGTCGTGAAAATTTTAATATGGCAGCGACGTGAAGTTGATTTTTGCAATTCATATTTATTAAATGGCTGTATTCAAATGTAACAAAATAAACGTGGATTTATGACGTTTATTTGGTCGAATGATACTCGAATGCGTTGCCGTAAATGACTCTAATATTCTGGCATAAATTAGCTTCAATTATGGGAAGGATATTTTCCAACGAAATATCCTTCGATCAATTTGAATCCAATGACTTAATTTCGTGGCCTTACCTTTAGTTATGTGTCTGTGTTTTATGTTTGCAATTTCCATTCGTTTTTTCGCCGCTAGTATTTATTACTTAGACTTATTCCATTTAACTTTACATTGTTGTTTGTTTTATTATTATTTTTTTAATAATAGCTCTATTCTCGATAATCTCACCAAGTTCTGTATTGACTCACACTTCGTCCGTCTTTAAATTCTATCATTCTTATATCACGATTTATCCTTCATCTTTACTCTGACGAGTAATCCACCTACGAATTATATATTTATTTATGTATATATTATAATTATTATAAAATACATTAGTTTACATTTACAAACAATGTAGATTTTTAAGCATCGACGTCCTGCAACTTTTCACAAGAATTTTCGCGATACGCGAAAACATAATGAAGCTCAGTGAACGGAAAAGTAATTTTCGTATTGTCTTTGATACAACTATTGGATTGACAATCATCGAAAAACAAGTGATTACACTTGCAACCAAAAGTTAAGCGTGATGTTTATCCAAAAGAAAAATAAACAAATGTCATATTTAAATATTTATTCACTTATAATGCATATCCGTGTATACACTATTTTCATTTTTATAAGTAACAACATTGGCTGTAGATATCTTTTTTTATTATTGTTCAAAATTAATTACTCTGCTCCCTTGACTATTTCAGGATGCGTCCTGCAATTTTTCAGCACGGACTTTCAGGACGATTTAGCAGGCACGTCGATAATAGAACAAGATTTCTATTATAACGCTCTAAATACATATTTACAGAGCCTCTGGCAACGAGGCCAAGAGTTTTCTACTTCTGATTTCACTCACTCTCAAACAAAATCCGTAACGTATATTTTCATTTTTTGTTTCATTTAAAATTAACAACGCATGCCACTAGCATTGCTTTGAACTATTCGTCTTGTTTTCAAACGTTTCTCTGCAGAAGCTATCTTTTTCAAAAGAAGTACTAGTATCTGGCGGCACTTGTCTTTTCAATTACTGCGAGCGAAGGGAAAAGGTTGAGGCAGTTTTCAACATCTTCTTGTCTTCATGAATTATGAAAAATAATCAGCTCTAAGAGCTACACGTGTGGAAAAATATCATATGGTGATATTTTGAATTCGATGGCTACTCTTTTAAAAAGCATGTGATATATGTTAATACACGTTGGCTCTTAACATCTAAAGGTTCGTTTTACTTTACAATCATGTGCTACTTTTTTTAATCATACTTATATTTTTTTATTTTCTTTTTTGATATTTTGTACTGAAGGTTTTTTTTTCATTTAAACGCCGTTGTCTTAATTCAATAATTTTTTTTCTATAAGAAATTTAAAACATTTGGCACTGCAACAATAATACTTGAATAAAACGTGGACAAATAATTACTTTTCATAATTCACTTGAAATAATCACAAATACGCGTTCTCTTTCGTTAATCTTTTGATAATCAAATATTTCAGGCGACTGAGAGACTAGCGCTAACTTTGAATAGCTCTGCAATGAGGCAAGAACAAGTCAACAAATTTTCTGGCTCATCGACTAAAATAGCCACATTGTACAAACTTTTAACAAATAATAGAAGAAAAAAAATTTGCTTGAAATAGAAGAGAGCTTGAGAACGCGTTCAAGCGCTCAAAGTTCTCCGATTGTTGTCGTAACTTCTTGCGCACAGTTTTAGTTTTTTTACATTTACTCTGAGAACAAAAAACAAAGCGAAGAATTCAACGAAAACCTAAATGCAGGTGCAACGCAAAATTCCTGCGAGATCACGGTAACCAGAAGGCAATCGTCAGACTCGCGCAGCAGGATTTGGGGAGCTGGTACTGCAAATCAGGTGTCGTAAATAAACTTGACGATCGCGGTAGATCCAAAAAAGCACAACCCATCGTCTAAAGAGTTAACGTATTTTCCGAATACAGTCTTCTGCGAATCCTCGCTCTCTCACTTCCCTACGTGTCCCTGAAAGAAAGCGTTTGTTAGCCAAATGTTGACGAATACTTTTGCACGTTTACGTTGTCGCTAATAGAACAAATCGCAGAGCAACGTCAGATCAAGTACCTACTTTGACATAACTTTCTCCATCAACATAGAAAGCCGTGCATCCGAATGGTTAGTTGGAAACAGCGTTTTGAGAATTTCTTTAACAAGATTTTCGCTCACACCGGGCGACGTTCTCTCCGCGACTTCGAAGGCACCTCTTAGTTCATCCAACGCTCCACTGTGTCTGCTCGAATTGCTGTTGTCACCACTGTCCCTCGTGGTATATTGATATTTGCGCTGCAACTAAACATAGAGATCGATGCAACGACCGTTAAAAAGATATCAAATTAGCTGTCGCAAGCGGGTTTATTTGAGACGAGCTTACATCGTTCAAAAGTGGGAAAATAACGTTATTGAGGACAGGAGCACGCGGATGCTTGAGCTCTTGCGAGCTTCTTGGTCTTTGCTGCTTCTTTTCGTCCGAGCTAGACCGGTGTTCCACGGGCACCTCTGATTTATTTTTTCTGTCCCGATGCTCTCTCTCTTCGATCTCGAGATCGCGCTCTCTACGCTGCACCTTTCCGCTTTTCAAAGTCGAGTCACGACTGGAATCGTGATACTCGCGGCTGTCTCTGCTGTCTACCGACGACGGCGGTCTTTGCGATGATTCGTGTGATCGGGGCTGTAATTTGTTTTACGTGTATTTAATTTTCAATTAGATGCTTGAAATATTTTTGCGTGCCGTTTTTTTATTTAATATAACAATGTCGAATAACATTGCTGACTCTATGCTTTGTACGTAGAATAGTCGATTGATTACCTGTACGTGTTTGTTCGGCACGTCTCGCGAAGAATCCCTCGAGTCGTTTTTGTAATGGTTGAGACTTGATTCTTTAGGCGGCGACCTAGAGGCTCCGTTTGCGTGTGGCTTGGGGGGCTGCTGATGTTGCTGCTGATGCTGCTGCTGCTGCTGCTGCTGCTGTTGTTGTTGTTGTTGTTGTTGTTGTTGTTGTTGTTGTTGATGCTGCTGTTGCTGTTGGTTATGCTGATTATGTTGAGGCCTGTGGTTTTGCGTATGACTGGGGTTCAGCGAGGCCGGTGGTTGCTCCTCCTGTTGAGACATAATTGGAACCACTGAGGATCCTTTGATCCCGTGTGGACCCTTTACCGTCATTATCCATGGCTCGTCCATGTCGCTGTCTTGTTTCGATTCCTCTCTGTTGTTACAACAAAACATTATTGATAATCATTAGGAGTAACATTACGACAACACTTATCGATAAATCGACCACTTACGAGTCCGAATTTTCACTTTCCGTCTCGGACTCTTCGCTACGCTGTGACTTCCACTTCTTATACCTATCGATTAGGTCAATCAGGTACGAATTCTTTTTCGCTTTTCTGATAAACTGGAACTTGAGCAGCTCCTTTGCCGTTGGCCTCTGGAATATCAAAGAAACAAGGTTGACAAATGAAAGTTTGGAGTTTCAAATACTTTGGAGACGAGGAGAAACTCGAATGAAAACGCGAGAAACAGAGTAAAACTAAGATGATGTACAATTTATATGCATAACGTTAGATTAAATAAGTTGCAGGTACGTCTGCGAGTGCTCTACGGAAATGGAATTTTTCCGAGAGACGACAGTCGTCTAATTGTAAGTAGAGCCATGGTCGTAGCTGGGAGGAGGGTAGTGCCAATGGCCAGCTTCACTTACGTTCTCCGGGTCCTTGTTGAGACACGCTTCGACAAACTCCTTGAACTGTTTGGTGTAATTGCCCGTGAGCTGGGGCGGATTGTTCTTGGGGATGAGAAAGAGAACCCTCATCGGGTGCAGCTCGCTGTTCGGGGGCTCACCCTTCGCCAGCTCGATCGCCGTGATGCCCAGTGACCAAATGTCGGCCTATGGACAACAAGATTTCCCGACGTTAGTTTCATTCGGCGAGCGCCGCTTCGAAACTTTTGCACGCGCGAATTAGCAAGCGTCTTTCATTGAAATGCCACGTTGGGCTTTGAATCCGTTCGTAACGTCAAGCTAACGTTATTTCAACATTTTCGCACGTTAACATTTAAACGCTATTTTACGAAGAGCAAGCGAAGCTCGAGTTATCGATTGACGACCCAAAATGTTGACGCAAAGTTCGTCACGCGTCTACCGTCTACATTGGTATTGAAACTCGACGAGAAAGGCCAACGCGAAGAATGAAATGAAACTTTAGCCAACGCTTGCAAAAGTGATTTTGGCGAAGAACTTTGGAAGAGCGGGAAGAAATGTCGAACGTCAAGTTGACTTTTTATGGGGAATTGCCGCAGCTTGTTCCGGCATAATAAACCAACAGAAAGAGGAAGAGGAAGAGGAAGAAGGGGACGTATACCTTGGAGTCGTAGGCAGACTGCTTGATAACTTCCGGTGCCATCCAGAAAGGCGTGCCGACAAATGTGTTTCTCTTGCTGGTGGTGTTTGTTAGTTGGCCCGCGACCCCGAAGTCGGCCAACTTCACGTCGCCCATCTCGCTCAGAAGAACGTTCGCCGCTGCAAAAATAGACAAACAGGTCCAGTCGTTAACCAAATATTCGCGATACTTTTAGTCAACTTTGATTACGCTGAGCTATCTTTGCCAAAGTTTTCGCGTCCGCGGAAAGACTCATTATTCCCGGCAAGATTAGTCAAAGGGAAAGGCTTTGGGTTACAATGAAGCGCGTTTGTTTAGCTCGAGATAGGAGCTGGGATTGGGGAACGAGGAGAAGGAGGAGGGCGAGTGGCCAGTTATCTTGTTTCGTTTAATCAAGTTACGTCGAAAGTTGGCCACTCGGAACTTTGGTCGGCTCCAACTTTGTGCACGCCAACAGCCAATGTTTGCATTGAATCTCAAGTAAAGGAAATAAAAAACGTCAAGTCGCGGAGCTCTATTACGATAATTGCAAGTCCTTTATCTCTTTGCTCGGGGACTGCGAGTTTGAAAGCAAAAAGTCATTGTAGGATAGACGGATACCTTTGATATCGCGATGCAACTTGCGCTCACTGTGCAGATAATCGAGGCCTTTGAGGACTTCCCTGAGGATCACCGCTATGTGCATCTCCTCGAAGCTACCAGCCTTCATCAGGTCCAGGGCCGAGCCGCCTCCCAGGTACTCCATAATGATCCATAACTTTGTGCCCTGCAACCATACAACGCATCCTCGATGAGTATACCCTTCAAATTGTTCGACTGGAAACTTTGGCCCTCTCGACGAGGCAGTGCGCTCTCGACGCGCCAATTTACTTTGACGTCTGTTCGCTCGCTGGCTGGATCGAACAATTTACTTTTAGAATAGAACAACGAGGAGCCGGTCGATCGATCGGACGAGTTGTCTAAATAGCAGCGAAATCAAGAGAAGCGTCGTGATCGTTGTACTTTTTAATCGAACGCACGCGAACCCTATTAGTAGTTCTTCGAAATGTTTGCACGAGTTTCGATCTCGGATGGCCCACATGTGCACCGTAACCGTGGATATCGACAACGACGAGCGCCTATAATTATAACTAGTCGAGTACATCGCGTACACATGGATGCACAGCAGCCTTCGGACTCGTCTTGCTGCTGCTGCTGCTGCTGCTGCTGGCGTGGATTACGCGATAACCCGATCAATCTGGATATCGTTGGCGAACGCATCTCTTACTTGCAGCGGCCGAAGCGTGGACGAGCTAGATAAGCGTTGTCGAGTTACGATTCATGCGTAAAAAGCAGCGCGTTCGCCACGCGATTAAAAACTCGTGGGAAAGCACGTCGTGGCGTATCTGACCTCTTTTTAACTTGCAAAAATACAGAAAGATGAAAAATTAAAGTGGAATTATCGATAGGATGTTGGTCGGAGAGAACGATAAATAATTATCAGCGTTGTGGCTGTGTACAAAAAGAAACGGCCGCGAACGTAGTGGCTGATGATATAAGCGAACCCACGAGCTTGACAATAGGCTCAAACGAAAAAAAATCCAAGAAAATAGCACTCGGTGAGCGATCTCGAGCAGCAGACGCTACAATCAATGAAAGTCAATTGGAGTATCGAAGCGGAGCCTCTATATAACTTGTTAATTGTATATTCCACACTCGCGTACCTACCTCTCTTTGTCTGTACAGGCGCGGGCGCGTTTGTGTATTTGTCTGTATCACCGAGAGATGCTGATCGCGAGGCAGTTGTACGTTAGAGGCATGTGCTCGGCCTGTTAATAATGCCGAGCTTTGCTACCGCAAGAGAGAAAGAGAGAGAGAGAGAGAGAGAGAGAGCCAATGAGGTGATAAGAGAGCAAGGACACGAGTAGCGCCTTTGTTTACGTTGTCTTTAACACGCTGTACAGCTCGCAAACTCACTTTTTAGGTCAATATTTTTAGTCTAGCTCTTGCACCGATCCGTGATTTGTCTTATCTAGCCACGAATGATTTCGCCATCGTCGGGGACATGTCACTTATTATTGCGGTAATACGGAATAAGGAAGTTGCGCGAGAGAGCGAGAGAGCCGAGGGGAGCACTCGCGTACCTCGGAAATGCCGCGCTAAACGGCGCATTTAAGTGGCCATAATTTTTGTTTGCGGGTGTCGGAGCAACGAGGGAGCAGACTTTGAATAAAACTAATAACGTTGATGGAAGTGGCCATATTTGCTGTGCGCGCCAATTTGTTTTTCTCGGCCCTCCTCTTGTTGGCCGTCGATATCAAATCCTCTCGCGGACAGCTTTTATTTTACTCGCTCCATCTTCATCCCGATATAGCACGAAAATACGATACTTTGGCAGTGACGAGTTTCGACAAGAGTCGAAGCTTCTGCCGTCGTTTCTTCTTCCAGAAAGCAAAAATCTCTTCGAGCGACGTAGTCGACGAGACCATTATTGAGCTGCCCGTTTCAATTTCGAGCGCGCAGCCAGACGTGTGCGTTAACTTTGCAAGGTTGCGTTTTCTTATGCTAATGAAGCAACTTACCGAGACGATGAAATTTCTATTGTTCGTATTCGCGGCACGAATAGCTCGCTCCCGAGTCCATTTGAATAGCGTAAAAGAAAAAACGAAGAAAAAACAAAGAAAAAAGGAGTTATTACGCATTGAAGCCGGCGGACAAATCTTGGTTGTTTGCGAATCGACGGTATCGGGGCGAAACGAAAAATATGTCGGTTACGTTGGTTTGAACACAAGGTAAGCCAGAGAGGTAGTAACGCAAGGTAAAGTGCGACTTTTTACGAGCTTTTGAAAAATTGACACGCAGCGTGGAAGAGTCGGTCGCGCCTGCGCGTCTGCGCGTCCATAAAAGTGCGCTACTCTCTTTCTGTCTCGACGCAGTACGCGTATACGTGTAGAGGCGAGATTGAGGCAACGCATAAACAAGGAAAGTTATTCGCCAAGCAACCGGCGCTGATCGTCAAACTTTCGAGGGAGAGCGAAAGAGCATATTTATCGCGCGCCCCTTACAACTGTCGTTTTTACGAGCTTACTTCGCGCCAAACCAATTCCTTCTCTTCTTTTCTTTTATCCGTCTTCGTCCAATGCACAAATTTTCTCAGCAAATTGCCGCTTTCAAGACCATCAATCCTGTGCTTCTTTTTCTTGCTTTCTCGTAACTCGCAAGAGGAAAATATCAAGTCTCTCTCTCTCTCCCCGCGTTCTCATAATGGAGGCTTGTCAAGGTTTTTCTCCCCTCTCGCCGATAAAAATTGCGCGCTGCTCTATTTTTAGCGCGTATCGATGGAAAAAAAGTCGGCAATGTTTTCTTTTTATTTGTTTCCATTCAAGGTAATATCGATGAGACGCAAGAGCCAGTAGGTTGTCGTCGAAATCTAGAGTTTGTCTCTTCGTTAATTGGCCTGATAACGAACAAACAAGTGCAGTATGTACGAGGGGTAAAAATCTCAGAGTCCTTGAATATTAGAGAACGCGCTGGAAGAAATAAAAATTTCGCCGAGGGCCGAGCAATCCGTCTCACTTTGCATGCGGCAGCGCAACCATCATTTTTCATGTAGAACACGCGTTGGGTTTGCACGTAGCTGTATTTAAAGCTGTCTCGCGAGCGAGCGAGCGACACGCACATACGCTACACACATACACACGGAGCAGCGCAAGAGGGTGGCCACTGCTAAATGAGTTCGTTCAACCTTCGGAAGGGAAGCTCGCTTATAATCATTGGTCAGCCCAATTCTCTTTGCTAGCTCGCTCGCTCCTTCAAATATTCAACGACTCGAGACGCTATATATATCCTCCGAAGATGTTGTATACAAAAACAACGCGAGGCCAAGATACGGCACGTAACGTTCAACCACCGAGAGCTGCGCTTGTTTACCGGAGCAACCTTTCTCCTTTTCTCTCCTTTTTTCCTTTTTTTCCTTTTTCCCCTTTTTCCTCTTTTTTTCCTTTTTATTCACGGCGAGGTACTTAGACTCGTTCGTTGTCGCGAGAACCTTGAACTTTGAGCCCAAGCTAAAAGACTCGACTCCCGGCCAAAGGCACTTCTTTTTCGCCTTGTTCCATCCTTCTCTAATGATTGTCGCGCCTCTCTCATCTGAATAGCTTTCTTCTCGCCGCGTCGAGGGGTCGAAGGGGAAGCTTTCCTCGAGCGGTTCAATGTCTTTGATTAAAGGATCTGTTACACGAAAGGCAAGCTTAAACACTCGCCGGCCGTTACTCGAGTAGAGTTTTCCATCGATGTTCCTCGAAACTTCGTCGTGTACGTTGTGCGAATGAATATTTTGTTGGCAGCCATAAATTTGATGGAAAAACACGAAGCGTAAGAAACAATCCAGATGCGACCACTCGCATTATACTTCCCGGGAGGACGAACGCCGCAAAAACAAAGACCCGCGAAACGTCCAAGTTCATGCATAATTAATGCCACCTGACACGTACACACCTTCTGCTTTTTTTTATTTTCTTTATTTCTCTTTTTTTTTTTAAGCAAGCACTGGCGCTGGCAGAATGATGGACGACGCACTGAAATTAATCGGCGCCGAGCCGAGGCTCGGGATTTTTACACGGCATTAAACGTCGATAAATCGAGGCGGTGGTAGCAGCGGTGGTAGCAGCAGCAGCAGCAGCAGCAGAGATACGCCCAATGAAATTTGCGTTTACGGCTAGCAGAGACACGTCCCAAGCACTGCATAATTGATGGACGGTTCGTTTCTCCCCTTCTCCCTCTCTCTCTCTTTCGTCTCGTGCTTTGAATGTCAGATACTAAGTCCTCATGAATGTTCATCAATTGAGCCCACTCTTTTCTGTCTTCACTACCCGTTCGCCAAAGGGCTACTCGCTCCGAATAGTAGAGTTAACAGGCTGAGCGACGGATTAAGCGTCTGCCGCTCAAAACTTATCGTACGGTCGATCAGGGGTGTACCTGCTGCGAGAAGAGACGCGTGTAAAAGTAGACGAGTTTGGGTGAAACGTTTCTAATTTCGTGTTCCGCGGTCTTGACGCTCCGAGATGTTGTCCGTTAACGAATTGAGCTTCTAATAATAAAATCAAGAGCAAGCGCAGGGCTTACACGTCAGTTCTCTCTCGTCGCGAGCGGAATTGACAGACGAGTCCACGTCCAACGTTCGCGAGTTCACGCCGAGCGAGGAGAGCTGATGCAGCAACAGCAACGCAGTCCGCGCGTCGCGTCGGTTCGAAATGTGACACGTTCTCCAGCGACAATAATAGTAACTGCCAGATGAGTTACTTGGCACTTCTCCTTAATTGTACTTTTCTACATCTCGTTGGAAAATCAACGTTGTCCAATCACTAAGGTTTGTGCTATTCGGAGAATATTCATCGTAGAGATTGATCGATATCAAGCTAGACGAATATATTTGCTCCGTGAAAACGTAGCGAGCATAGAAAACGGTATTGGTGCAGCCGCTAGAGCTCGTTCTCGTCTCGCTCTCTAAGAGGGATAATCGGCTTGCGCTATTTTATCGTGGTCGTGAATATTATTACGCTAAAAGGGAAAAATCCCGCAATCCGACTAAAACTTATCTAAAACGAGGGACCGCAATTTTCGGGCATTCCGTCCTTTGCCAACTATATTGGTGATTCGGAAGGAACGATGCCAGCAAAACGAAGATGTTTGAGAAACTTTGACGTCGTAATTTCAAGCAAAGAATGTTTTTCAGAGGTAATCTAGAAAGCAGCTGATATAACGACTAGGCGTTCGATAAATCGACGAATTTGTAGAACTGAAAATACGAGCTCCTCCTATTTCCTCGGATGGAGATGTAAGAAAAAACCGCAAAGCCAGAAGATAAAAAACAAGCTTCAGAAGAGAAGAAAGGCTTGAGAAATATGTAGGTGTGCCGAGAGGTACAAGGCGAGCGAGCTAGCATTACGGACATTTGTATAGACAGGCGTACAAGAGAAAGAGAGGCTTCGCCTCCGATAACTGTCATCGACTTGGCGGTCTGTCTCGCGGCTTTAATAGTCAGTTGCGCGCAATGGAAACGAGAGACAGAGGGAGAAGAAAATCAGCCAGCAGTAGCGGGCAGATGACATCAGGGTCCGCGTGGGCCGCCTCCTCCCTATAGATCTGCCGTGTCGTCATCGTCAACGCGCTTCGCAATTCCATTGTTTTCCCTTGCCACGACTTAGCTAAGCAATTTTTCTCTCCTTGGCATTCGTCGTCAAAGTTTACGCGCATGTCGATCGTTTTTTTCAATTGACAGATTATTAAATACAAATGATATCGAAGCCGATCTAACGATGACGCAATTTTCATAACGTACGTTCAACCGTTTAACTACTGCAAACGCCGTCTGAAATTTGAATGAAAAAATACCGTTGTCGTGTAAGACACGTACGTCATTTTTATTCGTGTTTATATTTTTTTCACGTCGAACGATCTGTTCAATCACTCGTATGAATTTCGCGTCGTGATAAAACCCGATTTACAAGTTTACATTTTTCTCGACACGAAAAGAACGCTCGTAACGGAATACCGTTACACGCGCGTGAGTACGTCAAGAAAACAAGAAAAAAAGAAAAAAAAGAAAATAACTACAACAAGGAGAGATTGTGCTTTCGCGCGAAACAGCTAAACGTACACAATAAGCAATAGGTATCGCTTTTTTCCCCGCAAACTCAATGGCACAACGACAATGGCATACGCTTTACGTAAGATTTACAGAGGCGTCTGTGCGTCAAAAGTGAGTTACGGTAATTCACAGGACAGTGCAAGCACGCGTGTAACGTAGCGGGCGAAAGGGCTCAACGCGTCAAGGCGTGGTTACGTCAAGCCGCTTCTCGCTGTTGTTCGCGCTTTTCCATGTTCCATTTGCGAAGAAACCTTGGCCCAAATTCAACTAGGCGCGAAACCAGTTACCCCCGTTGACAGCGCAACGCGGACAGCAGTTTATTCCTACGCGCGCTTCCTTTGCCTCCACTCGGCAAACGACTTCTTTTTCACAGCTGGCCGTGTTATTTATCATCGTACCTGCGAGTAAATTTACATGTGACATCAATCGAGGATTTATCGATTCGCCGACACGCTTTCCCGACGTATACGCTCGATATGGAAATATGGAGATGTCTTGTTGACGGTGTTCTCGATGTGTTTTGCGTCGATACGCACGCACATCGCACGCCGACCGAATAATTGTTTTATCACTACTGCGCCTCCTCTATCAACAATATGGAAAACGAGGCGAGCGTGCACCAACGGCACGTCCTCGCGACGAACGTTTGCTCAGTTTGTGATTACACGAAGATCACGCTTTAGCGTTCGACACGCGAATTCCACGAGACGTCCGCTTTGTTCTCTTTTATCGCTGACTCGCGAAAGAGGAATTGGACGTTTGTTCCTCGTGACACTCTCTCTCTCTCTCTCTCGCATTACACCGTGACAAGGACCCGAGGAAGAAACAGAAAAAAGAGACTCGGGTTTGAGATGAGATAATTGCACTGACCTTGAGATAGGATCCATAATATTTGGTGACGTAGGGACTGTCGCACTGGGACAAGACCATAATCTCCTGCTGAATGTCTTCGATCTCATCCTCGGCTTCCTCGAGGTCAATGATCTTTATGGCAACGACCTGTTGGGTGCGATTGTCGACGCCTTTGAACACCTCGCCGAAACTGCCTTTGCCGATTCTCTCTTGTTTGGTGAATATCAGCTCGGGATCCACCTTCTGCAACGACACAAAGAAACAGCGCCTATTAGCGTCTGGTGTACGGATAACATTCTCGTCGACTGCTGCGTTCGTCGAAAACACGAAAGCAATACACGCTCCTCTTATTTGAACTTACAAGTACGTCGGTTTGGGTCTACGAGTTATTAGCTCAGTCGCTCGGGCGAGTATCGCAAACGAGGCCTTGACCTTCTATCAAAGATCGACCTCTTGAAATAGACAGGAATAACGTATAAATAATCGGACCCAATCTCGTGGGTACAGTACACGCGTACAGTACAGATGAATGCGCGCCTGGCGCTAACTACAATCGATAGAACGTCTTAGACTATTGACTGTATTGACTGTAGGCTGGTGGTTGGCATGGTAATTTGGCACGATGTCGCGCCGTCGATAAAACGAGCGACCGGCCAAATTGGTCGGATTATTTATTAACGAGTAGCAATGTACACGTGTAGTCGTTACCGCGAGCCAAGCAGCAGGAGGTAGGGAAGACGAACAACGTTGATCGTTGTTAGTCCGTAGATCCGCGAAGAGCAGATCCGTGGCGCTGCACGCCGCAACTCGCGATCTTGGCGCACCAGTATATGCGCCTGCGAGCGCGTAGTGCCAGCGTCGAGAGGATGCCGTTCGCCTTGGCTCTTTTCTTTTCTGCGTATAACGGATGCCACCAATGACGTCACTGCAGCACCAGCGTACACAAGCACGCTGCAATCGCCGCTTCTGCGACGGTCAATTAAGCGCATCGACTATCAATTCAACGTTGCCCACGCCTTCGTAGGGTTCCACCTTCATCAACTTGTATACTCCGCGCCTCCTATATATACCGTATCGCCAAACGTGTTTTCATCCAAGCGTGGCCGTGTATTGTGTACTCGTGTACACACACACACGCGCGCGCGCGCGCATCGCTCACGAGCCGTTGTCTCTCCGAGTAAACACGACTCTGTTTGTGTTCCTTTTTTTATATCACGAGTACAAGTAGATACTGCTCGATTTAACTGTTTGAAGCGTATACGTTTTTAACGCGGCTTTGGAGAACGCGACGCGACGCAACGCAACGTCGTAAAAGTGGGCTACACGCTTTGACTGCAGCTTATATATAGATACGTTTATTTATCGACTAACGATTGTGTCACTAGCGACGTTTACGAGCTCATACATTTTTCATCGTTTGATTATCTTACGTGCCATTGCAAAAAGAAAGAAAAACAAACGAGCAAGAAGGCGAACGCACGTTTAGAAGGCTCGTCTAGTAGGCTCCGGCCAACGATGTTGCGAGTCGTAAATACACGAACGCGCGACGCACGATTTATCGTCTTTTTGTCCACTCGTGCGTTCCCTTGCAAGTCGGCGATCATTTTCGAGTGTAACATTTTGATAAGTTTGCGCAGAGTTGTGCGGAATAACAACGAACGGGAAAGGCTACGCTGCCTGCGATACGAGCTCGACGAATGCTCCATATCAGGGGGAGGGGGAGGGGGGGGTCTGGATAGATCCTCGATATTGACGAAAGCTCCTTTTGGCTCGAGTGAGATTGCGAATTATACGCAACGCGTAGCTGGCTGAATACAAGATAGCGCGACAATCAACGTATATAGCATCGTAGCGGCGAACATAATCGCTTTCCGTCGGCAACGACGCCGGTGGATAAATCTGTCCGGGTGGATTTGCATTTTGCCAGCGTAGCTGCTTTACGTTTTACGCCTGCTTATAAGCTCGCGTTTGCAATAACCTCGTTGACGCGGCTGGGAAATTGGTGCCTGCGGCGGAAAAATTGCATTTGCGTAACACTCGAACGTTAATCCCTTGAAAAACCAGTTACCACCTTGCGCGGTCGCTAACTGCAGTCAAACTTTGCTTGCTCCTTTTTAACGTTACGCCGGTATTAACGATAACGCGATGCGGATGGGCTTGGCAGAAATTTTCGTGGAGACTGCGCGACGCCTTCGAGTATTGCGTCGATCGCCACGAATGAATCAATGGCCAACGGGAACTCGTTTGCAAATGACGTTGCGCAGTTTATAATCAGTGTATTTGCTTGGCCACACTGTCGCTAGTGCAGCCAGTACTTTATCGGGAACGCAAAAGATGGGACACAAAAGTACTGAAAGGCAACGACAAATGGAACTGAAATAACGAAACTTCCTTTCGGTGTTTTTCTACATAGCGGTCACCGTTGAATGGTCGGCTCGTCGCTATACGCTACATCCCGCGCTGAATTTCGTTCTCGGTCTGTAGACTCTCGCGAGGCGCAGTTCCGGTTTGCCTACCTCCTCCCTCCCACCTTCTGCCATTCTCTTTCCTCCGCATTTCCGACGTTTCCACGACTCTCCGAAGTCTGGTAGAGAGTTTGCTAAGCAAATTATAATTAGCACGTGTCGAGAGAGAGAGAGAGGGAGAGAACGCGCGAGAAAAGACGCTTCCCTAGAGATCGCAAGCGACACTACGGAAGCCTACGTGTCAGTTTGCCCCAGGGACATATATATATATATATATATGTATGTATTCGCGTTCGCCGAATTAATGCACAGCGTATAGTGCTACTATAAGTAGCTATCCATTTTGGTGTTCATTTTACCAACTACGATAGCAGCCATGTGTCTCTAATTTTCGTATTGCTCCTTTTTCAATTGATCCTCGTAGTTTTGTGTACCGATTGATATCGCTTTATTCGAGTTTCTTAGCGCTGCGTTCATCTCGAATAATTGCGAGTCGCGGAAAAACTCGTAGGTTGCCAGCGAGTTACGTAACGTTCACATTTGCGAGACAACTTATACCGTGCGCAAGGTTGGCACAAGTATTGTCAAACAAGCTCGTCGTAGCTGGTTCGTTAAATCGAATACGCAAATATACGTTATACGAAGCTTGGTTGGCGATAACGAGATATCGTCGTGAAAACGCCATAGTCGTTCAGCCGCCAGGGTGCATGCGCCAAACAAAGACTCGTACTTTCAACCGCAGGCGCAACCAGAAGAGGAGACGAGCAACTCGACTCTCGAGTGTCCGCTTGTTCCTTGAAAGAGCGTCAAAGAGTAAAACTAGCCAAGTTAAAATGCGGATCCACGGGGTTGTTTTGTCTCCTGCCTGGCGAGATAAGAAAACCCGTTTATTCGCGCGCAATTCGACAACGCCGACGACCGACTATCGCATACGTCATTCTCCAACTACCCGACTGAAAGGACGTCGTTCATAATTCAAAAAGGACGCGCGACTCGAACGACTATTCTCTCGGCCTCTTCAATTTTTCACGCAAATACATTTGATTTTGTAGGTCGAAACGTCCCCTCGATATTCTCAATCCATTTCGCTTAGATCCTCGTTCATTACTTTCGACAACGTCAAGATGGAACGAGCACAGAGCTGAAGCAGATCGAAGATCTTAAATGGGCAATTGAGCTGCATTTAGCGAAATGAAAACGCTTTTAATTAGCATGTGGCGCTCTCGTCTATCGCGTCCCTAACTGGGTCAGTGGGTTGAGTTACGCCTCGTTATAATTAGAATTCCAAAAGCCCTAGAAGGCTTCAAGTACCAGCTTATGACACGCTCTCTCGAGTGCGGAAAACTTCATTTCCGTGTAGACGTATCTCGAGAATCAATTAATTGGGCGCCAACGATGACGATGTTTTTTGTCTTCGTTCTTTCCGCTGTACATTCGAGTAAACAAGTAACGTCGCCCGCTAGCTCTACAGTAGCGTAAACGTCGAATTACTAAGACGTCCGCGGAGACAATGTAATTAATGACGTAGATACGGAGGTACAGGTCAATCAGCGAGCGTCGCCGAATGTGGAACACGTTGCGTTGGCGCTACGGGATTTGTCGCAACGGGTACCTCAATCATGGCGCGAGGACACAAAGCGAACAGCAATCCTAAGAACAACGTTAGATTTTCACTCGACGCAAGACAAGAACCTTGGAAAACGTGATCGCGCTCGAGGACGATGCTACGCGAGAACGACAATTTCAGGGTAAAAGTCATTCGGATCAGAGTCGCGCTCTCCGGTTATAATTACATTTTTCTTGTTCTCCGAAAGCCGAAAAAAGAAATAATAACAATGGCGCAATCACAACTCACGCCCTGTAAATTCACGGACGATGAAAGTGTGGATACGCCAGCGCCTCTTTCTTTTTCTCTCTCTCTTCGCTCGAGATACAAGAATTGAAACATTAATTATGCATTCGCTTGGAAATCGATCGTTCGTCTTGGGTAAGTCGCCGCGATACGAGCGCGTCTAAATGGAAAATGGATTGGGAGAGCTTATATGACTAGATGGCAACTCATTTCTATACAAATTGCATTGAATAAACGAAAGGTTGAAGAAAACGAACAAATAGATGTTGTTGCAAATTGGCCAGAGAACAAGAAAAAAAATAACAAAACGAACGGTGAATCGAATCGACTATAAATGCGGATTCAGAAACATAAATTTGCTTGACACCTGATCTCGGTGAGTAACCAACGGCATTCCTTAGGTTACCACGCGGCACTTTTAAAGCTGCGCACAAACTGCCTTGGCAAAAAGATTCAAAAGATGTTGACATTTTTTTACGCTTCTCTTTATAACCGCGACACGCGCGTTTTTCGTCTTTATCGTTTTTTCTTATTTCTCCTGACGTAAAGAAACAAGGATTCGGGGAGTAGGAAAAGCTCCGTAGCTATTGGAACGTTTGCGAGTATGGAAAAAAAAGAAAGAGAGTAGCGATGCGTACGCGAATCGACCTTGCGGCGTGTCCTCGATGAGCACGTCTCATTCGACGAGACGGTGACGCTGGTAGAGCGATGTAACGCCGCGAGCCTCAAGGAGAAAGAGAAATAGAAAGAGAAAGAGAAAGAGAGAAAAAGAACAAGAGAGACGAAGAAAAAATACTCCTCGAGTCTTGCGGTCTCCGGCGATCCTGTTACGTACCGGTACATTTCCCTGCTGCTTAGTTGGTCGCCACGCCGTCAGCGCCGAGCGGACACAGCCAAGCCAGCCTCGACTCATTCTTATAAATATCGCTTTTGTTGCTTCGCCGATTTTCAGCTTGTTGATTAATCCTACTTATAGCAGTTATCATTTGTCACAACTTGTAAACAGACATTTCCCATCGAGTTCCATTGTAGCTCGTTAGTGCGCGCGTTGCCGCCTACAACGTTGCCTAATCATTCGGATGGACATAATTAAATCGATAACGAGCACGCGCGTGCTCTTGGAACAAATCATCAATTATTCGTACGGGAGGTCGAACGACCAATAGTTTGATATTGGGCTACGATCAAATGCACCGCTTTCGTTATTTGTAGAGCAGTAACGATGCGACGCTCGTTGGAACATTTTGCGCAGAATACGCGCGTAACAAGGTCCATTTTTCGCAGGTAGAAAACAAAAGGAAAGAGGGGAAAAAGATAATAATAGGACAGCGTCGAAGGAAACTTACAAGGTGACGTTGTTTGTTTTTTTTTTGCTAACGAAACTTGGAGCACTTTCTAATCTGCGCGTCGTAGCTTGAAGATACGTGCTGCAGTAGAACTCGAGCAAAAACAACGAAAGACCGAATGCCAGTTTATTCGCGGCACATGTATCAATTTCACGTTCGTCCGCGCATTCGGATTATTTGTTCCGATTCCTTATAATCGCTTCGGACGTTAAGAAACGAGTATGGAGAAGATTCGAGCAATAGGTATTATTAAAACATTGCGCAACGCCGATTAGCATATCGGAGAAAGAGAGAGAGAGGGAGGAGAGCAAGAGTGCGATGGTGGTGGTTAGAACGGTGTCTGGCAGCTAGCTACCTATATACTCGTACGTATCTATATATTTTAATGAAATTCCAGGCCGACTCGACTCGTCTCGACTTGTAAGATATTCCACAGCGCGCTTTCCTATGTCGACAACGGCACAGGTAGCGTCCGCAATACCGTTAACAGCATATAAGCGCGAGCGGAATGAAAAGAGAGAAAGAGAAGGTGTGCGCGGTTCAAGCGCGACGACTAATAGGCTCACCTCTCATTTTTTGCGACGCACACCCAGTAACCCAAACACTGCGAATGTTTAATCGTTCGATAGATCGCCACGTGCCATCGGATTTCTACCAATGGGCAGTGCTCCGGTTGACTATTAAAGGCTATTATTTCGTTGGGATAACCGAAGAATTCTTTTGTTTGTTGATTTTTTTCGTAGCTTGCTTGTACTCCAGTTACAACGCACAGAGGAGCTGCAGTCCGTGGAAGAAATCGTTTAATCGTTTTTTTTCTTCCACGGACTGATCTCGGATCGGAAGAAACGGATATTCTTTATCCATCGGCATTTTTATCGTTGCATTCCAAGACGTACGATTGTTTAGTGAAAATTGGATATTTGGATATGCGAGCTGAGCGCGTTTACAAGCAAGTTGCAAGTAACGCTCGGTCGGATCGGTCACTCAATCCAATAATGCTACGCTACGATAATACGAGGCAACGATACGGTAGATCGCTCGTCGAGTGGTTCGAGGAGGAGTGGATAATTTGTAGGGAGCAAACGAGCAAACACACCGGGAGGAGGATTATTAGTAGGATTATTAGTAGGATTATTAGTAGGATTATTAGTAGGATTATTAGCAGGATATTAGTAGGATGAGCGTAGCCGGTCGTAGAAGAGGTTGCCGAGACATGCTCGAAGGACATGCTCGAAAGACGACTCACCGAGGGCGTGGTACATCTTGGATGCACGGTTTGTAGCAACGTGGGCCTCGATCGCGGATCTTGGGGTTGTTGCTTCATTTGCTGTTGGATGGCGGCGGCTCTTTGGATCTCTCGTCGCGACGGTGGCGGCGGAGGTGGTGGATGGGACAACGGCCTCGAGGCCAACAATTGATTGGGAGGGCCAGCGTTGCGTTGCACCACTCCCGATGGGAACTGAGCCCACGAGTGACGCGATTGCGGATAGCCGGTGAATTGGGCCGAACCGTTGATGTAAGCCGGCGCCATTACTGCCGTCTGTTGCTGCGTACAAGCCGCTCCGTTTCTCATTATCCGCACTCGCACTCGCACTCTCCTCCTTGGACGCGCTTAAACTTGTCAAGATTCGACACCACTCTATCGAGTTTTCATCACCTCGCGCACATTTTCCACGGTGATTGGCTCGCGTCTCACTTGTGTTTTCACCACTTGCACCGGTCAACTCACTCGTAACTCCCTGCGCTCATTGCTCTTGTGAAAGCTGAAATTTAGGATTATCAGACGAGATCGTTTCATCTTGATTTTCGAGACAGCCACTATGGCTATTCGAGAGACGCCGATGAGTTTTGTCTCTCTGTCTCTCTCTCTCTCTCTCTCTCTGTCGAGGGAGAGAGAGAGAGAGGGACTTTCGAGCTCACCGAGATGTCTACCGTAGCGACCACCTACTTTGTTGTTGGCTTTTCAGGCTTTTTTTCTTTTACTCCGAGTACCAATGCTAATGAACCGCGCTCGAGCGATCCACTCGGACAAACTTTCACTGATATTTTATAGTGCGTGTAATTACTGTTTCGTTCAATGGGGTTTTGTATCTTCGTTTCGCGTAAAAACAGATTAATTGCGCGTGCAAGAGAGAGAAAGAGAGACGGAAAGACTGAACTGTTTAGCACAAAGAGATGCCTGACTGCAAGTACAGAGTTTTCAATGCGCTTTTTCGATCTCAAGATCATTTATGTTTCGATGACAAATCAAACATAACAACAATAAATCGCTAACAACCCAATGTAATAGTAAGAACGTTCATGTTGTTGGAATTGCAAAGTGAACTTTATCGGCAAATTTTCACAAGTAAAAAACCGTATACAAAGGGGGAGGGAGGCGAGACAAAGAGCAAAGAAGTGTATTTGCTGGCGGCAGCGTTAGCGTGCATTTTCAGGTGCAGCACGAGTAGCTTCAACGGCGCCAATCTATAAATCCTCTGCTTTGTTATCTGTTGCGGGACCGCTTATCTGCCGACAACATCTCACGCTGCCGTCTTTAGTCGAGCTAATGCCTTTTACGAGGCGGCACAAGGCGCTTCTTTCTCTCTCTCTCTCTCTCTCTCTCTCTCTCTCTCTCTCGTTTCACTCGCTTCGAGAAGAAAGAACGCCAACGCCAGACACCTCTACAGCCATTATATACCGTAATATCGACGCTCTTTGGAAAATTACTCTGCCGCAAGCCCAATTAATAGCTCGTTTATGAGAGGGCTATCGACGTTTTCTTTTGCTGCAAGCGTGTACACAGTCTCGCAACAAAAATCTACCTCCACGCTCCTCCCCAAAGAGATTCCAAACTTTCCTGTTATGATTTTTATTAGTTTCGTGCGAGATCGCGTAGTTTGCGCGCGTCGAGCAAAGCTCCGCGCGAGAAAACGCGCGCGCGCTCAGGCCAAGTTTTAAAGCTTGGCCTTATTGCTCGCGTGCAGCTGCCATTGCCGGGATATCGAATCGGAGCGAAGCGAACGAAAAAAAAGAAAACGTGAAAAATACACGAAAGGGTAGAGCGGGCAAAAAAAGAAAAAGCGATACGCCGACGCACTGACAATTTGCAACGGCGCAATAATAAGACCGTCTTCACCGAGTGCCGCGAGAGCCAACAGCATTTTTGCAGCCGAGCAAGGTAGCCGCCACCGTCTTTTCTCGATCGCAAAAAAGATCAACCCCCGAAGGAAGGGACGAGGCAAGAGACGAGGATAGGCTGCGTCAAAGTCTCGCGAGGCTTGCCAACGTCCACTCCTAGAACCGGGCTAAAAGCTTCGAAGAAAAACCACACTGCGGACGATCGATTTTTTTCCGCGCGATCCCCTTTGTCTTAAGGCTTGCTGCAATTTTTCAAGACGATATCTGCCAAACGAAAGGATGCATACCGAGGAGAGATTTTGAGCGATAAATCGATCGAGCCTGCTCCACTTGCTCTACTTGTTCCTCGGACAAGTCGACTTGGACTTATTGGCTCTGTCGTACAATCGAGAGGACTTAGCGCTCTGATATTTTTTATCGAGGGCTCGACTACTTTGCCAAATCTCATCGCTCGTTCGATACACTTTCGAGCCGACGGCAAATGTGCCGAGGGTTCTATCGCGCTCGAACAACCAGGCATCGTTGTTGTTGTTCGTTACTTGTTTTCGACCGACGCCTAATTACGGGTTTACCGTTGGCTCGTTTACTTTACGAGCGAGGTTTTCGAAGCAGCCATAAAGCTAATCAAACGTTAAACGTCGTGTGTCGGGGGAAAACGTGCCAGCCGCAAAGAGCGAAAAAAGAAACGTAAGAAGAATGGCTTCCTGCGGAATTTGCGACGTGGTCTCTCATTTGAGATTCACATCTGAAAAAGGTAGAAAAGCAACAGCTTATGTAGGTCATTTCCTAGTCAGCTTAACGATTCCAACCTCAAGGTTTACCGCGGCTCTTGCATTTTTTACTTGGCCGTTGCCATTAAGAATTGCTGCTCGGCGCAACCTGTTATTTCACGCTTACTTGTTTTTTCTCTCTATAACGCGTTAACAATTTCTCCGAATAAGAAGACGATTTGCATCTGCGAGCCGAGAACGCCCGCTGATCGTTAAGTCCGCAGGAGCTCGAACGTGCAAAATCACCCGAGAACGATTCTAGCAGCCGCTCGGCAACGGACGTGAAAAGGGACGATAGATCGCGCGCGTACGAACTGGAGTTTGAGAAGAGACACGTAAAAAAGACAAGAGAGAAAAAACAAGAGGGCAAAAGAACGGAGACGCGAAGAGCATCAGAAGCCAAGTCGCGTGACAGAGCATTCGCTTCGCTCGCGTCGCCGTTGCCGACAGATAAGGAAGTAGGCCGAGGGGGCGAAACTTCTTGGCACCTCTGCTCGCGCTGGGCTAATAAGGGCTGTGTTGCCGCCTCTGCCTTGTCTTTACTCAGCGGTGCAGCGAGGGAACGACAAATTTATTCCGACCTCGCCGTCCGTTTTTCATCGCAACTTTTATTTCGACGCGCACCACTTCATTAAAGCACGCGCGCACCCGGCTTACGAGACTACTGCCGCCGTCCAAACATCGCCCCACAATTGCCAACTTTTGTTATCTCTCCTTTCGTGGCTTTCTTTTTTTTGTTTCTTTTTTCCTTTTGTTTTTTACGTCGCAGTGTCGGCTTTGTTATTCTTTTACCGCTAGGAAATGTCGTTTACGAGAGGTTGTTTTGTTTGCGTGGTATCGTAGGCAACCCACGACACCACAAAACCTTGTTTTGTGGAACAAAGGTCGTTGCGCGCTGGTCGGCTGAATTTTTTCGACCACTGGACGTTCAATGTTCAGCTAGATCAAGACAATTAATCGTTCCTCGAGTACATTTGTATCTAAACTAGTTTTCGGAACGCGTTCTCGGCTCGCTCGAAATGTATCTATGGAGAAGCGATTACAGCCAATTGGACGCGCGACTCCGTGCTTGTATCTCGTTGGCAAGCGATCGAGCCGTACTGCAGTTGTCCCCGCGTGGCCCGATAGAGAAGCCGAGACCGCAAACGTACGCACGCCGACGATCACGGATGACGAACGCAGGTGTTTCCGGACGTAGATTATCGTGGAGAATGGCTAGGCAAACAAGTTTAGCGTGGTCGAAACGACGTTCCAACACCAGCTACCGCGGTAAAACGCTCGAACGAATACCGAGCGCAGCAGCTGCGTAATGGAGTAGCAAAAGTCGTAACGAATAGTCTCGCGAGACCGGCGAAAGAGCGACTGTTAAAGATGCATCGATAGAAGTACGTATAGAAGTCGCGGCACACAAGTATTTAATTGCGCCCGAGAAGTGCATAGAATTTGCGGCATTCTCTCGCGGCATTCCGTGCATTCGGTCTCGAGCGGCGCAGCTCCATCGTCCCATTAGGATGAAAGTACTTTCGAGCTCCGCGCAAGCGAATAGCTCGGTTTCTCTCTCTCTCTCTCTCTCTCTCGCTTTTCCCGCGAGTACGCGTATATAAATGTACGTACGAAAGAGTTCAAGGGCGCTGCTCGCGATTTACAAATTTGCCGTCGTACAGCGACTGACGTTTTTGGGGCGCAGCGCGAGAGGTTTTGCGAAAGCAGTCAACGCTACGGACGACGACGAAATTCCGTAATGTACTACGCGGTGCTTGGGTATACGTAAGTTCGCGCGCTCGTGTGTGTATACGGTGAAAACGTGGGAAGGGCCCGGAACAAAGGAAGGATAGATTACGTTGGAGCTATTAAGTTTATCGCGTTTCAACCGAGAGCTCGCGTCGTATGCGAATACCGCGGTCGTATTCACCGCGGAAGCTTTCGTTGAAAGCGCGCTGATAAATAATTTTCGCGTCTCGCCGCTGTGAGCTTCAGCCGGCAAGGAACGACAAAAACAATAACGATGAACGATCGGTCGTTTGTCGACATTTACAGCTCGTATTTCCCATTGACGCAGCGCTGCTGCTGCTACGCATCCGGTCCGGCGCGGCACTTAACTTTAGACAAACAACTGTACACAGAAACGTCGTTGCGAAACATCGGTGGCATTCTTTCGAGAGAGAGAAAAGGCAAATGTAAACACACCGTATGAACAGCACAACAAGTTTTCGAAAGAGCACTCGCGAATCACGCATCGCCACGCGCGTGCGTGCTCGGAGAAAAGAAAAATGTTACTCTTTGTTGTTGGAGCGCGCATAACGGGCTTTATCTTACTTTTCTTCCGTTTTTTTTCTCGCTCGTTCGTTCGCTCGGCGCAGCGAATGCAAATGCACACGCAATGCAGGTCGTCGAACAAAGAACCGCGAGCGCGCGTGCTATCGACGGCGGCTTGCTCGCCAATTGGCGATTGTTAATCGAGCCGCGTAGGCGGATATATCGAAAGACCGAAGCTTTATTAGGTCGCGTATGGGTGCCTTTCCCCCTTCTTCGCTCGTCCACTCCAAAAAGGCTAATCAGCGCGAGCTAGCGTGACCTCTTGCAAGCGTACCTCGCGATACACCTATACTCGCGTTCGATCGCTGCACGCGGTTCTCTCGCTTTTTTTGGCAAAGTTCGTTCGCTACCAACGGACGTTATATCGACTGTCTGTCAACGAGGCTCCAAGAATAACGAAACTCCATTTTCGAACGGACGCTCGAATCCACGTTTACCTCTCTCACGCGTACTCCGTTTCGACGCTAGAACTATTGCGCGCCCACTCCAAAGCCAAGCCACCTCGTAATGAGTCGAGTAACCAAATATTACGCTTTGGTAAATATATATATCGACGCTAAGAGACGCTCGAACGCGACGATCCCACCTTCCCTCTCTCTCACGCACGCTGTTTCACGCGGCGAGGGGGAGTCGAAAGCGTAACGCGCTGTTGTTGATTAATCGATCGTCAGCGTGGCTCCACGACAATGCGAGAGCACGAGAGAAGCAGAGAACGCCGTGCGCACCCGAGCTTTAGGTCAGCGGAAACGAAAAAAATCGAGTCTCGGCGTGAGAGAGAAAGCGCCCCCACTTCGGCGAAAAAACGAGCAATTATAACAAGAGTTCCAGTGACAATGCTTAACGTCGAACAATCTCGACTACCACTCGATTATAATACGCGTGCGTATCTCAAGCCAGTCGATTGTTCGTTTTCTTTCGCACAATTGTCGCACGCTTCGCATATTTAGCCTTTTCTCGTTACGTAGCTGCAGCTACACTTTTTATTTCTTCTCTCTTACACCGCAAGCTTCATTAGCATATTTCCAATGCTGGAAATTCGAATCCGAAAGTGTTCATAATACGTTTCTCGGTTCGTATACAAGTCGAGGAAAGTGTATACCGATGCAGATTTCGCACGCATTATCGTTAAAATTCCTGCGACACGACGAAGGAAACAACAAAACGAATAAAAAAAAAAGAAAAAAAGACAGCCGAAATCGGTACGAATGACCGGCTAAAAATATTTGTCAAGGCAGCTGGTGTGCGTTTGCGTGTAAATCCGTCCACAGCCTTGAACCTGAGCAGCATTCCAAAAGCACGCGTTTTACGGGGAAAGAAGGAGAAACTTGGGAGGAGGGGCAGAGGGCCCTCGATAGGGAAAACCGAGCACGTGCCGATTACCTTGCGTGTTTACTTGAGAATTGTGACCAGCTGTCGACGGTTCCCAAGCTATACTTAATAAACGCTTCGAACCACGCTCGTTACGCACTTTTGCTCGTTGTTGTACCAAGTCACTCGATAAAGAGGCGCTTTGAATTGTAAATGTCTTTTCCTACGAGGCAACGGCGCCAACGATCTCTGCTTTTGTTTTGTATGGACTAAAATGGACTAAATGGACAGTTACGTTGGTCTGAATATTTTTGTAAGAAACGTTTAATTGGCACGTTACGCTCTGCAATCGAGGTGCTATTTTGCCGTTCCTTTTTTTTCTCTCTCCTTTCCCCGTGAGCGTCTAATTTATATAACGCGAGAGAGCGCGAGCTGCAAAGCAAGCGCGTTTCGGTCAACTCGCCTTCTTTCTCTTTTGCCGTCGTCGCGAGGCAACGCCGACCTGAGCACCGAATCGGCTTATATACACAGTGAAAGTGAGAGAGAGAGAGAGCAAGCGACTCCAACGCCGAGACATTCTAGAGCCGATGCATCAAAACTAATGCCTCCGAGCCGATTGCCCGTGCTTGCTGCTCGTTTTTCGGTCTTGTCGCGTTTACTTCGTAAGCCAAGCAACGTACGCTAACAACATTTTCTCCTGCTCTTAGGAAAATACGCCATCTCGTGTGTCGGATTTCCGACGAACCGATAACAAAAAGGAAAAAGTTTCCAAAGTATTAGCCGGAGAATCAGCGTTCGTTTTAACGCTAAATTACAAGCTTTCACTCGCTAGAACACGTCTATTTTGCATACGAAAAACTGTAACGTTCCTGCGCCGAGCTAGAGCCGCCTCGCCACGATGTGCGCACGCGTACGTATATATGCTAGAAAGCGAAGAAAGCATTTTTCAGGCCCAATAGTTTATCCTTTTTACACGGAATGAAAGTTAGGCCATACATGGACGGACGTATTATCGATCGGCCATTTCTGAGCGACTTTTCCACGCGTGTACTTTTCAAAAGGAAAGCTAAGGAACGTTCGCTACAAGCTTTTCTTATGTCATCGCTGTTTCACTAGTTGTTTACATAAAACCAAACATCGAAAGAGAGAGTAAGGCTTGCATCACGAAATTCGTTGTCGCGCTTATAGATCTATTAACGCAACGACACCAACTTGCCGAATGTTTTTCAGTTCGGGAGTCGCTTTTAAATAGTTAACGATGCCTGCGAGTCGCAATTTGTATGGGAATTGGCGCGGATCAAAAGCAAACGTTAGGAATTTAATTGGTCGAGAGGCAGATTGCATAGCACGGGCGTCGTCGTCGACAATAACAGTCGTACATGGTATATCGTCAAGAGTGGCATACACGTGTATATCAAAATCGTGCAGCAATGGAATGTAGCACGAATAATGTAGAAATTGGCGTAAACGTTCCGTGGACGGCTCAAAGCTCTCGGAAGAGATTGCACGATATATCGCTAGTTCCGGAACAAAAGGACGAGTAGGAAAAAATTTGGCGTGCTTGCTCGCCGAGGCTCGACGATCGTTTGCACGCGAGAGATCGTTATTTTGCGAGAGTCGTTTCTCTCTCTCCCTCTATACATATATATATACACGCTAGTTTGCTTCGAGGACTGTGCACGCGCGCGCGCGTGTGTATCGCGAGCTAGCGGCAAAAGCCAGTTCTCGCCAGTTGTCTTGGCCAGCTCGCTTGACTTTATGCTCTACATAATGCACGCGCCGATGCACTCGTGCGAATGAGCTTAGCGTGCCCGAAAACACACTAGCTTACTTTTGTTTCTTCTTCGCTCGATTATCAACTAATCACCCACTCGTCGTTCGCCGCTCTTGCGTATTCCCGAACGCGCCATTCCGTTGTACGTCGCCCGATAGGATATGTTTTACGCTTTTTCTTTCTTTCTCTTTTTTCTTGTTTTCTTTTTTTCTTTTAATGAGCGTAATCTACTCCGGCACTTTATACGAGGAGACTTGCTCAATTCTCGGCGTATTTTCTAGCGAGAAATAACGACGTCTACGCGAGGTTGTTGCTACACGCCGCTGTTTCACCGAGGATTACGAGTCTCCCTTTCAAAATATGCATCGACATTGATTAAAACGACTTAATTGATCAAAGTTTTGTTTGCAAAGTCACACTCAGTCGTACCAAGCCTTTAAATTGATAGTCAAGGACTCTAATAATCAAAAGAGATTCCGCTTGTTAATTAGGTTTGTCGTGTCATAAGCCTCGCGAGATGTCTCGACGATCAGAGAGAAACTTTCGAGCAACGAGAAAAAGAAACGACGCCGCTTGTTAGTCGATTCTCGACGCACTTTTAACGCATTTATGCTCTGAAAAATTTACATCTCCAATGTTATATGCCGCTGAACAATGAAGGTTGCTATTCTGCCGAGCATGCAAGTCACTGCTCATATTTTCACTTGGAAAGCCATTTACTTTCCTTAATTCGACGATCCGAGTCTCGGAAATGGCCCATTACGGCATTGTACTTTTGATTATTCAGTCTCCTTCTTCCAGATCCCTCAACTAGGTCGATTGTATGCTCTTAACGCTTGATACATTCATTAGTAGCATCCGAACGTGAACGTTTATAAAAATATTTGCAATATTTGGCGCAAGCCAATTGATAAATTTCGCCACGTATTGCACAATTGTCGAGTACCTCGTGTTTGTTGCACAACGTCGACTGACCATCGATGTGCAATACATTTTTTTCCTTTACACACCACCGATCAGACCATCGATGTGCAGCGACCGCGAGATGCAATAAACGCGCCTTGTTGAAAGGATGACTACGAGAGAGAGAGAGAGAGAGAGAAAGAAAAAATGGCCTGAACGTGCGCTCAACTCTTCTTTGCCTGGCTTGGCTTATCAAGCGCAAACACGTACTCACTCTCTCTCTCTCTCCCTCGCGAGAGAGATATACATACGCACTCACGCAGCGCACACACAAGTTATTCGGTAAAGAGACAATAAAAAGGCACCGTTGAACGCTTAGCAAAGTATGAAATAAAAGAAAAAAAAAATGAAAAGGTAGAAGAGGGTTCGAGAATACTCGTAGTGATGCTCGATTGTCCAATAAAACTCATCGGTTTCGTTGGTTATATCATATCGTTCACACTTACAACTGAACTGAAACTGGTGACTTCAAAAAAGCACAACAAGAACAATAGAACAAAGTATTAGACACGCACACTCTATATATATATATATATATATATATATATATATGTGTATATATATATATATATACACGCGATCTAGTAGTCGATGGTTGCCAAAGTAGCAACGTCGTTGTCCGCGGCGGGACGCAAACTGACACGCGGCTCGAAGCAGAGCTGGCGCGCGAAGAAAGGTGCGGGAGTGCTGAGCGAGAGCAAGAGAGGGAACGTTGGCTTGCCATGGCAATCGCGCTGCATGGGCCGTACACCGACACCAACACGACTCAACGTGGTCGTTGGGGCCAGAGCGTGTGTACGTGTGCGCGCACAAACGTTCCGTAGAGTCTGTATTATAGTGGGTCTCGTTGCGCTCGCTTGCTCGTTCGTTTTGTGAGAGGAAAAAATAATAAATAAAGACGAAGAAGAGCCGTCGCGCGATCATCGTTGGAGCCAGGTTACTTGCTCGGCTTTGCTCTCTACCTACACGCTTCTTGTTTGGGCCTTTCTCCCTCTCCCTCTCTCTCCCCCTCTCTTTCTCTCTCTCTCTCTCTTCGTCTGCCTATAGCATCTGATCTGCGGCTGCGGCTACGATGTTTCGTTTTTCTCAACGAACGTATAACCTGCCCTCCTCGTCTTTCCTCTTTCTCTATTATTATAGCACCGGTCGTCCACGCTTCTCCGTATATAAATACGTGATTGCTATTGTGTATATTTGCTGTTTTCTGTTTATCGCCGGAGAATACGAAGGGTTTATTTCACTGAATCAACTTTTTCTCTTCGTTCGGCGATCGCGAGCAACGGTACGAGTTATGTTGTCTTTTCGATGATTAAAATACAAAACATGCGTAAATAAGGCTAGATATATCGGCCGATAACGGTTAACGAATCGGCAAAAATGCGTTGAAATCACGCCATCATCCGATACATCGGAATTCAACGATAGATATTTGCGATCGACCGAATTGCCGCCATTGGCAGATGTTGTAGCTCCGCTTATCGGACTCGCATCGTTGACAAATTCTTTCGAGGAAAAACAAGAGGATTTGCTAGGTTACGAATCATTTTTTTAAATGAAATGTGTTGCGCTGAAACTCCGTTTTACTATATTTGCCCTTTTCGTTTTATCGTTGCAAGTGAGAACATTGTAATATCACTTACGACATCGAACCTTTATCTGGTACGCGCGAGAGTATTATTTGCGCCGACTGGCTGCGAAGATAAGCTTCTTTTTTTTCGTTTTGTTATGTCGACAAAGTGCGTCATAAGTGGCGCTCAGTCAGCTTCATTATTTGGTCGATAATGCTCTTATCACAGTATAAACAGTGTTGGCCTATGAAAGAGACGACGTAGCGAGGTCGGCAAAAAAGGAAAATTACACGAGCACAGGTGTAATAGCGGGCTAAGCGAAATGAGTCGAGACGAAAATAGAGAGAAAAAAAGAAAGAAAAAGTAGGAAGCGAGTTTGTGGCGAGTAGTCGAGTAGCTGGACGATAACGCTCCAGCAGAGGTACGGATGTACGTCGAGAGAGAGAGAGAGAGAGAGAGGTTGAATCGAAAACCGGAAGTGTTGGCATTGTCGATGCGCCATTGTTGCCGCTGGCAGTTGTGCATGCGTGCGTGTGTTAGAGCTCCTATCCATGGCCGAGCTGCGTTCAGGGACAAACGAATGTACGTATGCGTGCGAGCCTTTAAACGCGATTCGAATCGGTCGAGTTGCCATTGCCAACAGCTCTCTTTCTTTCTCTCTCCCTCCCTCTATTACGAGTCTAACTCTACTCGGCGTAGACTAACTGCACGCTCATATATATATATATATCCCATTGCTATCTGCTGTTGAGTGCGCGAGAACGTACCACGAGTTGTTCGCAAAACACCGTTGCTGCTGCTGCTGTTAGCACTTTGCTCGAGTTTATTTGTCCGTCTTCTGACGTACCGCGGTTCTCGGACAATTTTTTCTTAATGTTCCGCTCTCGCTTATAGCTCGAACGCTCCAATTTCTTTGTGTTCGAATCGAGATACTACACCTTTCGTTATCGACGATACGCACTCTCGCTGATAATCGATTCGCTCGATACGGTGACGCACTGTATTCTCGCATCGGGGTAGACTCTTACAGAATACGGACTCGTTATCGTGATATCTACTTTTAATAAATACAAGAATCGATCAGAAATCCAATAATTGCTCGAGTCAAGAGTGATACTTGGACGACGGTACGTAGAAATCTGCGCATTGAAGTTTCGGATGTGCTTTGGATATTTTAGTTTTGAAATTGGTAGTTAAAAGCGCACAAAAGCCGATCCCTCAAAGCTGCTTCTTTCGCTCGAACAATAGACTGTGGACGGAAAAGTCACGAGAGTAAATCAATAACGACGGCTGATGGCGAGAGACGACGGTGTACGTAGCAGTGGAGGGATGCGCTGTTACAATTATCCGTTGGCAATCCATCGAAATCGTGGCTGTTGCGAGCGTACAGTTGCATACGTGGCGCGTAGCATAGCTGGCAGAGCAGAGCAGAGCAGAGCAGAGCAGAGTCGGCCGACCGGCATTCCGCATTCTATCGGCGCGCCGATGTACCGCTACCCGCTCGCTCGCTCCACGCACTCGCACGCATCCTTGAAGCGACTTATCCCAGCCAAATTTTCGACTGTCTCGTCGCCTCGGTCGGCCTGCGATAATGGGCAAAAACCAATTTCCGACCTAGTCTCCTCGACGCCAAATTTTTCACTAGCGTTTGACTGCAGCTCGGTGTGTCGTCGTGCCGCTCTTAGCTACAGCCTCGTGCAGTTTTTTGCCTCGAGTCTACGGATACACAGCTTTATACCTTGTAATTGCAGCTTTGACGCGGCTTTACGGTTACTCGCGCGCACGCCTATACGATTAGCCATTGGCTTTTATCACCGTTTGTAATATTATCCCCCCCCATCCCCTCCCCTCGCCCCTCCCTTTCGTCGCCGTCGTCGACCCATCTTTTAGCGGATTCACTTTGCTTTTATCGACTAGATTACGCTCGATGTAATTGTTGTTATTACAGCGAGTTGCCCGGGCGATAGCTTTATACTTTAATTAATTAGAGCTCGATTATAGGTGCAATCGATGAAAAGACCAAAGGATCGTGTCGACTGATCGATTGGCAAAAAGCAATTGGTTCGATCGATCACTCGAAATCGAGACACAATAAGTAAGTATGTTCATAATTAGCGATCAACGAGCAATTACTTCTCGAGAGATTCCTATTGCAATTTGGTACAGAGAGGAAGGGAGAGCGAGTTAATCGGTAACGCGATTCGAGATTAATTGCACGAGCTGCATACGTACGCGCTGGTACGTCGATTCCTAAATCGGGTCTGAGAATTTTTTTTCCAGGACAAAGTGAATTAATACCCTTTCGCAAAGCGAAACAAAGGAAAATACTTGTGTAACGGAAGAAAAAAATAAAGGGTGGGAGGAGCGAGGGCACCTTCGAAATAATCTCCCCACGTGCTATCGTGCTAGTAGCGGCACACTTATACACACAAATCTGTACGATAATAATTATCGCTTGCAAAATACAGGAGAGAGCGTGCACACGAGACGAAGCAATATTGTAGGAAACTTATAGGCACTAAAAAATAAAACAACAAAAAAACAACAAAAATAAGCGGCAGTCGAAAATCCGTTTGCGAATTATATAGCAGCCAGTGGGTAACTAGCGAAATGTATGTATTCGTTGCACAAGCTGCAGCAACGTTGTACCTTTGGCGTGCACCAAGAGCTATAATATGGTAAAGTGAAAGGCGACGACGACGAACTCGTGCTCGCCGTACAGTATATCGTATATAGACGCGAATCGGGCATTACCGCACTCATACGTACATGCAGGAGAGAGAGAGAGAGAGGGAGAGCAAAGTTTTTAGCGCACGGTGCTGTGTAATCCACTTGGAAGTGTGGATCTCGACTTTTGACGCGACTTCTGACGCTATATGTGCACGGCCCTTTTCTCAGATCCGAGTAAATCCTCTCGCGCGTACGATACGCCATCGATATTCATCAACGTACGCGCGGGATGCAATTATCGGTTACTGCTGCTCCTTCCGCTACTGCTACTAGCTTGGATATGGTAATTTTCCGTATCCTTCGTTCAACTCCTCTCTTACTTGAGCCAACCTCCAATTTGCGGGAGATGCTATCTCAACTTTGTCTTGGCCCTTTATTGCCATTTTACTTCTTCGAATCGGCACTTCATCAAAACTTTGACAATTGAATAATTGACTAACGACTTTTTCATCCAATGCTTATCTCGTAGCTCGGACAAGATAAACGTTAATACAAATGTCGCAGCGCCTTGAATCTCTCTCTCTCTCTCTCTCTCCTTCGTGCTCGTGGCAAACGTACATTCAGGCATGATTGCGTGACTCACTGGATGATTCACGAAAGCATTTTCTAATTTTTACGTCTCGGAAATGGTTCGTTTTCCTTGGAGAACAATGCAATCTAGGGAACGTCGACTCCTACTCAAGCGTAAACAAAGTTGACTATTCGAACGATGCCAATTGAATGGGAATAGGTAACCTGAATGATTCATGACTTTAATGAAATATTTATCTTGAAATCGATCGTTCAAAATTGCAATGTCAAACGTTCGTCATCCAAGTATGGACAGACCACGTGTGCGCGATGGACGAGGAGAGAACCAAAGGAAAACAACGTCGATATAGATCGGAGGAGGATCTGGAAGAGGACGAGGGTGTAATGGAACTGCGGGAGAAACGAACGCACATGCGATTAATAATTCAACGGGACATTGATGCTCGACTCTAGGAAGCTTTACTAGCGCTGCAACTGTTTGTACGAAAAAGTGAGAGAGAGAGAGACGAAGCTTGCGGGAGCGACCGCTATAGAAGATCTCTCGTGCGCGTCAAGGATTACCAAGGATTTCGCAGAAACAGAGTGTCCGCTCGTATAAATAACATATGACATGGCCGCGTGGTCGATCTTTAGTAAATAGTTGATGGAAATGCCCACTGGAATAGCAATGGTTAGCCTACGATTTTCGTATGGATCGCCGACACTTCGTACCCCGCCTTCTCTGATATTTCTTCCTTATATTCGACGTCGCGTAGTTCCGCGTCTGCTTTCCTGTGATAAACGGGACGATTGGTTCCCCTCTGGGGATCCTTTGCGCAACCCTCGTCAATGTTGGTCCTTATTTGACGCGTATTTTTCCTTTCGTTTTTCGGCAAATAAATTCCTTTCGAAAAGAGGAAAACCCCGAGTAGAAATTGGTAAATCTAATGGAAAGGGAAAGTACAGAGGGAGAGGGAGTGGTGGCGGTGGTGACGGTAGAGAAACGAGGTAGACTCGAGTTGAGCAATTGAGCTATGTGTAAAGTCGCGCGTACCCCGTCGCATACAAATTTTTGAAGAAGAAGAGAGAGAGAGCGGAGGAGCGGAGATAGCGCAGCCTGCCGCAGGAATGACAGGAAGGAAAAATTTTCATGCCGACGTATGAGAAATTCTCCATCTTTTGAGACGCGTCGAGGCGCAAGCAATGATAGTGGTTTTCTCTTTTGTACTAAATATATATATAGGTGTGCCCGCAGTCGTACTAGCACTGGGCCAATCCTATCTCATTCTATTGACGCTGCTTTCTTCGCTTTATATCCAGTTGTGCGAGTCAATCTATATTATTGCTCTATATTATTGCTGTCTGCCCGCTGTGCGCTCAAGGCCGCTCGCGCGCACACAATTCCATTGATACGTACTTGCCGCGCAATTTTGTTCATCGGCTTTATTAAATTCAATTGTCTTATATTACACCGATAGATCGAGGTCGTTCGGTTACACTTACAAACGGTTGATCGGTCGTGGAAGCATCAACAGCAAAACTCACCTGAAACAAAAACAATTGGCTGTGTTGACAACTAGGTACAAGTAAGACGAACGTCGAACGACGCAAAGGAACGAGCGCGCATAAACAGCTCGTGGCAGAGCTCGCCAAACAAACTGTTCGACGAGCGACCTTCGTCGCGTACACGTGGAGAAAAACAGATCGACGGTCGCGGCTGCGCGGGGAAGGGGTCCGATGAAATCCGCTCGATTCCAGTCGCATCAGCGAGAAAGATGCCGTGCGACGCAATACGGCCAGATGTGGCGCTCGCGACTCGAGAGCACTTTGCCAAAGCTTCCGAACACGCTCGCTTGTGCGTGCTAATGGCACTCGATGATCACAGCGACGCACCGAGCTGTGGAGGAACGATGAAGAAGGTAGAGCCAGACGGAGGCCGAGGGACTATTTCGCAAGTCCGTTAGCGCGTACGCTGCGCCTCGGACAACGAAGACCGCTCACCTCCGGAGACGGCTAACTGCCAGGCTCCGACTCTGGCCAATCTCTGCCAATTGTCCCCTTAGCTCGAGCTTGCTCGAGTCACCGTTGTATACCCTTGCTCGCGTTGCGCAATCGACTCTATAGCATTGTTTACTGTTGCAACGTATTGCAAATGCTATTTCGCTCGCGTGGCCAGTCGAATGGGCTCGAGTAATTAATTATCTTGCTTTTCTCGAGCGTATTTGCATTAGCGCGCGCATCCTCGCGCGTAGTGCGACCTCCAAAGCCAAATACGTGGGAGCGAGCTCACGCGCGCCAATTAATTTTTGCACGTTTGTAAGCCACACGGTCGTTGCGAAAATTCCCATTGGTCCATAAATTCCGCCTATCGCTCCCAAATTTTTGCTGGCTCTCCCCGTGGACGTTGTCAGCGATGGCCGCAACGATAATTCAAACGCGAGGCTAATTGCCACGAGTATCGTTAATTATTGAAACGAACGTACGCGGACGAGTGTGTTTACGTGTTTTTTCCCCCGAGTGAATACGATTATTAGCCAGGAGTGGCGCTAATACGCGTTTGATTAAACGTTGTCGCAAGAGTCGACGGAGCTCGGGTCGTGGAAAAGAATTGGGCCATCTTCTGTTCTCGTCGGATTCTCGTCAGATTCTCGTCAGATTTTTCGAGAGCTATTTATTTTGGGCCGTGGTTTGCCCAATTTTGCACTTTGACGAAATAAAGATGTTCCGGTCGCGGTTGTGGGCTGTACGAAATGCCCTTTTCGTTAACGTATCCGTGGAGAGGATTTCAATGATTTCGAGAAAACAAATGGCTTTGAGTGGAATTGGAAGTTAACATCAGATGCCCAATACGAGTGATAAATTATAAAATACGTACGAATTTGAATTCAAGTATTGATTAATTCGCATGGGTAAATTTAATAACGTTTGAGTTTGATTCGTTGAATCTTGACGATTCCCTTGTTTTTTTATCGTTGTACGATAATCTACGAAAATATTTACAACGCTGAGTTGGTTTCAAAGAATATCACGGTACAACGTTAAGAAAGTTGGAATTTTTCATAGAACAATTTTGAGAGAATACTGAACCATCGATTCCATGCGGTAAAATGATTAAAAGAAAGAAAAAATACGCGAACTGCAATTCGAATCTATTAACTGAATAAACGAGCGGAGGAGGATGCAATCAAGCCAAAGGGGCGCGATATAGCGATGAATCGGAGGCGAGCATGCAAGCGAGCTAGCGAAATCCGAAAATTGATTGGCCGATGAGCTGGAGGAAGTGCAGAGTTGGAGGCGGGTCGCGATCGGCTCGGCAGGGCTTTGGTGGTTTAATCTAGTTGTAAATTCCCGGTGCCACGCGCGATTCCTTGGCGGGGTCAGCATCGACACAAAGGGCTTAAATCCAGTCGCTTCATTTGCATGCATCTCCAAAGTGTTTGCGCGCTCTCGGCCTTATCCAAATCTAAACCTCTGCTCGCCTCTCTCTCTCTCTCGCTCCCGCTCCTTTTCCGCTGGGCGATCCAACGAATAATTTAGATAGCGCAAAGTATTTGCGCGCGCGATTTATGCTCAGGCGACTTGGCACGTCGAGCAATCCTTCGTTCTTATCTGGCTTTGGCGCGCATTGTTTCATTATGCAAGGGGGTTTCCTCCACCTCCCTGCCGCTGTGCCCATTCCGCTTTGTTCGAATTTCGTATTTGGCCTGAACCAACGAAAATGCTCAATGTTTCGGCATAAACTCATTCATTGCTGTTATTTTCTCTAGTGTCTTTGTTACTCGCTGTAAACTGCTGGTGAATCAAAGTCGACGTATACCAGTCAAGGTACTTTGAGTGCAAAATTTGCGCGAGCAAATGTGTAATCAGAGTCCAAGGAGCAAGTTTTAGTCGAATCTTTCAAAATTGAAGGGTGACGAGGCGAGGCGAGGACGGCAACGCTAGACAATTATTCACGCCCCGGAAAATCAGTGTCACAGTTCGTTAGATAGGCCCCTGTGTATTTAGGCGCTTTCCCTTGAAATCGTTCGTTCAAATATGAGCCCCGGCAAATCCATCTAACACTTGATTAACAATCCGGAACGCTGTTGCCTCGGCGTAATTCAAACGTTCTCGTGGTGCTTGCTTTCTCTCTCTCCCTCCCTTTCAAGCGAGTGAAGGAGGAGGCGGGTGTTCAATTTACAAATATAATACACTCGAACTCATACTTACCGCTTTCGTAGTGCTGAACGGCCGATTGACGTTATTCACGTTGTTGTTGATGTGGTTGTTGTTGTGGTTATTGTTGTTGAGACCGGCATTTGGCGAATTATTATTGTTGTTGTTATGATGGTTGTGTTGATTGTTGCGCTTGTGCAATACCATTGCGGCAAACATTTTTACAAGTTTTTGTAGTTGGTTTCAACTATGGTTTATGTGCCTTGATCGTGTCTTGATCAACCGAATCTATTCTCGACGCTTGTTGCAAATTTCTTGCAGCACAACTGATTCAAGTGTCGAATGGCATCTTGAAATCCGTCACTCTGCGTCAATAGATAAAACGAGCTATTGATTTCAATGGGTTGTCAAACGTACGATATAGAATTTCTCCAAAATCAGCCTTTTTCGCATGCTACAGTGCAGATTAGGCGCGAACAACAGTGATCGAACATTTATCGGGCGAGCTATTTTAACGACTGGTATACGCAAGTCGCTTCTCGGGGCTGATAATCAAAAGCCCCTATCCGTTTTCGCAATAGCTTTTACCACAGTTCCGTGATTTATACACACAAGTTCCAACTAACTTTGGAATCCTAATTAGAATATGTTCATGTATACCGTTGGGTTGTCTTGAGAACAAACTGCCAACTGTTTAATAGTTCTGGCACGAGTGCACTTTATAATTCGAATAATAATGTCGCTTAAGCTGGAAAATGGATGGGAGAAAGAGAGAGAGAGAGAGAGAGAGAGAGAGAGAGAGAGAGAGAGAGAGAGAGAAAAGGAGGTAAAAAAGCCGTTCGACGAAAGTGGGTAAATGCAAATGTCAAGAAAGACGAAAGTTGCGAGCGATAAGCTATTACCGTTGGCCCTTCTTGCACGGGTTCCACGGGCCACTGACACGTAAGTGGGCGCATCGCTAGCCGCGTCGTCAGCAGCCGTGGACGTTATAGGTGTTCCACCTGCTCGATTCAACGACGGCGACGACGCTTTTCAGCATCGAGCGTGTTACGTGTTCATTTACATAACTTCCGTATAGGTATGTAGCGAATAGCGCCTCTCGACACGCGCACGCCAACCCAGCGCTTCGGCATCGTCGCGTTCGAACAAATAACAAGCAGTGCATAGCTTTTTTCCCAATACGTTAACGTACTCTTCTCATTTGGATGTCACTTGATACGCGTGCATAATTTCAGTTGAAAGCTCTCTTGCGCTGCGTGCCTGAAATGCGATTCGGCATAGCGTGACTACGTTGGTGGACGGTAAGCGCGGTGTTTGTGGTTGTATTTTCGAAAAACTGGGCGTACGTGGGTGTGGGTGTGGGTGTGGGAGTGGGTCCGAGTGTGTGTGTGTGTGTTTATTAAATGGAATAATTTTAGGTCACGGTTAGACCACATTTTGCGGCGGTGAATAGCAGTAATTTAACGAATTTGCAACCGTGAGGCACGTAAAAAGGGTTGACGCGATCCAAAGTGCCATAATAAGCATAACCCGTCTAATTTTCATTTTGTTGGAAAGCAGAGATTGTTCCGCGTGCAAACGGTTGTTTGCACAGCCACGATGGATTTCGCGAGCGTCCACGGTAAATCGCGCGAGTTTAACGGTCGAAAAGGGGACTCCATCAAGGTTTCGAGTTTACGCGTTAATTAAACTTTGCCACATCTCGCTGGAACGTTTGATTGAAAAATATTAATCGGAATTTCGTTTGGCCGAGGCAAACAGGCCAGTACGGATGAAGGTTGGATTGAAGTTTGGTCAGAGGATCACGTACTAATAGAAAAATAATCCATCCTGACGAGCATAGAAGGCTCGTCTCCCCAGTCTAATCCGGCAGCCACCACCAGCTACGTACATAGCGCGCCTCAGAGACAGCCCGTGTAACAGTCGCGAGGTTGGCGGCTCGATCATAGCTCCTAACCGCGACTTTAAACGAATCTGTCTGGGAGACGCACGAGCCGAGCCGAGGAGACAAAGGGCTCCGAGCGCGCTCGAGACCTCGCCAAAACAAAAGTTGGATGAAAGCTACATTGGCGCAGCTACATCGGCGCAGCTATATACGCGCCGTACGCGAGTATAAATACACGGTGGTGGCGGACGGCCGTCTGTGGCCATGTAACTGCTGCGCTCGCGCGGCTTTGAATTATTGGCCGATGCGCGCACTACAAAACCATTCTCACGCGCGCGCCTCTCGCATCGATCTCCGTAGCCGTGAAACGCGAGAGAACCAGAAAGAAAATCCAATGGATTCCATTTGACGCAGTTTTATGGACCAACTCGGTCGCCTCCTCCTCCTCCTCCTATCCAGCTTGTTTCTCCCTCGCGCGCACAAAGACTGTCGCGGAATTTTCATTTTGCCGTGGCTTTGTTCCGATTCGACAGCAGCTACAGCGCGCACGCGAGTTCCCGTTCAATGCCACTCGGACTACCCGCGTTAGGTTGTTTTTGCTCGCGCGAAAAATAAGCTTGCGCAAACATGCGACCTGTACAAATGCACTCGGTTACAAAACACTCTCGTTGCCTATCGTTTCCGACGATAATATCAAGCATAACGCAAAGAGTCGTGCTTTACGCGACGGGTCCGCTGCCAGGGCAAGACGAGACGGCGAAAACAACGCGCAATCTTGGGATGAATGCGATTAATCGATGCATCGACTCGCCGCTGTATTGGCCTACTTCCTACTTCCAAGACTGTCCCTGGCGCGCACGCTGGCGAATATCGCGAATATCGCGCAAATTTGCAACGATCGGAAATAGACCCGTCGTCGCGCCATCCTCGCTCTACGCTGTCCTTTTATTCCGCGCGCTACTGCTGCCGCTACCTGTCAATTTCTATTCTAAAAATATATATTCGATCTCGAGCAGCGCCTCCTAATCGATACTCTTTCTCCGTTTCGTTTCGTCCTCTTACACTGTTTACGGACATACCCGACTCTGGATTTTCGACAATTCGCACGACTCGCGTTGACGACTTTTCACGCGGGTCTGCTCGAGAATAACGGTAGCGCAGTTTCTTTTAGCGACGTAATACGACTCGTTTCTGTCGACAACTAGGCGACAACTAGGACATGTATGCCGGTTTGCTCAAATTACTTCGTCGTCTCTAATTAGAGTCAAATTTTTTGTTTTTTTTGTCTTATCTCAGAATGTCTCGTGCTTTTTTTCAGGTTCAAGTATTTATCGCGCAATATTAATCGACGATGTTCTCGGAGCTGCGTAACCGGTTTTTGAGCCAAAATTCTGGCATCTGCAGGTGTATCAACGTTTATGCACATCCTATACGAAAACAAGGAATATTCGCGTTCGCTAAATCGATACGGCGTAAAATAAAATCCAAAGTATTTCCATGCACGTTATTGTTATGCTAATCAAGCGGTGATGTCATAGCAATATTGTTTTCGAGCGTTAAATACGTGGAGGGTTTGATCGTTAAATCGATAGAACAATGGAAAAACAATATGCTGCCAAAGATACGATATTCAAACTGCAACGAAATTGCAATTGATATCTCGGTATTTGAATATTGAGAGCCGAATATCGCGAACGTCAATGTGAAAAATATCGAAGTTGCCGACAATTTGCATGCTGATAAGGTCGGACTTTGTCGAAAGCTAAATTGGCAGGGGGAGGGGGTGCAGAGCGGCGGCGCAAAGTTCAGTGTCGCTTCTCTAATCTAGTGTCCGAGTACGCGTTTGTGCGTGACTCGAGTAGCACTCGAAGCAGCCAACGGCCAATAAAAATAAATAGGAAGATAAAAGTGACAAAGTGGTGCTCGAGCGATTCCGCCCCTTACAACCCTCTGTAGTCTTACGTTAAATACCGGCGGCGTTGTTGCATTTATCGGTATCTTCATCTCTTTCTATCTCTCGTTTGTCCGTAGACAGCGTAAATTTGCAGCGCTTTCGGCAAGAGCAAGGGCGCCGTCCTTGTACTCGCGTCCCTCCGAGCGAAAATGCGTTCGAGTATACGAGAAGTATAAGAAGCAAGAAGCAGGAAACAAGCGATTCCCTTGCGGCGCCACCAATCTAGACTCCGTTATTTTCTCTCTCTCTCTCTCTCTCTCTCTCTTCTACTGCAAACTCTGTATTGCGAGCTTGTTCCTTTTCTTTGGCAGAGCTTGACTGACGCGCCTAATGACTCCGTCTCGTGAAAAGTTCCGTGCAGTGTGCGCTCGAGTCACGCGACGGGAAGGCTCCATACGTCAACAAGTTGAAAATTTGCCATCGAAAAGCAGCTTAAACTCCTCTGTCACAGAGAAATAGAGTATAGGCCCCGCGCGCGTGTCACCGGCTGTTACGAAACGCCACCACCGTGTCGAATTTCGACGATCGAAAACTCCAGCATCGAATCGCTACAGGTTCCATTCCTCTTTTTCACGCTTTCGTTATTTATTTTCGTTTTCGTTTTTGTTTTACTTTTTTTGCTTTTTTTGCTTTTTTTGCTTTTTTTATTGTTTGTTGTTGTTGTCGTTGCCGTGCGTACTCGTCACCTTCGTTCTGAAACGACAAACGGCACTTTACTCGATTTTTGTTTTTCTGTTTCGACGATTCCAAACTGCGGTTTTCGATGTTTGCCAGACGCGTTGTTGCCACGCGAACGGAACTCTTGTCGGTAAAACATCTCAATCTTATCACCGAAATAAAACATATGTCATAAAAAAAAAGTAGTTGAACGCGCGCCAACGTAATTGTTGTACGTTCGGAAGGTAAGACGCCTTCGTAAAATGCACAATAAGGCTTCGCCGTCGATAATGAAATTATCACAGCAATCAGATGTATAGAGTAAAAAGAAATAAAGAAAAGGCAGGCAGAGGCGAGTACAGGCCTTTGCGCGCTAACGAGGAACGTAATTGAATGGAATCCCGGCAATTTTTTTCGTACTATCGAGCCTTTGGAGAGGTATTTTCTTTGGTAAGGCGAAACGATAAACGCGCGATGTCTGCACAAACTGCACTGTACGAAAAACAGGCTTGATAGGAGAAAGAAAACAATTCAGTGGAGAAAATCAATGTACCTGTAGTTTAGGGAAGCCCGAGGAGGCGAGTTCAGTCAACTCGGAGCTCCCGATAGCGTATATCCTAGCTTTGGGACAGTGACAAGTCGCGTAGAAGGTAGCAAAGTGATAGTAGTGGTGATGGTGATGGTGGTGGTGGTGGTGGTGGTGTGGCGGTGGTGACTGGTGGTGACTGGTGGTGGCTGGTGACTGCAAGCAAGCGGTACCGGCGCGACGCGTCGACTGAGTTGTGGCGCTCCAACAGTCCGACTATAACGTAGCAACTCTCGCGCGCACGCTCACTCGCAGCTACACGGAGAGCCGAGAGGGAGATCGCGTTCCAACCCTCTCGCCCCTGTGTGCCAACGGCATCGTACGACCCACCGCCCGTGGGGCTTAGGGGAGGCACATCGCTTTGCGCTATATGCCGCGCGTCGCGCGACTTTCCGATGTTCCCTATACCTGCAGCCTTCCTCTTTGTCTTTTCGGTCAAGTTTTTCAAAGGCTTGCGCACTTTGCTTGCCTCCTCCGCAAATATCCTTTGCAACTACTTGGCATTCGATATTCCCAAGGGTTTCCTTTCCAACTCGTCAACGAACACGCTCCACCCTCGATGTTTTTCTTCTTCTTGTCCTTTTTTCCCGACAATCGCATGCCGATGCGGCTGTCCTTAAACGTACCCCTCGTGCAGTATTACGATATTTCCAGACAAACGCAATCAGACCGTCAATCAGTTCGATCCAATCTTCAACTGCACTCGAGTTGAGTCTTTGCGTGCTGTTATTTTATCATCAGATGCCACCTCGTAAATGCAAACACCAACGTTACTTTAGGTTTACTTCTTAGGCAACAGTGTGTTATCTCTTTCCTTATTAGGCTGCACGATCGAGCGGTATAGCGCGTAAAACGCTGTTTTCCCTCCGGCTTCGTGAAAATTGCGTGCGCGGCATGTACGAGAAGATTTTCGGTTGGCGGTGTAGATTCTGCGAAAGGAAGTATAAGGACTTGTACAGGATTAAGATTCTCCTCGCAGCAAGAGAGGCCAGCAGCGCCTGAAGAACCGGTTTTTCAAGAGAGCGCAGTCTGCGGAGGATCCAACGCGGCGGTTACTGCTACTGCTGCTGGTGTTGCTGCTGCTGACCTGGCACGGACGCCAAGTAAATTCAAAGCGAAAATTCGTACACGCACCGAATGACCAATAATATTGGCACTCGACAAAAACTACTCGCACACGAGAGAGGGGAGCAAGAGGCCACTCGTGGCATACGATATCGTTTACCGCGCACGCAACCACTTGAGATTGACGCATTGCTCGGTTAGACTTGTTAGCGCTAATTAGCCCCGAGTTGCCCAGACTTACTCCTCTCGCGTCCTCGAATTCGCGCTCGTGTATTCGAGCTGCTGTCTGCGGCTTCGTGCTCCATCCTCGATTAACGTGCAATACCGTTGAACGATAGAGAGAGAGAGAGAGAGAGAGAGAGAGAGAGAGAGAGAGAGAGGAGGCGGATACAAGTGGCTTTCCTAAATGTCTCTAAACGAAACTGTTTTCCCATGAATACATCGAGTTGGCTTGGTTGGCTGCTCGCTCGATTGGAAAAAAGGTCTTATCGAACTTGAATCTCGTGGCGAAATAACGATCAAGGTCGACTCGAGTGGAGGTGCGACTGCAGCTTCTACCCATCGATAGGATTAGATATTGCTTGGGAGGGGAATAACCGTTGTGATACTCGAGTGCGACCCGAGCAAGCGTGAAAGCACAGTAGAGACAGAGCAATCGTGGTAAAAGCTCCGCGAGGCTGTTTGTAAGCTAAGTTTGTTTGCTCGCACGCGCGGCTTTAAGGGGATATGCGTTTGTCGAGTGGCAATGCATCGGAGGCCGAATGCGGGTGCTTGGCTCGGTTCTCGTACATCCTCTTTGCACACGTGCGCACTTGCACGAGATGGAGCGATGCAAAGCTTCTAAATTGCCCACGACGGGCTTCCTCCTCTTCTTGCCCCTTTCCGTCGGCGCGATGCTCAAGTTGTTGGTTCGCGGTGACGCACAACTCCGATCGAGATTCCACTTGCCAAGTGTTCTCTCACTCGCGTGCTCTCCGTGCTGTGCTTTGCACCGTCCGAGACTCGAGACGCCGCCCTGGCTAGACGCGGCCTTTATAACCTTCACCGACGCGCCGCGCCGGCGTCCAAGCTGCTGATACTATTCCTCAAGATTTCTCTCGCGGCCAATCGCGCCAAATTTTTCCTCTTCGTAATTTTTTACGTCATTTTTTACTTCTGACCTCTCTTCCTCTCTCTCTCTCTCTCTCTCTGCTGTTTTGCTGTAGATTTCAAGATTTTACCATCAACCCACCTAAATCCTATACCTTACTATATCGGTGCTTAAATATTTGTACCAACAACTTTTGCAGTTGAAAAAAACTTTGACTCATTTGCTGTGCCGTGTCCTTTAACGGTCCATTGTCAACTCAAAAACAAATTGAGTCGTACTAACAATATTTCAATTTTACTGCTTTGTCAAACGAGATTTGTCTTTGAAAGTTGATCAACTAGTGTAAAGCGATGGAACTGACGGGCGAGAAGGGTGGTGTGTGTGTGTGGGGGGGGGGGGGAGCGAGAGAGAGAGAAAACACGAGTCGAACAAATATTAATTTTCCGCGAGTCGCCAGAAACGACGAAATAAAAATGAGATTAACAATTGAGGAAAAATAAAAAAAACCTAACAGAGGTGATTCGAAGAACAATGAATGACTATGCTTGTAAAATCTTAAAACAAGCTCAGCTAATGAGCGTGAAAGCGAGCAAACGGTGAGGGCGAGTGCGAGTGCTATTAAAGAATTGTTGTGCCCGTGGCGTTAGACTGGTTTACTGTAGAGCGCGTGACATTGGGCAACGGGGTCAAACGAATTTCTTGTTTAATTGCCTCGAGCCTTCATCCGTTCGTGTTTGCTGTTTTTTTTTTGTAGCCTTGGGGGCCTCGAGAGCTCTCTTTCCAGCCCTTGGCTCATCCACCGAGCCGACAATATTTTCCTGTCTTTGCGGAAAGAGGGCGAAAGTTTTGTCCGCTACGCTATGCTGCAATCGTGTAAATTCAATTTGGCACTCGCTCGACCACGAATGGATGTATTTTTCATTCAAGGTTAGTCGAATTTCGCATGCTCTCGCAGTCCGTCGAATAAACTTTGGTATTGAACGCAAAAAAACAACAACTCATCTCTCTGGCCGAGCCTGGAGCGAGTTTATTCTAACGGAAGCTGCAGTAGAGTGGACATACGGTAAAGCTTTTGCATGGACACTCGGCAAACTTTGACGACCTGCAGTGACTGCGCGTAACTCTAGTCGGAGGGAAAGAACAAGAAATATAATGGACAAAGAGGTGTAATTCCAAGTCGTTTTTTGAGTTACGACGTCTGCGAGTCGTAAGTTTTCTCAATAAAATCCCCTTGGGGTATGGGTTCGGCGATAACCGTGAGCAGTGCACAAAATCCAGCTCTGTTTGGAGGGAAGGTAAGAGGTTGGGGGACTAGATCCGGACAAGAAATTGAATTTTTGTTCAGACTGAACGCGGGATTGGAGAGGTTGAGGATCTCTCGGTGCGCGTCGAGCCTTTGATTAGAGAGAGAGAGAGAGAGAGAGAGAGAGGGAGAGTAGTAGGGTGGTGGTGGCGGTAAAACTCGCGCAAAGGAAAAGTCGAAACTAGCCGTCGGCGAAATGTAGAAAATAACATTGAGAGCGTAAGCGCACGGTGGCGCAGCGAAAGCTCCCGATTCGTGGGAGAGGAGTTAACCTTCAATGAAGGAGGAGGAGTGCGAGCGAAAGAGCAACGAGGTAGTACTGGGTATATATCCGTCGGTTGTTAGCCTGGGCATCGACCGTCTGGCAGACTGGTGTCCTGGGGCCAAGGACCTTTATCTCTTTCTCTCTCTCTCCCTCTCTCTCGTTCGCTCGCTCTCTGAAATATCCTGGCCGTTGCACCACGAGAGAGAAGCTCCCCTCCAGCTGTGTTGGCTCCGACATACTCGTTACCCTGCTCTGCTGCTGCTGCTGCTGCTGCGGGGTGCGAAAATTCGCACGGCAATCGATACGTCCGGAGGAAGACGTCCTTCAACGATAGATGCTTCGTGCCCCGATGCAGCACTTGTCGCCGCCTACTACCCCTCCATCTCCTTACACCTCCGTATCTCCAAGTTCTCTCGCTGGCAAGAGTGTACGCAGTCCTCGCCTTGATTCCTCTTACTTTTTCCATCGGCTTTTTTCTCCTCGGCTATACCTCTCTTCTCGACTACGATGGTCAAGTTCGTCAAGTTTGAGACTTTTCCAATTCAACGGCTCTTTGTCACGAGTTCAGATATCGCTTTTCGGCCGAAAATCAATAATCCGATATCGATATTGTTCGCAAGTACAATAACTCGTTCTCGTTTGTTTTCTCGGAAGTTGTCGGGACTCGGTAGAAAAGAACAAACTTATCGATATGAAAAGAATAAAGCTCCGAACAGAGCTACAGCGCCAAAGCAAATGTTGAGTCGTTACTTACGTACACATAGTTGCGATTAAACGTGTCGTTGTAGCTTACCTGAAAAAACATCAAATTACTCGTTAATTAGCAAAGGTTCAACAAATAAGATCGAATTGATCAAATATACGTATTTAGAACGAATGGCAGGGTTTTCATTTGGAGCGGATGCGGGACAGAAGTAAGGACAAGAAAAGTACAGTGAAACTCGAGTATTTTCTTGTTTTAAATTGGACTCTATTGAAGCGCTTACGATGCACAGATTTACGGTTAATCCGAGCGAGCAAATATCAGCGTTCTCGTACGAATTTAGCGAAATCAGCCAAGCTTGAATGCCAACAGTATATAGCGTGCTTCAACTCTTTTATGCGCGGCAGGACTAGTGGCGCGACCGTTGCGTACGTGAAATTTGTACACTCAGCGAACAATTTGAAAAGCTACTGGTTCGGTATACATACTCGTATATAGTTTGCGTACCTCTTAGCTTGCTTTGATGTCGATACGTCGTTCGCTCGATGCCGTTTTTTTTATGTCTCGTTTTTTCTTTTTCCTCTAGCCGTTAAACGCATGCACATACAAGTTGTTTGGCGCTTGGCATTTTTCTCATAGCGCATCCGTTCCTTTGTGCAAAAAAGTATATTTTTCCCGATTTCATATTGAATTCTTCAAAGTGATCTCGAGCTTTTGAAGTGCAGACTGCTAACTGGAAAAACACACTACCGGTACGGGCGAGTGAAAATCCGTTAGCTTCGCTTCGATAATATTTCGCTTTTTGCGCTCGAAACTCGAAAGCTTGGATAAACTATGGGTAAGAGAATGCAAATAATGGAATATATTCTGGTAAGCACTCTCGTATTTGTTGGCTTTCGATAAAAATAAATTGAAGTACTCCGAAGGAAATGTGCTTGTGTTTGCGTTGAAACCAAATGGAGAACAATCGATAAGTTCAAAATGTGGGGACGATCAAAATATCGAAAGGTGGGTGGGCTATTGAGTGAAAAAGAGCGTTGGCAACGTGTTTCGATGCGACTCGCAAAACCAACTCCGTTGCACGGAGTGTCGAAAAATTGTTTAACCAATCGATAGAAGGTATTTCGATGAAAAACAAATCAATGGCTATCGTGCACGTGTTTCGCGCCGGCAGCGGCACGTGCGATATATACTCGTAGATTGCGTAGTTGGCTCACGTGTTTCATTGACAAACTGAAAATACCTCACGAGTATTAACATTGGATTGGCTTTAAAAGTGCAATAACGAGCTGGCCTGCCGTAGCTCGCGCTACGTGCATCCTCCCGCGATAAATCAACTTTTAGTGGATTAGCGCGCGATCACGCGTTAAAAATTGACGTTTGCGCGGGTCGCGGTTAAACAATCGGCGTTCCTTTGGCTCGTGGCTCAACGGACGTACCTCGCAAGTACATACGTATACGCGCGCAAATCGATCCACCAAGAGGCAAGGGCCTGCACGAGACACGCGTGGTCCGGCGTTTGCAGTCTTTCGAGAAAGGCACGCGATTGCAATCCTACGTGCAGCCCCAACACGCACGCGCGCGCGAGTGTACGAACGGTGAATCGAACAGGGGTGACGGCGACGGAAGGAGCCGTAGGAGATATCACGGAGACTCTGCGTGGAACGCGCATACGTATACGCGTTTGGGCGTGTGTACGTGTGTACTGCACGAATGTACAGCCGAACGCGTGCTTGGATTCCTGTGCGAAGCCCTTGTGCGGGGGCTAATCCGAAAACTAATAACGGCGTGGCGCGTCGATAATTTAATTTGTCGTTTGCTCGCGACGCAAGTTGGTATATAGTTTACTCTAAATGGCCAAGAGTGCGAATGATATTAATGCGCGTTACGTACGCATCGAGCACGCGGCGCGCACGGCGTTGGCGGTGAGCCGACGCTTGGCTGGCGAAATTCGCGCCCCTAGGATTATCCGGCGTTGCGAGCTTACGACTAGCACTTTGCGGTCTGCGCACCCCCCTCCCCCCTTATCGCTCTGTATTTTCATTAGATGGATCACGCTTTCGAGCTTGCACAACATTTTGTTGTTTTCAACTTTTATACAATGGGGCTTTGAAAGCACTCGCAAAGTTGCGTTGTTGCAAATATACCGAATATACGAGTTTTCGAGCTTTCGCTACGACCATGCGTATCGAGACAAAGGCATAGCAAAGATCAAAGAAGTGATTGTCGTTTTCGAGAAGCATCGGAATTATGCCGATCGTAAATGGTGACAAGTACCAATCGCTGCGACAAACAGTCGACTACAAAGTAAACGCATATACGACACCGAGGCGCTTTCAAACGTGAGAACGAAACGCGGTCGTGTATAAGCAAGTGACCAATCTAGTTGAAACGGATCTCGAAAAACGTGCTGTTTGGTGGAATTCCACGGAGGAAAAAAGTGTCACGAAGGAAACAAGCGGCGCACGTGCACGCTAGCGAACGGGACACGAGCATTGCATTATACAACACGGAAGCATCGCATAGATCAACCCCAAAATTCTCAGGAAGCAAGGAAGCGACGGTGGCACGAGTATATAACGAGACTGTGGTATACGTGATATACGCGTAAAGTGAGAAGAAAGACGAGGATACGACTGTTGCGGAAAACGATTCGTCGCCTGGAATCTCGGCAAAAGTTGAAACGTGTGGTCGTGTTTATGCGCGCTCGGCACTAAATACAGCACCCACTGAAAATGGCCAAGGCACGCTATTAATTGTCGTCTTGCGTCGTCGTTTTGTTATTTTTTTGCTCGCCACTGCACGCCTCCACGGCGTTCATTTTTCGCTGTCTTTTGCCGACCTCGAGATTTTACAAGCCGACCAGCGCGTGCCAGATTGCAATTTCACCAACAAATTCCATTTCACCGCAGCAGTTTTACCGACTTTGATGCTAAATTGAATTGGGAGAGGGGAGGGGGCGGGTACAGGATTGCTATCCTCGCGAAATTACGCGCGAATTCGCTTACGTTTAGCGAGAGTCTATGCAACAGAATGTTATCGTTTGTGAACGAGTTTTAACGTCGTTGAGAAGAATCTACTGGTACAATGGAGAACTAAAAGATCGAGTCCTTTGTTTTTGAGAAAGACTCTGTGAATGGATTGTAGGTCAATAACACGTCTCACGGTGCAAATTCGAGTCGTTAGAGCTATTAATATTAATGGATATACTAAAGATTTCGCGATAAAAGATTCCGCTGTGTAACGTACGATACAGAAGCATATTTTGGTACGATAAACCGAGGCTGCGTCAAAGAGTTGAGTCAGCTTGACGATAAACGATTTGCACGATTTCCTCGAGGCACTGCGTTTACACTTGAATAATTCATGAACTATATAGTCCGACAAACCGTTGAAAATCACAGGCGTCCCGTCGCCAGAACGTACGTTCGTGCTCATCTTCTTCGTTGGTCGTATTGCGCGCGCGCGAGTACGAGCTATGAAAACAATAGCAATTAATAATCAACAAAAATATAGTCGAGTTGAGCATGACGTAAGCTCGCGCGCGCGCGCGAAAGAGAGAGAGAGAGAGAGCGTGCGCGCGGTCAATAGCATCGAGCGCCAGAGAGTGCAGAAATACACGTACGCGAACAGCAGGGTTCGAAAAAAGAATCTCGATGGCTCGGAGCTCTACGTAGGAAACCGTACAAGAGGCTCGTGACGTCGACTCGTCATCGTTGTCACGAAACCAGATTTTCTTTGCAGCTGTGCGAGCTCTCGTGGACAAAGTTTTGCTAAATGCACTTCCTCCTCTTCCTTTTCCTCGTCGTTGTCGTTGTCGTCGTCTACTTCTGGATGAGCGTTGCTACGTTGCGGTTGGCTCGAGAGCCGGATAACACGTATCGCAGCTGTAGCGAGATAAATACGAGAAAAAAAATATATAAATAAAGATAAATAACAGGAGAAGGAGAGATAACTGTCATCGAGCCGAGTTACTAATGAGGCGTCCTCTTTCACAAGCGCCCATTCTACATGTTCTGTTGCCAGGTGCGGATTGTACACGCGCTCGCGTTTCACATGACAACTCGCGTTGCTACGCCGCGCCGCCGTGCTAAACTCCAAACCATACTTCTGCTACTACTACTACTACTACTATTACTATTACTACTACTACTCCCTATTCGAGTTGGCCCAATCGATTCTCACTCGTTTCTACTTGCCTCTCTCTCTCTCGCCTGCTTGTTCCCCTTGTAATTTTAATCGCTCGACGAAATGTTTCGCTTTCGTTTACGTTGATAACGCACTTTTTCCAGTGCGATTCTTTTGCGACCTATGTTTCTGTGGTGTTAAGGTAAAAGGAGACGAGTCATTTTAAAGTTGCGGTTGGTATTTCTTTTAATTCTTAAATTAAACTATGACTATCTTACAAAACAAATACAAGAAAACAAGTGTTTTCTTTAATTGGCCTTGTTGAAAAGTTATTCATAAACTCATCCCCTTTTGCCTTAACACCACAGATTTTATCTATTTGAATTCCACCCAAAAAAACAACGTCGCGTTTACGATACGCTCTCTCGTTCCGAAGCACAATTTTTTCGTTTTTGCCAACACAAGCGCGCCCAACGCAAATAAAACGAAACGATTGCCGCTTGTTAAATTGTATTTGGTCGGTTGAGTATTGCGTCGAAAATATCTCGTGTCCTTGGGAAGGATTTTTTCACTGCATACCTCCACGCGGATATCGGGTGATAATTACGGTATTCGCAGTTGACTTTTCCTCACGATGCACGATGTATAGCAGACAGCTACTTTTGCTTCATCATCTTCATCTCGTTGCAATTATTCATCGAATAAATTCGACTTGATTGCCGCACTCGTTCGGTTGTGCAACCGATACAAACTCGAGTTAATTAGTAGGTGATCTCCCTTGTACAAATCGTCGTAGTTTCCCGGAAGCCGCGCGCAACTCTGAACGGTTACTTTTGAAAAATTGGACGATTAGGGGCCTTTGAGAAGTGGTCAAGAACCAGGCGACAAGTTTAGAAATACTTGGTGCCTGAGTGGCTTTGTTCGCGGGTTGTAATTGTCGGTGTAGGACGAATTGGAGCGTTTTCCGAGGCAGATGCACGCTCGCCAACAACGAAATGGCACTGCGGCCAGCCGATGGTGCGATCCCTTTGTTCGGATCGACGGTGGCTCGGGTTTTATGGAGCGCTAACGCAGGAAGGACACGCGCGACGTAAAAGAGAGCTGTGCGCTTCAAGATTAGAGCGTTCGACGTGGAATTAACCGTTATCGAGAGAGCGCGAGCGAAATTGCGCAATCGCGTTCAATGTTTTGCAACACCGTAGAGACGTAAGGGCTGAGCGACGTTGGTTTCGCCAAAAGTTTGACGCCGAGAGAGGCCTATATCTGGATTAAAGGGACGACGAGAGGTCGAATCCCGAGCCGCTTATCGCCTGCGTCATTGGCATTATTACATATGACTTTTAATGATTTAACGTCGTTAGCGAGTTGGCAAATCATCATTGCAAATCTCATTTCAATGTCAATTACGCGTCGTAAGCGTTAAAAAGGCGCGTGCTCGTCGATCTATCTTTACGGTCGCGAGCATTCAATTTAATTGCCTTGGAAAATGTGTAGCATCATGCCAAAGCTATTACAGTTTATTGGCCTTTGGAAACGAGGGCTTTTTTCGTTTTTTTTCAACCGCGTTCTTTTGTTGTAAAATTCATTACGGGAGCATTGGCAGCGATAAGTCAATTGTTTTACCGATCGATCGCCACAAAATAATTAATGATCGGGCAGTTTTACGAAGCTCGGGGAAACTCGCGGAAAAGACTAGAGGAGTTAGAGTGCAGTAGCGTCGGAGAATACACTCGTGAAAAAATTATGGCTCTCTCGACTCCACGGTTGATTGTCGAGACGACAAGAGCCAAGGGAGTCGGCGGGTCATTAGGTGAAACCCGTACGCTTGGCTGACAATGTTCTGTTACGTGCGGGCGCGCTTTGGATGTTGTGTGTTTTTTATCTTCGGCATCGACTCCCTCCACCATCCTACCTACGAGCACAGCCGTAATTGAATGGCGCGCATCTAGTGTACACAGAGGTAGCCAAAGGAGGAACCACGCGAAAAGTTATAACATTTTTAATCAAGCGCATCGGTTGCTCGGTCGGCTAGATAGCGGCGAGTATGCCGTCGGATGATCGATATTGTAGACGCTAAGCGCTCGTCCGTCGAGAGAGCAAGAGCGATAGGGGAGGAGGGGGGGGTGGTGGTTGTTACTAAGCCGAGTCAGATGAGAGACAGAGGGAGAGAGAGAGAGAGAGAGAGAGAGAGAGAGAGATAGAGAGAGAAGTTGTGGCTGCGCGTCGGAGAAAATAAAGATTCACTCGAGAGTCGCTAATTACGCGGCTAACGAGCAATTTTAACAACTCGTTCCCGTTCATAGCTGTGTATATAGGTCAAACGAGAAGATAGACGATGAAAGTCGCGTGATTGGATCGATTATTCGATGGCCCGATGTCTAATTGAACGTGCCTATGCAGATGTCAGCTCCACTCTACCTCCGTATAAAAATGCCATTACCTCGCGCGGAAGGGATGCTGCTTCTTTTTCCTCTTTTATTTTCTCTGCGACGCTTTTCTTCTTCGCTAGCCGGCCCACTCGGAATGCCTCATTTCCTTTGTTCGCGCGCGCACTCTATCTCTCGCTCTCTACTTGGTAGAGCGCCACCAGTCGCGCTGCAATTCACCTAACTACAAGACGCTTCCTTCCTAATGCAGGATGCGCAATTTCAGCCGTTTCTCCAATGCTGCCCCCCTCCCGCCCCCCCCACACACACCCCATTCCTTTCCCTCCTTTCTTTTGGTTCTTTTTGTTCTTTTCGCTTGTTACAGTCCAAAAGGAAACTTGGTTTTCCAATCGACTGGATGGGTCTCGATCAACTTTCCGCGGGAAACTTCGATTTAGCTGATTAAAACCGCTGTAACGATAATTACGATGGGATCGAGCGTAAAATTGGTTTGAAAAATCCTCGCTCAAAATCCAATCAACTGCATAATTTGCCTTCGAGTTTTCTTGTCTTTCGACTCGCGGTAAAAGAAAAAATAACTTAGCCCAAGAAAATAGCCATAGCACGATAACGAGAGAATACGCCAAGGCACAAAGCACCCTCGCGATTACGCGCAATTATTCATTGTATACTCGTACGCGCTATTTTATCCGTCGATAACTCGTTCTCGATCAACCGTAAATGATCTTCGTTACCTAGCGATTTGCGGTGAAACCTTGCAATTGTTTATATACATTTGATACAGTGGAATTGGTGAAGCTTCGAGCAAGAGTTAGTCACAAATTCATTGACCGTTTGCGCACGAGCGAGAGCAAACTCGATCCGTCTCTCTTTATTCGCAACGCCTGTGTTGCTGGAGAATTCTCAGTGGCGTAGTCCATTCCTCCTCCCCTCCTCCCACGGACGCTCCAGGGATATATACCATACCGATAAAGCCAGTTTTACATTCGAATTCGCTCTGGCAAACGACAAGAGCTCGTGCCTGAGTACAAAAGGCTAATACGCAAACTTTTAGCTCAAGTTTTGGTACAAACTCCTTTGACATTTGTCAAAATTCAACGTCTTTTTTATTCTACTGCAATCTTTGAGTTCGCAAACGAAATCAATTGTCCAAAATGGCAGCGATACTTTTGCGGGGGACCGACGTCGGGAAAAACGCGAGAAAATGAACGATAGAAAAAGTAAAAAAAATATAAAAGTACAGCTGAGCTGCGGAACAAGCATAAACAGAGTGCAACTTAGCGACGCGACTGTGTCGGGTGAAACTGCATACACGACGAGCGAGAGGACGAGTGCAGCAAGAACCGGCAGTGATTGATGCGAGCAAAAAAGCCCACGAAACAAACGCGCGCTCAATCTCGATTTCATCAAAGTGGAAGGACGAGGTTTCTTTGACCGCGGGTCAACGTACTGGTCTTCGTCGTCAGTCGCCGTCGGGACGTACCACCTCTCTCTCCCTGTACACGAGGAATCCCATAAGTCTTGATCTTTCCACGACTCACTCTGTATCTGCGGCGAGCCAAAGTTGCCCCGTGAATACGAGAATCCGTCTTCTACGTCGCACGTTTCTGTCCCCGAAAGTCCTCTCGGCGATAATTCACGGTTTCGCCTTAAACTTGAACTTTCTACGGAATTACCATTCCCGTCGATCTATCCACCTGCCCGGCGCTGCCTCAATTGCCTTTCTTGAAATTCAAATGCACCAGAACCCAGAGGAGCGCCAACTAAATCACTTTCATTTTTCTTGTATTAATAAAACATTTGTATTCTTGTGAATGAAAACGCCATCCCATTTCCTTTTGCGTCATTCTGATAACTTGGACTATTGATTATCATTTTTCCTTCTATTTTATACACGCGTTAGCATATTGTTGTCTCAAACAACAACCTCAATAGATGTACCCTATTATTTACTAATAATCAAGATAAATCTTCCGCGAGAATAACAGACACTTACGTTGGTTTGAAATCGCACAGTAGTAGATCAATAATATTGCGAATATAAACACTCAAGCTTAAGCTCGGAATAAATTGGATTTGAAATTGAGGACTCGATCTGTATATCCATAAGCAACATCTAGAAAGAGCCTTGTTTGTTTTCAGAAAATCCATCGCGTAAGCGTTCGTGTTTTTTTAACAGAAAATACGTGCGAAATAGCGAGCGTGCGATTTATGCGTAAATTTAGATTTAACTTATTCGACAATTTTTGGCGACAACTGATCTTTAGCTCGACGACAAAATGTTACCTTTCTATTTATAAATGCCGATGAGTATAAACATTTGGTTTATCCGCGTTCGCAAAAGGTTTGTAATGCCGGCGCGATCGGTAAACGCGTTGCTATTCACAGATAAGATTTATCAATTGTCAGATTAATGAGTCACTTTGTGAGTCATGTATCGTATGATCACATCTGCGAAATCGTTTTAATTAAATAGCAATAAAAAGCAATAGAATTGCGTTGTGGTTGACCAAACAATTGTTTTTTTCCAGGTAGCGCGTGAGTCAATACTAGGTAAGTGTGAATAACAGTGAAATTAGTTGGAAACAGCAATTATGAAATAGAAGGATTGAAAAGATTCTATGGTGAATCCTACGAGAATGTAGGATAACCGCGCTTGTTTTTTGACCTCGAGCGGTGGATCGATGCAAACATACACAGTCGGCTGGAAATAGCACAATGTGAATTCGCGCTACGACCCAAGAAAACAATTAAATTCCCATTAACTTTATCGACTCGCGTCGATAGTGCAGCAGATGCAGCGACGACGGTAAATACGGCAAAAGTAGAAGATACAGACAACAGAGCAAATAAAAGAGCATTTCTGCAATAGAAATTAAGGTCGAAATGGAAAGAAATGGAACTGCTGGATAGAACGTTCTTTTGACCAATCCGATTAAGTGGATAAGCGTACTTTCAAAGTCTTCTCTTGAGAGGAATATCAATTTCCATCTAATTTCCCTTATCGGCGAGCAAAGCCTCTCGTCGTTTTTATCAAAAATTATTCGTCGCGATAAAATGGTAGCTCTGCGAAACAGTCGACTGCGCGATAGGTTTAAATCACGATTTTCGCAAGCCCGCAACGTCGATGTACGCGGTCGATGAACTCTCGATAATCCGATTACGACATGTCGCATGTCGAGTGCGGGTGCCTTTCAATTTTGCTTCAATGTGCATGCAAACAATGTCGGACGTGCCGATTCACGATTTACGATCGCTCGGTATTTTTCTTTCGTTTTGTTTTGTTTGAGTTTTCGCTCTTTGGTCGAGCGACACCGACAGATATCGCTCCACGGCGATCTCTCCAAGCTGTTTACAGAATTGTCTTTATTTTTATCTCGCCGAAAGCGTGACTATCGAAAAAATCGCGATTTTATCCGCTCGCTTCGACATCCCACTGTAGCTCCCCGTTATATCGGAGCAACTCTTTCCTTTCGCTCGTTTTGACTGCAATCGTGCGTCGATGAATGCGCTCCTATGTTGATGAACGTTCCTAAGGCAGATCCCAATCAAACGATTTTATATCTCGACCATGAAAGCTCTAATATCGCGAATGAGATAGATCTTTCGTTCGCGTCAAATTACAAGGTGTCGTTATAGCTACGTTTAATAGCCAATGATACGCCAAAAAACAGCGTAAAATCGAGGCGATTAAAAATAACGATCGGACTGTTGCTCCATCCACCTCTGTACTGGCGATATTCGCTTATCCACAGAGCCGCGAGGGAGGAAAGTGTAAAGGGACAAAAGAAAAACATGACGTAACATTCAATCGAACGGAGGAAGGAAGGAAGGAAGGAAGGAAGGAAGGAAGGAAGGAAGGAACGAAGAAAGGAAGAAAAGGATGGAAGGAAGGATGGATGGATGGTAGGAAAGGTGACTGAGTTAGGCGAGTGGATAATTGTTGTAAAAATGAGGCGCGTCGCAACTAAATTGATAATTCATCAGGAAGTGGGACTACGCACCTGGAAAAGGAAGACAATAGGGCATTGTCCCGAGGCAAGCGCCGGCTTTAATCATCGCGGATGGGACTAGCTTTGTCAATTTCCATAGAGAGGGAGAGAGGGAGAAAGAGCGCGAGAGAGAGTGAAGGCATACGAGTCTTGCCGCCCACGGGACTTGAGCTACTAAATCAAAGCCAAGTCTCGATATATACATAGGTAGAGTAACTGGGCAAACAAACAACGAGGTGGCGCGCTCGAAATACTCCCAAACTCGATTGCCACCGCTACTGTTGGCGTTGATTGGGGCCATTTGATACGTTGTTGACGCTTCGATAGTCGTCTTACATCGCTCGTTCGCACGCTGAAGCGTCGTGCGTTGCGTGTTTCCCTCACAATTATAACACAGTCAATAGGAGCCGCTTAATCCCAATGCATACAGTACAGTTATAAAACGCCAGCGCAGATAAGAATGTATAAACGCGACGATGCCACACGTACGCACACACGCGTGCGCGTTTCAAATAGGCAGCGTGTAAGAGGAAGAAAGAGAGAGAGAGAGAGAGAGAGAGAGAGAGAGAGAGAGAGATTAGCATTCCGGTGACTCCTTATCATGGCTTGGCGTAATCGACAATAAGAGCCGGAGCTTTTGGCGCAAAGAGCATATGGCTTTCTTTGCGTTTTACGGCCAAACTGAACGATAAAGTGCCTCGGCGCGCGATAAATCCCACCACACGGATAGAGCGCGCGTTCACTCGACGCCACCGTGCGTGCATGCTATCGATAACGTTGGCGCGTGTGTGTATGCGTAAGCGTTGTTTGCATTGATACGCGCATGACCCGCCTTGATATACACTATTATGCATATGCTTGCACGTCGTTTCCAATCTTTACGGAACACTACACCACGGTATGTATGCATGCATATCAAGAGCCCCAACCCTCCACCCACCCATCTCTTTTCTCTCTCTCTCTCTCTCTCTCTCTCTCTCTTTCTGTGATTTTAACGATTTTCCATTCACTTCGCGACCTGGAAACAGGTTTTCTCCGTAAAACGTCGACCAGAAAACCAAACGAAATGCATATAATTATTTATAAGGACATTCTAAAGTCACGTCGTCTTCGACGAATACGAGTTGAGCTTGTTTTTTGTTTTATACTTCTCTGTTCTCGCAAAAAAGTTGATTGGTCATTCGTTTTCCAGAAAAAAAATATAAAATCATTCTACATGTACGCGCACGTAAGTCGCTGGAATTAAAAAACACGATTCTCCATTTTGACCAAAGGATGATTTATTGAAAAATGACTAGTGTAACGCTATTCGTAGATGATTGAACGCGAAGGGACAGTCCAGTAAAGGCGACGTCGTTAAAAGCAAGACCTTCGAAAAGAATAAAATCATGTATAAAGTTAATCTGCAACGCCGTATTGGTGCGATCTCGTATTTATAAGTTAATTAAACCATTCTAGGAATTTGAAAGAGACGCTATCGAAACATACCAACTCGAAGCTGATTGTCACAAGGTTGTAGAGCAATATACCCATACCATTGGTTGTATCACTTCGTAGTGAGGATCGTGAACGTGCATCGTCAGTAGTAGCTCGATAAGCGGAATTGCCGATAAACAAAACGCAAAAGTATAAATGACCCACGCGCGAAAAGGCGACGAGCCGATTGACGCTTAGCCAACAGTATATAAGTTCTTTCTTGATCGCGTTTAGGGGTCGCGAGGTCACTCTCGACCATCTCCCCACCGACTACCACAACCAAACTCGTTTTGCTTGATGCTCTCCCTTCGCTTCCACGCGGTATACAGCAAATCGACAAAGTTACCTCTACTTTGTAATACACGAAGTTTTCCAAATAACGACACATGACGATGAGACGTGAACATTCAAACAAACGAGTCTTATACATGCGAAAACGGTGTCGTCGAGTCCTTTGGTGGATGTGCGCGCGACTAAAATAAATGACAGTGAGCAGAGACAACAAATAAAAAGCTTTCTTTCGCGTCGACCAAGCGTGATCCCGCGATTACGCGACACAGTTACTCAAAAAAACGCCAACAGTTCTTTTCGCTTGAAACACAATGCTTTTCACCTTCTCGACCTGTCGTAGAATTTATCCGAGATCGATTTATTGCATATGAATATTTTTTATCCACGTTGACTGCGTACATTGTTACTTTGAAGGCTGTAGGACGAAGGGGAGGTCTAGATTGACTTCAATTTTCACGGTTAAACAGCGTTATTAGTTTCGATGTAAAAAGTGATTGATAGGTTTTATAGGAGCGAAAAATACATTTAACGTGCGGTGTCCGAGTGGCACGTAAACAAAACACTACGAGGGCCAACGGGAGACAGGAAAATCAACGAAACAATTCAAGCTGCAAGAAGAATCAACTCACCTCGTTGAAGGCCATGTTCTTTGCTAAGTTTCCGGAGCGCGTGAAAGTTCCGGTGGCCGGCTGATTGGTCCAAGCAGCTGAAGCTAGGAATGCGGTGCTGGTGGTCGCAGAACGTGTGAGCCTCCTGCAAGGTGCTACGGTTCGCAAGCACTCCTCGACAGCTGCATCGAACTTTTAGGCACGTTAGCCACGACGACGACGACGACGACGACGACGACGAAAACGATGAGCCGCGACACATGCGCCAACGAATCCGAGCTGTCAGCAACCACGTAAACACGTCGCTAGCAAACTCGTACCTCGGCCATGTCTCTGCAGTCTTGTTTAACCTGTACGTGCTGCTGCGAGAGAGATTTGTTCTCTCTCTCTCTCTAGGCTATAGCTAGATAGCGCCTTGACCTCTGCCGTAGAGAATAGGCTAGCTCGCTTTTGAACAAATGCACGGGCACCAACTGTCTTCTCTCCTTTCTTTCTTGTTCCTTCTTCTCCCCTTGTGTCGTCGTTGCTACTTGTCACGCTTGCACTCGAGGCTCGTTCAAGGCCTACGTTTACGCGAAAGAGTATTCCGAATTGTAGCCGCTGCTCTTACCGTTGTCGCTAGCAATGTCAGTTAACGATTTGTCCCGCATTCGTCGAGAAACGAGCAGACCGACCGACTGTAGGCCGCGCGCGCAAACACAAGCAGCAGGCTGAAATCAATCAGCCCGCGGACGAGGATAACAACAGCGACGTAACGCGCAACAACACTCACGGGAGCAACAATATCCGTTTAGGCCTAGCACTGGCCCTGTCGTGATATGGAGTACGTTACGTCTCGTCTTCAGCAGTGTGACCTCTCCGCAGGCGACGCACAACTATTATATTATATATAATACGCTAGCTCGTTGTGCAGAAACAGCAGCAGCAACTCCACGGACAATTCGCTGATCTTCCGCGCTAAATTTTTTAACTGTATTTTCTACCTTTTAGCCGTCGCGGCCTCTTCGTTGTCGCCTGCTGCCTGCTCTTCCTCGTCGCTCGACCGTTGCCTCCTCGTTCGCGCGTTATTATTTACGTTCGCCGCGGAGAGACCTCGGGGGCAAATAGACGAGCGCCATCTTGATTGTCGCTCGTCGCATCGGCGCTATGCGTCGCCACTGTACAAACTATATGTGTATACATAACATCACATAGGCATATATGCCTATTATATACATCGTGCAGTGTTCCGTTTTGCAATTGACTTTGAACATTTCCAGCGATAGCGCATAGGTGTTAAGCAGCTCACTCGATAAAAGATCCGCTACCCTCGTAATAGCTTTGCGTCAAACGTGCCAGGTAGCTCATTCGTATTACCGATTGTTCCAATGAGTCCTCGTTTAGCATCCTCAGTGTCCCGTTGTTGTTTTTTTGTAATAGTTATGTCTCCTACAAATTAAAATCAAATTTTAAGAAATCGTCATTTGCAATTTTCTTCGTTTAAGCAGTCGAAAAATGTATTGCTTGAGTTATTTTATCAGGCGATTCGCACTATAGATCAGTTTGGTGCTAATTTTATATTCGAACATCAATTTAGCTTACAATTTAGTGCCAAATAATAGAGAACTGTCGTCGAAACGATGTTGCAATAATACTGTATAATATATATTTCGAAGAAAAATAAGCGTGCAGATGACGAACATTTTAAAGTCTCAAGTTTCCTGGTTGATCTTATTCGATCAATAGTCTTGTGTATTTTACAATGTAGCCGCTCGTTCTATAATTATAGAAAAAATATTTGGCTCGCTTCATGTATGTGTCAAATTAATCGATGATATTCAAACAGTACGCGGCGAAACACAAGTTTGTCCTATTTGGCCTCTGACCGAGGGTAGCGCCACTAACTAGGCATTGACCTGTTACCAACTGATATCAGGGATTAGTAATTACTATAAAGATTGCCAAAAAACATGGGCTGACTTGAGCTAACGTTAACTGTCCCGTACGGTGGCGTTCTTAGCGATTAAAGCTCGAACATCGTGTCGTAATTGAGCACGGCCGGTGTTAGAGAGACACCGTTTATGTTACCGTTCCGTGATAAGGAAGGGAAGAGTCCCAGCATTCTGTTACAGGCCAATGTAACAATGGAAAATTTATTGCCTAAAAAAGAATTATAACAAGGAATTTACTTAGTCACTAACAGCTCAACGTTCAGTTCAGGCTTGAACATCGTAGCTAGTTATATTGTATATACTATGTTGGCTCGATTTTACCAGTTCAAAGTAAATTAAATAAATTGTTATCGTGTATTCTTGTAACGTAATGTCGTTTAAATTGTCAAACTTACTTTGAAAAGATTAGATTTTTAAGCTACCTTCTATTAAAAATAACAAATAAGATTTATTTGCGAAACACTTATATTTGCTCGTTTCTGCTTTTTTGTTTTAATACAACAAGTACATGCTTACATGACACTCTTTGTGCTTACCGAAATTGCAGAAATGGTAAGCACATGGGACATACACTGCACGCAGATTCCCTTCAAATCTAGTATAGCGTTAAATTGGTTGCAAAGTGACGGTCTATACGAAACAACTAGAATTTATGCGATTTTATTGTCAATTACATATTTAAGGAATAATTTATTTGTTTATTTATTTAGTACAGCAAATGTTTATCCTCGTGGCGTTCTATCAAACACAATGGCGAGATCCAACATTATTCAACAACGAAGTTGTTTCGATCAACTGGCAACATATTCAAGTCCCGCCACTGCCTAAGCAAAGTGATGTTCAGCTACAGCGGCAATTTAATTGCCGCAACAACTTTCGGAAGAATGTGGTCATAATCCACACCGAATGCAGACGCGAGTATTTGATATCGGCGCATATGTGCGGTACCAGTTTAGAGCTTATCAAGTTTTTAACGTTGAAAACAGTTCAATTACGAAATATACAACAATGAACTAGAAAACATCCCAAGGCATCTAACAAATAAGCTTCTAAAGAAAAAGATCACGAAAGCCAGGTTTAAAACACATTCAATTTTAACTGAATAACGTAAATTGTGACATTTTATCATATTTTTTCAATTGTTTCTCATATACGTGTAGTAAAAATACTAAATTGAAGTATTCTAAGTATTCACATTTACGATATCAATCTACATCTTAAATACATTTAATTTATCTTTAAATAGAATCCTCATTTTTACTATTTACAACAAAACTGATGTCTAATTACATTACATTATATTATATCATAGATTGTACGAATTGCAGTATATAAATAATTAATCAATTTAAACAATATGATGTATATTGTTTCGTCAAGTTATGGCTGGTTCTGTGTAAAACCATTTTCATGTCTGATGTAGCGGTAGACATTTTTTTTTAATTTTTACCTACAACCTTCGTTCTATTTACAATTTATCGTATGAAAAAAAATTAAGTGTACTCACGATGTAGATAGATATAGTACATGTGAATACTTAAAATACCTCAATTGAGTATTTTATGAAACGTGTACGACTAACGTGTTGTTCACGTGTTTTTAGCCTGGCGTACATGATTATTTTCTTTAACAGGTTATTTATTTGGTAATTTGGAAAGTTTTCCAGTTCATTGTTGTATTTTTGAAAAACATTTTGTTGCTTTTGATTGTGGGTACACGTAGGCCATTTGGAATATTTTCATTTATGACAAGTCATGGTTATGGTACAATACCGTATATGTAGCATATGGGGAATGGAATCATTCTAATACGAGTATATTCGAATAGGATGAGGATTACAGCAATCGAATACCATTAAAGGAGATTAGTTTCGTTATAGTTATACATAGCAAACTACTTAAATGACCTTTTTGAAAAGCAGGTAGAAAAGAAACTAAAATTTTGTCTAGAAAAAGGTCAATCTAGCACAGCCTAATAAATAATATTTTTGAGAAACTATATTGTATTAACAATTTAATCAGTAATGAAGCTGCATAAGATAACAATTATCCTGGTTCTCTTATATCTGTTTTATTGCCTATTTTTCAATAATTATCAACAACAAATTTCATAGAGTGACACATTGATAATAATTCAGGGAGTTGATGTAAACTGCGTGCTCCTCATCCTTGCAACCATATCCTCTTATTTTAAGTAATTTCGTTATCTCAAAAAGTGTTATGGTTGTTTTGAAAATTCATTTTTTTCTGGATTGATTGCTTACTTTACAATAATTATCAGCGATAAATTTCATAGAGCAGACATTGGTAATAATTCCGGCAGGCGGTTTAAAGGGCCTCCTCCTGATCCGCGCCGCAATAACCTTTTATTTTAAATAAACGATGATATTCCACAACGTTATTTCTATTTGCAAAATTCTCGATGTTGTAACTAGGTAGATCCGACGATAGTTCGGTTATACTGGCACGATTGTTACCATTAGAAAAGAACAGGGATCGCCGCCTCTTATAGCGGATGTCGCTTTATATTTAATTAGGAAACAATCATTAACTCGATCATATGACAAACCGATGAAAAATTATTATAAAATATTGCAATGAGCCGAATCTATACATTTTCACAATTTGCATTGACAAATTGCAGTATACAACCATTGTGAACAATTTAGTTTGATTGTACAAGTGGTACATTTTAAGAATGTAATGTATTGTAATTAGACATCAGTTCTATTGTAAAAAATTAAGTGTACTCACGATGTAGATTTGTATCGTACATGTGAATACTTAAAATACCTCAATTGAGTATTTTATGAAACGTGTACGACTAACGTGTTGTTCACGTGTTTTTAGCCTGGCGTACGTGATTATTTTCTTTAATTCCGGGAGGCGGTTTAAAGGGCCTCCTCCTGATCCGCGCCGCAATAACCTTTTATTTTAAATAAACGACGATATTCCACAACGTTATTTCTATTTGCAAAATTCTTTTTTTTACTGGATTGATGGTTGACTTTACAATAATCATCAGCGATAAATTTCAATAATATTGTATTAATAAATTAATCACATTAAAAGTACAATTTTAAACTAACATAATAAGAATACCGCTGCAGTATAAATATAATACGACTTATATCTATGGACAATAGATAACATTCTTGAAGTTTACTAATTAAATTCGCATAATTGCTCGAAGTTAAAGTGATATACAATATTATCGATGACTGTATCGTAACCGATAAACTCGGGAATACAGTCACGAATAATTCGAACCAATTTACATCTCAATTCGTGTATCTCTAGCGCCCGATCAAGATGTTCGGTAAATAACATTTCGTAGTGCTCGTTCAATTGAAGCAAACTGTCGTTCTTATAAACAGTTGCCATTATATTTCCAATTTGAGCCCCTACGAAACGTGCAATTTTATCGGGCGTACTAGAGACTACGGTGAAGAGGCTAAAAGACCTGGCAACAACCCGTGCCTTCATTTCTGCAAGTTGCTGTTGACAGGCCTCATAGCGACTCTTTAGTTCATCATTTCCCTGAAGATATGCTAATGTGGAATCTTGAAGTGGTAAGCCCATTGCTTCTCGCATTGCCAAATGAGCCAACACAGGTTCTGCAAGGAGTAAATCGTCGGTCTTATTCAGATTTAAATACTCGATGAAGCTTTTGCCTTCATTGTCACGGATTTCCACATCAACATTACTCTTCAGGAAAATGTTGACACATTCGATCTTGTTCGCCAGGTATCCGTTACAATTCAACACACACATCAAGGGCGATTCTCCATACTCGTTCCTGGTGTTCGCGTCTACGCCCTTGTTTAAAAGGAGTTTAATATTTTTTAGCACACCATTGCAAGCTGCAGCGTGTAATGCACTCCCATGTTGAGGATCTTGACCAGCGTATGCTTCCACATCGAGTTTTAAATTTTCCAGCAACTGAATTATACCCGGATTGTGGTTTCCGTAGGCATGCCCAAGAAGATTGTATTGGAGATGCCTCTGGGCAAAATCGTGGATCCCGGAATTCAATGCGAACTGTAATATGTCTTTGTCCGCAAGTTCAAATACCAACTTGATATCTTCCAGGTTGTCCTCGACGATGTTGGTCCATATAGCTAGATGTTCTTTTGTCTTCGTCGTAGTTTTCCGTTTGTGCGTTATCCTTCGTCTCATTAGAGTCTTTATTCCGACGTTGAACGATGCCGTAGTTTTTCTGCTGGGAAGCTGTAATCAGAACGAAAAACATTAGATAAGTATATATAACTAACGTAAAAGAAAAGTATTATGATTATGGCTCACCATTTTGTATGCTGCAAATGCTCAATAATCGTCTGCAACCGTAGATTTCGATGCCACAAATGCTCAATATTCGTTTGGAAATGTAGACGAACTGATGTGTTTGGGATTTTGTCGAGAAACGCTCGCTAAAGATATTCTGTGCAGAGTCAGTGCAAGAATTGAAATGAACTGCAGCTAATCCTCGGTTACCTTTATATGTACAAGACCTTCAAGCCCCGCCCTTCAGGTAGTGCGAGTGAACTCTCTCTCCTTTATTGTTGAAATGTTTACGTTCGTTCTAATGGCTTTTGTGAACGAAACTTTCACTCTTAATTTTGATATACTCCAATTTTTCCCCTTAATTTCTTGGCAATTACTTATTGTAGTGAGAATAATCCGTGGGGCATTATGCTAAACAATGTTCAAACGATATCTGGGGCTCGTTCATATAAAAATAATGATATATACGATACTCGAATTACAACAGTTGATAACTCTTTCCTCATTGCCAAATAATCATGATATTCGTTCCGACACTGTATCTCTCCATCTATCCATCTCTATTACATATTTTTCTCGATGTTGTAACTAGGTAGATCCGACGATAGTTCGATTATACTGGCACGATTGTTACCATTAGAAAAGAACAGGGATCGCCGCCTCTTATAGCGGATGTCGCTTTATATTTAATTTAGAAACAATCATTAACTCGATCATATGACAAACCGATGAAAAATTATTATAAAATATTGCAATGAGCCGAATCTATACATTTTCACAATTTGCATTGACAAATTGCAGTATACAACCATTGTGAACAATTTAGTTTGATTGTACAAGTGGTACATTTTAAGAATGTAATGTATTGTAATTAGACATCAGTTCTATTGTAAAAAATTAAGTGTACTCACGATGTAGATTTGTATCGTACATGTGAATACTTAAAATACCTCAATTGAGTATTTTATGAAACGTGTACGACTAACGTGTTGTTCACGTGTTTTTAGCCTGGCGTACGTGATTATTTTCTTTAATTCCGGGAGGCGGTTTAAAGGGCCTCCTCCTGATCCGCGCCGCAATAACCTTTTATTTTAAATAAACGACGATATTCCACAACGTTATTTCTATTTGCAAAATTCTTTTTTACTGGATTGATGGTTGACTTTACAATAATCATCAGCGATAAATTTCAATAATATTGTATTAATAAATTAATCACATTAAAAGTACAATTTTAAACTAACATAATAAGAATACCGCTGCAATAAATATAATACGACTTATATCTATGGACAATAGATAACATTCTTGAAGTTTACTAATTAAATTCGCATAATTGCTCGAAGTTAAAGTGATATACAATATTATCGATGACTGTATCGTAACCGATAAACTCGGGAATACAGTCACGAATAATTCGAACCAATTTACATCTCAATTCGTGTATCTCTAGCGCCCGATCAAGATGTTCGGTAAATAACATTTCGTAGTGCTCGTTCAATTGAAGCAAACTGTCGTTCTTATAAACAGTTGCCATTATATTTCCAATTTGAGCCCCTACGAAACGTGCAATTTTATCGGGCGTACTAGAGACTACGGTGAAGAGGCTAAAAGACCTGGCAACAACCCGTGCCTTCATTTCTGCAAGTTGCTGTTGACAGGCCTCATAGCGACTCTTTAGTTCATCATTTCCCTGAAGATATGCTAATGTGGAATCTTGAAGTGGTAAGCCCATTGCTTCTCGCATTGCCAAATGAGCCAACACAGGTTCTGCAAGGAGTAAATCGTCGGTCTTATTCAGATTTAAATACTCGATGAAGCTTTTGCCTTCATTGTCACGGATTTCCACATCAACATTACTCTTCAGGAAAATGTTGACACATTCGATCTTGTTCGCCAGGTATCCGTTACAATTCAACACACACATCAAGGGCGATTCTCCATACTCGTTCCTGGTGTTCGCGTCTACGCCCTTGTTTAAAAGGAGTTTAATATTTTTTAGCACACCATTGCAAGCTGCAGCGTGTAATGCACTCCCATGTTGAGGATCTTGACCAGCGTATGCTTCCACATCGAGTTTTAAATTTTCCAGCAACTGAATTATACCCGGATTGTGGTTTCCGTAGGCATGCCCAAGAAGATTGTATTGAGATGCCTCTGGGCAAAATCGTGGATCCCGGAATTCAATGCGAACTGTAATATGTCTTTGTCCGCAAGTTCAAATACCAACTTGATATCTTCCAGGTTGTCCTCGACGACGTTGGTCCATATAGCTAGATGTTCTTTTGTCTTCGTCGTAGTTTTCCGTTTGTGCGTTATCCTTCGTCTCATTAGAGTCTTTATTCCGACGTTGAACGATGCCGTAGTTTTTCTGCTGGGAAGCTGTAATCAGAACGAAAAACATTAGATAAGTATATATAACTAACGTAAAAGAAAAGTATTATGATTATGGCTCACCATTTTGTATGCTGCAAATGCTCAATAATCGTCTGCAACCGTAGATTTCGATGCCACAAATGCTCAATATTCGTTTGGAAATGTAGACGAACTGATGTGTTTGGGATTTTGTCGAGAAACGCTCGCTAAAGATATTCTGTGCAGAGTCAGTGCAAGAATTGAAATGAACTGCAGCTAATCCTCGGTTACCTTTATATGTACAAGACCTTCAAGCCCCGCCCTTCAGGTAGTGCGAGTGAACTCTCTCTCCTTTATTGTTGAAATGTTTACGTTCGTTCTAATGGCTTTTGTGAACGAAACTTTCCTCTTAATTTTGATATACTCCAATTTTTCCCCTTAATTTCTTGGCAATTACTTATTGTAGTGAGAATAATCCGTGGGGCATTATGCTAAACAATGTTCAAACGATATCTGGGGCTCGTTCATATAAAAATAATGATATATACGATACTCGAATTACAACAGTTGATAACTCTTTCCTCATTGCCAAATAATCATGATATTCGTTCCGACACTGTATCTCTCCATCTATCCATCTCTATTACATATTTTTCTCGATGTTGTAACTAGGTAGATCCGACGATAGTTCGGTTATACTGGCACGATTGTTACCATTAGAAAAGAACAGGGATCGCCGCCTCTTATAGCGGATGTCGCTTTATATTTAATTTAGAAACAATCATTAACTCGATCATATGACAAACCGATGAAAAATTATTATAAAATATTGCAATGAGCCGAATCTATACATTTTCACAATTTGCATTGACAAATTGCAGTATACAACCATTGTGAACAATTTAGTTTGATTGTACAAGTGGTACATTTTAAGAATGTAATGTATTGTAATTAGACATCAGTTCTATTGTAAAAAATTAAGTGTACTCACGATGTAGATTTGTATCGTACATGTGAATACTTAAAATACCTCAATTGAGTATTTTATGAAACGTGTACGACTAACGTGTTGTTCACGTGTTTTTAGCCTGGCGTACGTGATTATTTTCTTTAATTCCGGGAGGCGGTTTAAAGGGCCTCCTCCTGATCCGCGCCGCAATAACCTTTTATTTTAAATAAACGACGATATTCCACAACGTTATTTCTATTTGCAAAATTCTTTTTTTTACTGGATTGATGGTTGACTTTACAATAATCATCAGCGATAAATTTCAATAATATTGTATTAATAAATTAATCACATTAAAAGTACAATTTTAAACTAACATAATAAGAATACCGCTGCAGTATAAATATAATACGACTTATATCTATGGACAATAGATAACATTCTTGAAGTTTACTAATTAATTCGCATAATTGCTCGAAGTTAAAGTGATATACAATATTATCGATGACTGTATCGTAACCGATAAACTCGGGAATACAGTCACGAATAATTCGAACCAATTTACATCTCAATTCGTGTATCTCTAGCGCCCGATCAAGATGTTCGGTAAATAACATTTCGTAGTGCTCGTTCAATTGAAGCAAACTGTCGTTCTTATAAACAGTTGCCATTATATTTCCAATTTGAGCCCCTACGAAACGTGCAATTTTATCGGGCGTACTAGAGACTACGGTGAAGAGGCTAAAAGACCTGGCAACAACCCGTGCCTTCATTTCTGCAAGTTGCTGTTGACAGGCCTCATAGCGACTCTTTAGTTCATCATTTCCCTGAAGATATGCTAATGTGGAATCTTGAAGTGGTAAGCCCATTGCTTCTCGCATTGCCAAATGAGCCAACACAGGTTCTGCAAGGAGTAAATCGTCGGTCTTATTCAGATTTAAATACTCGATGAAGCTTTTCTTCTTCATTGTCACGGATTTCCACATCAACATTACTCTTCAGGAAAATGTTGACACATTCGATCTTGTTCGCCAGGTATCCGTTACAATTCAACACACACATCAAGGGCGATTCTCCATACTCGTTCCTGGTGTTCGCGTCTACGCCCTTGTTTAAAAGGAGTTTAATATTTTTTAGCACACCATTGCAAGCTGCAGCGTGTAATGCACTCCCATGTTGAGGATCTTGACCAGCGTATGCTTCCACATCGAGTTTTAAATTTTCCAGCAACTGAATTATACCCGGATTGTGGTTTCCGTAGGCATGCCCAAGAAGATTGTATTGAGATGCCTCTGGGCAAAATCGTGGATCCCGGAATTCAATGCGAACTGTAATATGTCTTTGTCCGCAAGTTCAAATACCAACTTGATATCTTCCAGGTTGTCCTCGACGACGTTGGTCCATATAGCTAGATGTTCTTTTGTCTTCGTCGTAGTTTTCCGTTTGTGCGTTATCCTTCGTCTCATTAGAGTCTTTATTCCGACGTTGAACGATGCCGTAGTTTTTCTGCTGGGAAGCTGTAATCAGAACGAAAAACATTAGATAAGTATATATAACTAACGTAAAAGAAAAGTATTATGATTATGGCTCACCATTTTGTATGCTGCAAATGCTCAATAATCGTCTGCAACCGTAGATTTCGATGCCACAAATGCTCAATATTCGTTTGGAAATGTAGACGAACTGATGTGTTTGGGATTTTGTCGAGAAACGCTCGCTAAAGATATTCTGTGCAGAGTCAGTGCAAGAATTGAAATGAACTGCAGCTAATCCTCGGTTACCTTTATATGTACAAGACCTTCAAGCCCCGCCCTTCAGGTAGTGCGAGTGAACTCTCTCTCCTTTATTGTTGAAATGTTTACGTTCGTTCTAATGGCTTTTGTGAACGAAACTTTCACTCTTAATTTTGATATACTCCAATTTTTCCCCTTAATTTCTTGGCAATTACTTATTGTAGTGAGAATAATAATCCGTGGGGCATTATGCTAAACAATGTTCAAACGATATCTGGGGCTCGTTCATATAAAAATAATGATATATACGATACTCGAATTACAACAGTTGATAACTCTTTCCTCATTGCCAAATAATCATGATATTCGTTCCGACACTGTATCTCTCCATCTATCCATCTCTATTACATATTTTTCTCGATGTTGTAACTAGGTAGATCCGACGATAGTTCGGTTATACTGGCACGATTGTTACCATTAGAAAAGAACAGGGATCGCCGCCTCTTATAGCGGATGTCGCTTTATATTTAATTTAGAAACAATCATTAACTCGATCATATGACAAACCGATGAAAAATTATTATAAAATATTGCAATGAGCCGAATCTATACATTTTCACAATTTGCATTGACAAATTGCAGTATACAACCATTGTGAACAATTTAGTTTGATTGTACAAGTGGTACATTTTAAGAATGTAATGTATTGTAATTAGACATCAGTTCTATTGTAAAAAATTAAGTGTACTCACGATGTAGATTTGTATCGTACATGTGAATACTTAAAATACCTCAATTGAGTATTTTATGAAACGTGTACGACTAACGTGTTGTTCACGTGTTTTTAGCCTGGCGTACGTGATTATTTTCTTTAATTCCGGGAGGCGGTTTAAAGGGCCTCCTCCTGATCCGCGCCGCAATAACCTTTTATTTTAAATAAACGACGATATTCCACAACGTTATTTCTATTTGCAAAATTCTTTTTTACTGGATTGATGGTTGACTTTACAATAATCATCAGCGATAAATTTCAATAATATTGTATTAATAAATTAATCACATTAAAAGTACAATTTTAAACTAACATAATAAGAATACCGCTGCAGTATAAATATAATACGACTTATATCTATGGACAATAGATAACATTCTTGAAGTTTACTAATTAAATTCGCATAATTGCTCGAAGTTAAAGTGATATACAATATTATCGATGACTGTATCGTAACCGATAAACTCGGGAATACAGTCACGAATAATTCGAACCAATTTACATCTCAATTCGTGTATCTCTAGCGCCCGATCAAGATGTTCGGTAAATAACATTTCGTAGTGCTCGTTCAATTGAAGCAAACTGTCGTTCTTATAAACAGTTGCCATTATATTTCCAATTTGAGCCCCTACGAAACGTGCAATTTTATCGGGCGTACTAGAGACTACGGTGAAGAGGCTAAAAGACCTGGCAACAACCCGTGCCTTCATTTCTGCAAGTTGCTGTTGACAGGCCTCATAGCGACTCTTTAGTTCATCATTTCCCTGAAGATATGCTAATGTGGAATCTTGAAGTGGTAAGCCCATTGCTTCTCGCATTGCCAAATGAGCCAACACAGGTTCTGCAAGGAGTAAATCGTCGGTCTTATTCAGATTTAAATACTCGATGAAGCTTTTGCCTTCATTGTCACGGATTTCCACATCAACATTACTCTTCAGGAAAATGTTGACACATTCGATCTCGCCAGGTATCCGTTACAATTCAACACACACATCAAGGGCGATTCTCCATACTCGTTCCTGGTGTTCGCGTCTACGCCCTTGTTTAAAAGGAGTTTAATATTTTTTAGCACACCATTGCAAGCTGCAGCGTGTAATGCACTCCCATGTTGAGGATCTTGACCAGCGTATGCTTCCACATCGAGTTTTAAATTTTCCAGCAACTGAATTATACCCGGATTGTGGTTTCCGTAGGCATGCCCAAGAAGATTGTATTGGAGATGCCTCTGGGCAAAATCGTGGATCCCGGAATTCAATGCGAACTGTAATATGTCTTTGTCCGCAAGTTCAAATACCAACTTGATATCTTCCAGGTTGTCCTCGACGACGTTGGTCCATATAGCTAGATGTTCTTTTGTCTTCGTCGTAGTTTTCCGTTTGTGCGTTATCCTTCGTCTCATTAGAGTCTTTATTCCGACGTTGAACGATGCCGTAGTTTTTCTGCTGGGAAGCTGTAATCAGAACGAAAAACATTAGATAAGTATATATAACTAACGTAAAAGAAAAGTATTATGATTATGGCTCACCATTTTGTATGCTGCAAATGCTCAATAATCGTCTGCAACCGTAGATTTCGATGCCACAAATGCTCAATATTCGTTTGGAAATGTAGACGAACTGATGTGTTTGGGATTTTGTCGAGAAACGCTCGCTAAAGATATTCTGTGCAGAGTCAGTGCAAGAATTGAAATGAACTGCAGCTAATCCTCGGTTACCTTTATATGTACAAGACCTTCAAGCCCCGCCCTTCAGGTAGTGCGAGTGAACTCTCTCTCCTTTATTGTTGAAATGTTTACGTTCGTTCTAATGGCTTTTGTGAACGAAACTTTCACTCTTAATTTTGATATACTCCAATTTTTCCCCTTAATTTCTTGGCAATTACTTATTGTAGTGAGAATAATCCGTGGGGCATTATGCTAAACAATGTTCAAACGATATCTGGGGCTCGTTCATATAAAAATAATGATATATACGATACTCGAATTACAACAGTTGATAACTCTTTCCTCATTGCCAAATAATCATGATATTCGTTCCGACACTGTATCTCTCCATCTATCCATCTCTATTACATATTTTTCTCGATGTTGTAACTAGGTAGATCCGACGATAGTTCGGTTATACTGGCACGATTGTTACCATTAGAAAAGAACAGGGATCGCCGCCTCTTATAGCGGATGTCGCTTTATATTTAATTTAGAAACAATCATTAACTCGATCATATGACAAACCGATGAAAAATTATTATAAAATATTGCAATGAGCCGAATCTATACATTTTCACAATTTGCATTGACAAATTGCAGTATACAACCATTGTGAACAATTTAGTTTGATTGTACAAGTGGTACATTTTAAGAATGTAATGTATTGTAATTAGACATCAGTTCTATTGTAAAAAATTAAGTGTACTCACGATGTAGATTTGTATCGTACATGTGAATACTTAAAATACCTCAATTGAGTATTTTATGAAACGTGTACGACTAACGTGTTGTTCACGTGTTTTTAGCCTGGCGTACGTGATTATTTTCTTTAATTCCGGGAGGCGGTTTAAAGGGCCTCCTCCTGATCCGCGCCGCAATAACCTTTTATTTTAAATAAACGACGATATTCCACAACGTTATTTCTATTTGCAAAATTCTTTTTTTTTACTGGATTGATGGTTGACTTTACAATAATCATCAGCGATAAATTTCAATAATATTGTATTAATAAATTAATCACATTAAAAGTACAATTTTAAACTAACATAATAAGAATACCGCTGCAGTATAAATATAATACGACTTATATCTATGGACAATAGATAACATTCTTGAAGTTTACTAATTAAATTCGCATAATTGCTCGAAGTTAAAGTGATATACAATATTATCGATGACTGTATCGTAACCGATAAACTCGGGAATACAGTCACGAATAATTCGACAATTTACATCTCAATTCGTGTATCTCTAGCGCCCGATCAAGATGTTCGGTAAATAACATTTCGTAGTGCTCGTTCAATTGAAGCAAACTGTCGTTCTTATAAACAGTTGCCATTATATTTCCAATTTGAGCCCCTACGAAACGTGCAATTTTATCGGGCGTACTAGAGACTACGGTGAAGAGGCTAAAAGACCTGGCAACAACCCGTGCCTTCATTTCTGCAAGTTGCTGTTGACAGGCCTCATAGCGACTCTTTAGTTCATCATTTCCCTGAAGATATGCTAATGTGGAATCTTGAAGTGGTAAGCCCATTGCTTCTCGCATTGCCAAATGAGCCAACACAGGTTCTGCAAGGAGTAAATCGTCGGTCTTATTCAGATTTAAATACTCGATGAAGCTTTTGCCTTCATTGTCACGGATTTCCACATCAACATTACTCTTCAGGAAAATGTTGACACATTCGATCTTGTTCGCCAGGTATCCGTTACAATTCAACACACATCAAGGGCGATTCTCCATACTCGTTCCTGGTGTTCGCGTCTACGCCCTTGTTTAAAAGGAGTTTAATATTTTTTAGCACACCATTGCAAGCTGCAGCGTGTAATGCACTCCCATGTTGAGGATCTTGACCAGCGTATGCTTCCACATCGAGTTTTAAATTTTCCAGCAACTGAATTATACCCGGATTGTGGTTTCCGTAGGCATGCCCAAGAAGATTGTATTGGAGATGCCTCTGGGCAAAATCGTGGATCCCGGAATTCAATGCGAACTGTAATATGTCTTTGTCCGCAAGTTCAAATACCAACTTGATATCTTCCAGGTTGTCCTCGACGACGTTGGTCCATATAGCTAGATGTTCTTTTGTCTTCGTCGTAGTTTTCCGTTTGTGCGTTATCCTTCGTCTCATTAGAGTCTTTATTCCGACGTTGAACGATGCCGTAGTTTTTCTGCTGGGAAGCTGTAATCAGAACGAAAAACATTAGATAATATATAACTAACGTAAAAGAAAAGTATTATGATTATGGCTCACCATTTTGTATGCTGCAAATGCTCAATAATCGTCTGCAACCGTAGATTTCGATGCCACAAATGCTCAATATTCGTTTGGAAATGTAGACGAACTGATGTGTTTGGGATTTTGTCGAGAAACGCTCGCTAAAGATATTCTGTGCAGAGTCAGTGCAAGAATTGAAATGAACTGCAGCTAATCCTCGGTTACCTTTATATGTACAAGACCTTCAAGCCCCGCCCTTCAGGTAGTGCGAGTGAACTCTCTCTCCTTTATTGTTGAAATGTTTACGTTCGTTCTAATGGCTTTTGTGAACGAAACTTTCACTCTTAATTTTGATATACTCCAATTTTTCCCCTTAATTTCTTGGCAATTACTTATTGTAGTGAGAATAATCCGTGGGGCATTATGCTAAACAATGTTCAAACGATATCTGGGGCTCGTTCATATAAAAATAATGATATATACGATACTCGAATTACAACAGTTGATAACTCTTTCCTCATTGCCAAATAATCATGATATTCGTTCCGACACTGTATCTCTCCATCTATCCATCTCTATTACATATTTTTCTCGATGTTGTAACTAGGTAGATCCGACGATAGTTCGGTTATACTGGCACGATTGTTACCATTAGAAAAGAACAGGGATCGCCGCCTCTTATAGCGGATGTCGCTTTATATTTAATTTAGAAACAATCATTAACTCGATCATATGACAAACCGATGAAAAATTATTATAAAATATTGCAATGAGCCGAATCTATACATTTTCACAATTTGCATTGACAAATTGCAGTATACAACCATTGTGAACAATTTAGTTTGATTGTACAAGTGGTACATTTTAAGAATGTAATGTATTGTAATTAGACATCAGTTCTATTGTAAAAAATTAAGTGTACTCACGATGTAGATTTGTATCGTACATGTGAATACTTAAAATACCTCAATTGAGTATTTTATGAAACGTGTACGACTAACGTGTTGTTCACGTGTTTTTAGCCTGGCGTACGTGATTATTTTCTTTAATTCCGGGAGGCGGTTTAAAGGGCCTCCTCCTGATCCGCGCCGCAATAACCTTTTATTTTAAATAAACGACGATATTCCACAACGTTATTTCTATTTGCAAAATTCTTTTTTACTGGATTGATGGTTGACTTTACAATAATCATCAGCGATAAATTTCAATAATATTGTATTAATAAATTAATCACATTAAAAGTACAATTTTAAACTAACATAATAAGAATACCGCTGCAGTATAAATATAATACGACTTATATCTATGGACAATAGATAACATTCTTGAAGTTTACTAATTAAATTCGCATAATTGCTCGAAGTTAAAGTGATATACAATATTATCGATGACTGTATCGTAACCGATAAACTCGGGAATACAGTCACGAATAATTCGAACCGAATAACTCGGGAATACATCGATGACTGAATCGAATAAACTCGGGAATACAGTCACGAATAATTCGAACCAATTTACATCTCAATTCGTGTATCTCTAGCGCCCGATCAAGATGTTCGGTAAATAACATTTCGTAGTGCTCGTTCAATTGAAGCAAACTGTCGTTCTTATAAACAGTTGCCATTATATTTCCAATTTGAGCCCCTACGAAACGTGCAATTTTATCGGGCGTACTAGAGACTACGGTGAAGAGGCTAAAAGACCTGGCAACAACCCGTGCCTTCATTTCTGCAAGTTGCTGTTGACAGGCCTCATAGCGACTCTTTAGTTCATCATTTCCCTGAAGATATGCTAATGTGGAATCTTGAAGTGGTAAGCCCATTGCTTCTCGCATTGCCAAATGAGCCAACACAGGTTCTGCAAGGAGTAAATCGTCGGTCTTATTCAGATTTAAATACTCGATGAAGCTTTTGCCTTCATTGTCACGGATTTCCACATCAACATTACTCTTCAGGAAAATGTTGACACATTCGATCTTGTTCGCCAGGTATCCGTTACAATTCAACACACACATCAAGGGCGATTCTCCATACTCGTTCCTGGTGTTCGCGTCTACGCCCTTGTTTAAAAGGAGTTTAATATTTTTTAGCACACCATTGCAAGCTGCAGCGTGTAATGCACTCCCATGTTGAGGATCTTGACCAGCGTATGCTTCCACATCGAGTTTTAAATTTTCCAGCAACTGAATTATACCCGGATTGTGGTTTCCGTAGGCATGCCCAAGAAGATTGTATTGGAGATGCCTCTGGGCAAAATCGTGGATCCCGGAATTCAATGCGAACTGTAATATGTCTTTGTCCGCAAGTTCAAATACCAACTTGATATCTTCCAGGTTGTCCTCGACGACGTTGGTCCATATAGCTAGATGTTCTTTTGTCTTCGTCGTAGTTTTCCGTTTGTGCGTTATCCTTCGTCTCATTAGAGTCTTTATTCCGACGTTGAACGATGCCGTAGTTTTTCTGCTGGGAAGCTGTAATCAGAACGAAAAACATTAGATAAGTATATATAACTAACGTAAAAGAAAAGTATTATGATTATGGCTCACCATTTTGTATGCTGCAAATGCTCAATAATCGTCTGCAACCGTAGATTTCGATGCCACAAATGCTCAATATTCGTTTGGAAATGTAGACGAACTGATGTGTTTGGGATTTTGTCGAGAAACGCTCGCTAAAGATATTCTGTGCAGAGTCAGTGCAAGAATTGAAATGAACTGCAGCTAATCCTCGGTTACCTTTATATGTACAAGACCTTCAAGCCCCGCCCTTCAGGTAGTGCGAGTGAACTCTCTCTCCTTTATTGTTGAAATGTTTACGTTCGTTCTAATGGCTTTTGTGAACGAAACTTTCACTCTTAATTTTGATATACTCCAATTTTTCCCCTTAATTTCTTGGCAATTACTTATTGTAGTGAGAATAATCCGTGGGGCATTATGCTAAACAATGTTCAAACGATATCTGGGCGTTCATATAAAAATAATGATATATACGATACTCGAATTACAACAGTTGATAACTCTTTCCTCATTGCCAAATAATCATGATATTCGTTCCGACACTGTATCTCTCCATCTATCCATCTCTATTACATATTTTTCTCGATGTTGTAACTAGGTAGATCCGACGATAGTTCGGTTATACTGGCACGATTGTTACCATTAGAAAAGAACAGGGATCGCCGCCTCTTATAGCGGATGTCGCTTTATATTTAATTTAGAAACAATCATTAACTCGATCATATGACAAACCGATGAAAAATTATTATAAAATATTGCAATGAGCCGAATCTATACATTTTCACAATTTGCATTGACAAATTGCAGTATACAACCATTGTGAACAATTTAGTTTGATTGTACAAGTGGTACATTTTAAGAATGTAATGTATTGTAATTAGACATCAGTTCTATTGTAAAAAATTAAGTGTACTCACGATGTAGATTTGTATCGTACATGTGAATACTTTAAAAACCTCAATTGAGTATTTTATGAAACGTGTACGACTAACGTGTTGTTCACGTGTTTTTAGCCTGGCGTACGTGATTATTTTCTTTAATTCCGGGAGGCGGTTTAAAGGGCCTCCTCCTGATCCGCGCCGCAATAACCTTTTATTTTAAATAAACGACGATATTCCACAACGTTATTTCTATTTGCAAAATTCTTTTTTTTACTGGATTGATGGTTGACTTTACAATAATCATCAGCGATAAATTTCAATAATATTGTATTAATAAATTAATCACATTAAAAGTACAATTTTAAACTAACATAATAAGAATACCGCTGCAGTATAAATATAATACGACTTATATCTATGGACAATAGATAACATTCTTGAAGTTTACTAATTAAATTCGCATAATTGCTCGAAGTTAAAGTGATATACAATATTATCGATGACTGTATCGTAACCGATAAACTCGGGAATACAGTCACGAATAATTCGAACCAATTTACATCTCAATTTCGTGTATCTCTAGCGCCCGATCAAGATGTTCGGTAAATAACATTTCGTAGTGCTCGTTCAATTGAAGCAAACTGTCGTTCTTATAAACAGTTGCCATTATATTTCCAATTTGAGCCCCTACGAAACGTGCAATTTTATCGGGCGTACTAGAGACTACGGTGAAGAGGCTAAAAGACCTGGCAACAACCCGTGCCTTCATTTCTGCAAGTTGCTGTTGACAGGCCTCATAGCGACTCTTTAGTTCATCATTTCCCTGAAGATATGCTAATGTGGAATCTTGAAGTGGTAAGCCCATTGCTTCTCGCATTGCCAAATGAGCCAACACAGGTTCTGCAAGGAGTAAATCGTCGGTCTTATTCAGATTTAAATACTCGATGAAGCTTTTGCCTTCATTGTCACGGATTTCCACATCAACATTACTCTTCAGGAAAATGTTGACACATTCGATCTTGTTCGCCAGGTATCCGTTACAATTCAACACACACATCAAGGGCGATTCTCCATACTCGTTCCTGGTGTTCGCGTCTACGCCCTTGTTTAAAAGGAGTTTAATATTTTTTAGCACACCATTGCAAGCTGCAGCGTGTAATGCACTCCCATGTTGAGGATCTTGACCAGCGTATGCTTCCACATCGAGTTTTAAATTTTCCAGCAACTGAATTATACCCGGATTGTGGTTTCCGTAGGCATGCCCAAGAAGATTGTATTGGAGATGCCTCTGGGCAAAATCGTGGATCCCGGAATTCAATGCGAACTGTAATATGTCTTTGTCCGCAAGTTCAAATACCAACTTGATATCTTCCAGGTTGTCCTCGACGACGTTGGTCCATATAGCTAGATGTTCTTTTGTCTTCGTCGTAGTTTTCCGTTTGTGCGTTATCCTTCGTCTCATTAGAGTCTTTATTCCGACGTTGAACGATGCCGTAGTTTTTCTGCTGGGAAGCTGTAATCAGAACGAAAAACATTAGATAAGTATATATAACTAACGTAAAAGAAAAGTATTATGATTATGGCTCACCATTTTGTATGCTGCAAATGCTCAATAATCGTCTGCAACCGTAGATTTCGATGCCACAAATGCTCAATATTCGTTTGGAAATGTAGACGAACTGATGTGTTTGGGATTTTGTCGAGAAACGCTCGCTAAAGATATTCTGTGCAGAGTCAGTGCAAGAATTGAAATGAACTGCAGCTAATCCTCGGTTACCTTTATATGTACAAGACCTTCAAGCCCCGCCCTTCAGGTAGTGCGAGTGAACTCTCTCTCCTTTATTGTTGAAATGTTTACGTTCGTTCTAATGGCTTTTGTGAACGAAACTTTCACTCTTAATTTTGATATACTCCAATTTTTCCCCTTAATTTCTTGGCAATTACTTATTGTAGTGAGAATAATCCGTGGGGCATTATGCTAAACAATGTTCAAACGATATCTGGGGCTCGTTCATATAAAAATAATGATATATACGATACTCGAATTACAACAGTTGATAACTCTTTCCTCATTGCCAAATAATCATGATATTCGTTCCGACACTGTATCTCTCCATCTATCCATCTCTATTACATATTTTTCTCGATGTTGTAACTAGGTAGATCCGACGATAGTTCGGTTATACTGGCACGATTGTTACCATTAGAAAAGAACAGGGATCGCCGCCTCTTATAGCGGATGTCGCTTTATATTTAATTTAGAAACAATCATTAACTCGATCATATGACAAACCGATGAAAAATTATTATAAAATATTGCAATGAGCCGAATCTATACATTTTCACAATTTGCATTGACAAATTGCAGTATACAACCATTGTGAACAATTTAGTTTGATTGTACAAGTGGTACATTTTAAGAATGTAATGTATTGTAATTAGACATCAGTTCTATTGTAAAAAATTAAGTGTACTCACGATGTAGATTTGTATCGTACATGTGAATACTTAAAATACCTCAATTGAGTATTTTATGAAACGTGTACGACTAACGTGTTGTTCACGTGTTTTTAGCCTGGCGTACGTGATTATTTTCTTTAATTCCGGGAGGCGGTTTAAAGGGCCTCCTCCTGATCCGCGCCGCAATAACCTTTTATTTTAAATAAACGACGATATTCCACAACGTTATTTCTATTTGCAAAATTCTTTTTTACTGGATTGATGGTTGACTTTACAATAATCATCAGCGATAAATTTCAATAATATTGTATTAATAAATTAATCACATTAAAAGTACAATTTTAAACTAACATAATAAGAATACCGCTGCAGTATAAATATAATACGACTTATATCTATGGACAATAGATAACATTCTTGAAGTTTACTAATTAAATTCGCATAATTGCTCGAAGTTAAAGTGATATACAATATTATCGATGACTGTATCGTAACCGATAAACTCGGGAATACAGTCACGAATAATTCGAACCAATTTACATCTCAATTCGTGTATCTCTAGCGCCCGATCAAGATGTTCGGTAAATAACATTTCGTAGTGCTCGTTCAATTGGAAGCAAACTGTCGTTCTTATAAACAGTTGCCATTATATTTCCAATTTGAGCCCCTACGAAACGTGCAATTTTATCGGGCGTACTAGAGACTACGGTGAAGAGGCTAAAAGACCTGGCAACAACCCGTGCCTTCATTTCTGCAAGTTGCTGTTGACAGGCCTCATAGCGACTCTTTAGTTCATCATTTCCCTGAAGATATGCTAATGTGGAATCTTGAAGTGGTAAGCCCATTGCTTCTCGCATTGCCAAATGAGCCAACACAGGTTCTGCAAGGAGTAAATCGTCGGTCTTATTCAGATTTAAATACTCGATGAAGCTTTTGCCTTCATTGTCACGGATTTCCACATCAACATTACTCTTCAGGAAAATGTTGACACATTCGATCTTGTTCGCCAGGTATCCGTTACAATTCAACACACACATCAAGGGCGATTCTCCATACTCGTTCCTGGTGTTCGCGTCTACGCCCTTGTTTAAAAGGAGTTTAATATTTTTTAGCACACCATTGCAAGCTGCAGCGTGTAATGCACTCCCATGTTGAGGATCTTGACCAGCGTATGCTTCCACATCGAGTTTTAAATTTTCCAGCAACTGAATTATACCCGGATTGTGGTTTCCGTAGGCATGCCCAAGAAGATTGTATTGGAGATGCCTCTGGGCAAAATCGTGGATCCCGGAATTCAATGCGAACTGTAATATGTCTTTGTCCGCAAGTTCAAATACCAACTTGATATCTTCCAGGTTGTCCTCGACGACGTTGGTCCATATAGCTAGATGTTCTTTTGTCTTCGTCGTAGTTTTCCGTTTGTGCGTTATCCTTCGTCTCATTAGAGTCTTTATTCCGACGTTGAACGATGCCGTAGTTTTTCTGCTGGGAAGCTGTAATCAGAACGAAAAACATTAGATAAGTATATATAACTAACGTAAAAGAAAAGTATTATGATTATGGCTCACCATTTTGTATGCTGCAAATGCTCAATAATCGTCTGCAACCGTAGATTTCGATGCCACAAATGCTCAATATTCGTTTGGAAATGTAGACGAACTGATGTGTTTGGGATTTTGTCGAGAAACGCTCGCTAAAGATATTCTGTGCAGAGTCAGTGCAAGAATTGAAATGAACTGCAGCTAATCCTCGGTTACCTTTATATGTACAAGACCTTCAAGCCCCGCCCTTCAGGTAGTGCGAGTGAACTCTCTCTCCTTTATTGTTGAAATGTTTACGTTCGTTCTAATGGCTTTTGTGAACGAAACTTTCACTCTTAATTTTGATATACTCCAATTTTTCCCCTTAATTTCTTGGCAATTACTTATTGTAGTGAGAATAATCCGTGGGGCATTATGCTAAACAATGTTCAAACGATATCTGGGGCTCGTTCATATAAAAATAATGATATATACGATACTCGAATTACAACAGTTGATAACTCTTTCCTCATTGCCAAATAATCATGATATTCGTTCCGACACTGTATCTCTCCATCTATCCATCTCTATTACATATTTTTCTCGATGTTGTAACTAGGTAGATCCGACGATAGTTCGGTTATACTGGCACGATTGTTACCATTAGAAAAGAACAGGGATCGCCGCCTCTTATAGCGGATGTCGCTTTATATTTAATTTAGAAACAATCATTAACTCGATCATATGACAAACCGATGAAAAATTATTATAAAATATTGCAATGAGCCGAATCTATACATTTTCACAATTTGCATTGACAAATTGCAGTATACAACCATTGTGAACAATTTAGTTTGATTGTACAAGTGGTACATTTTAAGAATGTAATGTATTGTAATTAGACATCAGTTCTATTGTAAAAAATTAAGTGTACTCACGATGTAGATTTGTATCGTACATGTGAATACTTAAAATACCTCAATTGAGTATTTTATGAAACGTGTACGACTAACGTGTTGTTCACGTGTTTTTAGCCTGGCGTACGTGATTATTTTCTTTAATTCCGGGAGGCGGTTTAAAGGGCCTCCTCCTGATCCGCGCCGCAATAACCTTTTATTTTAAATAAACGACGATATTCCACAACGTTATTTCTATTTGCAAAATTATTTTTTTTACTGGATTGATGGTTGACTTTACAATAATCATCAGCGATAAATTTCAATAATATTGTATTAATAAATTAATCACATTAAAAGTACAATTTTAAACTAACATAATAAGAATACCGCTGCAGTATAAATATAATACGACTTATATCTATGGACAATAGATAACATTCTTGAAGTTTACTAATTAAATTCGCATAATTGCTCGAAGTTAAAGTGATATACAATATTATCGATGACTGTATCGTAACCGATAAACTCGGGAATACAGTCACGAATAATTCGAACCAATTTACATCTCAATTCGTGTATCTCTAGCGCCCGATCAAGATGTTCGGTAAATAACATTTCGTAGTGCTCGTTCAATTGAAGCAAACTGTCGTTCTTATAAACAGTTGCCATTATATTTCCAATTTGAGCCCCTACGAAACGTGCAATTTTATCGGGCGTACTAGAGACTACGGTGAAGAGGCTAAAAGACCTGGCAACAACCCGTGCCTTCATTTCTGCAAGTTGCTGTTGACAGGCCTCATAGCGACTCTTTAGTTCATCATTTCCCTGAAGATATGCTAATGTGGAATCTTGAAGTGGTAAGCCCATTGCTTCTCGCATTGCCAAATGAGCCAACACAGGTTCTGCAAGGAGTAAATCGTCGGTCTTATTCAGATTTAAATACTCGATGAAGCTTTTGCCTTCATTGTCACGGATTTCCACATCAACATTACTCTTCAGGAAAATGTTGACACATTCGATCTTGTTCGCCAGGTATCCGTTACAATTCAACACACACATCAAGGGCGATTCTCCATACTCGTTCCTGGTGTTCGCGTCTACGCCCTTGTTTAAAAGGAGTTTAATATTTTTTAGCACACCATTGCAAGCTGCAGCGTGTAATGCACTCCCATGTTGAGGATCTTGACCAGCGTATGCTTCCACATCGAGTTTTAAATTTTCCAGCAACTGAATTATACCCGGATTGTGGTTTCCGTAGGCATGCCCAAGAAGATTGTATTGGAGATGCCTCTGGACAAAATCGTGGATCCCGGAATTCAATGCGAACTGTAATATGTCTTTGTCCGCAAGTTCAAATACCAACTTGATATCTTCCAGGTTGTCCTCGACGACGTTGGTCCATATAGCTAGATGTTCTTTTGTCTTCGTCGTAGTTTTCCGTTTGTGCGTTATCCTTCGTCTCATTAGAGTCTTTATTCCGACGTTGAACGATGCCGTAGTTTTTCTGCTGGGAAGCTGTAATCAGAACGAAAAACATTAGATAAGTATATATAACTAACGTAAAAGAAAAGTATTATGATTATGGCTCACCATTTTGTATGCTGCAAATGCTCAATAATCGTCTGCAACCGTAGATTTCGATGCCACAAATGCTCAATATTCGTTTGGAAATGTAGACGAACTGATGTGTTTGGGATTTTGTCGAGAAACGCTCGCTAAAGATATTCTGTGCAGAGTCAGTGCAAGAATTGAAATGAACTGCAGCTAATCCTCGGTTACCTTTATATGTACAAGACCTTCAAGCCCCGCCCTTCAGGTAGTGCGAGTGAACTCTCTCTCCTTTATTGTTGAAATGTTTACGTTCGTTCTAATGGCTTTTGTGAACGAAACTTTCACTCTTAATTTTGATATACTCCAATTTTTCCCCTTAATTTCTTGGCAATTACTTATTGTAGTGAGAATAATCCGTGGGGCATTATGCTAAACAATGTTCAAACGATATCTGGGGCTCGTTCATATAAAAATAATGATATATACGATACTCGAATTACAACAGTTGATAACTCTTTCCTCATTGCCAAATAATCATGATATTCGTTCCGACACTGTATCTCTCCATCTATCCATCTCTATTACATATTTTTCTCGATGTTGTAACTAGGTAGATCCGACGATAGTTTCGGTTATACTGGCACGATTGTTACCATTAGAAAAGAACAGGGATCGCCGCCTCTTATAGCGGATGTCGCTTTATATTTAATTTAGAAACAATCATTAACTCGATCATATGACAAACCGATGAAAAATTATTATAAAATATTGCAATGAGCCGAATCTATACATTTTCACAATTTGCATTGACAAATTGCAGTATACAACCATTGTGAACAATTTAGTTTGATTGTACAAGTGGTACATTTTAAGAATGTAATGTATTGTAATTAGACATCAGTTCTATTGTAAAAAATTAAGTGTACTCACGATGTAGATTTGTATCGTACATGTGAATACTTAAAATACCTCAATTGAGTATTTTATGAAACGTGTACGACTAACGTGTTGTTCACGTGTTTTTAGCCTGGCGTACGTGATTATTTTCTTTAATTCCGGGAGGCGGTTTAAAGGGCCTCCTCCTGATCCGCGCCGCAATAACCTTTTATTTTAAATAAACGACGATATTCCACAACGTTATTTCTATTTGCAAAATTCTTTTTTACTGGATTGATGGTTGACTTTACAATAATCATGCGATAAATTTCAATAATATTGTATTTTTTACTGGATTGATGGTTGACTTTATCAATAATCATCAGCGATAAATTTCAATAATATTGTATTAATAAATTAATAAACACATTAAAAGTACAATTTTAAACTAACATAATAAGAATACCGCTGCAGTATAAATATAATACGACTTATATCTATGGACAATAGATAACATTCTTGAAGTTTACTAATTAAATTCGCATAATTGCTCGAAGTTAAAGTGATATACAATATTATCGATGACTGTATCGTAACCGATAAACTCGGGAATACAGTCACGAATAATTCGAACCAATTTACATCTCAATTCGTGTATCTCTAGCGCCCGATCAAGATGTTCGGTAAATAACATTTCGTAGTGCTCGTTCAATTGAAGCAAACTGTCGTTCTTATAAACAGTTGCCATTATATTTCCAATTTGAGCCCCTACGAAACGTGCAATTTTATCGGGCGTACTAGAGACTACGGTGAAGAGGCTAAAAGACCTGGCAACAACCCGTGCCTTCATTTCTGCAAGTTGCTGTTGACAGGCCTCATAGCGACTCTTTAGTTCATCATTTCCCTGAAGATATGCTAATGTGGAATCTTGAAGTGGTAAGCCCATTGCTTCTCGCATTGCCAAATGAGCCAACACAGGTTCTGCAAGGAGTAAATCGTCGGTCTTATTCAGATTTAAATACTCGATGAAGCTTTTGCCTTCATTGTCACGGATTTCCACATCAACATTACTCTTCAGGAAAATGTTGACACATTCGATCTTGTTCGCCAGGTATCCGTTACAATTCAACACACACATCAAGGGCGATTCTCCATACTCGTTCCTGGTGTTCGCGTCTACGCCCTTGTTTAAAAGGAGTTTAATATTTTTTAGCACACCATTGCAAGCTGCAGCGTGTAATGCACTCCCATGTTGAGGATCTTGACCAGCGTATGCTTCCACATCGAGTTTTAAATTTTCCAGCAACTGAATTATACCCGGATTGTGGTTTCCGTAGGCATGCCCAAGAAGATTGTATTGAGATGCCTCTGGGCAAAATCGTGGATCCCGGAATTCAATGCGAACTGTAATATGTCTTTGTCCGCAAGTTCAAATACCAACTTGATATCTTCCAGGTTGTCCTCGACGACGTTGGTCCATATAGCTAGATGTTCTTTTGTCTTCGTCGTAGTTTTCCGTTTGTGCGTTATCCTTCGTCTCATTAGAGTCTTTATTCCGACGTTGAACGATGCCGTAGTTTTTCTGCTGGGAAGCTGTAATCAGAACGAAAAACATTAGATAAGTATATATAACTAACGTAAAAGAAAAGTATTATGATTATGGCTCACCATTTTGTATGCTGCAAATGCTCAATAATCGTCTGCAACCGTAGATTTCGATGCCACAAATGCTCAATAATCGTTTGGAAATGTAGACGAACTGATGTGTTTGGGATTTTGTCGAGAAACGCTCGCTAAAGATATTCTGTGCAGAGTCAGTGCAAGAATTGAAATGAACTGCAGCTAATCCTCGGTTACCTTTATATGTACAAGACCTTCAAGCCCCGCCCTTCAGGTAGTGCGAGTGAACTCTCTCTCCTTTATTGTTGAAATGTTTACGTTCGTTCTAATGGCTTTTGTGAACGAAACTTTCACTCTTAATTTTGATATACTCCAATTTTTCCCCTTAATTTCTTGGCAATTACTTATTGTAGTGAGAATAATCCGTGGGGCATTATGCTAAACAATGTTCAAACGATATCTGGGGCTCGTTCATATAAAAATAATGATATATACGATACTCGAATTACAACAGTTGATAACTCTTTCCTCATTGCCAAATAATCATGATATTCGTTCCGACACTGTATCTCTCCATCTATCCATCTCTATTACATATTTTTCTCGATGTTGTAACTAGGTAGATCCGACGATAGTTCGATTATACTGGCACGATTGTTACCATTAGAAAAGAACAGGGATCGCCGCCTCTTATAGCGGATGTCGCTTTATATTTAATTTAGAAACAATCATTAACTCGATCATATGACAAACCGATGAAAAATTATTATAAAATATTGCAATGAGCCGAATCTATACATTTTCACAATTTGCATTGACAAATTGCAGTATACAACCATTGTGAACAATTTAGTTTGATTGTACAAGTGGTACATTTTAAGAATGTAATGTATTGTAATTAGACATCAGTTCTATTGTAAAAAATTAAGTGTACTCACGATGTAGATTTGTATCGTACATGTGAATACTTAAAATACCTCAATTGAGTATTTTATGAAACGTGTACGACTAACGTGTTGTTCACGTGTTTTTAGCCTGGCGTACGTGATTATTTTCTTTAATTCCGGGAGGCGGTTTAAAGGGCCTCCTCCTGATCCGCGCCGCAATAACCTTTTATTTTAAATAAACGACGATATTCCACAACGTTATTTCTATTTGCAAAATTCTTTTTTTTACTGGATTGATGGTTGACTTTACAATAATCATCAGCGATAAATTTCAATAATATTGTATTAATAAATTAATCAGCAATGAAGCTCCATTAGATCACGTTTATCGCGTTTTTTTTAAATTGTCCGTCAAGGGTGCGTTACAGGGAGTACTTGTTCTATGAATCTTTTGGGAGGTTAGACGAAGAAATGCATTTGTTTTCAGACATCAATTTGTATTTACTTATAAAGACGGTACAAACGCGCACGCAAACCGCATAGCTGTTCAAATAAGAAAAGCTCTAGAAGATAACGATTCTGCTGCGCTTTATATCTGGACGATAAGCAAGCCTTTGACAAAGTCTGGCACCAAGGATTTTTAATAAAAACGAATACTCGCTTTATACTCCATGTTTAGAATCTGCCAAGCAGCGCGTGACGGCTAATATTATTAATTGTTGTGAAAACTTGATACATTAAAAATTGCCGCGTCGTTGGATTGGTACTAGATATAACAATAAATAAACGTTATTGAATATTATACATTTGATTTATTTAGCTATTACGTTTACAGTGTCATTTTAAACTTACATATTAGAATTGCTAGAAATTTGCTTATTTCGCTCGTCACATTAAAAGTACAATTTTAAACTAACATAATAAGAATACCGCTGCAGTATAAATATAATACGACTTATATCTATCGACAATAGATAACATTCTTGAAGTTTACTAATTAAATTCGCATAATTGCTCGAAGTTAAAGTGATATACAATATTATCGATGACTGTATCGTAACCGATAAACTCGGGAATACAGTCACGAATAATTCGAACCAATTTACATCTCAATTCGTGTATCTCTAGCGCCCGATCAAGATGTTCGGTAAATAACATTTCGTAGTGCTCGTTCAATTGAAGCAAACTGTCGTTCTTATAAACAGTTGCCATTATATTTCCAATTTGAGCCCCTACGAAACGTGCAATTTTATCGGGCGTACTAGAGACTACGGTGAAGAGGCTAAAAGACCTGGCAACAACCCGTGCCTTCATTTCTGCAAGTTGCTGTTGACAGGCCTCATAGCGACTCTTTAGTTCATCATTTCCCTGAAGATATGCTAATGTGGAATCTTGAAGTGGTAAGCCCATTGCTTCTCGCATTGCCAAATGAGCCAACACAGGTTCTGCAAGGAGTAAATCGTCGGTCTTATTCAGATTTAAATACTCGATGAAGCTTTTGCCTTCATTGTCACGGATTTCCACATCAACATTACTCTTCAGGAAAATGTTGACACATTCGATCTTGTTCGCCAGGTATCCGTTACAATTCAACACACACATCAAGGGCGATTCTCCATACTCGTTCCTGGTGTTCGCGTCTACGCCCTTGTTTAAAAGGAGTTTAATATTTTTTAGCACACCATTGCAAGCTGCAGCGTGTAATGCACTCCCATGTTGAGGATCTTGACCAGCGTATGCTTCCACATCGAGTTTTAAATTTTCCAGCAACTGAATTATACCCGGATTGTGGTTTCCGTAGGCATGCCCAAGAAGATTGTATTGAGATGCCTCTGGGCAAAATCGTGGATCCCGGAATTCAATGCGAACTGTAATATGTCTTTGTCCGCAAGTTCAAATACCAACTTGATATCTTCCAGGTTGTCCTCGACGACGTTGGTCCATATAGCTAGATGTTCTTTTGTCTTCGTCGTAGTTTTCCGTTTGTGCGTTATCCTTCGTCTCATTAGAGTCTTTATTCCGACGTTGAACGATGCCGTAGTTTTTCTGCTGGGAAGCTGTAATCAGAACGAAAAACATTAGATAAGTATATATAACTAACGTAAAAGAAAAGTATTATGATTATGGCTCACCATTTTGTATGCTGCAAATGCTCAATAATCGTCTGCAACCGTAGATTTCGATGCCACAAATGCTCAATAATCGTTTGGAAATGTAGACGAACTGATGTGTTTGGGATTTTGTCGAGAAACGCTCGCTAAAGATATTCTGTGCAGAGTCAGTGCAAGAATTGAAATGAACTGCAGCTAATCCTCGGTTACCTTTATATGTACAAGACCTTCAAGCCCCGCCCTTCAGGTAGTGCGAGTGAACTCTCTCTCCTTTATTGTTGAAATGTTTACGTTCGTTCTAATGGCTTTTGTGAACGAAACTTTCACTCTTAATTTTGATATACTCCAATTTTTCCCCTTAATTTCTTGGCAATTACTTATTGTAGTGAGAATAATCCGTGGGGCATTATGCTAAACAATGTTCAAACGATATCTGGGGCTCGTTCATATAAAAATAATGATATATACGATACTCGAATTACAACAGTTGATAACTCTTTCCTCATTGCCAAATAATCATGATATTCGTTCCGACACTGTATCTCTCCATCTATCCATCTCTATTACATATTTTTCTCGATGTTGTAACTAGGTAGATCCGACGATAGTTCGATTATACTGGCACGATTGTTACCATTAGAAAAAGAGGGATCGCCGCCTCTTATAGCGGATGTCGCTTTATATTTAATTTAGAAACAATCATTAACTCGATCATATGACAAACCGATGAAAAATTATTATAAAATATTGCAATGAGCCGAATCTATACATTTTCACAATTTGCATTGACAAATTGCAGTATACAACCATTGTGAACAATTTAGTTTGATTGTACAAGTGGTACATTTTAAGAATGTAATGTATTGTAATTAGACATCAGTTCTATTGTAAAAAATTAAGTGTACTCACGATGTAGATTTGTATCGTACATGTGAATACTTAAAATACCTCAATTGAGTATTTTATGAAACGTGTACGACTAACGTGTTGTTCACGTGTTTTTAGCCTGGCGTACGTGATTATTTTCTTTAATTCCGGGAGGCGGTTTAAAGGGCCTCCTCCTGATCCGCGCCGCAATAACCTTTTATTTTAAATAAACGACGATATTCCACAACGTTATTTCTATTTGCAAAATTCTTTTACTGGATTGATGGTTGACTTTACAATAATCATCAGCGATAAATTTCAATAATATTGTATTAATAAATTAATCAGCAATGAAGCTCCATTAGATCACGTTTATCGCGTTTTTTTTAAATTGTCCGTCAAGGGTGCGTTACAGGGAGTACTTGTTCTATGAATCTTTTGGGAGGTTAGACGAAGAAATGCATTTGTTTTCAGACATCAATTTGTATTTACTTATAAAGACGGTACAAACGCGCACGCAAACCGCATAGCTGTTCAAATAAGAAAAGCTCTAGAAGATAACGATTCTGCTGCGCTTTATATCTGGACGATAAGCAAGCCTTTGACAAAGTCTGGCACCAAGGATTTTTAATAAAAACGAATACTCGCTTTATACTCCATGTTTAGAATCTGCCAAGCAGCGCGTGACGGCTAATATTATTAATTGTTGTGAAAACTTGATACATTAAAAATTGCCGCGTCGTTGGATTGGTACTAGATATAACAATAAATAAACGTTATTGAATATTATACATTTGATTTATTTAGCTATTACGTTTACAGTGTCATTTTAAACTTACATATTAGAATTGCTAGAAATTTGCTTATTTCGCTCGTCACATTAAAAGTACAATTTTAAACTAACATAATAAGAATACCGCTGCAGTATAAATATAATACGACTTATATCTATCGACAATAGATAACATTCTTGAAGTTTACTAATTAAATTCGCATAATTGCTCGAAGTTAAAGTGATATACAATATTATCGATGACTGTATCGTAACCGATAAACTCGGGAATACAGTCACGAATAATTCGAACCAATTTACATCTCAATTCGTGTATCTCTAGCGCCCGATCAAGATGTTCGGTAAATAACATTTCGTAGTGCTCGTTCAATTGAAGCAAACTGTCGTTCTTATAAACAGTTGCCATTATATTTCCAATTTGAGCCCCTACGAAACGTGCAATTTTATCGGGCGTACTAGAGACTACGGTGAAGAGGCTAAAAGACCTGGCAACAACCCGTGCCTTCATTTCTGCAAGTTGCTGTTGACAGGCCTCATAGCGACTCTTTAGTTCATCATTTCCCTGAAGATATGCTAATGTGGAATCTTGAAGTGGTAAGCCCATTGCTTCTCGCATTGCCAAATGAGCCAACACAGGTTCTGCAAGGAGTAAATCGTCGGTCTTATTCAGATTTAAATACTCGATGAAGCTTTTGCCTTCATTGTCACGGATTTCCACATCAACATTACTCTTCAGGAAAATGTTGACACATTCGATCTTGTTCGCCAGGTATCCGTTACAATTCAACACACACATCAAGGGCGATTCTCCATACTCGTTCCTGGTGTTCGCGTCTACGCCCTTGTTTAAAAGGAGTTTAATATTTTTTAGCACACCATTGCAAGCTGCAGCGTGTAATGCACTCCCATGTTGAGGATCTTGACCAGCGTATGCTTCCACATCGAGTTTTAAATTTTCCAGCAACTGAATTATACCCGATTGTGGTTTCCGTAGGCATGCCCAAGAAGATTGTATTGAGATGCCTCTGGGCAAAATCGTGGATCCCGGAATTCAATGCGAACTGTAATATGTCTTTGTCCGCAAGTTCAAATACCAACTTGATATCTTCCAGGTTGTCCTCGACGACGTTGGTCCATATAGCTAGATGTTCTTTTGTCTTCGTCGTAGTTTTCCGTTTGTGCGTTATCCTTCGTCTCATTAGAGTCTTTATTCCGACGTTGAACGATGCCGTAGTTTTTCTGCTGGGAAGCTGTAATCAGAACGAAAAACATTAGATAAGTATATATAACTAACGTAAAAGAAAAGTATTATGATTATGGCTCACCATTTTGTATGCTGCAAATGCTCAATAATCGTCTGCAACCGTAGATTTCGATGCCACAAATGCTCAATAATCGTTTGGAAATGTAGACGAACTGATGTGTTTGGGATTTTGTCGAGAAACGCTCGCTAAAGATATTCTGTGCAGAGTCAGTGCAAGAATTGAAATGAACTGCAGCTAATCCTCGGTTACCTTTATATGTACAAGACCTTCAAGCCCCGCCCTTCAGGTAGTGCGAGTGAACTCTCTCTCCTTTATTGTTGAAATGTTTACGTTCGTTCTAATGGCTTTTGTGAACGAAACTTTCACTCTTAATTTTGATATACTCCAATTTTTCCCCTTAATTTCTTGGCAATTACTTATTGTAGTGAGAATAATCCGTGGGGCATTATGCTAAACAATGTTCAAACGATATCTGGGGCTCGTTCATATAAAAATAATGATATATACGATACTCGAATTACAACAGTTGATAACTCTTTCCTCATTGCCAAATAATCATGATATTCGTTCCGACACTGTATCTCTCCATCTATCCATCTCTATTACATATTTTTCTCGATGTTGTAACTAGGTAGATCCGACGATAGTTCGATTATACTGGCACGATTGTTACCATTAGAAAAGAACAGGGATCGCCGCCTCTTATAGCGGATGTCGCTTTATATTTAATTTAGAAACAATCATTAACTCGATCATATGACAAACCGATGAAAAATTATTATAAAATATTGCAATGAGCCGAATCTATACATTTTCACAATTTGCATTGACAAATTGCAGTATACAACCATTGTGAACAATTTAGTTTGATTGTACAAGTGGTACATTTTAAGAATGTAATGTATTGTAATTAGACATCAGTTCTATTGTAAAAAATTAAGTGTACTCACGATGTAGATTTGTATCGTACATGTGAATACTTAAAATACCTCAATTGAGTATTTTATGAAACGTGTACGACTAACGTGTTGTTCACGTGTTTTTAGCCTGGCGTACGTGATTATTTTCTTTAATTCCGGGAGGCGGTTTAAAGGGCCTCCTCCTGATCCGCGCCGCAATAACCTTTTATTTTAAATAAACGACGATATTCCACAACGTTATTTCTATTTGCAAAATTCTTTTTTACTGGATTGATGGTTGACTTTACAATAATCATCATCAGCGATAAATTTCAATAATATTGTATTAATAAATTAATCAGCAATGAAGCTCCATTAGATCACGTTTATCGCGTTTTTTTTAAATTGTCCGTCAAGGGTGCGTTACAGGGAGTACTTGTTCTATGAATCTTTTGGGAGGTTAGACGAAGAAATGCATTTGTTTTCAGACATCAATTTGTATTTACTTATAAAGACGGTACAAACGCGCACGCAAACCGCATAGCTGTTCAAATAAGAAAAGCTCTAGAAGATAACGATTCTGCTGCGCTTTATATCTGGACGATAAGCAAGCCTTTGACAAAGTCTGGCACCAAGGATTTTTAATAAAAACGAATACTCGCTTTATACTCCATGTTTAGAATCTGCCAAGCAGCGCGTGACGGCTAATATTATTAATTGTTGTGAAAACTTGATACATTAAAAATTGCCGCGTCGTTGGATTGGTACTAGATATAACAATAAATAAACGTTATTGAATATTATACATTTGATTTATTTAGCTATTACGTTTACAGTGTCATTTTAAACTTACATATTAGAATTGCTAGAAATTTGCTTATTTCGCTCGTCACATTAAAAGTACAATTTTAAACTAACATAATAAGAATACCGCTGCAGTATAAATATAATACGACTTATATCTATCGACAATAGATAACATTCTTGAAGTTTACTAATTAAATTCGCATAATTGCTCGAAGTTAAAGTGATATACAATATTATCGATGACTGTATCGTAACCGATAAACTCGGGAATACAGTCACGAATAATTCGAACCAATTTACATCTCAATTCGTGTATCTCTAGCGCCCGATCAAGATGTTCGGTAAATAACATTTCGTAGTGCTCGTTCAATTGAAGCAAACTGTCGTTCTTATAAACAGTTGCCATTATATTTCCAATTTGAGCCCCTACGAAACGTGCAATTTTATCGGGCGTACTAGAGACTACGGTGAAGAGGCTAAAAGACCTGGCAACAACCCGTGCCTTCATTTCTGCAAGTTGCTGTTGACAGGCCTCATAGCGACTCTTTAGTTCATCATTTCCCTGAAGATATGCTAATGTGGAATCTTGAAGTGGTAAGCCCATTGCTTCTCGCATTGCCAAATGAGCCAACACAGGTTCTGCAAGGAGTAAATCGTCGGTCTTATTCAGATTTAAATACTCGATGAAGCTTTTGCCTTCATTGTCACGGATTTCCACATCAACATTACTCTTCAGGAAAATGTTGACACATTCGATCTTGTTCGCCAGGTATCCGTTACAATTCAACACACACATCAAGGGCGATTCTCCATACTCGTTCCTGGTGTTCGCGTCTACGCCCTTGTTTAAAAGGAGTTTAATATTTTTTAGCACACCATTGCAAGCTGCAGCGTGTAATGCACTCCCATGTTGAGGATCTTGACCAGCGTATGCTTCCACATCGAGTTTTAAATTTTCCAGCAACTGAATTATACCCGGATTGTGGTTTCCGTAGGCATGCCCAAGAAGATTGTATTGAGATGCCTCTGGGCAAAATCGTGGATCCCGGAATTCAATGCGAACTGTAATATGTCTTTGTCCGCAAGTTCAAATACCAACTTGATATCTTCCAGGTTGTCCTCGACGACGTTGGTCCATATAGCTAGATGTTCTTTTGTCTTCGTCGTAGTTTTCCGTTTGTGCGTTATCCTTCGTCTCATTAGAGTCTTTATTCCGACGTTGAACGATGCCGTAGTTTTTCTGCTGGGAAGCTGTAATCAGAACGAAAAACATTAGATAAGTATATATAACTAACGTAAAAGAAAAGTATTATGATTATGGCTCACCATTTTGTATGCTGCAAATGCTCAATAATCGTCTGCAACCGTAGATTTCGATGCCACAAATGCTCAATAATCGTTTGGAAATGTAGACGAACTGATGTGTTTGGGATTTTGTCGAGAAACGCTCGCTAAAGATATTCTGTGCAGAGTCAGTGCAAGAATTGAAATGAACTGCAGCTAATCCTCGGTTACCTTTATATGTACAAGACCTTCAAGCCCCGCCCTTCAGGTAGTGCGAGTGAACTCTCTCTCCTTTATTGTTGAAATGTTTACGTTCGTTCTAATGGCTTTTGTGAACGAAACTTTCACTCTTAATTTTGATATACTCCAATTTTTCCCCTTAATTTCTTGGCAATTACTTATTGTAGTGAGAATAATCCGTGGGGCATTATGCTAAACAATGTTCAAACGATATCTGGGGCTCGTTCATATAAAAATAATGATATATACGATACTCGAATTACAACAGTTGATAACTCTTTCCTCATTGCCAAATAATCATGATATTCGTTCCGACACTGTATCTCTCCATCTATCCATCTCTATTACATATTTTTCTCGATGTTGTAACTAGGTAGATCCGACGATAGTTCGATTATACTGGCACGATTGTTACCATTAGAAAAGAACAGGGATCGCCGCCTCTTATAGCGGATGTCGCTTTATATTTAATTTAGAAACAATCATTAACTCGATCATATGACAAACCGATGAAAAATTATTATAAAATATTGCAATGAGCCGAATCTATACATTTTCACAATTTGCATTGACAAATTGCAGTATACAACCATTGTGAACAATTTAGTTTGATTGTACAAGTGGTACATTTTAAGAATGTAATGTATTGTAATTAGACATCAGTTCTATTGTAAAAAATTAAGTGTACTCACGATGTAGATTTGTATCGTACATGTGAATACTTAAAATACCTCAATTGAGTATTTTATGAAACGTGTACGACTAACGTGTTGTTCACGTGTTTTTAGCCTGGCGTACGTGGTTATTTTCTTTAACAGGTTATTTATTTGGAAATTTGGAAAGTTCTCCAGTTCATTGTTGTATTTTTGAAAAACATTTTGTCGCTTTTGATTGTGGGTACACGTCGTCCATTTGGAATATTTTCATTTATGACAAGTCATGGGTATGGTACAATTCCGTATATGTAGCAATTGGGGATGGAATCATTCTATTACGAGTATATTTGAATAGGATGAGGATTACAGCAATAGAATACCATTAAAGGAGATTAGTTTCGTAATAGTTTTACATAGCAAACTACTTAAATGACCTATTTGAAAAACAGGTAGAAATGAAACTAAAATTTTTCCTTGAAAAAGGTCAATCTAGCACAGCCTAATAAATAATATTTTTAAGAAACTATATTGTATTAACAATTTAATCAGTAATAAAGCTGCATAAGATAACAATTATCCTGGTTCTCTTATATCTGTTTTATTGCCTATTTTTCAATAATTATCAACAACAAATTTCATAGAATGGACATTGGTAATGATACAGGGAGTTTGTAGTGCCCAATATAATACATCATAAAGGAAAGGAAAAATAAGGGATTTCTTATTTTTCTTATTATTTTATTGGTCATCGTCACTAATGATCACTCTATGAATTTTATTGTTGATAATTAGTGAAAAATAGACTAGGGACAAAATACAATGAATTCTAAAATAAATACAACACTTTTTGAGATATTATCATTTGTTTAACATAAAAGTTTATAACTCTTCGAAAAATTCTTTAAAATGATTTATCAATTCTGCAGTTTATAGTTTTATCGGTATTTAAACAAAAATTTTGTTTTGATAACTTTTACTGTTACAGATATTTCTATTTTTGAAAAATTTTTATAATGTTTATAACTTTTTATCCTACAGTATTAATAATATAATAATCTGTACAGAAGCAATATTTATACCAAATTTCATAAAAATCGGTTACTTATCCTTGCGGAGCTGATCGTATTAGTCTGGTATATGCCTATAATATTTTTATAGACATTCTTTAAAATCTAATTTTGGCCACTACATACATTTTTTTTCAGAATGTTTACATTTCAAGATAACAAGGAAAATGTAAGTTCATATAACTTTTTAATTTGTATCCGCATCCTGTATTAATTAGAAATACATATTGATTTTTTAACATTAGACCATGACAGTATACTTGAATTTTTTCTTTCCTCTTTACCACAGTACGATAATAGAGATGGTACCTCTCTGTTACCGCGCTCTTCACAACGTACCATCCCTTCTTCTTCATACAGCGTTTCAGTGTTGGTCGCTACGAACGCTACAGTATTTTTGTTCAAGTCAGTCCATGCTCTTTTACCATTTGGCAATCTTCCTACTAATCTTTGCTGGAATACTAAAATATCGGCTTTTCTTGTCAGGAAGTGTCCACACTGTCCGCAGTGCATCGAGAACGAGAGTTTAGTATAAAGAGCTGATTGTGACGTTAGCAAGGCTTCTCCTCGAAAGGTATTCTGTTTATTAGTCAAAACGGCGCTCGAAATTCTTAGCTCCACGACGGCGTTGCAACGACAACAGCAGCTTCTCGCTTTGGCTAGAAGCAGCTGTGCGCCTTCCGCGCGTCATCACGTTCATAATATCGAAACCGACGACCGAATCTCGCGAGTTGTGAGGCTCGAAAACATTGCTAAAATGGGTAGATCTCGGTCACGTAGCAAGTCTCCCAGTCGGCGGCGTCATAAGAGTAAACATTCACACAAACACCGATCAAAGTCCCGTGAAAAACGCTCCAGCAGCAAGTACAACGATAAACCCCGAGAAAAGAGTTCCAAATCAAGGTATGCTTCCTTTATTGGTCGCTCAATCAAGTATTATTACAATTACGCTGTATAACGTCATTGGCATCTTATCTTTTTAAGCACATTTGTATAGCTATAGTATGCTACAATACACATTGCAGTTGAAGTGAAGTCGCCATTTTATGCTCTGTGTCTATTTTTTTATTATGGCGAAGTTACATCGATTTTTCACTTGTGTTCATTGATTTGTCCTTTATTGATACAGAAAACGATCCCATTCTGCCTCATCCAGCAGTGCTTCTGATGTATCGGATGATGTTCACATTGTTACGCACAAAAAACGTTCCTACAGGGACAGAGAACGAAAGATGGATGAAGTTGAAAGACTGGCAGAGATGGAAAGACAAAGGTAAATAAAAATAAAAAGCAATTTCATTGAGAATGGAATGATTATCTTGTCATTGTTATGTTTCAAGTTATAGCAGTTAAAAAAATATGTAAGAAATACAATGAAAAATCCAAGCTTTCCATGCAACATTGGCTTGTACATTTGGTTGTTTGTTCAAATATATAGTCTTTAAATAGTATCTTTTTTAGGCGACAACGAGAAGTGGAGCAAAAAATAGTAGAAGAAGAAGCAGCCAAACGAATAGAAGAACTTGTACAAAAACGTGTAGAAGAGGAACTTGAAAAAAGGAAAGAAGAAATTGAAGCTGAAGTTCAAAGGCGGGTTGAAGAGGCTAAAAGAGCCATGGAACGACAAATGATGGAGGAGATGGAATGGCGACAAGCTAAATTACGAGAAGAGGAAAAGAGAAGAGAGGTAAGACCAATCCAAAGAAACATAGGAACTTAGCTCAAATGCTGGTGCTGCTAAATTTTATATGAAAGTTTACCACAATTAATGTAAATATACGTGCAAAATGTCACACTTCTTGCACTTATCACCTACAAAAGCTAATTATAGAGAAACATATCGGTGCTGCATCTATTAATTTAATTATCTCTATCCATTTAGTTATCGTTGGCTAACTTAGCAGCATTAAAGTATTTGAGCTTGAAGCATTGTGGTTGGATATATTTTGAAACCTGAAACGTTACAAAAAAACCTCAATGCTTCATTATCTCCAGCATCTTCTAAGATTCTACTGTTTTACTGGGGGGAGGTGTTTATACTTTTCCTATGAACAAGTTTTTTTAATATAGGTGCATGTGAGTTATTTGTGAATGACCAATTGTACCTACACATTTATGTATACATATATATATACAATATTGGTGAAACACAATATTTTTACATATATATGTTCATATGTGATTGTAAAGATAGACATACATTTTATCAGCTACTTCAAAGTTATAGATTGACACTAATTAAAAAAATGAAAAGTTCGTTGAAGAATATTTACGTACTGTTAATATAAGTCAATCAAGGACAAGCCTTTATCTACCTGAGATTCTCCCAATAACTAAGTTTATATCTAAAAGTGGCAAAAAAAGGAATCCCAAGAATACAGATAATTTTGTACATATTATATTTGATAACAGAAATAAAGTTTAAATTCATATTTTCAATTCAATCAAGTTCCAATTGATTTTTCAAATGAATTTTAAAATTCCGTGTGCTTTGCTTTGGTTATAAATTAGTTCAATAGGCACTATACCTTAGGATATTTCAAATTTCATTTTGCAACTTTGGCACAATAACGTTTTTGATAAATGAAATGACTGCGAAACAAAGAATGCCAGTTGTACCGAGACCAGGTAGTCTTAACAAGGCAGAATTAGAATCCCATATAGCGACAAAGCACGACCTAGCATTATATAGGTCGCCTTTCTAACTGACTACCAACAGAAGATGCGGGTATTTTACTTACTGCCGTGTGATTGTCAATGAAGAAGGCATCCCTACGTGTGCTGGTGAGAGCTCCATTCAGGTATTATCCAATTTATATATTCATAATTCACTATACAATATTGTTCATCAATTAGTGTTCCTTGCTAAGTTATTTATTTAACATTACGAGGACATATTGTTAGGAACAACCACGAAATTTAGGACAAGCATGTATTTCGTTTTATGGCTTTCTAAACAATATATTTGAAAGTTTCCACCACGGGAAGTGGAAGGGAGGAGAAAAGAAAAAAGTATTGACATTCAATTGTTCAAATAAAAGTTTTTAAATTCAAGATTTCTTTACTCATGTATACCTGTTTACCAGCATAATTCTCAGTTTGAACGTGCTCTCGGAAAATTACACTTTTCTTGGATGAACATTACTAGAGAATGATTAATCAAACTGTTTATGTATTCATTTTTACATAGATCAATAAAAATTATTTTAATAAAAAATTACATTACTTTTCTAATGTTTAAATATATGGTCATTTTTTATTTCAAACATTTAGGAACTTTGTATCAATTGACATTGAGAAATTTTCTATTTTTCCTTCTCCTAATATCCATCCCCTGTCAAATTGACACCCAGGATATGCTGATGAGTTATCGGTTGTTGCGATAGCTGCACCGTGATTTGGAATAATATGAAAAAAGGTTTAATTGAACGAGTTAACTTAATGATATCAATTCAGCATATAAACGTATTTCATTGTCGTTGTAGGAAGAAGAGCGGAAAAAGCGCGAGGAACTAGAGAGGATCATGGAGGAAAACAACAGAAAAATTGAAGAAGCCCAGAAGAAATTGGTGAGTCAAAATACATTTGAACTCAAGGACAAAGGTTTTCAACTGCAAACTTATCTAAAACTCCATTCTATTTGTCCGTTTATGTAGGCTGAGGAAAGACTTGCCATGGTAGAAGAGCAACGGCTTATGGAGGAAGAAAGACAGAAAATGCGAAAAGAACATGAAAAACGAGTCAAGGAAGAACAAAAGAAAATTCTTGGTAAAAACAACTCCAGACCGAAGCTCTCTTTTACACTTAAACCGGTAACGTGAGTGAATTCATTCGGTGTAGTTTTCAATGTGATACTTTCGATATCTGCCGTAAGGTGGTTTAGGGGTTTGTTCCTCTGATTAAAGGAAACCGTGTTTTTAGACTTTGAAAAATCTTCGAAGAAGAGCGATTATTTTAATGTAATTAATTACATTTCAATTGTTAATGTTACGAATCGTTTTGTAAGATTTTTTAAAGTTCTTGAAACTGGTGCTGTTGTTAGACTTTTCCAAAATACTTTTTCAGCTTTGAAGGGAGTATATAGTTTCTTTTTAGTCTATTGATTAAGAGCCGAATTGTGTAAAAACTCGTTTTAGTCGTATAAGTCTATTATTTTCAGTTAGTTTATTTATCGATTTTCAAGCTTGAAGATTTTTTTCTGAGCCGAACTGAATGCAGATTAGTAATGATAGCGATTGATATCGCTTTAAAATTTTGAACTTCAGTGAAAAGTGCTAAGATAGTTGAAAATACTATTACAGGATAACATTAGAAAGCCGTTTTAAGTGTCAACTGCATTTTTCTATACATAATAAAAATATTACTTTTTTAATTCGAGTGTACTCATTTACATACACATACAATTTACACTTGTCGTACAAATTTCAAACCAAGCTTCGTAAAATTACAACATTCATAAGCTATTGTATTACCTTTGACGTAATCTTGTGTAATAAAAATGTTTTTTTTTCCAAACAACCTCGTTTATTTTACACGAACCTTTTTACCTCATCCAATAAAAATAACGACCACAAGACACTGTCAATTCCTAATTAGATGAAACGAGATCTAAAGTGCTCAATGTTTGTCGTTATGGCTTAACCGCTCGTTGTAGAATCAAAGCCGTTTTTCTCGTGGAAACAACATTTGTATACTTTGTACAAAGTATTGAGAATGCGTCTAATTTGAACGTGACTTTTTTTCAACTTTGTTCGTTCGTTTCTCAAGTATACTAGGAGGGAAGTACACAATTGCCCTGCTTTTCTGCTTGCACCCTACTTCCTTTTTACTTTCTAATAATACACCCATTTCTCTGACGTTGTCTTTGAGCGATAGCAATCTTTAAACAGTCGAATGAACTTGCTCATCTCGTATGGTCAACAATAATGTTTCGATATTTTTTCTTCTTTAGCACAACGCATTATTGGATGAAGGAATGTATCGTTAAAGGTGAAAACAAAAAAGAAGCGATACGGCTTGAACGAAGTTGAACTCGTTACGTAAATACTTAAATATACAATTTAGCTTTCTGGAAGCTAGCCAGCCATCTGGAAAAAATTGAATGTTTGCGCCGAAAGGAATTCTAGAATTGTATCCAATGAGAATAGCGCGCGAGTTTGTTCTACCGTAGTGGTGGCACAGTGCTCGAGTGTCTATTCGTTTCAGTGCATCTGCTGGCAGCTGCAGCGATTAGTATACGTATATATCTCTTAGCTTGCAGAGCATATGGGCTTTGCTTCACATTCCTCTCGACCTGCATGCTCTACACACGGTCAATACAACAGTGTGCGTGCGTGGGCCATTTGAGCGTATAGTTACGTCGCGTGATGCTGACGCGTAGTTTTGTGTATTTACCAACACACAAACGTATATATTCGCACGCAGACGGCGATAGCGCAGGAAGTAAGCAGGATTCGAAATGATAAATTGCTTCTAAAGCACCCATAGTCGAGAGAAAGAGAGAGAGAGAGAGAGAGAGAGAGCGAAAGTGAACCGAGTGCAGATATGCGTGCAACGAAGTGACGTTGTATTGTCGCGACGAACGACGAGTCAAGTGATGTGCTCGAGCAACGAGGCGTGTATATTGTAGCGTAGTGTGTCAGAGTGTGTACATCGTCGTATCGTCGTGTTCGCGCTCATATACTCTTCCCCGCCTTTAAATGCTGTGGCGTAAACGCAATCACGAATTGTTCAACTCCCCACGGTCTGTGACGGTGACGTACGTGCAACTGTTACATACGTCGACGGACTCGTAGCACCAGGAGCAGCAGCGGTCCGACGATGATAGCATGAGCAGCAGCATCCTGTTTCGGAGCAAAACGATTTCGTGCCGATGTCGTGCGATAATACCACTCTGTTGCGCTCGCCTGTCTCATCTTTTTTTTTACTTATTAATTCGTCTTTGAACGCTCGTTAAAAATACCAATTCGCTCTCGACTGAAACCTCGAGTTAGAAGCGCTTATGCGTTTCAATCGATTTGCTTGCAATCATGATGACAACGGCATGGAGAGTAATCAAGGAACATCGGATGGGCGTTGGTATGGAACTATTGTCTTTCTTTACATCATCGCGCTTCTAAATCGTCGACGTTCAATGCCTCATTCCTACGACAATTAGCTGTACACCTGTTTATTTCTTTTATTTTTGAGATAATGCCATTTTTGCGCTTATATACACGTATTTGTAACCACTTGATTGTCAATGACTCAGATAACTCTGCATCCACGTATATTTATCCTTGAAAGAGTATATGGTTAAAGTTTAAATTCATAGTTGAGAAATGCCAATGACTCAAATTTTCTTGTCAATGATTCATCCTGAAATTTTCATACACAAACGTATATCTTACTGAATTTTCAATATTTTTTAAACCTCAATATGGAAGATTTGTCGTTATAAATGATCCTTTTTTTTTCAAGCTATTTACAATTTTGTGGAAGAAGGAGAATTTCGATTGCATTTAAATGTTGGAGATGTAGTCATCCTATTACGTGAATGTGAAGAATGGTATTATGGATACAAAAAGTACGACGACAGGCATGGGATTTTCCCCAAATCCTATGTATGCATTCAGCAGAAATCAGGAAACATGGAAAGTCTTATGAATGAAGTTACCAGTGTTTTGAGAGAATGGGGGCATTATTGGAAACAACTCTATGTGGTATGCACAACTCTTTGTCATGTTTATTAAAAAATAATCTCTACTCAATGACCAATGACGCCTTTTCTACTTTCAGAGTCATTCGGAAAACTTTGCTAAAATTCATCAACAAATTCTAGAATTGTCAAGCTATAGAAGCAAAATTTTAAGTGGGAATCTGACCATTGATGAGCTGAAAGATATGAAAAAATTAGCCACGGCAAAAATTGATATTGGTAATCAGTTATTAGCGCTTGACATGGTTGTCAGAGATGAACATGGCAATATTTTGAATTCTGAATCAACTAGTACTGTACAACTCTATTATCAACATGAAACTGCAGCAGAAAGAATTAGAAAAGCTACTACTGAAACTAAAAAGAAATCCATGAAACCACAAGTTCCGGTTTATTCATATATATTTTTTGTTAATATTAAAAATTTTGTGTGCAAAATGGCAGAGGATGTTGAACTTTTGTTGACGTTATATGATAGTAAGGAAATGAAAGCAATAACGGAGAATTACGTTTTTTCATGGTGTAAACAAGGTCTTATGCCAGACATAGATCAATTGCATAATCTTAAAGTTTTATTCACAGACTTAGGAAGTAGAGATTTATCTAGAGAAAAAGTTTACCTAATTTGTTATGCTATTAGAGTAGGTGGTATGGAAGCTAAGGAAGTTGATCACAGACGATCTAGTGTTGTACAAAATAGTCAAAAGCCAAAAGGTCAGGATAGTATGAGAAGGCCATTTGGTATTGCTGCTATGGACGTTACGGTCTTCATAAATGGTAAACTTGAAAGTGATTCAGAAACTGAATATTGCATTCCTTTTATCCAGTAAGTTTATAACTTGAAAGATTCATGCGTTAGTTTTGTTATTCGTTCAGGTCTGTTTGTTGTTTTTACATTTTTATTTCAGTTGTTGTGAGAAAGAAAGTCTAGACGGCACTCTACGAAGGATCCTTGCACAAAAAGATGTCAATTTACCAAAAAATAACAGCATAGGAAATCCCATTGGTCAAGGTCTTTGGTGTAGTTTAAAATTACTAAGAGGAGATGTGAAACAAGTGCGTTTTAAATATGAACAATTTTTCTGTAATTTCCTTAATACAAATGTTTACATGTATAATAATTAATTTGTCTATTGCTTAATAGGTGAGGGATGAAAATCCTCATTTAGTTCTGGGTAATGTGTCGATTGCACGTAAGATGGGCTTCCCAGAAGTAATCTTGCCTGGAGATGTTCGAAATGACCTGTATTTAACACTAGTGAGTGGTGAATTTAGCAAAGGTTCAAAATCAACAGATAAAAATGTTGAAGTAACTATAAAAGTGTGCAATGAAGATGGTGTAGCTATACCAGGAGTCATTACACTTGGTGGAGGTGCATTGTGCATAGATGAATATCGTAGTGTTATATATTATCATGAAGATAAACCTAGATGGTGTGAAACTTTCAAAATTGCTGTTCCTATAGAAGAGTTTAAGCTAGCACATTTAAAGTTTACTTTTAAACATCGAAGCTCCAATGAGGCTAAAGACAAAGCAGAAAAACCATTTGCAATGAGTTACGTTAAACTTATGCAGAAAAATGGTACAACTTTACAAGATACACAGCATGAGCTTTTAGTTTATAAAATTGATAATAAAAAGTACGACGATCACGATTCCAATTACCTAAGGTTACCATCAACTAAGGAAGAATTGGTAAGACACTTGTAAAATCGTTTGTTTCTATTTGTAAGTAAACTTGCTGTGATTTTGCATTTAATTATAAAATAACTCTTTTGTACATGATATCCAGAATGAGCTTAGTTTAGAAAAAAAGCCAAGTTTGGGTCCATTGAGTTTATCGTCAAAAGATAACTTTTTGATAGCCACGAATGTTTGTTCAACTAAGTTGACTCAAAATGTAAAATTATTGGGTTTATTGAATTGGTCTTCATCAAAAACCGACTTGAAAGAGTCTTTAGGGGCTTTAATGAAAGTTGACGGAGAAGAAGTGGTCAAATTTTTACAAGTTAGTATTTTCAGTCATTCACTTTGATACACCATTTAAAGTTTACCTTCCTTATTATATAATTTTATATCTTCAGGATGTACTTGATGCATTGTTCAGCATATTGATGAGCAACACGGATAGCGATGACTATGATGATATGGTTTTTGAGTGCCTTCTTCATATAATTAGTTTAGTTTCAGATCGGAAGTACCAGCACTTCCAACCTGTTTTAGATTTATATATTTCTGAAAGTTTTTCTGCAACATTAGCGTACAAAAAGTTGATAGCGGTATTGAAAAAACGTATTGAAAGTGCGAGTGCTAGCGATGGGAGGGATCCAGAAAAAGACATTCTACTGAAAACTATGAAAAATTTGCAATACTGTATGAGGTTTATTGTCGAGTCTAGATTACTATTTACAGAGTAAGAAACAAGATTTCGTATTAAAGTAAAAGTTTTAGTGAACTGATGAAAAGCAATCAATGGGGTCATTGTTTTTTTTGCAGATTAGATCAAGACGAGGAAGAGTTTTCGCAAACTCTTACTGAACTTTTGAGATCTATCGTTAATCTTATGAAGTATGAGACTGATGGAACGTTATTAGTCCAAGGTGCTTGTTTAAAATATTTGCCGTCCACAATACCCCACTTGTTAAAAGTTTATAGTGGAAAGCAACTTAGTATGATTTTGATAGACCTCTTGGTTACTCTTCCATCTGGTAGACTTACTAAGCAAAAAATGATGACCGTCAACGATATTGTTCATAGTCCGTTATTCTTAAACATGGAGTGCAGGCAAATTTTGTTACCAAGAATCACTATTCTTGTGCGAGATCTTCTAGAGGCGAAAGAAGAGGTAAGTTTAAGGATATTTAACGTTATTGAATAACTGCATTTAGGTCGTACTAACGAATAATCATTGCTCCATGAAATAATTTCAATCGACAAATGAGTGTAGTCCATGCTTTTGTTTGCCGTGCAGCCTGACGTCCTGTCGCCATACACTTTAGTGAATTCTATTGACGAGCTTTCACCCACTTATTAAATGTTCACATTTTATGCTATAACTATTTCACAATAGCTTACTTAGTGTTGGTCGAATATTCTAAGAATTAAATCGCGACTGTCATGTGTGCTTATTGTAATATTCATGTAGTTTTCGAAATAATTCAAAGAACAGCATGTTCATCTGTAGTGGTGATTGTTACTAATCTAGCATGCACACCAACCAACAGAAAACTGGGTGGCGGTATTTATGACTTCATATACCATTTTGAAACTATAGTTACATAGTCGTCAGCGTGCTTCTAGCAAATAACGTCAATACCGGTTTTAATTATAAACAAATGATGTGAATTCGAAAAAGCGACGTATCGGAATTATTGCAAAACATACTAAAAAGTTAAAATTCTAAATCTTTAATTATAAATCCTGTTTGTGGTCTCTTTGAGATCATGACAGACTACACAGTCACGTTCATTTTCATTCACGCTAAATACAATATCACAATTCATATCAACATTAACCTTTGAACACACAGCGCTCTATGAATACATCTAATAACCATTTTTAAATGTATTTAAAGCTTATGAGATTCAAGTATTCCTATAAAGGTAGAGCAAATAATTATAAATGACGTACGTGGATAAATAAATTTCTTAGAATAACCGAAATCGTCGATAACTATTAACGTTAATAAGCGGAATTGAAAAATATTGATATTTTGATTGATCAACTCCGGTCGAGCCTTCGTAAAACCGTTTAAAAAGTGAGTTACCAGTTACGTGACAAAGTAACGATAAACAAGTGTTTTGTAGATAAGAGATAAAAATTTATCAAGCATTGAACCATTCAAACGTTCAATAAATGAAACAAGTTATTTATTTGTTCGTTAAATTCGATGATTATGGAAAGTAACGTTGTAAAACAAACTTCATCAAATACAACTAGATTTAAAATGCATCTTATTTTTTAATTAAATTCATACGATTAGTAAAGAGTTAACGATCGCGCTATTTTTGGGAAAATATTTTTCCAACGTAACGTGGATGACTATAGAAATATTCCTGTAGAAAGTAAGAATAGAAAGTAGCTTTCTGTGCGTGAACCTTCTATATCTTATCTGAATTATCAGTCTGTATATCATACATACCTCTCTAATCATATCGAGACTAAGCTAAAAATGTCTGCCTAGCAAGTCAATGGACATCAAATGTCTTAAACATTATAATACGTTTAATGAAAATTGGACGATTCATTACGAGAAATTGTACGAGTGCCATGTACAAGTATTGCTTCTACTAGTGTGTAGACTTCCTTTGACGATGATTATTACTATTATCAACTGAGTTATAGAGTGCAAGAGTACAGCTTCCTTTCATAATTGTTGTTATTCACCAAAGAATCTTAGCCATTATATTAAGTACTGGATATATGGCTTTTATGATCTCTTGAGTTTGCACTAACCTCGGGTTTGTTTTATTTTTTTGTGTTTGGTATGGTTTTGGTAAATGGCGCGCGATGTAAAGGGACTGTCGGGTACGCCTGGAAAGAGCGTGGCAAAGGTAGCCAGGCTGCTCGGTGAAAATCGGCATCGACTCAATCAACATCGCGGCTACTCCGAAGAGGTAATCTCACGACAGACGAGTCAATATTTTCTCAGACTATTTTTTTTTCGTCATTGTCGAGCAATACGCCAATGAGAAACGCGTTCGCCAATGGCCAAAACACTCACGTGTCTCGTTAACGTTTGCACAGGTTGAATTATGCGTAAAAATCCTGTCGGATGTGTTGGATTTGACGTTCAGACGAGACGTCGGCTCGACTGCCTCGGATATTAAAGAAATCATGCTGACTGCTCTGAGAACAATTATTCAGACTGTGATAACAATGGATAGGGAAAATCCCCTCGTGGGCAATCTTGTCTCCGTTATGTTGTCAATTTTCAGGTTTGTATAGGACGAAACCAGCATGTCCTTGTAAAGTCCAGAGTAAAAGTAGCTCTGATTTCAGTCAATAGCGGAAAATCATGTGAGATTGATTTTGCAGGCAAATGAATCAACAGCATTACGAAATTTACATTCAACATTTTGGCACGCAATTTGATTTGCTAGATTTTATAATGGAAATTTTGATGGTCTTCGAAGATCTAGTATCTAAGAGTGTCTTCCCTAACGACTGGTGTGAAATGATAATGCTCCAGAACAGCGTCATTCTTAAAGCTTTGCGTTTTTTCTCAACGACCATTCGAGAACTGTTCAATGCCTCTTTTGAGCAACAAGCTTGGTCAAACTTTTTCCACTGCGCTATCGCTTTTCTTACGCAACCAGCTCTACAATTGGAGAGTTTTACGCAAGGAAAGCGTAAGCGCATAATCGAGCAATACAAGGACATGAGGAGAGAGACAGCTGTGGAAATTCACAAAATGTGGATCAGTTTGGGGGCGAGAAAAATATTGTTTGTACCGGCTCTCGTCGGAGCGATACTGGAAATGGCTCTGATTCCTGATACGGAACTCAGGAAAGAGGCGGCCATTCCGATATTTTTTGATATGATGCAAACTGAGTTCTACAGCTCAAAACACGATGAAACTTTTAGTGATAAGAAACAACATAGAAACAGTAAAGCTAATTTCAATCAGTTTGAAAATGAAATGATCGCTAAACTTGATATTTTGGTTGGTATTTTTGTTAATTATTAATTCGGTTAACATGCAACTTGTGTGCCTTGTTCATCATTTGAAACGCGCTATTGTAAATGATTCGTATAATATCGAATACAAACTTTTTCGTAGGTTGAAGGTGGAAAGGGCGATGAGGACTTTCGCGATTTGTGGGTAAAAGAAATGACGCCTCTTTGCGAAAATCACATTTTGATGAAAGAACAAGGCCTTCGATTTGTTACAATTGTTGCGAAGCTTATGGATCACCTGCTACAATATCGTGATGTGATTCATACAGAATCTCAGGAACACAGGATGCTTTGCACAGTGAATCTTTTAGAATTTTATTCCGAAATTAATCGGAATGAGATGTATATAAGGTATGTAAAAACACGAAAAGACCCAGTTCGATGGGTAATGATATTTCTTTTTTTTTTCAACAAAAATTGCGATTAACGAACTTGTTTTAGATACGTCAACAAACTGTGCGAACTTCATCTAGAATGCGATAATTACACAGAGGCAGCTTACACGTTACAGTTGCACAGTCGGCTTTTACAGTGGAGCGATCAATCTCTGTCTCCTTTGCTCAAATCCAGTAGATATCCACATTGTCAAACTCATCGGGAATTGAAAGAATGCTTGTATAACGATATGATCGAGTATTTTGATAAAGGAAAAATGTGGGAGTCTGCTGTTGCAGTGTGCAAAGAGTTATCCGCTCAGTACGAAGAGGAAACCTACGAGTATCTCCAATTATCTGGCTTGTTGAGGAGAATGGCCAAGTTTTATGACTCAATAGTTAAACAACTGCGGCCGGAGCCCGAATACTTTCGTGTTGCGTATTATGGGCGTGGTCATCAGGCTTTCTTACGAAATAAAGTATTTGTGTATAGAGGAAAGGAGTACGAACGATTGAGTGATTTTTGCTCGAGAACTTTGAATCAACTGCCTAATGCCAAACAAATGAATAAGTTATCTCCACCTAGTGAAAAAATTATGGAATCTAACGTTCAGTTTGTACAAATTAACAAAGTTGATCCCGTGATGGATGAGAAGAAACATAGATTGAGTGGAAAACCAATTACTGCTGAACATGTTTTGAGGTTTGATTAATCATTGTGCTAGTTTGTTCTTCTTTTAACAAGTTATACTTTACGATAATTGTTCCTAATAATTTCCTTTTGCAACAGGTATCATCGCGTCAACAACGTTCAGAAATTCCGTTTTTCAAGGCCAGCGCCGAGAAAGGAATTCGGTACGTTAAATGGTGAAAAAGAATCGAGTAACGAGTTTGCCTCCTTGTGGCTGGAGAGAACTGATTTGACGATCGGCCATCCGTTGCCTGGAATGCTCCGATGGTTTCCCGTCGTAATCAGCGATACATATTTAGTTAGCCCGCTGTGCAATGCTATTGAAACAATGGAAGCTACAAATTCAGCTATAAGAGATCTAATAATAGCTCACAGGTAAACATCCACAACCTTTTGTTTTATCCATCTCTTTCGAATGGAAAGATAAACAAAAATAATCACTACGATGGATCAATTTTCAATAGGGCTGATATCAATCTTCCTCTAAACCCGTTAAGTATGAAATTAAACGGAGTACTTGATCCTGCTGTAATGGGAGGCATCGACAACTATGAAAAAGCCTTTTTGAATCCCGAGTACAGAGAAGCACACCCCGAAGATACAAAGGATTTGGAAAAATTGGAAAATTTAATAGCGGAACAAATACCATTACTAGGAGTCGGTGTTCAATTGCACAAGGTAAAAGCATCACTAGAACTTGCGCCTTTTCATCAGCATCTTGAGCAATGTTTTGCGACTATGCGTGGACAAGTGGAAGCTAGATATGGAAAAAGAGTGAGTCAATTGCTAATATTTGAACAACGTCAATTAGGACTATTTTCTTGTTGTTGTTGTTGTTGTTGTTGTTGTTATTATTATTATTATTATTATTACTACTATTACTTATTTTGTTCCAATTCTGACAAAAAATGTATTTTCGTGCACTTGAATTAATGTCACTGCCTTGTATACTAACTACACAAACTCCCATATTTAGACATGCGATTTGCAAATCGAAATGGCTACACCATCAGTTACCATGAGAAGGCATGTTCCGAAAGGAGATAATCACCGTCTATCCGAAACAAGTATCACAAGCAACGAGTAAGTTTTCATCGTTTGTTATTTATTGCTAAAAAAAATTTTGTTTTCAAGCTTAACGCTTAAATTGCGGTTTTGGGGTTGAAAGTTGAACTTTTTACTCTGTACATAACTGAATAAATTAACATTTTGGAGATTGATCAATCGAGCAAATGGAAATATAAAAAAAAATTGGCTAATGCATCGCGCGGAAAATTTTGGCGATTTGTTTCATTCAGTTGCGGTACTCGATCCAGAGTTACTTCGCTTACGAGATCCCAAGTAGCCGCACTGAAATCTCTAGCGACCTTCAATTTCAACAGTGGTTCCCATATCTCGGGATTCTCGAGCGTTGGGTTAACAAGGTAAAGGAATCGCGACCTATGATCAAAATCCTATGGTGCACAATTCATTCACAATTGCAGCGTCGATAACCATCATACTTCGAAACTAACGAAATACGTTAACAAAATACAATCGTAGAACAACTCTGTTCATATGTTCGGGAGCGTAGCACTCAAACTGAAAATAAATGACCTTATTCATATTGATCACTCTTCTTCAATTAATACTGCTTTGTTCTTGATATTAATACTCATTATTACTCTACAAAACATAAGCAAATGGAAAAATTACGGTAAAGGTTAAAGCGTTCACGCCAGGTTTTAACAACAAGATGGGCTCAAGTGATCTCTGATCAACTTCTCATACGTCGATAAGTTGGATAAAAAAGCAAAAATACGTTGTTTCACCTCGTATTGTTAGTTGATCTGTTCCACTGGTATACGGAATGTAGTCGTGTTGTTAACGATAATGAGCTCGGGGTACGTCGGAGAGTGAAACACCATATTTTCGTATGTTTTAGTCGCAACAAATATAACAAATGAGTCTTTTCAAACTGAGTGGTATTGAACGTGAAAGTAACAAAAGTAAAAAAATCCATAACAGAGATCACTTTGTCTAATCGCAGTACACAAACAATTTAAGATTTTGTAAATTGCGTTTCCAAGTAGTTTGTTTAAAAGTTATAGTTATTTTTTAAACATTAACGTACTACATAAAACTTAGTAAACGTTGACACGATCAACGGTGTTTTAGTTTAGAGCATGCTTTTTCGGGCCTTTTCTGACCTTTCTAATCTTACTTTCAAGCCGCAGCAATACTTACACGCTGTTGAACTATACTACACATTAATTCGTAATTTACTGAAATGTTAAAAGACTTGTCGAGAAAAGTTACCTTTCCGTTGTAATTGTATATAAATATTGCTCTTTCCTGTAATGTATTTCGAAAAACATCATTTATTTTCATTGACATGTGTACATTTCATAAGTTCTACGTTGGTTTGTGAGTGTACAAATCACTGGGTTGTAGTGGAGTTTGATTAGCAGGAAGATCTATTAATTTATCACGCAGAGTCAAACATTGTTGTCTGTCGTGTTAGTATTGTCATTCCGTCAAGTCGATTAAGACTAACCAAATTCTATGTAAATATTCGTACGAGTAAGAACGTAAAATAGTTCGCATACAACAAAGCAAGTGAAAATGAACTCTTGAATTTTTTATAGGAACAATACCTCGACACGTTCGCACATACTATCCACAACTTCCTTACAAAAAGCTTTGGGCAACTCGAATACCGGTACAAACAAGAAGAAGGATTCGAAACGACGTAGTTCCCGTAAGACTGACTCGGCAAATAACTCGAAAGCAGAGCAACCAACGAGTCAGTGGTACACTATGCCAGAACCAATCCAGATTCAATCGACGCCACTGATTTCTGCTTCAACGCCTAGTCTTGTCGCCTCTCCGGTATTCGAACTCACGCAAGAGGTAAGTGATTTGAAACGCATAAAAGCTACATAAGATAACTATTGGGCGTATTGTTTTGCAGTTAACGCCAAAACGACCGTTGAGGTCAGAAGCCGAAAAAGAACGCCGGTTGAGCAATCGTTGGTCGGGTCAATCTCAGTCGTATCTTCGTTCGATTAGCAACGGCTTGGATACCAGCAGTTTAGGAAAGGGTAATCGGGACAGTATCGGCACCACGGACAGCACGGCTTCGGAAGATGATCCACCACCACCTCTACCAGTGAAAACTCGCGAGGTAGATTATTGCAATCTCCCGGACGATAGTTCCATCAACTATTGCTCGGTCAGCAGCATAGCCAGCATAACACGCGCCGCCATATATCGGCCAAAAAGCAAGTTACCCATTCCAATCGACAGCCCTGACGGGTATGGAAAGCCGCCGACGCCACCGCCAAAGCCCAAACGGCCGATTCACGCCATGAACAAATCCGCCCTCATCTCGCCGAGCGATTCCGAAAGCTCAAACCAGGACTCGTCCACGGCATGACTTCAGTCCTCGCTACTTTTAGCCATACATTACCTGAGATACGTGTAGCCGTTACCTCCTAATAATAACATTAGTGTACTATTTCTATTGAAGGCTTATATACGGTTAACATTGAACGGAACGTATTTCTAGCCGATATTTAAAAAAAGTAATTTTTAGCTATTGTAAATTTTTAACAAAGCATGCCATTTTTAACGTTTTTATCGATCGCCGAAACTTTCAAACCATGACTTTTTGATACTGTTCTATTTTCAATGTCGAGCTTCATTAACACTTACCATTTGTCAGTGGTATAAGGATCAAGTCTTCCATTTGCAATGCAAGTTATTACAATCATTCATATTGACAAAGCAATATCACCTTTATTACTAATGAATCAGCGGCTCGCATGTTTAATGGTAAAAACTCATTCATTTACGTGAGTTATTTGTAAATTTATCGATTATCCGAAAGTTCACAGATACTTTTTATAATTGTGCAATTTATTACTAAATACAACTTTGCAACTTGTTAAGTACCGTAGCTTTTGAAGGTATATTTCGAATCATTCAAATGTTTGTCTGAGAAACTTGTTAGTTATTTATTGTTTTCTTTAACACCGACGTAAACACCATTATCTTTCATTATCATGCCAAAGAAACCATTGTTAGTATTATTTATAAACATCAGCAGCAATTTTGTACGATTGAGGCATAGTATTGAAACGGGTCCCTGAAATTTAATTTAGCATGCCATAAATGCTTCTATTTAAATATTTAACACTAGTCTAATTAATTAAACGACTTTATGGAATGTTTACATCAATATTTTTTCGGAAATCGAAAGTTATTATCGTGCCATTTGTAGTCAAGTCGCTACATTTCGATTTCTCAGGGACCAAATATTAATATTTGTCAATTGAACAGTGAAACATTTTAGAAAAGCATTTGTTTATTGTTATAAAATGTCATTTTATACATAATATATTATCATTATTCATAAAAACTGAATACTCATTTAACCTTAAATTATCCCTTTCGTTGTACAAACAAAATCCACATGTTAACTTTGATGTAATTTAGTACGTATTCTGCAGCTATAACGTTAATATAGAACACCAATATTTATCACCATAGAAATTCAGCGAAACGACAAAATCATTCTTACGTTATAACGATAATTTTTATGAAATGCAGCATGGGTCTGATTTCATGTCTTTATTTCTGTTTTTTCGTGAACTGTTTGTGTATTTTTCGTGGTAATACTGCTGATCTGAAAGTTCTCGACTCTGAGGTTGAGCTCGCGTGCAAGATGCGCTTTCGATTTTTAGAAAATCATCTGCTACATTATTGATGAACTAGAAATAAAAAGAAATGTACAAACGTTTGTTATAAAGCTGCCAATCTAATGAAGGTTTATAAATATTCATAACTTACAGTACGTTGTTCAACGTTATTTAATGGTTCGGTTTTTGTTGGGCATTTGTTATACGTAATAATGGAAGCAGTGTGAGGAATGTTGTCTTGAGGATTGTTCGTGGGCACATTTGAAGCAAGAGTAAGTGGTTGTTTAAATATGCAATTGATTTCGTGAGGATTTTTTTTACAATGGAAACATATATTATGTGGAAAGTTATTGCACGCTATGCAGGTTGAATTGTGGGGACATTTCCCTGGCATGTGGCAGGAATTGCACCAAGTGCAATTTAACAACAACGTATTAATTGCACTATCACGTTCTATGTTTTGTTTTAAATTACTAGTTGATGGTTTACTTTGTTCATTCGAAGAAACCTCTCTAACATCACTCTGATCACCTTTAGATCTATTTGTTTCTTTAATGGGCGACTTCATTTGTTTACAATAACGCGTATAGTGGCCTCTAAAAGAGCATTTTTGACAAGTAACATTAAAAGCTGGACATTGTTTGTATGGATGGTGTATTCCACATTTTGAACAAGTATAATTAGATGGGATATGTTTGTAAAACTGTTCGTTGTCGTTCGATTTTGCATTTTTTGAATTATTCGAGCTTAAATGTTGTTTCGTACTTTTCGACAATTCTAGCATTTTTTCTTGACGTATGTTATACTGTTTGTAATTGTGTATGATTTCTGGCAGAGTTTGGATATTTGAGGCCCATATCAAGTCTCGGAAATATTCGTCCGTGTTTAGGATAAACATGTCTACTATGAATTTATCAGAGTCATTACCAAAATTACATTTTGCAGCTTGTTCCTGAAACGTTCAACCGTACATTTAAATTCCGACGAAGCAAAATACATCGTAATAACAAATATGTACCTTCATGTCTAATATGTATTTGTCTAAATTTTCCTTAAGAGCTTTCCCACGAGAAAAAAATTTGAATCTTTCTTCAATTTCGTTTAAAGGAGGATTGAAAAACGCATCAAACTTTTCCAGTAAAATATGCATGTCTTTTTTGTCGTCTGCCTGTTCGAAGATAATGCGATCCATAGCTTTAATAGCTTCCGTGCCCATTAAATTAACGAGTAATAACGCTCGTTGTTCCTCTGAAAATCGCGTGTAGCCATCGGATAATCTTAGATATATCAAAAATTCTTTTTTCCATACTCGCCAATCCTCGTCTACGTGATCTTTCCTCGGATTAAAAGGTGTGGGTTTATTTAGATTCATTTTCAGAAAATTTCTCAACAAATCTGCCTTTGTATTGGACTGCGTTACTAAATGTTATCAATGCTACAAATATTCAGGTAAATTATATATTCAGCTATAATATTAAAGACGTATTGAATTGATCCGTAATGGCTATAGAAATGATTTTATCGCGATTGTTCAAAGTTCCAATAATTATTATAGGAATCAAAATAACTACATGCTACTTACTGGATGCCTTTCTATTGTTCTCCTTACGTACGGAATTCAATTGACTACTGGGATGTGTCGAAGATTGATGATATCGCACAGTGATTATTTGCAATGTAAAAGTGTACACTGCACTGTGTCTACTTGAGTCTGATAACGTGAATAAAATGTCGGCGCTTATTAAAACCAGTTTCAATTGTAAGATAACACAGGCTTTGAGGTGATTCGTCGCAACATTTTTTAAGGTGTGTTCGTATGAACAAACGCAAGTGGATTCGATGACATTTTAAAACGGAAAATCATAATCGGTGTCATCGAGATTTAGGAGGGGGATTGATAAAATTTGTTGACAAGAAATTTGGCAGCCTATCGAATGAGTACACGCATTTTAATTTAACAAAGTTTAGAAGACAACCAATTTAATCAGTTTTCTCATGCTGTACATTCAAGCCTTGTTAAATTCGTCTAGTATCAAGACTATATATACACGTAGACGATAAATAGAGGCGTCGCTCCCTCGATGCCTTGGCACCTCTTTGCTTCATTGGATTTCCCTTCCGAAGCTTATAAAGTCTCCGTAATGAATCTGATTTGCATCCGATCCTTCCAGACTGTCGATAAATTATTTAGAGGCGCCTCGCCGTGTCGCGTAATTCGTCCTCAACGTCGCTTCGTTTGCGCGGCTTGACTGCAGCGCAATGCTTTACGCATACACACACACGCGCACACACATACACACACGCATACACAAAAGGTATATAGTCGATGCGTGCGCTTGACGATGATTAATTATATGGCCGGCGGCACCGGGGCGCAAGTTTCTTTCGCATCGTCCCCTCCTCTCCCCCCATATCGTAGATAGATTCAAGACGACGACAAACGCAGATTCGCAAGTAATACTCTTGCGCGGTGTAGGTGAGGGTCTGACACTGTGGATGGACGAGTGATACGTCGTCCGGCGCTTTATTTGAATTCTTGTCGAACGTTCAACGCTTTATCTGGATTTCGGCGGTCATTGATAAAAATGACACGAGTTTCAATCAAGATTCAATTCTCAATGCCACCTTCGCCGCATTCGAGATTGTTTTTATACTCCAAAGCGCTTACGCGTCCGTAAATGCTTTCGATATTTTATTCAAGTGTGGGCTTGGTCCGCATCTCATTGATTTCAATACTACGAGCGCCTTCTCGTCGCAGCTAATGATATTTAAAAAATAGATATTTATTAAAAAGAAGGAAGAACGCTGGTGACAATCCAACGAGGGAGCCAAATAAAATCAAACAAGGGTTAAAATATATCTCAATACGAGCTTAGCATCCATAAATACTAAATCCTTTTCCCCTTTCTCGTTTCATCACGCCCTGCTCTCCGAAAGACTATCGCTCACGAAAACCAATAACCGCGCCTCGTGTAAATATAATCGCTGCCACGGGAGAAAATTAAAGCCACATTTTCTGCTAATTTAATTAAAACTCAAATAACCATTACTTAACATTCGAGGACAATTATTTTATCAAAATAAACCGTCGCTATGTTTGTCAAAAATAATGCCAACAATTCATTTGTTGAAACGTTGATATCTTTTTGATCGATATTATTTTCAAAGTAAACAAGCACTTTGATTAGGTCGTATGGAGTCAACTTGTACGTTTACGCCCAACAAGATGTGTAAGATTTGCTGGATACATAACTAAGAAGCAACATGTAAAATATCGGGGGTATAGGTTCTAAAAAAGTACGCCGTCGTACGCGAAAGTTTATACCAGGTATAGGGGTCGAGATGATGGCGCTTTCTTTAATTATCATTTCGTTTTCATTGTTAATAAACAAAGCCGATTAATGCAAATACACACAGAACAAGGCACGTGACTCGGGCATGTCGTTTCGCGGCAAACGATAGCCCCGTGGGCAAAGGAAAGAAAAGGGAATGGAGATGACGCCGTATTATTCGTGCGCTCGTGTAGCGTAGATACAACACCAAGAGTTGCGATATTATTTTGTTTGGATTTGGGATCAAAGTTACGAGTATTACGGGGGGTCTTTTTTCACTTGGGACACATGTAGTTGCGCCTGTCACGGATAATTATTTACTTAGGATTTTGAAATCCCGTAATGCGGGATGATTCGTGGCGTTTACTATGTTAATCATGTTTGCACGTAGCCTGTTTTGGCGTTTACTCTTTGGACTTTTTAATGCGATATTTAAAGCTTTCTACGCTTTAATTTGTTTTCGTTTCGCGTTAGATGCTTGTAAACAAAATATTTCCTATGACGCTATATATATACATAAATGGTATTAAACACAACGTGAAAAAAATGAAGTTTTCTATTGTTTCGAGCTACGTACGTGATCGTATCAGTTATCACATTTCTACCTAGAGAGGAGACACGCGCTCGATTCCTAATCACTTGAAACGACAAAAATTGACTTATACTTTTGTGTCACGATGAAGTCGGAAAATCATTTGTAAAAATTAAACGTTGATGAGTATCTCGATACAAGCTGCTAGTTTGTTGGAACATGAACGGTATAATAGATCTGAGGAGGAGTTGGCGGAAGCCGACCTTTTTAAGAAGATTAGATTGTAGGAACTCGGGCGAATAGCTCGGAGTAAAGCATATCTGGTCGCCGGCGACCCGTAAATGATTCTTGTACTTTAAATATAGTCGAGCGTCACGTAAAGAAGAGGGAGAGAGCATATGTATGAGAGCGAGAGCGAGAGAGAGAGAGAGAGAGAGAGAGAAAGAGAGGATGGTTGGCGGGATTAGTCGACTAGGTTTTGGAGAATAAACCGCGCGGAGGGAAAGCTTTTGAGCCTCTACGGCAAGTAGCTATGAGGATCTTTGAATTCTCTGAAGATCCTCGTGGCCCACTGAACCAGCTTCTCTAGATTTGTTTGCTGCTTTCCTCGGATTATCCAGCTCACATAGGATTTTCATAAGCGTTATGCGGCTCTCTCGCCAGCACAATGCTCTTGCGCGCGAACCTCCGAACCAACTCGTCGCCCCCAAGGAACACAAACGCCTTGAAGCTTCCTATTTTTTCTTTCTTCCCTTACTTGATTTGACGGATGAGTTGTCCTAACTAATAAAATTCTTTCTTTGCTTGCCGAAATGCCGACCCACCTTCTTTTCAATATTTTGCGGATTAAGATGAACAACGACCATGGCGTGGTCTATCCGCGAATCAAATCCTCTCAATTTTGTACATTTTTTCGCGCAACTTCACTTTTTCTTCAATATTATCAATATTTTCCTTTGGAATAGACGTTTGTCACAGTGTTTTTTATCGACTTAATTTCAAGATAAATCATGCTTATTTCCTGACCGATAATTTAATGCACAAAGATATTTGATCGTTCTCATAGATTAAGCGCTGGATAGCAAACATTGTTTTACGAACGATTGCGATGAAAGGTCATTTCTTTTTGATCGATCGATATGCGAAAATACTTCAACGATCTCAACGCGCTGTTAAGTAGCCACGTAGTTTTTCTTTTGAACGCGTAAACGTTGGTAGCGTAGGGCTCGGGTCTCCTCGAAATATACATATTGTATTTAAACAATCCGTCCCCACATCGTTCATTCGCAGGAGGATGTTTGCAATTGCGAAGTGTGAGTTTAAAACCTGCTGTATCAAATATAATGTTAATAGTTGTTGAATTTAGGGTTGAGAAACGACACGAGTCTCTGTTACGAATGAAACTTTATCGTTCATGTATTACCTAGATTCGCACAAATCGTGCAACTTTAGGTCAGCGTTTTCAATTGCCCGTGTTGTCGAGCTCGCGCTCGATGCTTTACTTCCCTCGCGTTGCGTATTCAAGAAGGACCTTTGCTCGCGATCGTGTTCCTTAGTCTAAAGTTCGTCGGTGAAGGTATATCGGTAAAATCGTCCGTACACCAATTCGCTCGCACCATCTCGGGCACAAAATTCACACTGCGATAATTAGTTTAACAAAGGTCACCGTGTGCGCTAATAAGGGAGCCGGCTTAACGAGCCGAACACTCCCCACCTGTCCGTGATTAGTAACACGCGCCGCTCTATTACTCTCTCGTATCTACGATTCTTTCTCTCTTGCTCTCTTCGCATCCGTGTAGGCGGCGTCTATATTAAGTCATTTGTCAGCCCATTGAAGATTCACACAAATTTAAGCGTCCTTAACAAGTGTTAAATCGTCGTTTTATAACTCAATTTGATCATGCTGTGCTTTTATGTGGCGTGTACATAGGTGTAGAAAAGTTGTGTGGCCACTTGTAAGAGCACACGTCGCAGTGGCAAAGAACCCCTGGGAGACGATCGGTTAAAAATGAATAAAAAGAAAAAACGTATCGAGCAACGAAATCAAGAGGTCAGCATGAAGAGGTGGCGCCTCGAGTCAAGTGAGAATACATCAAAGGTCTGGATAGAGAAGGTGGCTTTGGTGGCTTTGGGTTATTGTTGAGCAAGCTGCGGGTCGCAAACGTCACCCTTTTGAGCTGGTTTCAATTCATAGGGGTAGGCGCGAGTACATAGGTAGCTCGTTCTCCTTTTGGTGGCTCTATCTTCACGGCATCTCTGCTGTTTTACAAGGCAGCTGTGTATCGTGTGTCGCGCTGGCGCGCGTGCATTGTCGATCCTTTGTGGGACGCGTCCCGCGCCTCGAGTGCCTCAGCTTGACTTTGCACCGCTCGCTCACTCGTTTTTTCTCTTTTTTTTCTTTTTTCTTTTCTTGCTTTCTTTTTTTCTGTTGTTGTCGTCTACCAACACGAGGATCATCTTACTGGCTCTGTCTCTCCTCACCTTCTCGGCTTATGGCTTTGCTGGATTACGCGGATTTCTTTATTTGCCTTTCCTCCTTAGCTTCCCTCAAGACGAATCCTCTTTTTCCTGTCCTCTCTTCACTCCTCCACTACTGCATTTACTTATACACACACACACGCACACATACGCGCGCACGCGCCCATGCTTATATATATGTATATATATACACACTTTTGTCATGTTTCTGCTTGATTAACTCTCGAGCCACAACCCACTTCCCATAGTGTCGGAGACTTTTGGCTATTCGAGTTCGCGTATCTCTCTCTTCAAAGAAGTCTCTTCATTTTCTCGTTCTCGCCACATCCATTCTCCTCTTTTCCTCGCTGTAATGCACTCCACGATTGTTCGTCACTCGGATGCATTTCATTCAAAACAGGCGACGACCTTTTCCTTAATCTCGATGGATTTCTCGAGGAAGCGCCTTCTGTGATGGCTCCCGGATTTGTCAATGACCCGCGGCATTCTTCTATAGACGCTACGCTACTCATTTTTTGAAAATAGCATTCGAGTAGTTGCGGACAATAGTTATTTATTTTGAATAAAAACATCTTTACTGGCACGGTTTAAAGTAAAAAAAGAGCGCGTGAGGGAAAGAGAGGTTTAATGGATGCACATCCGTTGAAAAATACAAATTAATAATAGAAGACATCGAAGCTGTGGCGAATAATGGAAAATAATGGATAATCGGTGAGATGTGCAACCAGCAGTTGCATCGACTATTCTATCGGTGTGGTTGGAAGGTGTGTGCGCGTTGCACATACACCTTCGTGCCGGCGTTCACCCTCACGCAATGAAACTCGTCCCGGTGCAATACGCGTAGGTATGAGGTTTGTATAAATATGTAGAGAGCGAGTGTGCTGCGGTTCGCACTGAAACTGAAGTGTACAAATCTTGTTACAAGCAACGGCGATCCGAGGACGGCGATAAGCGGGAGAATTGCCTCATCTTTCAGCCGCTTTTAATCGGTTGAACTCAATCGAATAATTACAAATGTGTACGATTCAAGCGACTTTATACGAGCACATATACACTCCCTGCATCTACATCGCTATATAGATATGTCGTGCGCACTATTTATTAATTAAGCCACAGATGTAACACGGCTCTGAATATAATCGCGATGCTTGTGTGCAGCATGTATATCAGTAAGTAGCAGCCGCGCATAAGCGAGGCGAAGGTGTAAGAGAAATGGTTAGGGAATGAAGAGGGCTGTTCTTAATGCAGTGTATGCACAACATCAACGGTCTACGTCACGCGTCTCGATCCATCATTTCCGTGAGTTTAGTACGCTTCGTTTTTTTCGCTTGTTTGGCCGAGTAATAAATTAGTCAAAAGCGCTCATCAATTTTATGAAGTGCACGCTCGTACGTAGAAAAGCTAATCTCGAGGAAGAGAAGAGAAGGGAAAAGAAGAGAGAAAAAAAAGAAAAAAGTGGAGCCTGGAGGTTCGGGGGTGTATGGGTGGGGGAGGGAAAGCGAAGCTCAGCGAGAGACGTCCATCAGAATGTATAGCTAGGTGTATTATATACCGAGAAGAATGTGTTCGATGGCCTCGAACGTGATTGATGGTTTTCGTTAGTCGCTTGCACCTGAGACAAACGATTGCGCGAGTTCTAAACTCTCTCTCTCTTGTTCTCTCCCAACCCCGCGTACACGTATGCTCTTGCAAGCTTGACGTCGTCAGTTCAACACTTTTAACGTTCTCTTTTTATACGTGAGTCGTTGATGATCCGACGACCGTTTACTCTTTTCTCGATAAACATGTGAATAATTTTCCTTTAGTCCATCACCAATCACTGTTATGTTTTATTGTAACACCTATTTCTTTTCTTGACTCTTTTCTTGATGCGGTAAAAACGATCGACAATACGATCACGATACTTCGAACTAAGGTGAAAAATCGATTCAAGTCCATGACTAAATAATGGAGGGAAAAATAATGATATTGTTCCTAGTAACTCGATAAGAATCGCTAGAGTCGAATCACGAGTCGGTTGCTGCAAAGAAAACTTGTTGATCATTTTCCGAATAAATTAGCGCTACGTCAAGCTTCGTACATTCGTCTATTTGTCAAAAAAAGTCAAAATTAGTAACAAATGAACTAGAATCATCATTGATCAAATAAAAAAAAAGTCATTTATGTTCACGAATCTAATTGAAAGAGCCTCTCTGCCAAGCGAATGACTTGTACTGACTTGAAAGAAATTCAATGACGAGAGAATTGGCGATTTAAACGATTGGTTGAGAGTGCTCTCCATGTTTCATTGTAATGAAAAGTAAACATCGGTGGATCGAAGCTCGCCACGATATTTATGAGAAGCGTTCAATTTTCGGGGCATCTCTTGGTGGCGCCAGTACAAAAATCAAACGAGTCTCTTATTTATTCGAGGGCGGCAATGACCCCGCTCGCATACATCGGCGCGGCGCTGGGCTCCTAAATTTTCAATCAAGCTCTATTAATGAATTCCAAGGCAAGTGTAGTCGTGCGGTTTGGTCGGACAAACCAAATATTCATATCTACATATATGTATACGTATACGTAAGAAGGGAGTGGCTTGTCGAAACAGGGAAATTCTGGGAAGGAGGCCGAGTAATGCATAACGAAGCGTGATCGTTGAGAAAAAAAAATTTTCCCCATGAGAGAGTGAGAGAGAAAGAGATGAGATGAAACTGGTAGAGGAGAGGGGGCAGGGCGCGCGTTCGCGCACACAATGCGCCTCATTATGTTATCGGCGCATCTACTCGCTCTCGGGACAGCGCAGCATCATTTATCATTCTTCGGCTCTCAGGGATGCATATCGAAACCGAGAATGAGCGTGCGAGAGAGAAGACGCGTATACGCGCAACCCTCGAGCTCGTTTTTTCTCGACCTACCTTTCTCTCTCTCTCTCTCTCTCTCTCTCTCTATCTCTCTCTTTCTCTCTTTTCTCTCCAAGATCTTCTTCTTCTTCTTTATTTCAGTCAAGGCCCTACCTGTCTCGGACTCTTTTCTCTTGCTGCTTTCTCTTTCTTTCGCCTTTATTTCTTTGATTGTGCCGTGTCTCTCCCTCGTCGCGCCTCAATCTCAATTTCTATTGCACTTTCTTTTTCTTTTGCCTCGCAGTCTTTTCATCCCTTTGCTTCGCCTCTTATATTAGCTTGCTCATTCACTGACACTTGCTTTTTGACTTTCAACCATTTTAATTCCTTCGTTCAAAGTAATCCTTTTTAATTATTATTTAATTTAAATAATCTTTCAACCGAAAAGCTCTGTTTAACCAACATTTTTACTTCCTCAATCGTTTGTATTTACGTTAGAGTTGAACAAGAACGATGTAGTCGTAATTTCAAGTCGACGGACTTCGTACCAGCAGCTTCGCCTAAACACCCGCACCTTCGGACATGTCAGCTGGGTACTATACATGAAAAAGGGGAGCGCAACGTCTCTTTGTCTTCCGGAAATGTATCAATGGCTAGTCCAATAGCAAACGCCATTGCCGATCATCGCTGAGCACGCGTAATTATTTCGATTGTACTCGTGATAATTCCAATTTACAGGTGCTTACGCGAGAAATTAATCAAACGCAGCACACTCGGTTGTCACGCTTATACGCACGTATGTGCTCGGATATATATTCCAAGCATATGTTGGCAGATCTCCAAAAGGATCTTCTTTGCTTTTGTAGGTCGGGTTTCAGCCGATGAATTTTTCATGCTCTCGTAAACAGCTATATTTGTAGGCTCTTGGTGAAATCTTGTCTTCTTTTGTTCGTTGGCAACTTCATCCCGTAGCGTTCATTTTTATCAAAGATACACCGATTTCAAGACAATTATTCCTTGAAATTTTATCGCGAAAGCCGAACGCTCTCGGGAAATCACGCGGCACTCAAATTGGCAAGGCACTATTCTCGATTGTTATGCTCAAGCGTGTATATTACGGGACGTGGCTGCTTGCCATCGTATTGTTACGAAATCATTTACGAACAAGTTGATACAATCGTACTCTTTGAATCGTACTCAATGGGCAAAGTGACGCGAAAAAAGACAAACGAGAGACAGCGTGTTATAAAACGCTTTCGAAGTTGGATCGGTACAGGAAGGCATTTTGCAATAATTGCATTAATTGCAACTATTGCGTTGTTTACGTGTATTTGTCGGAAACTGTTCGAGAAAGGTCGGGAATTGTTGGAAGATTAAAGTGCTATTGTTCTTTCGAGGTTAATATCGAAGGTTATGCGTTGATCAATCGTTTAACAGGCTTTGCGCATTTTCACCCAGTGACCTAGAAATTCGTCGAGAGAGAAAGATAAGAGTTCGAGATTGGTGTTAATACTTGCTCGTGATTGACTAGAAGCTTCCGTAATTAAGGCATCGGAGCATTCGTTAAAGTGAGACGAAGGCACTACGTATAGTAGAAGCTAATCGTCCGTGCCTAAATAATAAAAAATAAGAAAGATAGAGAGGGGAAAGGGAAAGAAGGAAGAAAAAAAAGAATGTAAAACAGCAGTAGACGGGTCTTGATGATAGTGTGCTCACCTGCTCCTCGATGTTCTCACGTCCGAGTGGCTGATTGTCAGTCCCGATCGGGTTGCCGCGCGAGTGAGCCGATGGATGTAGAACGAGAAAGGATAGGATACGGGGAAGCAAACGAATGCTTGTCGCCCGACGACACGGCTTTACTCTTGTTCCTCTGTCACCTCTTGCCCGCTCGCTCGACTCGTTCTGCTTGCTCGTCTATTTCGTCTTGTTCCCTTGCTCCTTCTTCTTATGTTGAGTTTGACAGGTTCCGCTTTCGGTTTCTTGTCTCTGTAATTTGACGGTGGTTAATTCGTTGGCTAATTTAAAATTTGATTACTCGTTTCGCACGGCCCGTACGTATCGTTCAAATTTTAATCGCGACAGATCTATCGGTTCGACCAAACTACAAAAGTGATCATTGCGTACAAGCTTGATTGCGAATTCAAACAGGTCTAGGGGCTCAAGATCGCATTATCCAAAGCTCTCGCCGTCTCGGCAAAGACGTCGCGACGGCGCGGGCGTAGTACAGGCGTAGTTTATTCGCGTAGACGGGTGTGAGACGGCGTGCAAGGAAGAAGGTCGACGTGGAAGGGGGAGGGGGTCATCGGAGGGAGGGTCGTCATGACTACGCACCGGGGGGAGGCGGGGCGATCGATCCACCCTCGCTTTCTAAGCGCCACGCAATGCGTTTATAATACAATGAAACAATGACAGCCACCGCAAACTCTCCCTGTGTACACATGTATACGGAGGCTCTTTAATATTCCCCGCAGCATCCTCCAGCTAGTAAACGCCCGGAATCGCGCCCTCGTCCATTCTAATACAGGCCTTCTCCACTTTGCTCCCTGTTCGCTTATCCATACATCCGTGCGGCGCTTACGTACGCGAAAGAGCGTTGAGTGGCGTATTCATTGCACTTGGATTTGCTCGGCTCTGCTCATCTTGCTCTCGCACTTGACTTCCGTTTTTCGCTCTTTTCTATTATTCTCGAGTCACTTTTTACGGTTTTTTCGAGGGTTTTACTTGTCGTAGCCGTGCCTGCGCAGCATCCGTTGAGACCCTATAAACTTTTTAACGAATTGCCAGCGGATTCGCAGTTGGTGCCGCGACGAAGAACTCTCAATTAGACTTCTCGTAGAAGCACAAACAAAAGAAAAATTAAATTAAATAAGGCCTTGCGCGGCATTGTCCTATCGACGTTGTATATAGAGCAGCGTTAATAAAGCGCGGCGGAGAGCTAGGTTGACGTCACGGCGCTTGTTTACGACGTATACAGCGCGCTGCCGTCTTATTTTGCGCGTCATTTACGTTGGATGCTCACACCTTTGTTCCGTATACATGTATATGTATAATACGAATACACACGCCTGACTGAATCTCCGCGACGAATATATCTATACTTGCGTAACAAAACGATCAAAGGACACGACGCTTACGTAGGAAAAAAGGCAAGAGAGAGAGAAAGGGCGCCTCTGCCACGAGGATGCGCTCACACGTGGCATAATGCGATGCTGCTTGTGTACCGCACCGACAATAGGTCCAGCGAATGAACAGAGATTGAAAACTCGGCCCATGAACAATGAACTGTTCGTAGGTTTTTGGACGCGGGTGTATATCATTCGCTCGTTTATCATCCCAACACGAGGGCTATGTATATTTCTCATCGTCGCGCACCCCCACTTCGCACCTCCGACCCCGAGAAATGTTCCTTTTATCCTTTTCACCGTCCAATATCGTACGAGCGTTTATTCCTAAAACTCGAACGTAACGTACGCTCTATATAACATGCAAGAGTCTCGTCGAGTAATCGACACGCTTTGGCCAACGTATACGAGTATACGTACATCTAGGCGTACGCGCCTCTCTGTTGCGCATGTCGTATATATCGAAAGACGATTTACCGCGTCATCGCAGCCTCTGCTTTACAGGTGAACTCAATTATCTCGAGCTTTAACCTTCGTTATTTTTTATCCGTCTCGTTCAGCATTGCTACTCCAAACTACGAAATCATTATTGCCTTGGTTTAATTCATTAATTGCCGCGAGCAAGCAAATCCACGTGGCTGACATTGTACGACTCATTTTTGACATTCCAAACGTCATTGTCGCTTCATCATCGCCCATCCATAAGTCAATCATCGGTTAACGGGAAACGTTCGTTACGACGAAAAACGTTGCCCTGACCGGGGTTGAGCGTAAAGGGTGGCATATCGCCACACGCGTATGATATAACGTACGCCGATTCTTATCTACGTGCTTCACAGCGAGAATTGAGTAAGTTATAAATGGACTGTTAGATATTCGCGATAAGTCGAATGGCTGTACGAATTCGGTTGCAGTTTAATTTCAGCCAGTTTGCGTCTTGAATTTAAATTACACGCGCCACACTGCACAATCTGCTTGACCCAGATTCGACTCGAACGATCCTCGGGCATCATTTACAGCCGTTCGTTTCACACCTTGTGCATGGATTTTTTTGAAAATTGAAATTAGACCGACGTTCTTTTGTTTCTTTAGCCCTGACGGCAGCCTCGCAAATTACGAGACTAATTTTTCCTCGGCAACTTTGAAAGCTACAATAGAACGCAACAAAAGTGCGATACAAAGGGAAGAATGAAGAGACGAAGGAAGGCTCTGCCTCTGCATAGCGCAAGAGCAGGAGGTCGGCAAAGGAAGAACAAAAAAACAAATCATCGGGTGGAACTCGAGAAATGCAATAATTCAAGAGAGTCGGCCACGAAAGAGAGATAGTTCTGACACCCTTGCATTGGTGCACCTGTCCAGCGGCTATATAGGGCTCGACGCAATTGAGAGTATACGACGTGCAGCTCTTGGAAGAATCAGTTGAGCGAGGCGAGACGAGGCGAGACGAGGCTCCGGCTTGTCTGGTGAAATCAGCATGATCGAGCGTAGGAGTTTCAGGTGCTCTATGAGCTGGGCCTTTGGGGGTCGTTTTAATGAGATCCTTTCTTTTTTGTTTTTTTTTTCAACATCTCTAGCGGGTCGAGAGACGATAGGAATGCGTTGAATGGAATCTCGGAGAACATTAGCTGTGCGCGTGGCCCTTATTAACTGGCAGTGATGTACTCTGTTATTAGAACGACGTCCATTGGGAACTGCCAAAAAAACACGTTTACATCTGTAATTGGGGGGAGGGGGGTCAATTTCTTGCGCGCCGATGCCTTGTTGTGTCCATACGATACCCATTCCTCGCTCCGCAGAGAGAAAGAGAACGAGTCAGTCACTGCAAGGCTCGATGACCAGCAGCTTTTACAGGCTTTGCTCTCCTATAGATGTATATGCATTCGGCTAATCGAATATGCTCCTCGTCATTCGTATACTTTTGTATCTTTTGCTTTGACTTTCAATCGGGCCAGCTCCCATGCGAGTTCGTCCAATTTCACTGTCGATTTCTTGTCCTGGAAATTGGATTTCTCGGAAAACATTCAGACAATTAACGTGTGTAATCATTTGAGAAATCAGCACGTTACTCAAAGCTTCGTATCTTACCTAATACCAGATCCCACTATTGCGCGCAAGTTGGCAATCGATTAAATACTCGATATGCTGGGCTGTTTAGCACGACTACGTAAAAAGTTGCGGTTACCAATTAGAAGCCATCTGGTTAACTCGCCAATTTTATATTAGCTCCATTATACGATACAAGCAACTCAACCATGTACGATTGAACCAATTCGAAAAGCCAAGGCATTCGAGGTATTTTAATTTGGGCATTACGGAGAATCGGGCATTCGTTTTGGCATGAAATGATGAATTCAGCGCTTTATCAAGCGTAAAACGTTTCATCGCCGCAGCGAAAGAAATTAAAAAAGGAAGTCTAATCGCGAGAGGAGTAAGCAAAAAAGAAAACGAAAAACCAAAACAAAGCTTGAAATGGTTTTCAAGAATGCGAAAGGTCCGCGTGGCGTCGAGGCGAGAATAAAAGGAGCAAAGCGCGCATACTTATTCGTATAAGTTGGACAGGTCAAATGTAAAAAATCGTAGGTAATTTAAGAGGCGGCGTGCGGCATTCTACGAGCGAGGAAAGGAAAAAACAATCAGGCAAGCTTAGCTCACGCAAGTAAATGAATACGTGAGACTAATTTGCGGCACACGTGCTAACGTGCTCGCGCGTTACCAGCTCCCTATACACTTGTATACTAAGTGTATACGTATACGTGTGTATGTGCGCGTGTTAGGTGTGCCTGAGTTGAATGCTTGCCTGCTCGATGTTATATGCAGGCTCGTCGGACATGTGGGCAGCACAGCGCGGACTCCCGAGCGAGTAAGCACGAGAGAGGGAGAGAGCGAGAGTGACGGATGACCACATCGCATTTCGCGGCTCTATATCTCCTCCATTTCTCGCCTGTAATTTCCCCCAAACTCCTCTTTTCGCAGCTATAAATACTTACGTATATGTATGTATATAGACTTGGTGGCCAGACTCTCGACTTATATTTACTCGGTATCGTAGAAAATCTTTAATTACCACATTATCTGCGCGAAGGAAGACGAATCATCTTGTATGCGCGCCAGTAGGTCGTCGTTGATTGCCATCCGCGAATAAAAGTTTGATCGTGAAAAGGGCACGTATGTCCATTGACAAAGTTACGAGCGTATTTGCACAGTTTGAAAAATTGCATATTCATTGTCGTACATCTCGATCAAACTGAACAAAAGCGCGCACGTTTTTTATCGCGCTTTGCGGAGCAATAATGGAAGAGTCGGACGACATTAGAAAAAAAAACTTGATATATGTTGCCAATTAAAGGATTAAACGGCGTGTCTGATCAAAATTCAAACTCTCTCTCTCTTTCTCTGCGAATGAGCGGCGAATAACTTGTTTCGGTGGGAGCGAGCAAAGCAAAAAATGGAAGCGAGCGATGACAATTCGACTCGAGTCTGTCTTTTTTTTCAAACGGGATTAACGCGCGCGAGCGGCGCGGATTAAAGAGAGAGAGAGAGAGAGAGAGAGCGACGAGCGAATGACGAAAAATTAAAAGGCAAATGGAAAGATTGGGGCGCAAGGTGCCGAGGCGAGGGAGAGAGAGAGATGTATACGAGGGTCGGCCTCGGCGAAAAGTTGGCTGTGGCAGCAATATTTCGCGGCGGCGAGTCCGGACAAAAAGAGACACAATGCCGGGCGAAGGATCGATTCTCCTCGGTTATGTGTGCGTGTGCGCGCTAGTGTGTCTGTGTGGCATGTTGCGATGAGAAAAAAGCAGACCGAGGAGATATGCTGATGGCCCAGGAGAACGCTGAATCCTCGACAATGAGCTGCACTCTCTCTCTCTCTCTCTCTCTCTCTCTCACTCACTCTTTAAGCGGCAGAAAAAAGAAGAGAGGAAATTGCAGGCACAAGCGCGCTCGTTCGCTCGCTCTGCATTCGTAATTAATCACTTTTCTTACGTCAACTGTGCGCTGCAAGCAGACCTAGCAGAGAAAGTAACTACCTTCTCAGATTTTTGTCTTATAACGCACCTCCTTTTCCAAGTGAACATGATCTGGTAATTAGAGAGTTGCGCGCGGATCTTTACCCACTTCATTTCTCATCGTAGATGGAGCGTTTTTGGGGCCTCCTCATATTTTATTAAAAAAAATGAAATTGCTTTGATCAATATTGTAGTAGTAAGAATATTGTTTTAATGAGTGTTAAATCGTGTAAAAAAAATCTATTTTTCGACGTAGATTATATAGTTCCCCTCCGAAAATCCACGTGGACGTAAGCTATACGTATATACGAGTACATACATACGCATGAAATATTAAAAGGCGCAGATCAAGGGATTTATTAAGTTGATCGTTGATTCGATGAAGAGCTTAAAGCGACGCTTATGTTGCGTGGCGCGTTATTCATCGGGATTGCGGCAGAGTCGACTGAAGCGCAGCCCTAAGCAAACTCATAACTACGCCCTGGGGGCTGCTTGTGACACGTTCATCCCTTGCGCATGCAGTTTCCCTTCTCTCCTTTCTCCGACCGATCGCTGATCGGACCTAGCGCGCGAGATAAGGTTTCGCCATCAATTTTTTTGTTCTTCTTCCAACTCATTGATTTATATGATGTTATATTGTTTTCCCATGGTTTCAAATTACAAAATATGATTCATCGTTTCATTGCACCATTAGCATCTGTGAATAACAATCAAGTACGTGAAACAACGATTAAACGCATATGACAACGTGGTTTTAGTTTTTTTTCGTACTTAATAAATCCGTAACGAGTACCAAGCAAAGTTAACTGTTTAAATTTGATAGTCTCGGGTGCATCTCTATACGTTATAGGGAAGCAATGCACAAAAAAAACTAAGAAGCGCAATGCGATGCTCATAATTATAATATCCCGTGCAGAGGAGAGAGAGAGAGAGAGAGAGAGAGAGCGCGCGCGTGGTCGCGCGTCGGGTGGTCGACGTATGCTTTCGAGATCGCGACGGATAGACGGGCAGCTCGACTCGTGGCAAAAAAGCTATCCGGTAGGCAGAGCGATCGGCCGATCGATCGATCGATCTCACGTATTAACGATCTCATCAATAAGGCCTACTGTGGATTCGCGCCCGGCAAGAAACCCTCCAATTTGTTTGCCGGTTCGCCGTCGGAGCATCATTCCATTGGAAAAAGCACCAAGCCGCACACGGAGTAAGGCTGTTGTTTGCCCTTGTCTATCCGTCGGTGACACACGCTATATATTACGTCTACATTGCTCGAGGGCGGTCCATTTGTTTTTCCTCATTAATTTTGGCATAAACGTGTCAATACTCGAGAACAAGACAACGACGGCTGTCAAATAAACGAATCGAAGGCCAAAACGATGAAAGCCAGTCACGCATTCCTTCCGAATTTTCACTGTAGCTTCTCTCTCTCTCAGCGCCGACCAAATAAACACAAAGCTCTGACAGAAAGCTGATGTTGCCATCGCCTTCCCCTCCGTTACTATTGGGAGGAAAACTCGACTTACGTCAAACTTTATTATTACGATCGTGTACTTTTATCGAGTTTATATATATTGTTCAGACTCGAATCCGTGTAGCTTTACAAGCGTTTGCCTGGATAACTTAAGAGCAAAGAGAAAAAAAAACATCTAGCGTGCACGAATGTTACAGAATGTTAAATCTTATTGTAAAAATAGTCGGCATTAGTCGCAAAAACAAGGTATTTTGTGGAAAGTAGAATGTGTTGCTACTGCGCGTAAGAGTTTGCTCGTAAAAGTAGCAGCTTCTTGTGATTGACGAAGAAATACGCGTATGTATAGGCAGATAGGCCGAACGAGCGAGAAAGCAACAGACATCGGACAGTCAAGGCAGCTACCGTGCATCCATACATATTACATGGCCCGTCTCGGAGACATATTTATTGGCATCTTTGCACACATACAAGTAGCAGCAGCAGCAGTGCAGCAGTCTCGAAAGCAGCTAAAACACGGCTACCCGGCTCTACTGCTCTCGCGTTTGTGTAGTATATAACGTACACACCATGCACACACCAGCAAGCACAAAGCGCGCATTGGACCTATCCTCCTCTTGAATAAGGTATTTCGTGTTCGCTGCGCAGCCGACTTGTTTTTTCTTTTCGATATTTGCCAGACACATTATACCAGCTACTTGCTGCGCCGATGATCGATGTCGAAATTATTATATGCCACAATCGACTTCACATTCAGCTTTTTCTCCCATACGCTCTCGTTTCGTTTCTCTTCGATTTCACTCGTCTCATCTCTCAGACTCATTTATAATTACGTGACTCGATTACTTCTTCTTCCTCTTCTTCTTGTACTTCTCGCTCTTGATCCTCGCTTACACCTTACATAAATCTTTTCAGTTATTTCCTTACTTTGACCATGTTATACGCTTTTTTCAATCCTATTGTTTGCCGAATATTCATTTGTTGCGCTAACGATACTTTTATGCATTGATGCTCAGTTGTTCAGTTGGCCAAGCTATGCTTCAATCGAGATCATTCGGAGTATTCTGAATTTGTGCAAATAGTTCATAGTAGTATACCTATTTACGGAAGCTTAATCATCTAGAATTGAGAAAGTTCTTCGTCGTCGGTTCGACGTACAATTACGTACTAGCATACGAACATAACAAGTGTAAATGATGCATTTGCCACAACGTTTTTGTATTTTATCCGTATCCCTTTAAAAAAAGCGATATACACAACGCGCGTATCGCCATTAAACATCTATATTAACCCAGTGAAATTGCCAATATACTCGTAGACACTTATTACGGTTGGCACGAGAAAACAATCAAATACTTTGATTAATGTAAGATCGAACGAAGTATTTAATAACCAAGCAGATTAATCCGCGACTCGAGTATCAAGGTAAGCACGTAGCAGTTATAATACAATAGAAGCTTCGAGGCTTGCGTATGGAGTGAGGTGGAGCTGAAAGAGAAGCCATATAGGCTATGTCAGGTCAGGGCAAGGTAGGGCAGGGCAGCCCGACACATCTTTGCGGGAGGATAGCGATAAAACACGTCTAGTGGAGGAGCTGCACGGTAGAGGCCAGAGATAGCTATTACATATATATGTATGTATAGTATACGGGCTTGGCATGGCGCGGCTTGTTGCAAGAGACAAAACGCGCCAACAAGCAACAACAATTTGACGTTGGCGTGGGTGTATATAGATGGAGAGCGAGAGAGAGAGAGAGAGAGCGCGAGCGATTCTGCCGAGGACAGCGCGTTGCCGCCCCCGCGATTACAGACGAGGACGAAGAGGAGATCGCTCCTGCTACGGGGACACGCGACCATCCCCGCACGAGCGTCTCTGCCAGTGACAGCTTCAGCCTGCCACCCATTCCGCCCATCTCTCTATACCTATATACCTAACCCACCTCTGCTGCTTTGCCTGCTATAGAGTGCTACCCGTACTTTGGACTCTACTTCGATTAGTTGCAAATATATATATATATATATATATATCGTATACGAGCAACGTGCACAGACACTTTTACGACGACCCATATGCTTGTGTCCACTTATTTTGATTCGCGCGCTCAACAACCACCTGTTATTTTTCTTCTTTTTTTCATAAAGTTACGCACTTACTTTTGTTTTTGCCTTGGGAAGCATCGTCAGTTCAATTTGACGCGCATCTTCATTACTCAAGAGCAAGAGCTTCGTCATGAGATTGAGCATTTTGATATTACTCCTCTCTCTCTCTCTCTCTCTCTCGCGACTAGCCAGATTAACGTATGTATGTAAGTAATTGCCGCGCAAGATGAATGACCATACTTACTTGCACTCGCTCGGCGGAATTAAAAGCCCGCGAGTACGGCCCTCATTAATCCTCGAGCCGCGTTCTCTCGCTTGTTCGCTTGCTTCCTTGACTCTCGCGAAATTCTATGTAAGCATAATCGCGCGCGAGTCTCGTAACGAAAGAGTGTGTGTGTGTGTGTGAGAGAGAGAGAGAGAGAGAGAGAGACAGAGAGAGAAAGAGAGAGGGAGGAAGACAAGCTACTGAAATTGAAGAAGTTAAGGAGGCCGATTCTGAAGAAATTGGCTTTTTGCGAGATGCATTGCGAGCTCGCGCAAGAGAGAGAGAGAGAGAGAGCTACCATTTCTCGGGCGGTGATTGGCTCGGCGGGGGGTGGACGCAGCTCGGCCGCTGCGCCGTCGCATTAACATTCCGGTCTGTTTTTCTTGCTTGTCTCTTTGCTCGTGATAGATTGTACACGGGTCCGTTTTGTATATATTCCTTTACAGCCGCGTATTCTCGCCCAATTATTATTCGTCGTCGTTGAACATGCACGCGACTATCCTATTTTTCCTCCTATTTGTCGTCCGGATTAGAGCTATCTTCTTTTTCACTGATTATACTCCGCCTCGAGGATCCTCAGCTTTGACAACACGCATTGCGGCAGCCGTCTCGTTTGTTATCCTTGTAATGAATCCATTAGCAAACTTTGGCGAATTGATGCTTTTTTTTTTATTTCATTATCAATTTCAATTCAAGTAAATACCTAACTTCGACAGCGAAATGCAACGAATTCTTACTCTGTGCATAGGGCGTATTTGCGAAATATTTTTTCTAAATCGCAGTGATTACGTGAACATATTTTGAATTTCAAATTGTACCGGTAAACTTTTTTAGCCATTGAAAGCAGATGTATCGATGTGAGTAATTTTATTCGACTCTATATCTGTTATAAGAAATGAAAGAACCAAATTTTTGCACGCTTAATTCGTAATACTTCCTGTCGAACGAAAACAGACAATAGCAGATTTGCATATGCAAATAATGGCGTCTGTTATATCTAGTATTAACTTATTGACAGTTACACCGATTAATATTTTCATCCAAATCGTATTTTACGAAAAATAATTAATTATTCGAACAATATTTAGAAGCGTCTGTAATGAATCAATCATCGTTTTGACAGTTTTTTGGCGAATATCGATCGGATTCTGCTGGAGTTAGTGGGTTATTGTCCAGGCCCTCGATGCAATAGGGTACACGTAAAAGTATACCTTTTCGAATAAAATCACTCAAAAATCACAGCGGTTCAGCAGTTTCTTGAATAAGTGCGAATATAATCGAGAAAAAAGTCAGGCCGTATTGATCAAATCCGTCTTTTTATTTAATTCTTTGGCGATTTTAACCAAAATCAATACAGTTATTTATCCTTCAATACAACCATACAAGTACATTAATGTTTATCTCCGAGTACTTTAATAATTATTATTTTGTCGTTTATTGTAACTCAATATGAAAATTTAGAACGTCGGAGTCACGGGTAAATTTGCGAGGAAGATACAGGGTGCGTGTTCTAGAAGTCGCCCTCATTCAGCAAAGGTTGCAGGGATACTGTTTATACCTACCATTTGATGGTTGGGTTGTTGGGCACGCGATCTTGGCGTGTGATTTAATGCCTCTTTCTGTAGTGCTGCTGCTGCTGCTGCTGCTTTTATTTATGCGCGGCGAACAAGCATACAGATTTTGCCGAGCGCTCACACGTGTAGACATCGAAACCAACCGAGATTCACAGACTGGTATGTTAAAGCCTGCACCGTGCTATTTTCAAGCAGTCGCATGCACAAATAAAGAGTTGCGATCAGGAACGTGCTTTATGCATTCATAAGTGTATGCATGGAAGCTCGTGCGCGACAAAACGGTGGAGCTGCCTATAGCTTATAGCTACTTGTGCTGCGCTGCCCGGCGCCAATGCTTGTAGTCGCGGCTTGTTCGAAATTAGTAACTCGTTGGAATCGCAAATTTCATTTTCTCACTGCTCTTTCCTTCTACGTAAGAAACGCAGTACTATCTTCGCGCTTCGTTCCATCGTGCACCTTCCTTGGTTTCTCCGATCGAGCGCTGCCGCCAGTACGGCACCATTCCTGCGAGTATGATACAAGAAAAACACAAATTCGTAAATATTATGGTTGGAAGATTACTTTTATCGCTTTACAATTTTCAAGGCAGCTGCGAGAAACATTTGGAGTTATATTGTTGTAGTGAAATTATAAAAAGTGTGCGTGTAAAACAGACCATTCAAATACTTGCTTTTGTTATTTGTTGTTTGTAAAGATACTTACGAGTATAACTTATTGTTTAAATCATCAGAAATCATATCTTCCTGAAAATGGATTATCTTCCTTTTAGCGAGGTACTTTCGACTAATGCTAGTCTGCTAAACACTCAGATGTCATTGGGGACCAAACAAGACGTTGTAGACAGACACGCAAGTGGGCGGTGTAAAAGGATTAAAGAAAGATCAACAAAGCTGAAGCAATAGTACCGATCTCGACAAGTAGTTTAAAAGCTGCACGTCCGCACTTTATGCATGCGCGCATAATAACAAAATGAGCCGAAACTTAGATCAACGTGACGGTGTCTAAGCACATTTACAGCAAGTTACATCGATAGTCATTGGCACATTACAGGCCAAAGTAGTCAACGAGATAATTAGAGCGCACTAGGTTGTCGGGTGGACAAGGTTTTGCGGAAAATACACGTAGTTTCAATTAGCCTTATCTGTTGTGTATCGTGAAATAAGCGAGCTTTAATAACTCCATCGCCCGGCGTTGCTGGATATATATCCGCGAGAGGGAGAAAGAGAGCGAGAGAAAACTGATATGCGAGGCAGAGTCGTGAGGGCTTTTAATTGCGATTCCGGCTGCGCAGCGTGAGGTTGGCTCAGTGTCTGCAGAAGCACGGAGAGAAAACGCGATGGCGTCGGCAGAGAGAGAAAGAATTTTAATTGCCACGCTGTAGCAGCAGCAGTGGCAGCAAAGCAGTAGAGAGAGGTGGTACTGGTAGTCTATCTTTGTGCTGCTGCTGGTGGTGCTGCCGTTGCAGAGAGGGAAGGAATTGCCGTAGAGGTCGAGGAGGTGGAGAACCAAGAGCCAACTACTATTCGCGAACGCCAGTACCCGCTGCAACCGACAAGTTGGTAGCCAATGGGATCATATATCAACTAGCGCTCGCCGGCACTCTGCACCTATATAGCTCTTTCTCTCTCCCTTTCTCGAGGAAAATGGCGAGTGCCACGCGAGATTCGCCGCAACGATCGGAACACGTGAACTTGCAGACCTGCCCGCCCGTCTGCCTATCTGCCACCCACGCGCAATAATCCATGCTAATTCTGACCTATTTCCTCAGGGGCCACCGCGTCCACCACCTGCGTTCAACGCTTCCAGATTGACCAGGCCCCAGGGCTTATCTCGGCCCCGTTACGTCAATCTCTACCTACCTGTCTGCCTACCTACTTGCTTGCTTGCATACTCCCAAATTATGTTTTTCTTTTCAAACAGCTACGCGGGCATGTGTACCAATTATGTGCACCGCCGCTTTCGATTTGCGATTCCTCAGTCGATAACTATAGTCCTCTATCCCTCTCTCTCTCTCCCTCTCTCTCCCTCTCTCTCCCTCTCTCTCTCTCATTGCGCTTCGTCGACGTTATATATGTATCCGCGATGCTAATTAACCTCAGGGATCGCAAATCACTTTTCACAACAATTCTTTCGCGATAAATCAATCTATACGCGCCTTTATCCCTTCATTACAGCCAAGTTATGCACTTTTTCGCGTTGAACGCAGCTTTAATTTAACGCGTATTATCCTTTTTATTGCCATGCGATAAAATTGATAGTTTGTAATTAGAAAATATGAAGTGCGGTACGTACATACATTAGCATGATTAATGCGTTTACGAATATTTTGTACGAATGTTTTGCGCCGTATTTGACACTAACAACAACAAAAATTAATCGAAACAAAATTTGGATAGAAGAAGAGAAATAAAATCATTATAAAGCAAATATTAAAAATTCAAAGAGTTGGATCCGAAAAGGTTCAGCAGTATCAGAAAGAGGGAGAGGGAGAGAGAAAGAGAGACAGAGGGAAATAAATGAGGTGGCTGCTGGCTAAATAAGCGTAGCAAATAAAAAGCTTGATGGAAGCAGCCCAGTATTTTCACGCACAATAAAGGAGGCTAGGAATGTCCAAGATTGCAGATTAGCGTGGTACGAGGAGAAGAAGGCAATAGAAGGGAAGGAACCTCCTCTGTAGTTATCTGCGAGTGCTATCGGTGCAGCAGCAGCAGCAGCCACACTAACAGTAAGCTAGACGCATACTTAGAGCGATATATACACTCGGATTGTATGCGTGTGAGATGGGCTCTAGCTAGAGTGCAGAGCATGCAGCGTGTAATTAGGACAAGTCCGCGGCTCGACTGGCGCGGAGGCGTAATGCGTGTTTTGAGCGAGAGAGAAAAAGGGAAAAGCAGGCTGCATTATGCTACTCGCTCCTCGTTCCTCGCCGGCAGTTGATATCCGTCAAGGTGTCTGCCGGGAACAAAGACACCGAGCAGTTTTCACCGGGCGTGGGTGGATCCACCTGCTCTTTCGCTCTCGCTCGTATTGTAACGAAAGCTTCTTTGCATACGAGCTGCCAACGGTCCCGACAATTGCCACTACGCCTCACCTTCTACTACGCTCGTCTCTCAAAAGGTGTACTCGCGCGATTTTTCACGCAATATGCCTTACTTGTATCAACTATCAAAACGGATGCGTTTACTTCTCGATCCTTTGTTCAGCTCCTTTTTCCTGCGGCTAACATTCGTAATTGGTTACGTACCGACAGCTATCCACTTCCACCACAATTTCTATATCTTCCGTGCAATCGACAACTACATTAATGACTTGGTTTATCAAGAGATTCTACAGATTCCACAGATTTATTTACCTACCACACTATCGCGTTAAACGTCACCTTGCGTTGTGTTTTATGATGGTATTTTGTTGTGGAATGTTCTATTTATAACTTCCACGAAATAAAAGTAAATAATATATTTCTATAACGGATGTAAAGCTGTTGATAGTACGCAACAGTCAGTTGAACAGTACGACAGTGAACGATCGGTATTGATAAAAAAAATACAAAATGCTCATTTATTGTTGTTATCCAAGATATTAGTTCAAAGTAGCGCTAGTTACAACTGTGAAAAATATCGACGAAATCGTAGAAACGAATAGAGTGCACCTATAATCTTGATGGAAGGACAATAGATAATTGCTCCCGCTAATGTGATATAATTAATCACGGTAAAATAGACAAGCCATAATAGAGACACATCGTACGCGTCAATGTTTAATAAGTCAAAAAGACGCGGTGGGTCGCTGTCTTTTTCTTTCCTTTTTTTCGTACGATCCGATACAAACAATGTGAGAAGATGCAAAGGACCATCGTACGATTAAAAATATGACGAGCATTCGTTTCCCCAGTCATAAAATGATTAGCATAAGAATTCCTCTACCTGAAACTCTTCGTCTGTGTTGGTCTTTCTCTCTCGGTATCGTTTACTTTTTGTTGTTCTCGTTGCGTTGGCCACGTGCACGCTCTCTTTCTCGCATGCTTCGTGCTCGTTCTCTCGGGCGTTCGCGGCTCTGATTTATAAACACATAATGTGACGAGGGAGTGGTCGCTCGCTACCACATAATGATAGGCCAACGTTAATTACGTTTGCATTGCTTATGATCACCGCGAAGAGCACTACCCCCTCCCCCTTCGCCCCTCGAGGGACAGCCATTCGAACGTAAGAGAAAAACAGCGTGCGAACGCGATTCGCCGTTATGAATCATCCGAGGCGCTTCGACCTCGTGCTCCGAATTGCTCTCTCGGTTGTTGTTTTTTTGTTTCTTCGTTTTGCTCGTTCACTTTTCGAGCCTTTGTCCGCGCGCGATTTTAAAACTCGTGAGCCTTCGACACGAGCATCGACAAACAATATGCCCAGTAATTTCGGAAAAATATTTGTTTGCCATAGCTGACTTTTACGTTCCTCTCTTCTTCCTCGTCTCTTCCCTTCTTCGGTCCTCGTCTCGATACTTTTTCTCCACTGAACGCTCCGTCTCTCTTTTTACCTCTTGCTGCGATGTATATACGACGAGTTGAAATATCACGTTGGCTCTTCCCAATATGTTAATCGTAGCATTAGCATAATACCGTGATTTTTCAAGGATCATTTGGAAAGGCAAATAAATAATTTATAATATTGCGCCCTATGCGATGCGACTCGCCGCTGGAATCTCCACCTTGTAACCCATTTACGCACGCACGCGTCCACTCTTTCTATTCCAGCGATGCGATTAATAGGAGATCTTATCTCGTCAAAATTAGTTTTCTTTCGAGGATAGTTCGGCCGAAATTCAACTCGAGCGCCTCGCTTATAAAAAGATGCATTGATTCTTATCGTTTCTTGTCATTAGTCATATTCTATTCTGAGAATCACAGCTAAACACGACAAATCTCCACAAATTGATCGAGGAAAATAGGATTATCTAAATGTGCAATTACTATTGGTGTATGTTTTCTTTGTCGAAAATGCAAGTCGTCGATACGTTTTATAATGCTCAAGCAATTCGATACCGGTGACATCGTAACTTTATTGTTTATCAACGGATTGTATTACCAGAATATTCGGAAAGAACGTCTTTGACGATCAAAGATTTGTTTGTAATATTGTTGAACGATGAAACTCAATTTGCAAAATCCAGTCGATTAAGAAGGAATCGTCAGTGGTAAAAGTGCAAATTGGAAACGTTTATTTGTCTCTTGTTCCTCGTTCGTATCTGATGCCATGTACCTCGTCCCATCATTATCCCTTTCACCCTTCCTCTTTGTCTCTTGTGTCCATAGAAAAACATTTTATTTTTATGCGCTGTGTTCCTTGTTAGATGTTAGTATTAAATTTTAAAAAATGTCTTTTTTAATTGAATACTAACTAAGTATTGTTCACGTCGTTTATTCATGATTCGACTGATACCGTTTAATTGACGTAATCCTCGATAAATTTCTGCTTTGCCTCTAGAATGGTGAATGTTCCGTTATCTAATAATTCACAGAAATACGATTTGAAAATAATGAAAAATGTATGAAATGTACTAAAAACTAAACTAGAAAAAGTAGTATTCCTAACTGCATATCGAAAACTTAACTTTCAGGGTGATAATATTTTTTACAAACGAAAGAATTGTTTCTTCGTCGAAATATATTACTTTTAACTTAAAAGCAATTTATTTTAGCGCAATCCTGCCATTTTACTAGCCCAAATAGTAACACATTGTTACGTTGTATTTCTACGTCTGCGCTATTGCCTATTCGCTGCAAAAAGTAGTTTGTAATCATTTCGAACTTTTCAATAGTGATTCGTATGTTATTTCTTTGACCGTAATGATTAATAAGTGAAATTAACGTTGTCGACCAGTGAACAAGTTACACATTGATAAATTTGTATGTACCTGAAAAAATATTTTGTCGAAAATAACAATGAATTAACTTGTTATCGTTACGTAGTAGTAGATGGAACGTTGCTAAAATCACAAAAAAAAACACTATCTCAGGTATTACGTAATCAATAGGAGGTAAATAAATTTGGTAAACTTATGGCTCGTTAGGAAGTTTATCAGTATTTTATATATCTTTCTAGAGCAGTTGTAATATTTTCTCAATAGCCATAATGTATCTTTCTGGCTGTCTGACAATTTTTCTATTTCTTTGTTTCTCTCTCCCTCTCGCGTTCGTACTTTTTTCCCCATCTCCTTGCAACCCTCCGCCTCTTTTTCTCTATTTCTCTCTTGTTTGTTCTCTGTTGATTCGTTTTTGCCCTTGCTCGCGCGTTGGCTCGCGAGTCTTCCGCCGTAGTATACTGAATGTCAGCTCGTAAGAAGGATCGATAAGCTTGAAATAAAGCGAGTAGAGATGAGAACAACGGGAGAGAGACAGAGATGATGTACAAAGAGAAAAAAAAGACCATCATTTCGCACGATGTTCTCGAGGTTGCGATAAAAGTAAGAAAATTTATTGAGTTTTTTTTTCATAAAGCTATCTTACTTGCCGCTGACTGTACGAATTTCTTAGCAAAAGATCGAATAAAAATATGATACGAAAAAGATTGCTACAATTGTGCACTGTACAGAAGATAGATGGTATCTTGTAAAGTTGTCGTGCTTTACTGACCCCCGTGAATAACAAAAGTGTGTTAGATCGATCCTTTTGATAACACGTTATATATTATTCGATGAATAATTATTTATTTGAACACACCCTTTGATCGATTAAATACGAACAAAATATAGAAAAAAGCTCTAAAGCACATTGTTCGATAAGTGAGAAGTAAATTAGTAGATGGAAAAGAGTCAAAAAAGTAAATGAAGCTGTGACGATCGGCTCGCGACTGGAGATGCAAGCTAATGTTTGTGTGTGTATGTACATGTGCGAGCGCTGGCAAGGGTCGAGGGCGCAGTGTAAAGGGGCAGCTAGCTCTATATCTCGATACAGCTGACAGAGGCTACATGATCAGTCGTCGAATCAGAGAATCCAGAGAAGAGAGCGTGTGGCACAATCTCGGCTGATCTCGTCAGGGGCGTGTCATTCCTGCCCCTTCCACGAAAATACCGCCACTACCATAACACAATCATCCTGTATCTCGTTCTCTTCAGCTCTTCCTCTTCTCTCCTTTCTCGATTTTGCCGTCGGGATAATCATCTGACGAATTCATCTAGATATCGAGCAATAAAATTCTCCAGTATGCACACACGCCTCCTCTGCGCGACTCTCCGATGCTATCTCTTCGCTATTTTTTATATCGCTCTCCAGCGAGTCAGTGCGTGTGGATATATAAAGGCTAGACGTTGTGCGTATGGCGCCAACTTGACTTTCCTTTTCTTTTATTCGCTGCACTTTTTTAAATCTTTTTCTTTGCCGAGACCGCGCGACTTACTATAATTCATTCTTGAAGATTTTGACTATCGATCAGCCGCTATTCATTCCATTTGCCTCTCTTATATGAGTAACAGGGTATTTAAACAGTCTCTTCTCAAACAAGACATTCGTAATTAATTTTTAATGACCCGCAGTGATAACACTCGCCATTCTTATTCGCGTGGCGCTTGTCCATTGAATACTGTGCGGGCTCATTCCGCGCTATTTTGATCAGGTGGTCGGTCTTTTGTTGTGACCGATTTTTCTGAAAGTTACCAACATTGGTTATTTATGTGAAGCTACTCGTTCTATTGTCAATGTATTAATACATCAAACAAATATGTTTTTAAGTCAATTTCTCAGTAAATATAAAAATAATCGCGAGGGACTTATAATTCAAATAAAATGGCTGATTAACACAAATGTTATCGGACTTTCTTTTAACATTTGCTTTTTTCTAATATTCATGTTAATTGTGAATTAATATTATTAATTCTGTGGAGGGCTTTTTTAATAGTCACTACTTGGTTGGTATTGCAGCAGTTCTGCTGCTGCGGTGTTATCCGAAGCTAAATCTGCCTGCTCCACAAAAATAACAAAAACATAGCAGCCAATTTAAAGTTCGAACTTTGGTAAGCAACGAATTTTGAAGTCCGCAATCCAAACGAAAACATTTGAAAGGATAGCGAGCTGTAAAAGTGCAGCGCATTTTTTTTCTCGTAAACATGTGTCAGTCACGTGCACGGCGAGCCGTCATTAATTTTTACTGTCCAGTCAGACAGTGGTGTCACATTTTCCGTTTATTTATTTGGAAAAGAGTTAAACGTTCACATAGAATTTTAACACGTTTCTAAAGAAAATCTGCCAACTTAAAGCTTCTCTTGTAGAGATATTTAGAATAAGCGAGCGACATCTCCATTCTTTAATTAATAAGACTTATCTTGGAGCAGAATATGCATTGTACTATGACAGCTCTTATTTCGTCCGATGCTTAACCTAACTTAACCGATTAAATATGTATACGGAAAATATCTTTCAGAGGTTACTTCTCACAAAAACGTACAAACGCACAGTGTGATCAATAAATAAATGATTCATTTTAAAACAGCAAAAAATTTGATACAAAGGAAAATACAGAAACGGCTAACACAAAAGTATAATACTCAGTGAAATATATTCATCGATATCCTAGTTTTCACGTTTTATTCCTCGAAATGTCAGGCAAGATTTCGAGTTGTCTTGTTTTCACGATTCGAAATACAAACGATAATGCTGACGAATTAAAACCTTAATTATTTTAATATCGAAGACTGCATATTTAGTAGCAGTGACGATTCCAGTGGTCCAATTTGTTATAATTTCATAAAGAGCATCGAATATTCATTGAAATTTTCTGAGATTCATGCGAATTCACTTAGAGTATTAAATATACGTATAACCGTACGTTTAACTGAATACCTTTATGCTTATTGGGTAAACGGGTTACATTTTGAAAAACACAAAGGTTATATCGAACAAGCTATTATTATTATTATTGTATTAAAAATATATGTATAAAAAAATATCGGAGTTTTTCACCAGAAACGTTCATTGTGGAAGAAAGATGGACAGAGAAAGGGCTAAAACCGTCGCTCTCCACTATATGGAAATAGCTTCTACTTATTCTCTACTTTTCTCGTTCTTCTCGTTGTATCGAGTATAATAAGGTTGTCAAATGATCATTTTTTATACTTCGCGGCTATTTATAAAAGGTTCGTATAAAAAATAAGTAGTTTGAGATGACGCGTATTCGGCGTCCCGATCACTCGTGTTTCCGCGACGACCTATGTTTTCGGATATTAAATCTTGAGAAATCATAAATACCATGTGATAGCTAGTGACTCCTCATAAATATTCATTTAACTAAAATTCTTTTTATATTCCAGCAAAATTTGTTCGAATGATCGTAGCACAATCAAAATCTCATTATGCTAATTCGTCCTTTCTCGTATGGTACAGCTGTAAATATCATCGTATGTCATTGTTCTTTTACAAATTAGTTATTGACCAACGAGTCTGAAACATATCCAAACTACGTCTATCTAACTCACTTAAACGTCGAAAAAAGACTAGTATAAATGGAAAAGTAAATCAAATTTTGTGACAACGTCGTTATGCACATATGTGCAAGTTGTCAATTGGGTATATGGGGTATTCGCATTCGAGATCATCAGGCGAGTGTGATACCCTTCTATGGAGCATCTGCAGTTGTGATGTCACTAGGCAATATGGCCGTAACTCGTAACGGGGACGTAATTTGAATTCCAATTCTACTTTGCTTTAATAATAAAAATATTAAACAGCATCTTTAATCCGCGAACTCGATTTTTATGATTACTTTATTTCATCAGCTAACAAAATACAATAAACCATCATTATTAATGATTTACCAAACTATAGCAATCGTGCAAGGAGAAAAATTACTAGTAAAAGTTGTAGAGACGGTGAAAGTAAAAATTACGACTACATATTGCAATTCAGAGACAAACCAATAAGTATATAAAGAGTAAAGTACCTTAGGACCATGTTTTCTGATGCTTTTAAACTCGCATTCAAATCTACATTTTAAATAAACGTACGGTTATCAGTATTATGCAACAAAAATATACTTTATATGAGAAGATTTGATAATAAAACATCGAGTATACAACAAAAATCACGTTTAGAACATTTTCCAGCCCAAGTTTTTAGAAGTTATCGTTTACTGAAAGAAGCGTGCTTTTTGAATCCACATGGGAGAATTATCTGAATAACGACATGTAAATTATATTATGTTATTACATTATTATTAAATACATCGAGGATGGAAAAAAAATGTCGAGATGTCCCAACGAATGCACATCAAAATGATTTCATTACCAGTGCAACATTAAATAAAATTTCACGTTATACATGTTGCTTTTGTAAAATATACAGAACAAATATCTTTGGCCTTTTGCAGTAGATATAATTAAAATACATATACTTTTGAATATGCATCTGACTAGTTTTATTTCTTTTAGCCTTCGGTAGATTGAAAATTTAGTCATATTTTTATTTATTTATTAACGTTATATTTTATTAATACTATTTCTATTATTGATTAAACCATTCTTATTATATTAATTATATATCACTGTTAATAGTTTAGTTTCGTTTTTCCAATGTGTCCCTCGACTGTAATCGGATTATAAGGCGCCTCACTCACCGTATATATTTGGGAGGCGTTCCCAAAAACATACCGTGTTCCTAAGTAGTCATTTTTTGCTTCTACGGTAGATACAGAGAACGAACTGCTTTGGTATATGTTTTGTCTCAGTCATTCGTTTTGCAGAGATAAAGCGATTTCTTCTTTGTCTTTTACAAAGTTTGTATAAAAACAAGAATGTTATCCTCGATTTCTGTTCCTATAGATTATTGTAAAGTGGGATCTAAAGCCCTGTGAGGTTCGCCGTGTTATTTTTAATTAACACTTTTTTTCATAATAAAGTTCCATCCAGAAATTGGATTTTGGTCCTCCAAATGGGAGTCCAATGCTCTGTCTAATGGTTCCACGTGGCTCACTTATCACTATGTATATAACAACAAGTATAAAATATATTATAGTGAAACTAAAAAATTAATCTTAGTACGTCAATTGAAACTTATTCAATTAAAATATTCAAACAGAAAAATAAATACAAATAACGAGAATCAATATCATATATCTATATGCAAACATACAAGTTAATGTAATAAAAATAAAATTTCCACAAAATGAATTATACAAATAGAATGAAAATTCTATAGTTCCTTGAGTACAGTGTAAAGTTATACAAATAGCACGTTATAAATAATGCAAGTTATTTTGTACAAATTGATCAATTAATAACAAAGCATACTATTAATAAGATGTTTACCTGATAAAAATTAGCTGTGTCAGCTCTCTCCACACGGGTCGAATGTTTGCAGTTTGCCTAGTAATTTCTAGTTCCATCGGGTGCAGTTGATTATGTAAACCCTTTGCGGCATACATTTTTCAGGGGAATGAATTTATATGATAATTGGCACAGAGGGGTTTGTGGGGTAACTGATCACGAATCTGAACTCAGATTTTGAACATTCAAAATGGCAACTCCAAGATGGCGACCAAAATCTTTGGCCTTTTATACAGGGGTTTTAGGGCTCGCTGAACTTGAATCTAAATTCCGTATGGCAAATATTTCGAATATTGATGTATAAAAAAATACAAGGAATTCATGTGAAGCCTGTAATCAAAAAATTCATCCAACAGAGAAATTTTCAATATTTATAAATTATCATAATCTGTGTTACGCGGAACGGAAATCGCTGATATTCCTAGCGATACGGAGTCTGTGAATGGATTTACTGATTCAGATCAAGACGAGGATAACATTAATATAGTAATAGAAGGTGAATTTGAAGAGAATGAAAGTGATAATGATTCAGATGAAGACGAAGGAGAATGTTCTGGGGTTGAATTATGGAAGAAAAAAAAACAAAGAGATGACAATCCATTCACTGCTGATTTTGGGCCAAACATCCCCGATAACGCATAATCGCTATTAGAAATCTTTTTATGTCTTTTTCCTGAAGGTATGTTGGATTTATTAGTTCAGCAAACAAATAAATATACAAGAGAATCGCAGGAAGAGCAATTGATGATCAAAGAGGAGTTACTGATTTTTTTAGGAATTAATATTCTGATGGGAATAAAAAAAATGGCCTTCCTAACGAGATTATTGGTCGAGCGACATAAATTTGAAAAATTCATTCGTAAATATATTGATATCTGTTGCACGTTTTGAAAAGAAGACAAAATATTTGCTTACAGAACTATACGTTCTAATCGTACTGGGTTACCTAAATCTATAATGCTTGAAGAGCAAGAGAAACATGGATAATACGATTTTCGAACATCTGATACTGGTATTAGTTGGACAAAATGGATGGATAAAAAAGGTAGTTGCTTCCTATCAAATTACCATGATCCATCCGAAGTGACAACAGTAACTCGGAGGCAGAAAGATGGCACACGGATGCAAATAGAATATCTAGTTATGTACTTTGATTACAACAAATACGTGGACTTTGTCGATAATGCTGATCGTTTGTCGTCTACATATAAAATTGATCGAAAGTCCAAAAAGTGGTGGGACAGACTATTTTGGTATTTCATTGATTTGACTATTACGAATTCATTTATTATATTTTCAGAAATAAACACTAATAATCCTGAGACATTACAAGTTTAAACTACTTTTAGTGGATCAATTAGTTTCTCATAAAATTCCAACTCAAAAAGGAAGAAAGCGTCAATCTTTCCTTGTCAATCCCACAAATTAAATGTTCCTGTTGAAAAGTAACGCCCTCAGTCTACTCATATGTTAAAGCCCATTGATAGTGGTAAACGATGCGCACTTTGCAGTACAAAAAACAATCCTATACAAACTAAATGGTTATGCAACACATGCAATGTATCATTATGTTTACAATTAGGAAAAATTGTTTCTTAAAGTATTATTCATAAAAGATATAGAAACAAAGTGAAGAGTTGAAAAAATGTCACCAATAATCATTTTCAGAAACATATTCTTAGAAATTTTAAATTTTCGCCGCAAGATTATAGCCGCCATTTTGAATTTCCGAAATCTGAGCTCAGAATCGCAATCGACGACCCCTAAAGTCCTGTATACCAATTTTCAGAAATATATTCAAAGAAATTTTATTTTGGTCACCATTTTGAATTTTCAATATTTGAGTTCATATTCTCAATCAGCGACCCCGAAAACCTCTGTATATCCATCTACATAAGGATATGTCTGAAAATTCCGTCATAAATACATTTTTTTTACAAAACAGGCTCTTTTTTAGACATTGTTTATAAATATTAACAAATTATTAAAAATGTTACTACCTTTAAGCATAAATTTCAATTTCGTATTATTCTGTGATCAAGAAATTTAAAAAAGCGTAAGCTATATCCAAAAAAACTACTCTGACATTGCAAAAAACTATACGAAAATAGGTGGTTTCTGCGAGATACTACCGTGCCGCAAAGGGTTAAAGTAATAAAAGTTTTATATTACATAAATTATAGAAAGCATAAGTAATTAGAACGTTAACTAAATGCACGTGTTATTATGATGTTGAAAATTAAACTAATGTTGTTCTAGGTAAAACCTCTCTTCTCTATTTATATAAATCAAGCGGAACTAGCTTATTTAAAGTTATCGTGGTGCATAAACTGCAGGAATTAAGACCACGATTAATGAAATTAATAGTTGGCAAGGATTTATCCCGAATAAAGCGTATAATTGCTACAGGAATAATAAATACTTCAATGATTGCTTCCTCCGTTTTCAAGGCAATATACGGAGAGTATTTGTTATATCTTATACTATACACAAAAATTGATGGTCTACAAAGTGAAGGCAGGATCTGATTGATTGAAAAAGAATCGCGGATACTAATGTGATAAATATGCACGTGAATTTTGTATTAATAAACTTAACCTCAAAATAATATTTTGAATTATAACGACATGATTTATCAAAAACAAAGAAAATAGTAGAAAAGATTTATTTATCAAATACATTTATGATTTCGATTTACTCAAAAAATAAAAATAGAAACCAAATTGGTGTACACTAGTACTTGTTGACTAGTAACTATTATAAACAATCAACATAAAATACTGATTACTTGGTAAGTGAAGTCAGTTCATTCGTGATCATATTGACTGAAAGAAAGTCACGAGAGGTGGTATTTGTTTTAACGTAGAGTTTTCAGGTTATTGGTATTTTGTCCAGCGCAGATTTTTTAGGTTATCGGTAATATTTCTTCTGAATGATCGCTTTTTCTACATTGTGTGAGTCTACGCGCAACAGTTACACAAGTGTAAGCGAGTACTGCTAGTTGGAGTGGTTATCGAAGTTACATGAACGATCAGATTGCAGATATATTTGAGTCAAGAGAATTTAAAAAATGCAAGGATCCTTGTATAATTTTTGGTAAGTGAGTATTCGGACTTTCGTGCAGGTGGCAACCAATCGGTAAATAAGTATTATTACAACTTTCTCATAAACTTCCATTTTTGTGATAAGCATTATATTAAAATCTGTTAGTATTGTTAACCTTTAATATAGTTAAATTTTAATTAATTAACTACAATTTAATATGAAGTTAATCCATGGCACAACTTAACAATACTATAAAGAGTACCAGTTCAGAACTGCACTTCTGATAGTTGCACGTTTGTGTCGCAGATGTTACACTGTTGTACTATTCAGTTCGTCAATATTTGCCACACATGTTAAGCTGAAATACAACCTAAAAGGGCTAAACAGCAGCGCCCCCTAGATTGTATTGTTTGCCTGTTAGAATCGAAGAATACCTTGCGCGAAATCGACCTAATTTTACGAATTTTACGATTGCGTTAAGCTCTCAAAAGTTGCATTACACATAATTTACATGAAACTAATATGCGATTTACAAAATTTTCAAATACCGCGGGGCTGTTAGATCACTACATCAAAGCGTTGACGTCGTTACTCGCAAGATAAGGAGTAGGGATTGTGGATAAGTGTACATTTTTAATAGTGTTTACGCCTAGACAATTATTAATTCCATTATTCAATGATACTTAATTAAATCATGTTTCACAGATTTTAATGAATGTTCCCAAAAGTAATTGCTTAATCCATTAACGACCAAAAGGCCTGATTTTTTTGTTGATTTTCGATCCGATTTTTTCCGTAGTTATAGGGCTTAGACAAATTTTGCAAACACGTCTTTCAACGTGAAATTGAATACCCTTTCAGAATCTGGACTTAGAATTGTGATTGACTGCGTAATAAAAAAGTTATAGCTAATTATACAAAAAAAAAGTGAAAATTTTTGCAAAAAATCAAATTTGCGATTTTTTTAGCAATGTTATCGTGAAGGAATCATAATATACATATGATCAGGGATGATTACAACTATTTAAGTATCTCTGGGAATTTTGGTGCAACTTTTGAATCACTCCTCCCAACATAATGACGGCAAAATCGAAAAAAGATCATTAAAAACATAACTCATTTTTTTTCTTAGAAACTATTGAGTATAGAGAAAAGGTTTATGGAATAAAAATGTCTTAAAATTGACCATAGAACACCCTCAAATTTTTTCAGAATTTTCGGAGAAAATTTTTGAGTTTTTTGAAAACTTAGAAAATACATTTTTCCAAAATCATCTCTAAAAATTCTGAAAAAATTTGAGGGGGTTTTATGATCAATTCTAAGATATTTCTGTTCTATAAACTTTTTCTCTAAAGTCGATAATTTTCGAGAAAAAAACATATTCTACTCTTTGACCCAGAGACAACGACGAGGACGTAGTAGAATTTTGTGTCCTTTGGGGTGCCTGATTTGAGTGAGTCTCCTTGCCTCTCACTGGAATACGATTTTTTTAGTGTTTTTTTTAATATTTAACAGAAAACGATAAATCACAATTTTCGCAGATAATTCTCGTTCTTACGGGACAATAAGAACAAAGTTTGAGTTTCGTTTGCTTTGACATATTGTGTTCCTCTCTTGTTCGTTGTCCTTGCGTCATGTAATTTTTAGCTATTGAAAGTGCAAAATCTTTTGTTCCAACTCTTTTTACCTCATCACTGATACCATTGAATATTACAGTAGCATTTACAATCGAAACTTCGATTAGTCTAAGAAAAACTACCCACGTCCATTTTTTTGAACGAATACTCGGAAGCAAATTGTTGCAATGTCCGTCGTGGACATCATTGCCACCCATAAAACTATTATAGACGCTAATAGCCCTTGGAAACGGTACCTCAACTTTATTTCGTTCTTGCTTACTATATCTCTTTGAAGAGGATAATTGAGTTAGCCCTGTAGCAATAGAATCAATCGAAACTGGTTTTGAATCCATCACAGTAATGTAATTTAGTTACAAATGTCTGTAACTCCATTCATTTCGTCATATCAAGACTATGTTTTCCCATTTTATAAGTAATTATCTATAGCTTTAGAGAAAATCCATGAAAAATAAACACAAGTCAATGTTACATCTTTATGTCTTAATGTGGCCCAACAATTATTCTTGTTTAATATAATTTGATTATTTTACAACAATAGCATTAGAGGTGTCAACACGTTACTTGGATACAAGTAAAAAAATACTGCGGAAGTGACTAGATGCCAGGCTCCAATTTAACCAATCGTTTATATAACTGGCCCTTTTCAGGGCTAAACTATACATGCGGTCCGATCAGCAACCTTCTCGCCGTACCTATCGGAGCAATCCTGATGCTTGCGATATTTGTTAAAAACCCAAGAATATCTTCGTAGAACATAATTGAGTATTATGCTTGCTTGATGTACCAGAAATATGGCTTGTCCAACTTGATCATCTTTGCAGATCACTAAAGAGGTGTACGTCTTTGTGTAAAATTCATTTTGGTATCTCACTATACCCAACATACTATCGCGATAGGAGCTCGCTGTATGAGTATCTGTCGTATTTCTTAGTGACGTGAAAATTGAACATGCTCTATAATCCGAAAGAGAGAAGGAGAGGGAGAGGGAGAGGGAGGGAGAGAGAGAGAAAGAGTTTAAATAATTTCTCACCATTATTCTTTTTCTCTCAACTTTCGACGTGATCAACGTTAAGGTTTTACTTATAAAAAAACACAGGCTTATAATTATAATTACGATAGAACTTTATTTAAATTGATGCTGAATTTTATCGTTAGTTGGTTAGTCATGAGTATTGGTTTTTCTTTCGTTTGAATGAAGACAATCAGCTTTTCCCCGCATACTCCGTTTAATACATTATAAGGCAACAGCAAAAATTCGACAAGTGTTTCTGATTGAAAACTTCGTACGGATCTTCGACTGGAACGAAAGACGTAGCTGTATATGACTATGTTATACGTATATACATATATATCCATGTATATACATATATAGGTATATACGAGTGAGAGAGTGAGAGTGTATGTGTGTGTGAGCGCGCGCACGCGCGCATGTGTGTGTATTAGAGTGTATACATACACACACACGTGTATATATATACGTATATATATACATATATATATATATGTACATATCTCCATGACAATCATGTACACATATATATAAGATGAAGTTCTATAAATTCTTTTCATCATATCTTTGACCATAATTATAATAATCAGCGTCATATCTATAGTATTTACAATTAATATCACACAATCAATACAGTCGAAATATACGATTAAAACTTATACGAAACACAGATTAACTTTAAATTTTTTAAAAATTGCATTTAATTCTAGCTACTATTTTAATCTAAGTTCTTCTCTTGTATGCAAGGACCTGGATTCAACTTGGTGCAACTTACGTGGTTACATATTTTCGCAATATTTACATTTATTTTGTTCGCATGATTCATAAATAGAAAGAAAAATACACATCGGTTTTATCTGTTTCCATAACTATTCATGTTATCTTAGCCTATCTGTACGCATACGAGCATAAATACGATTTTTCAAGTCTAGAAATAACGCGTCATTTTTCGCGTGTTCCAATTGAGTGTCTAAATTGGCGAAATAAAAATTCTAGATTCCGTATGAAAAATTGTAATACATCAAATAATACATTATTTAATTTATAATATCAACGATGACAAAAAACTCATATATATGTATATATATATACATAAGAAGCTTAGGATTTGGGTGACAGATATTAATAAATAATAATGTGACCGATTTAGTGATTTTATAATGTATCGAGACGAATGAAACTTGCCCGATGCCCATAGATTGGCAATGTGTATTGAATTGTTGCAATTCGATTTCTAATATGAATTCACATCGAGCGGAGATGTGAAAAAGCGTTAGACGCTTGTACAAAGATTAGACACTCAAAGCGGAGGCAGGATTTAGTCGTGTTAAGATGCTAAATCTGGGATAACACAAAATCTATATTGAACCAATAATGATTTAATTTTGTACATTGAATGTTTTGATATCTACAAATGTAACATCTTAACAAAATATGAAAATAAATAACGCGTTTCGCGTTGCGATGGAATAGGCTCGTTTATCGACTAAAATTTAATCACATGTACAGCTATCGTTATAAACGGGAAAGAATCTCCAGCGTATAACATTGACGAGGCACGTGTGTGTTTTTGTGTATTTAGGAAATCGTTTCCCTTTGCGAAATGTGTTATGCATTGGATCGGTCGCTTGTTAAGTTTAGGAACGAAGAAAAATCGCGGTCGCTTGGTGATGTCTCCATATCTATTTATGGATTTACGTATGTATAGCCGCAGTTTCCAACTGGGTTGACGGCATTGACAACGATTTCAGATGCTTCTTACTCCAGTTGTATCTTAAGTTATCGTTCATAGGTAAAAATATCGTATGTCCCGTCTTAAAAACTAGACGAAAATATTGACACTTTTCAGTCCCAGGGTAAAAGCCACAAGCTGGCGAGTGAAATTTTACAAGCAGAACGTCAACGATTTGGAAAATATCTAGCGACAATGGCATCGGCAACGGCGACGATTGCAGCAGTCGTGGCGACACCGATAGGACTCTACGAAGACTTGGAGATCTTTGATGGTGCTTTGGGGGTGTAGGCTTGCTAACGAGAGTCGGTGCTTAATAAGCCGTGGCCTGATGATGCACCAGACTATTAAAATGATGACCGATGTGATGCGCGGGTGGCGTACCTGGCTGAGGTGTCATCATCGGGGTTTGGCAAACTGTGTACCACGTATCAGATACGTGATGCGGTCCCAAACTCGAGGGGTGTTGTAATTGAATTTGACCTGGCACGTCGAGACCATTAGCGCCAGCGCCGTTGTGTTGACTTTGCTCGACGTTGGTACTGTTGATAGAGTTGGACGTCAATGTTGTTGCCAAGGTAGACGTCGAGGGAGCCATCGTTTGCACGGGACGCGGTGAACCTGACCGCCTATTAACGGAGACGCTCCCAGTGCTACTTGTACTCTCGTCGTCATCGCTATCGTAGCCGGGGCCTAGTTTACCGTCACCTAAGGTGACCCCATGCACCTGCAACAAATTATAAAACGACCAGCGTTCTCAATATCGTGTGTGTCATATTTTATTAAGAAGATCATTTGGTTTACGAAAAAAGAGACAAGATCAACTGAAGAACAGAAAAATACGACAATAAAGATCAAGATAAAAACAAAGAATCCATTGTATTGTCAAACAGTCAAAATTTTGTGAATTCTAAGAATCCAGCATAGATTTTCTTTATTAGCTACAAAACTGTCGTGAATGAAAAGTTACAGCGTAAGAATCACCCACCTTCATGTGTTTGCGCAATGAACTTGGATGGGTGTAGGACTTGTCACAGCCTTGTATCCGGCAGTTGTACGGCTTGTCCGATGTGTGAACGTGACTATGCTTCTTACGGTCGCTACTATTGGCGAATCTCCGGTCACAAGAAGGATATTCACACTTGAACGGCTTTTCACCTGAAAACACAAGAATTTCACTGATTAGTTGTTTTTTTCTCTTATTTCTTTTTCACACATCACCACTATACTCACACGCGATCAGTTACAGTTGTAATGTCAACTATAGCTTATCGCTTATCTCTAGACCCGGCTTGGATAAACTTCGTCGTGAGATTCTAATTGGACTAATTGCCAATACTATCGCTAGCCAGAGTAAGTAATACGTTTCTATTATATATGGAGAGTGGAATGAATTATCGCGTGGTTTCAAACCGAAACTTTCAATTTACGAGGTTAATTAGCGAAACGATTGCGCCACTTGCTCGTTTACCGTTCTACTATCGAGTGAGCATGAAAACGAGAATTTTGTGGTTGGAAAGTGAATCAAGGCGCTTCGAGAGTCCACCCCGTATGAGCGCGCGCGCGTCGCTTTCGCTCGACTTTTTGCCAAGGGGCGCGCGAGAATAAGAGTGAGATCGGCCTGGCGTGACTTTATTTATTTCCAGCGGAAGCAGCTCGCATATATTTTAACAGCACGACCCTTCAAGGCGATTCCTGGCTTCACTCCTACAGTTTCTCCATCTTTTTCCGTCCGCCCCTCTCCTCCCTGCTCTTCTATCTCTTCCTCCCTTCGCAGTCTCGACAACGAAAAAGAGCGACGGGTGCGCGAAGGCGCGAAAAACGGAAGCGCAAACTTGGCGGATTTTTTTTATCGCCGGGGAAATGGCCGCTCTCTTTCGCGAGAGTTATGGTTCTCGGGGACACCGCTAATTTTCATTTTCGAATCGTAGCAGCGGCGTAGCCTGTTTAACGAAATAATAGCGATTATACGTCATAGTCAAAGGAACTACGAAGATGCTGGGCAATTTTAAAGCAAATCTACGCGCTACGCATACGCGCATTATCCGTTAGATTTGCTTCGCGATAAAGAGCAATTAATTATCTTGAGTACTCGTGGTATTCGTCTCACGTGCGAAAAGCGCGATAACGCAGCTCGTTATGCGCGGTGGCGACGACGACTTATCGGCCTGACACGGTTTATATACGAATATAATCTCTTTCACGAGAGTTGCTGCTCGTAGCCAAGTGCCGCCGTTAATATTTATGAAATGCTTTTCACGAGCCATTGATTCTTAATGCTCAGCCGGTAGCTTCGCCACAACTCTCTTGAGTGCACGCGCGCGAGGAACCTTTTTCTTTTGCTCAAATGATTCTTTTTCGCCGCTTGGTTTGACGAGTTTCGCCGTAAACGGCTAATGCCCTCTTATATTGCTTGTTTTGCAACAACTGCGCGACGTTATGTGTTTATAGAGTACACCGAGTTTATAGAAAATTGAGCAACCGCTATTAAAGATTGTGGGGTCGCAGAATTTAGCAAGGTTTGCGCGTCGCCAACTTTTCCAAATCTCTGTGATTGTCTTCGTAAATTTCCATTCGGATTCACATCAACCAAAAAAGATGCAATACGGAGTTTCCAATTTACAACCTATCTGTACGTGTGTACAAACGCAGCCAATGATCTCGGTCAGAGTAAGTCGCGCGTTACGAGAGAACGAGAGAGAGAAAGAGAGAGAGAGAGAGAGATAGAAAGAGGAGAGGGAGAAAAAAGCAGACGATCCGAAAAGTCGAGAGAACGATTAATAACCTTCGGGAATGTGTCGCCGGCAGAGAATATCGTCGCGGTAGCTCCTTGGCCGGGCGCAAATAAATAAAAGCACTTTCTCCATTCTATCGGTGCAGATGGCAACAATATGCCATGAAATATTGCTGTTGGGCCCCCACACACGTACACACATCTCTACTCTTTTCTTTCTCTACATTATAGGTACCTATAGGACTGCGCGTGCGTGGATAAAAATTGAGAGGATGATGCGACGATCATCACTGCTGCTTCGTTGGGTTTCGGATTCATGTGTGTATGCCTAGTCAGTCCCTCGTGACACCCTACAGATACGGTGTTATGACTTTGAAAATGGCCAGCACAATGGGCTAGATTCACGCGGGATAAAGTAGTTATTATAATCGTTTTAAGCCGAGCGCAAGAGATGATCCTGCGATGCATGCATGCGACGACTACTCGCACAGCTCTACATCTATTTGTGCTCTTGTCTTTCTTTATTTTTCGCTCTCTCTCTTTTTCTCTCTTTCTTGTCCAAGTGACGTGCACGCTCTCGCTCGCTCGTTCACCCAAGTATATGTGTGCACAAGCTAAAAGAGACCCAAAAAGGTACAATACGAAGAGATATTGTTATGAAGCACGGGCGAGCGAGCGAGCGAGGGAGAGAAAGAGAGAAGTCGCTTTCGCTGGCAGCAAAGTTTTACGAGATTGCCTATGCGAGAGAGGAAGAGAGAGAGAGAGAGAGAGAGAGAGAGAGAGAGAGCAGCAGCAGCAGCACTGTGAGTTCGTTGCGCGATTCACGATCGAGAGCGATAAGAGCGTATATGCAGCTTTGTAATCGTTAGTGGAAAGTACCGAGAAATAATCAACTGATGTATCAGTCTCGAGAGAGGGAGAGTGCACTTGCTACCATCGCAACCAAACAACAAGCATAGCATGCGCTGCATCCGCTTTTCTGCAGGCAGTTCTACCTCGGTGTAGTTCGTTCACGAAAAAATCTCGTTTGGCCGTTTCATTTTGCTGCTACAGTACCACTTGCGCAAAAATCACATGGGAAATTAACGCCAGACGATTTATGAGCGCCAGAGAATGCACTTCCGCGCATCCACCTTTCTTAAATCAATGAGCGTGAGCTGCTTCGTTTATAAAAAAGACTTATAATGCAAGATCTTTGGTAGTTCGACGAAATCCAACAAGGACTTACCCGGAAAAACAAATTTTAAGCACAAACCAACAAAGGTTTCCTAAAACGACGAGAAAAAAAAACAGACAACATCTGCGGCTGTTACACATTTCCTGCCCACGTTTCACAATGCAACGCGCGAATTGTCTCTTTTAAAACGAGACAGCGTCCAAGATGTTACGCACGAGTCAAGAGATGGCCGAGCATCTAATAAAGCATCGGTCGTGAAAAGTTGAAGTTTTTTTCCCTCCTATTTTCTTCGGTATAAAGAAGAGGGGGCGAGGATGAATAGCTCGTGTAAAAAGGGATGCAATAAACGGAGGGGTGGGTTTTTCGAAAGTCGTCTATAATAGCTCGCGCGCAAGCATCGCGTTCAATATGAATTGCTTGGCCATCAGAACCAAACGAGGATCTAGTTGGAAAATGGTTATATTTTGGGACTGTTCCCGGTAGCTGCACACCTTCGCCCCCACTACTTTAGCTTTTCGGAAGAAAAAAAAAAGAGCTCTTGGCTACGGGTGATATATGGGCGTACGCCATTGTTCGCGTCAGAGCAGAGCGCTCTATGCAGTATCCAAGCAAGCCCAAGGATAATGGATGATTTTTCGCATCTATTGTGTTGACGGGGAGAGAGAGAGAGAGAGAGAGAGAGAGAGAGAGAGAGAGAGAGAGAGAGAGAGAGAGATGGAGAGACAGCTCGAACTGCCGCTCTGCACCACCGACACTACATTGTTGCCATGCTTGGCAATAGACCCCTCCCCACACTCGACACAGACACCTTGTGAGCTTTTGGACCAGCTATAGTTTAGCTCGAGGGTGACAATGAGAGCGGGAGGACGAGGAGGCGACGCTTGAATAATTGTGATTTTCGGCCCCCTTTTCGAGTGTCCTCGACTGGATAATTTCCTTGTTATACCTTCCGTATTTATTTCAAATGATGCACTCGGTTTTCTTGCTGCTTTTTTTTGCTCGAACCCTTCATCTTTATTTGTTTTTTTTTTTCGAGTCCTCAAACTTTCCCTTATTTCACGTTTTTTTCATCATTCGTTCGTTATACCTACAAAATCTCAAGGAAAAAGAAAATCACCCATAACGAAAGGTTAAGCGTGTGTCAAAATGCCATCATCCATTCCTTTGGATTCTCATAGAATATTTGAACGTTATTTCGAGATTATGTTCGGTAGAGAAACTATTTTACAAGGTGAGCAGAGATCGCGTGGAACGATACTATCGACTATACGACTTGTGGCGGTCAGATTAGGTTGCTCAGATATTGGATTTAGATAGAGGCCCGATCAGTTTGTAGATCGATTGATCGATTAGTTATGTATATATAATTCATACCAACCTCGCTTATAAACTTTCTCGACACTTTTCTCGACACTTTAGACTATTCGAAGAAAAGTGCAATTTGCTGCACCATACATCTAAATAACTATATTTTCTGTAACTTCTAGTCTAAGAGCGGCAATAACAGAAGTAGAAGGGGGGGGGGGGGGAGAGAAAAGGAAAAAAGAGGACAAAAATCGTCGGTTGGTGTCGCTACGTACGATCGTCTCCTAGAAGCGGTTATAAAACTTTACGATACGAGGATCTTTTACGAAACGTGCGCCGCGGCATTATGGACTTTCCGAAAATTGTACATCGTCATTACTTCCTATAAATCAAAGATGGGTACGACCGGCTGGTCAGCAGGTAATATATTCAGTCCCTCGGACAATTTTTTAATTATTTATTCTTTTATTTTATGACTGTTTCTTTTTCGTCGTGCATTCCGAAGGGGTCCACGTTGGCTCTCTCTCGAGTATTTTTGTGCTTCGACAGTTGCGATATTGAACATTTGGAGTAACTTGTAGCTGTACGAATGTATATACAGAGAGAATTGAAGCGACTCAAGAATAGACTGCCGATGGTGTGCGTTGAGCGCAATAATCTCAAGAACGAGCACGGTCACGGTTAAACAGTGGGCGCGCGTGTCTAATGTACACAAACACTTCCCCGTCGCAATATAATACCTCCAGGTCCCTCGTCGTAAGTTTTTCATGTCCACTTTCCTAATCCGCGTATACATCAAGCATTATAACGCGCATTAGACGAATCGTCGGCAAAGATTTCCAATGTAAGTGTATAGGAGAAGAATGAGGAACCGCAAATCCTGTAGTGGCGAGTAGACAGTACGTGTGTGCAAGCGTAACTAGCGGCTCCGATCTATTCGCGGCCCGATCATTCCGCCATGTTGCTTCTGAAAGGGAGTACGAAATATAGAGCGCTCGCCTCGTCGCGGACAGATGTTTCTTTTCCCGGGATAATTTGAGTGTTTGTACACAAGCAGACACCGACACCAGCCATCGCTATATTATACTTTAACCAGCAGCCCTTCGGGGAGCTTTGCGACCTGATTATTATTATTATTCTCTCTCGCTCTGTATCGAGCTCGGTTTAGTGAGACATTAAACGATTTATCATGGATTAATCTTGCAGACGTTCTTTTTCTCTTCTTTCGACTTTCGATCGTTACGGATCATTCGTGCTCGCGAGGCTCTTGATGATTTATGCGTTGGATTTCAATGATGGATATCCACTGTTTTATGCTCTGCTATAGGTGCTATTTTACCATGATGCAATGGCCCGATGAGCAAAAAAACAAACGAGTGAATATTGATTGGCAACGATTCAATGGGCAGATGTAAATGAACCGTTGGGCTTTAAAGAAGATTTACGAGAAGTTGTCTCGTTAAATGCAATAATCTCAATTAGTTCCCAGTGAGATGCAGGCTATACGATAACGCAATACATCACTATCTGTAGCCTAGCTTTAGCGTATCTCCTGAATCTTAGAAGTTAGTCAAATCTGGAGTTCTCGTGAGAAATCGTAACATTAAGCACTTCACAGAAAAGTTTCATCGCGAAAACTAGGACTCGACGATGTCATAAAAATTAATTCAACACTCTTGTACGTACGGGAGCGATTGCAGCGATTAGAATACCTGCAATTCAACTCGAAAAAAATCACCCCAAGTGCGATCTGATAAGGTAGTTCCGAAAAACGAAGCTCGCTAGAGGTCGCGCGTCTCGGTATAAATTTGGAGAGGTGAAAATTCGGTAGCCCGGTGGCGGTGCACGTATTACATAGAGTTGGAACCGACACTGTTATCTGAGTCGTTGGGCTACCGTCGGCACACGACGTGGATAACATTAAGAGGCTTCCACGCTTGCAGCAGCCGGCACATGTTTACACGTGTTCTCCGCGCGCGCGCATCCTTTTTTTCACCTCCGACTTCTGTCACTCTTCGCCGCTTATCTCTCCGAGCTCTCGTGTGTCGGACCACGATATGTCCAAGATGCGAGCAAGAGATTTTTGAAAAAACTGCTATGGGGCGCCTCGCGTGTGCTGGTATGCGGCTAGAGTTACCTCTCTCATTTGCCTAAGGCCCCAGAAACCTTTAGCTCGGTCTTCTTTTTTCTTTTTTTTCTTTTACTGTTTTTTTCTTCTTTTTATACGCTTTGGAACGAAGCGTTACGGCTCGCGAGAATCCGACTGGCATTCGGAGAATTTACCGAGGAATCCCGAATCACCGACGCCCGAGTTTTCGACGACGGCGGTGATGATGATGATGATCTGCGCACATCTTACGTAATTACAAATGCCACTTCGAGTGGCTCCAATAAATTTAGATCCTTCCGCGAAGAATTCGTTCTTTGATGAGGGCGCCGACATGCTAATCTTTGATGAACAACACATCGGCCAAATGTTTGCTCTCATTTTTTCAGTTCCCCTGTGTTTTGTCATGTATATACAATGCCGTAGCTTGTTCCCACTTCTTTTACTTTTGTTTTTTCGCTGCTCGAAGAATCCGATGATTTTTACAAGCCGAATTATGCGCATGAATAATGAATTGCCGAAAAATCATGCAAAACGAAATGATTAAGTGCTAAAGTCAAATCCGATGTTATAGGAATAGCATTTGAATGCGTACGTTTCTTTTGCCAACGATGATCTCGGGCATGTATACGGTGTCTGGTGCTGTTTGCCCTTATTTCTTTATTTTCAGACACCTACTCCCTCCTGCGTGTATACAGTTGTCACAGCTATCGGATATATCGCGTTGGAGATCTTTCGTAATTGAATATTTCTTGGTCAAGCGGTAGACGGGCTTGTGCGCCAGTTATACGCTACTCGTGCACCTTTGCTGTTTTCTTTTTTTTTACGTAAAACGTCTATGGGTTCGTCATGGGTGAGCTATACAGCATAGAGCTGTAAGCTGAGAAACTTTAGGCAATGTACTTCGGGCTGAGGTATATCAAAAAGTATATTGCAAAATTGATAAAAAATAATTGCATACAAGAACTATGGGCCGAGATCAAACGCGACAAGACGACTGATATTCTTAAGTTTTGGATCTTTTTGTCGATAACCAAATGTTTCGATCTTTTTTTTTTCATTTTTCCCGTATGCATTTTGTTTTATCTAGCCTATAGAAATTCATCACAAACAATATATATGAATTGAGTGAATAGCGTGATATTCAATCTGCTAAATGAACAACAATAAAAATATACCATCACTCGATTTCACTCAACGATTGCGAACGCACGAGCATCGAGTACAAATACGAAAACACATTGTACTTGGTATAGTTTCTCGAAGGAAAAATATACGAATGCCGATTGAGAGGTGTAAGCTCGATTCAATAGTTTGGAATCGTGTTTGTATATATATATACACACAAGTATCGGGAACATTGAGATCGAGTTTCGACTGGACCATAATCCTAGGGCGGAGTCGCGGCGTCGGCGCTCTCTCTCTCTCTCTCTCTCTCTCTCTCCTTCTCTGTCTCTCGACCAAGTGAAGAACCATTGAAGCGTGAGTGCATTATTAGCTATGGTTATTTTTCCGGCTTGCCTCTCGACACAAAAGCTCGAGGGCTCCAAAAATCTCCAACTTTTGCACGCGGTCGAGAGCCGGAGAAAGACAGAGAAGGAGCGAGAGCGAGAAGACCATTGTACATCTAAACGCCGCACGTTAAACCTCCAATGTGTAGGTAAAGCGCGATCCCGCTTGTTAGACGCCCATTGTCGGCGCGCACTTTTTTTCTTTTCTGTACGCCTCTCTCGAGTGTTCTTCCTATGCTTTGTGGTTCTGCTGTCGCACGCTTCTCAATTCACCGCTAAGTGTGTGTATATCGATTTTATTTTCACTACTCGATAATTTCGAACTTATATACAAGTATACGTTTGCGTAAAAATAACAATATCAGCGTTTGCCACGTAAATATTATTCGTATTGATCGACTGATTCGTACACTTGTGTGTGAGAATATGTATACATGGTTATTAGTGTAACACAACGTTCCGACTCGTAATTTTGGCGTATAAACACAGCGCGCAGTTGCAATACAATCTTTGTGCGCGCTTCATTATCCGACTGTGCGACAGTAATAGTTGTTTATGTGTCTCGATGCCTCGACTTTACGCTATCCCGCGCTAACAACATCCTCCGACAGCATGACCACGCGGGATTCGCCCATAGTGCTTAAAAATGGTCATTCTTGTCAAGGACGTGTTCGGGTACGTGCAGGTGGTATTTAACGAGTGGCGTACGGCGCACGCGTACACAGATTCCACGCCAATAAAGCAGATTTGTAATTGGTTGTTTTTCAAAAAACACACTAATATTCGCATCAGTAGATGTGATATTATTATTATTGGCGCCACAATCGTTAGCGCGGAAATTCGCATCAGTAGATGTGAATATTAGTGTGATATATCGTTACAACTGTTATCTACTTTATCACGTTTATTTTTTAATTAAAAATATTAAAATCTTTGGTACAGCGCGACTTAACAACACGACACGTCCAATACGACTGAATCGGCACAGAGCTGTACTTTTGGCGATTCTGTAGACCTGATGAAATCGCTAGCGTTCGTTCCACGTACCACGCCTAAACACGACCTAGGACGATCGCTCTTAGGCTGTATTGGATGAACACCGATAAAGTCAAACAGGCTACTCGCGCGTACGCTGCTTATTTTGCTATTGAGTGCCCTCTACACGTTAAGACCCGAATACGTCCGCTTAGGATGAAAAACTGGTTTTTGACCCTGGAGGTGTTATCTGCGAGGTTTGAAAGCGGTTTAAGTCATCGTCACGAGGATAATCTCAGCTAGAAGGAAACATGTGCTGTCTGTGCTCGATCGCAAGAGGCGGGAAGAAGGAAGGAAAGAAAAAAACTGTCGTCTCGCTTACATAAGCCAAATCCAAAGGGCATAACTCTTGGTAAGCTCTTCCTCTCAGCAGTGGCGCTTTTCGTACGACACTAGAAGAGTCGCGGCAACGCTAAGCTAATGCAGTTCTTTCTCGCAGCCTGGCAAAACTTTCGATCCTCGTTTTTCTCTTACTCGCTGTACATTTTTCTCGCGCCAAGGAAGCATCGTCGACGACGCGCCGTGATTTACGCGCTGACGACTACTGCAACGACTTGGCTGTAACACGCCCACATACGTTATTTCGTGAGAGAAAATTGTTTTCTAATCGAATGATACTCCGTATTGGCGGATATAAAGGAGAATAAGAAGGATTTACAAGAAGGAAAAGAAGAAAAAACGACGGTCATGATAATTAGAATTCCAAGCTTGGGAAAGCTCGTGTGTGCGCGCATTCTTAAAACAATACGTGTGTTATTGCCGAGGGCGAAAGCCCGTTAAATGTACTTTAGTCACGGTTAATTTGGGTACAGACTCGAGGCTTCGATTATTAAACACGAAAGAAAGAGAGCAAGAGAGGGAGAGAGATCGATCGGTCGTATTTTATTGACTGCCAATGATTCGACGATTTCGTTGAGCCATGGTCTTTATGTTTTTTTTCTTGTAGGGTTTCGTTAACCTCGCGCCTGCTGCAACTCATTCTCTGCTCGCACGCGTGTGGCCAGTTGTTTTGAGTTGGTTCGTTTGTTTGTAGCGTGGCTCGTTAACGAAAGAGGGGATGAGGAAGGCCGGGAAACTAGGCCTACGTGAGCTAAGATTACGCCTAAAATGTCTGCGGACACAGGGCGTGGCGCGAAGATTTGTAAAACCGCCTCGCCTTTCCCCTTCCCCGCGACGTGCAGCTCCCACACAATGAGCCCTCGTTATTTCTTCCTTCCTTACTTCCTTCCTTCGTTCTTGTTCATCTATGCTCGTTACATAATATGCCGCTGGAATGTATTAGTTAGCACGTTCACCTACAATCGACGAACTTGCATCGACCCAAGACGATTTACTTTTTCCGTATTAGTATCGTAACGTACTACTAATTCTAGTAGCTCGCCACATTTCACAAATACAATAAACCCGCTCCATTTTAACTCCTAGATCGGATCTTGGTCAATTGAGGAAAAATACCGTCCCTAACTGATGTCAAAAGGTTTTGCGTACCTATTACAAAATGTGCTATTTCGATATAAAAACACACAGCAAATGTTGAGCATTAGTAACGCCCAACGGATAAATCATTAAATCCGTAATGTAAACTAACACCCTTGGAAGGGTAGCGAGGTTAAAGGGTAGCGACTTCATTTTTCAACGACACATGTCAGTAACATGCCCGACAGACCAACGTTAAATCTTATTTTCGTTCCTTAGATAAGGGTAAATCTGCTGACTTAGACCTATTACACGATCTGAAAAGATTGACCACTTGTAGCTTGAAAGCGAACAGTTACTTAGCGACGCTAATCACTCGGTTTTACGTTGAAATTCCCTAGAATGGGTAACTAACTTTACGGCTCTTCTACAAATAGTTAATCCGTAGCAAGCTCTTGCACAAGTTGCTCGTGCGAGAGCTTCTTCAATAAGCACGTCTTCTGTCTGCAGTGTATTTTTATACTTGGAGAATTATTCTCCAAGACAATGTCCGTGTACTAGTATAACGCACAATACACGGACATTGTCTTGGGGAATTCGCTTCTCTGTACGATCCTCGTACAGTTATTAATCATCAATGTGGAATGCGTTGTAGCTCTACAGTATATCTACAACACTGACGATAATCGACGTTGGTGCAGTTTTTTTGCGTAATTTTAGTTATATCTGCAATCGGTGCAACGGCGTAATTTGGATTTCATGGTATCAACTAGCCGCTGTATACACATGAAGCTCGTATAAGCGAGAGAAAAAGACGGATAGTGAGCGGGCTGGGCGAGACTCCAGCGAATAGAGGAGAGACCAGACGAAGAAGAAGAGGCGAACGAACATGATGTTTCCCACAGCGCGCGGAGTTGTATATTTTACGATATGGCCAGCAATTTGACATCTCGCATGAAACATAATTCACGCGCTCGCTCGCACGTTGCGCGTGTCCCTTGCGCTGCTGCACCTATAGAATGCACCTCGTGAGCTATATATGTATATATATATACGAGATCGCGCATCGAAACCATTAGAGTTGAGGCCTCTTCGTAAATATATAACGGCCTCCGCATCTCATACCTCTTTTAGTTTGACTTGTTCTTTTTTAGCCCCGTTTGATTTTGAGCGTGAGAATCGTTGCGGATCCTTCCGAGCGATATATTGTTTTCCTTATTGAGATTTAACGATTCGTTTATAAGCGTTTGAACACGAACGACCGTACGTATACTTTTCGTCGCGTAAGCATTGCACACGCGCACAGACACACACGCGCGACGCATTCTCTCACGAGGCGTCGCGTGAGGTTTTCTCATGCGCGAGGAAATCGTTAGCGCGGAGTCGCAACTCTGTTTTGTCTAAGGCGAAAGAGAAAAAACCTTTCGTGGAATGAAGCGAATGAAGACGAACGAAAAAGATATCGAGTTACCAAACGGAATTACAATACCTCTTGCGGGCCCTTTTTTCTGCGATCTGACTCGCTCGTTGGACGGCGTGTCGCCCGCTCCCTGTCCCCTCCCCTCATAGTCGCTCTCTCTCTCTCTCTCTATCTCTCTACCCAAGATATCCATTGATTTAGACGTGTATAGGGTAGCGTTGCCACCACCGCCACAGCTTGCTTGATTTTAAGGTCCGTCGACCTTCGGACCTCTTTCTTCTCTCATGTTGCCTGCACATTTTCATTATAGACCACTGTTTCGTTGGCACGTTTCTCCCATAAGCATTCGTCCTTCGCTCCTTATTTTTTTTGCGTTCTCTCTCAATCTATCTTCTGCAACAACTGACAGCTGCTAAGTTTAGCCTTTTAAATTATACGGATGAAGAATCATTTTAATCGGGTCTATAGGTAGACGTTTAACTTGGTTTTGTCAGTCGCAGGCAGAGCTTCGATGTCGAGTGCCGCGAGTTGGCGTTAACACTCGCCGACGTTTAATCATCGAACGGCGAGCACGCAACTATCTTGATGCGTGATTTTGCTCGAATATAGCTGCATTAGTGTTTTCTCCTTGCTACATAGTTTACCTAAGCGTTGCCTCTTACAATGACAATAGGCTTCTACGTAACAATCGGGCGCGCACGTTTCCACGAAATCGTGGCACGACCGTAAGTACACATACATACTCGTATATCGAGCTCAGAGAGGTAAGACAAATTTCCGAGCAGGAAATAAGGGCTTTCGATGTGCAAGCTGTGTCTCCCCCTCCCGTGGATCGCGCGAATACACTATGCAAATAGCCTATTCGTTATCAGTGGCGCAGAGTCGTTGAGTCGACTAAAGGCTGCTGCTGCTGTTGCTGCGGCCAAACGATGTACACGCCGAGGACTACACGGACGACGCTGCGGCCACATTCCAGAGAGGCCTCTCGCTCTCGACCCCCGACCCTCGCCCCCTAAATCATCCACGAGCGAGTCCGCAATTCCGTTTTGTTTTCTCCTGTGTGCCTTCCTTCTTCGCATACGTGCATCTCCGTCTCGCTTCTTTTTTTTCATTATCTTTTCTTCTCTCTCTCTCTCTCTCGCTCACTCTCCGTGGTGCTGCTTTTTCGCCAACTTCGCTCCTCTTTCTCTCTCTCTCTCTCTCTCTCTCTCGCTCTCTCCCACCCATAGGTGCATGTGTGTGCGTCGCCAGAGCTTGAGACATATAACCGGCTCTTCTCGCAACCAAGCCAAGTGTGGGAAAAAGATTTTTGCCTGGCTTTAGCTATATTTTTCCCAAAGTCCTCCTCCTACGCTTTTGCCATTCGTATCGTCTTCTGCATCGTGCTCCTTTTCTCTGCGCGCTGTGCGTCCATTCCACCATATATAAGCGATACCATTGTGCATGTAGTTCTTCGATTTTTTCCTGCGATTATTACTTACGAAACTCGTTTACTGCTGCCAGTGCGTTGTCCCAGTGTCTTTATTGTGCTCATATTGCAGTGGTCGATTTAAGCTCTCGCCGGCCGGGAAAATTTACACCACACGCGAGCACACCCGCCAAAACTCGCACGCCGATGAAATTTACGTCCTCACGCGCACGTGCAAATGCGTTTTATGAATCCAGTGTTTAATATTTTGCGCATTTCCAATCGGCACGCGCGTCGACAAGGGAGAAAAAATTTATTGCTTCGCTCCTCGAGTCTTTTATATCATTGAGACTATTCCCATTGGGATATTCCGCAAACAGTTGGCGAGATTAATGAATTTTCAATTGGGCCAAACATTTAGGCTCCAACTTACTAGGAAAAAGGGTGAAACACGAGCGATAAATTATTTGCAAGTGCATGGCGGGACACCTTATACTTTTGCCGTTCTATTTATACTCAAATTAGCCGTTCAAAAGTTGTCGCTGTTACCTTGACGAGAGGGTGCCCGCAGTGGAGAGAAAACAAAAAGTAAAAGGGTGGCATACGCGCAAAAAGCTAGAGTTCGGAAGCGACGTTAAAAGAGCTTGCATACTGGAGTTGGCGATATCGTTGGCATTTAAACGGGTAAAAGTGTGTAAAGCAGTAGTATACCCCTCGTCTGACATTTGATATTTTATTTGGCCGATGATCGCGTCGCACCACACGGATGATCCTCGCACTCGTATTATTGCGTAGTTTCTCATTCACGTTCTCGAGCGATCGAGGAAGCGAAAGACGCGAGAATGGGATACGTCCCAAGAAGGCGGAGAAACAGAAAGAAGAGGATCGTCTGACGCGAAGGGCTGATGTGGCTACCGTATAATAATATCCTCTGAGCGCCCTATATTCCGGACGCGCAACCCAAACTTTTCGTGATTTAGTTCGATGGTTATTATGCCCCTCGGACCAGCTACTGCTCCTGCTGTTATTACCCTGTTATGCTTACAACTGTTTTCGTTTTTTTTTTCACCTCCGACGATTACACTACACTACTTAGCACTTTTTCTTCTATATTCTCCGTGAAGAACAAAATCTAATTAAAAAGTGCGTGATTCATCGTCTTGATTAGCCCGTCGGAAGGAACAAATAGCAGAGCGTAACGAGAGTTACGGCAGCGTATTGCGCCGTATGCAGAGCGCGTGATTTTTCCCACGCGTCAATATGGCCGTCGAAAACTAGCAACAGGAAGAAAATGGTCCGGCAAATCCGACATGCTATTCCTTCCTATGCAGGACAACACTTTCGCTCGAGCCCCGGCTCTTTATTTGCATATACCGAATTAACGAGTTTCGCGCGAGGACGTCCAGCCCCAAGACGTGCCGAGGTGCTGCTACACTCCATTTTATTTACTTGAGTGCTGTAATATAATACTCGTTAACAGTTTATGTGCAAGCAAAAAATATCCCATATGTAATTTGGCAAGTTTCCTATTGGCTTTCAAAGTTATGTTGCCAAATTTCGATGTTCCTCGAGAGTTTTTATGTGATATTTACATTTATCGAAAAGATACGTTAATTAGCAATCAATTTTAATATTATTGGTTGTACAAAACCAGTTTTAGAGACAATTCATCTCTCCGAGTAGTACGTGACGTTAATCATTGCTTGAATAAATCTGCGAATATTCCGTGAATAAAAAGAGTTACGTTGCAGTGAATAAGCAGCGTCTTAGTCAAATCTTTCCGTTAAATTGAATATATCAGTGTGTTATCAAATGATGCAGTTGATTAGAAAAGCTTAAAAGAAGAAGTCAAGAGCGTGAAAAGTTGTGGTGACACTGAAGAAACAAAGCTATTATTATAGGTACGGGTACATATACTGCTCTATCGCAGCCGACAATATTTCACGAAGCACGAGCGAAAGAGTACCTAATGAAATATTGACTTGTGTTCCCTCACCTTTGTGACGCGGGCCGTCTGTATTCTCTCTCTCTCTCTCTCTCTTGAGCATCTCGCGTGTTTTCGAAAGCGGTAATTTCACTACTGCAAAGTTTACGCACTCGATATGTCGAGTGGTTGCCAATAAGAATGAAAGCGCCATCCGGGGGAAGGGGATGGCAAAGTGGAGAAAAACAATGTGCTAGTAGCGAGCGGCAAAAAGTATTAAGCGAAAGAAAGAGAAAGAGAGCCTGTGCAAAGGGGTTGTTTTATTATCACGAGGGTGCAACAGGGGGATGGAGCCGAGAGAGAAAGTGAGGGAAAGTGAATAGGGACGTCGAACGGGGTCGCACTGTGGGCGTGTGAGTAGTGCCGAGTGTTTTACCATCAGCGAGTCGTTGGCGCATGGGCCGGTCTGTGGCACGTAAATGAAAACTAAATCAAATCGGCCGACGAGACTGAGTACAATATACCTATCCTAGCTTTCCACTAATCAACACTGCGCGTCGTGACAACGATTAATTAGCAGCATGTTACGTTACAAAAACAAGAAAGAAGAAAAAAACAATCAATTATTAGCACCCAATTGGTGAACAAACGACGTTTGTGGGTCAGTGTTTCGCGGAAAGCCAAAGGATGAAAAGGTATTCGAAGTATTTGACGAGTGCCAAGCAGGCAACCATAATCGTTCCCCGAGGTCGGGATTCCAGACGCTCTTTCACTACGTGTGTGTCTATAAATATGTAAATACACTCGACGAGATGGAGAAAGAGAGAGAGACAGAGAGAAGAGAGTTAAGGGGTGGGGAAGTGCTTGTCGCGCATCACGTAAAACTCGAGGATATATAGCTTGGTAATTTCTTAATTGCGCTGAGAAAAAGAGATACGCATTCTTTCGATGATATGCAGCATCGGATATATACATATGTTCTTTTCTATCTTTCGCCGCCACGGATTATTATACGATTTTTCGGCTGCTATGAGCTTGCAAAAACCTCTATGCTTAGTGATAAAGTTTTATTGTCACAAAAACACGTGTTTTACACCGTTTATATCCCGAGCGAACTTGTTGTAAAGATGCTTATCTTAATGTGTGTTTGTCATGTTTTAAAACGATGATTTTTCGAAGAACCACGATATCCCCGTAAATTCCTCACTTTATTGATTCGATAGATGAGAATCGCCATCGTCGCTTTATCAATTTATTAAAATTCTACTTTAACCGAATAATTATAGGAGTACCCGAGCTCAACGCTGTCGCTCAATTATTTATGGGATGGTATGGGAACCGACAATATTATAATCTACTTCAAGTTTTACTGCGGCGTTTGAATGATAATTGATCTTAACGAGCGTGATATCGTTTGGCAATTGGATTGGTTTACGCATACACAATCATCAATGTTGGCTGGTTAATAATTATATTTTACTTAACCGAGTTAACTGACTTTCTATCTCGCTTTCTGCATTGATAACGTTTAATTAATGGAATTATGAGATAAAACATGAAATATTATGCAGCGTGAATGGTCAAATTAATGTTCTGTGTTACATTCCAGGTCGATCTTCAATTCCGATAGAAATTTCAAGCAAACGAATAAAGAAAGCCGATATCTAAGCTCTATGTTTTATTGTCACATGAAATGAAGCTCTCAAATGCAATATCTAATATTTAAACTGGCAAAGATGTCAAATGCCTTCCGTTAGAATCTCTGCTAGTAACATACCTTGCATGTTTCCAAAGCATTGCTATAGTTATAGCTATGGTATAATAGGATGGGAAGGACCATATGGTAGTGCTATTAAACTACTCTACAATTCACAAAAGCGATTTTAATAGCATTATTTAAGGACATTTCAAAAGCAAACCGCATACATGGTCAGAGTGATGTACCATGAAGACTGCACTGTAAAATTTCTAAATTTCCGAGTTTCTACTTTTCTTAATCGTTTCACGTCTTTTTTTAGTCTAGACCTACACAGATATACACAAATAATATCGATTCGTTCGTAGGACGCATGCGAAATGTTCCGTAAGCATGTGTACTTACTCTAAATGATAAATAAATATTTATGAAACTTGATGAAAAACAAATTCGCAGTTGAATAGAAAAAAGCACGATAATGACATGCAAGATTAATATGAACATTCCCGACAGCTTGACCAAATATTTCACCTATAACCGGTGCAAGTTTTTTCCGTCTGTTTACGCGAGTGCTCGTGGCGCTGGTACAAAAACATCGCATTTGTCGCGATGTCTCGAGCTGTCTTTTTTCTCCTTTTTAGTGTATTTCGGTTCGGGCTGTATATATACATATATATATATACATACAGATCCAGGAACGCACGTACAAGGTGTAGAAGGAAAACCGGTTTGCAATTACAGTGCTTGCGCGCACCCGACAGGCCTATGCAAAGTAGGTATGCAGACGCCATATTCGTCTGCTTGGTCCCAAAATATCTCGTATATACGAGTGTTGGGCTCATCCCCTCTGCTGGTTGTCGGTTTTGTTGTTGTTACGAGCCGTGAACCCAACCAATGACGATGGCTCCTAGAGGGGAATCCTATTGTCGTTGCAACACCAATCGCGTGCGCACGTGCGCGTTACTTATACCCGTTATTTGGCTGAACTATTGGAGTTGCTGCTAATGCTGCAACGCTTATCGCTGCAACTGTCCATCGACTGTTCATAGGCCGTCTAATGGCCAATAGTATAGTTCGCATCTGCGGATTAGTAGTGAAAGTACACTGAGGGTTGTTTTTCAATCTGTCAGCCGTGCCTTTGGCGATCGATGCTCCACTTTAATAGATTTGTCAAGCGCGACTATACCATGCGAAAGAGCTCTCCATTCAATGTGTTATCTTTTTCCGATCCGGATGATACTGCATAGTGTATCCCATGTGTATTATTGCTAGATTACAATAAAAAATAACCAACGGCCTTAAGGAAGTCCTGTTAAAGAAGCCATTTGACTTGCACCGAATCGAGAGCACTCGATTGCCATGCTCGTGCAGTTAATTTTCGAGACGCTTCTCTCTATTTTTACAGCTGCACGCATCTAATCAGTGCGCGTCGAAACAATCAGCTGACAGCCGAAGCCTTATTAAGTACAAGGCGCAGTCGACAACGAATGATTAAGTTTGTGTGTACATACATCACGTTGAAGTGATTTCTGGCGTATTAGACGAGCATATCAACAGCTCGAAGGAGAGAGTAAGAGAGGAAGAGAGGGGCGTACGCGTGCCCATGCTTCCGGAATAACAATGGGACCACCGACTGACGATTTGTTTATCTTGCTTGATTGCCTGGAGAAGCGGCTTGTTTGGACGTGGCTTTCAAATTTACGCGCTCGCGATAGCGCTCAGTTACATCAAGTCTGGCTCACGACTGACTGAATTAGCCGTGGGCCATGATTTATTTACTCGTTCCATTTCGGCAAACCCTTGGCGTCTGTTTAACGTTCGATTCACAAACAAATCCAATTGCTCGCGGTCCAACGATACGTTTCATAACGTACTCAACCGCGTCCTTATTTTAAAATCAAACACGCTTCAGAAAGCAACAAACCAAGACTGCAGTTTGACTCTAAACGATTTGTTTATCTGCAGAAGACACGTTATCTACTGTTCATAGTTACGAATGCAACGAGTAAAGTAGAAAGCCCGGTTCAGCCGATTAAGCCGTTTGTGAGTTGTGCCCCGAGGGCCGGCCCTCTTTTTGCAATACTTACTGTCTAAATCATTTTCAAGTGTAAGATAAATGTTTTTATTATAGGCCTATAACGAAGCCGAATGAACTGAGGAAGTAGAAGAACGAGGGGCATAAATGTTTTTTTGACTACCTTGTTTTTCTTATAATCAGAATTCCGATTGTCTTGAACATTCACCTATTGCCGGTTTAAGCCTTAAAGTATACACCATTTTATGATCATAATCTAATCTTGATCTGCAATCTATATACAGCTAATTTATTTCTATGTACAGTCACTCGTGTAACCCAAAAAAATGGGGAGATAATCATTTTAAATACCAAAGATTACTGTTAATGGTCTTGCGAATAACCCTTGGTCTTTAAATCACGTGAATAAAGGTATTCATTTTTAACGTGTATAGACGCCAAATAGAGAAAAAAACTATATTTGGCGACGTTCCTCCTCCAAAGAGTCTTTGTTCGTTTTATTTGTAACATGCATAAAAGTTTTAATTTTGCGAGCATAATACATATATATACGTGATCGGCGATGAAAACGTAGATTAAAAAACACATGGTTGAGTAACATCACGACTAGATATATAACAGGGATGCTCGCTCACTCGGTAGAAAACATCGCCCATAAAGTACGCGATATACAAATTTCTCGGGGTCACGCGGGCCCTTTGTACATATCGCACTAGACTCCTACCGCTATACGATCGTGACGATCGTGAAGCCATCTAGTGAAAAAAAAATCGTCTCTCGCTATAGCCAAGTTTCAAACGAACTTGTCGGGATGTATTTTGCTTGGTTTGTTTACCGACCTATTTCGCCGCTACGGCAAACGATCGTCTGATTTATAACCTCTGAACCGCACTCTATTTGCTTTTGTAAACATTGGTCGGCTATTATATTCCGCAATTGGTTTACGTCAGTTAAATACCAGCGTTTTTTATCGGCCAGCGTAATTGAACATTTTTTTATAAATCGATACTTCGATTAATTGGCAGTATTCGTCCGATGAATGAAAACGAGTGAATTCATTTTACGTTCAAATATCGGAAGTTTGTCGAGCTCAGTCAAGCTGTGCCATTTTCTGGGTGGCTGAAGCCAACAATGTTTCGATGAATACTATATTATAGCCGTTACTTTTGTTTCCAAATTGTACCCAATCACTGCCGTCTCCTCATGTTGGTAGTCATGTACGTGTACTTTCAATATTTGAACGTACGACAAATTCAAGATTGTCGCTGTAATGATAAGAGACGCAAAATTCACACGATGATAAGCGGTAAGCGCCTCTTTATGGGACGATCTAATCAATTTACAATTGCCGACACTAGGAGCGTGAAATACCAAACCAGGAATAAAAAAGTTGGTTACATTTGCGAAATTGCGTGGGCAACGGATGGGAAGGAGGTAACAATAACGATAATAAAAATGGAGTAGGTACTCACCTGTATGCGTTCTCTTGTGAATTTTCAGATTTTCTGATCTAGCAAAAACCTTACCGCAACCTGGGTATGGACAAGGAAATGGCTTTTCCCCCGTGTGCACACGTATGTGGTTAACGAGCTTGTATTTGGCCTTGAACGCACGACCTTTTCTCGAGCATCCTTGCCAGTAACATGCATGGGTAGTAAATTCTGGGCCTCCCACATGATCGACAGTCAGGTGCGTGACAATGTCGTTCAGCGTAGCGAACAATTTGTTGCAAACTTTTCTTGGACCGGTCGGTCCAAGATCTTGCTCCAGCCATAAACATGGTAACTTTTGTATAGAGTCGGAGCCAGAGCTGCCGTTCGATGGGCCCACAGTATTGGCGACATCGTTTGGTCTAGCACCGCTCATGTACCTGAGAAAGGCGCCGTGATTGTGATGCCCGGCAGTTGGCGTCGCTCCAGGGTGGCTCATAGTTGGATGCTGCTGATGGTGAATACCTGGAGCGATGTGTGGCGGGCCGCCGAGGTACTGGTGATGTGGACCTGGCGCCGGCGGCCCTAACCTGTTGTCCTGTGGATAATGGCTGGAGTAATGATGCTGTGCTGGATGGTGTCCAAATTGCTGCATTGTAGTGTTTGTGCCATCATGGTGAATGGTGGAAAAAAGCCCAAGACCTGCGCTCTCGGGCGTCGTCGGGTTTGCGGTCGCGTTAAACTCGTGCTCACGCCTCAATAGAAAGTCGCGAGCCGCGTACCCTGCATGAGACATGTGGTGACCCATGTGATGTGGACCGGTGTGGTGCGGGTATCCTGGTTGAGCGTGAAAATGCGTATGGTGCTGCTGCACGGGAGCTTCAGCTGGCGAGGGTTGAAGTGGATGTACCTCGTTGCCTGACATCGAGACATTGGCTTCATGTTCGGAGCTCGGTGGTGACATTTTAATGCCGAGAGTCGTGAGATGGTGTTGATGCGAAGGAACGCCATCTAAGAAATTGTTCATCATTGTCGCCCTATTTGAACCGATCACTAATCGCGCGAACGCATATTATCCTTACACTACTTGCCTGGCATATATCTAGTATTTCTTATAGCCTAGTATTTACTTGAATTTATTCACTAACCGCACCAAATATTTTCGATGATTACTGTATTATAACTGTTACTTAAATTGTACCCAATCACTGTTGTCTCCTCATGTTGGGAGCCATATACGTATACTTTGCCAAAGCTGATTAAATTCGACCATTGGAGCCGTCGTGCGACGTCGGCTCGCGCGATAAAGACGAAAATCGCATGGTAGCGACATAAACAGCGAAGCGACGGACGGCGGACGGTACCTAACACATTAAGCAAGCTCAAAGCCACGATACTGCGACACGCTCCTTACTGCGTTCACAGCTTGACTGAGCTCGTCAACGAGGGGAGTCTAAAACATTTCGTAGTAATACAGCAGTAGCCCCCACTTACGGACTCGAGAGCCCCGCCGATACCAGTCGTGGATTGGTCCAAACAACGAGGACTCTTAATAATGATGGCCAACGACCAATGGGAACCGTAAAGCTTTTAGGCAACGCCCACCAGCTCATTGTTCTCACGTGCGTACCGTTACCTGTGCTGCTACTGCGGCTTTCCTTTTACTCAAATATTCGGTACATTATTTTGATGTTTAGTCAAAATCGTCACGTTAACCAAGACAGACGTTGTTTTTAAAATTTGCATCAAAGTCAATATCAAAAATATTTGTAGTTTCTGAGAATATGCAGTGTAATTTTGATTTGAACTTCACATTGAACAACAGTACTGCTGCAAATTACGTTATAATTATTTGACTGGAGCATCAACACGTTGACTCAGCCTTAAAAATGAGAGAGAACACGTATGTATAATTCAACGATATGTATTTAAAGTAAAAATATTTTAAAAAAGCTTGCGATTAAATTGGGAAAAAAACAATGTTTCAGAAAGTTAATAATGTTATTGTTTTAGTTAGTAAATAGAAACAAACCAGTGGTGGCCTCATTAGATGTAAAAACAAAAATGATCTATTAAAAGTAGACTCTAAGTAGAAGACAAAATTACTATTACTATAATTATTAATACTAATATTATTATTGATGTTATTATTATGAAACAGTTTAAAATAATAACTTACAAACGATTTTGAGATTTTAGATTCAGATAAACTAAAGGAGGCACAGTGGCTGAAAATATTTAGTTTTTAACATGATACGTGTGTTGAAATACTAGAAGATGATACGAGTGAAGGAGAATTTGAAAATGCATTTATGCAAGTGCAGTGAAAAATACTGAAAACGCCATTAGGACCATAAGGTTCTATACACGTGAATACATTGTGAATAAAATGTGAAAGTGAAGTGTTTCTACAAGGTGTGTGACATCCGATTAATTTGAAAATATTACATAAATAAAAAAATTAGTAATGTACGTTATATTGCCTAAACTATCATTTCATCGTATTACAATTATAAAAAGAACACAGTACGGTAAGCAGCACGGTAAATATAAATTATAGAGTTCCACAGGATATTATACATCAATTATATAATGAATATAGCATATGTGTATGAGTTATTCTCTTACTTGTGTGGATTGTTTTAGTAAATTCTACTATAACTTTTAAATCGCAAGAATATACACAAGAATATTATTTAAAATTTCATGTATAAATAATGATTTGTATTGGAAGTAAATAAACAATTTGCGTGCAATTAATTATGTCTATTAATAATTGTCCTAATAAATACAACTGAATGCTGTAGTATCCCATCACTGATATACTGAAATGCACTGAAGAATTTTCGATTTAAGTGAAAGCGTCATAGACAGAGCAGGTCAAAAGCGTTTTGAAAGTAGAAACGTCCAAACGCGTCTTAAGAAGAGCAGGTCAAATACGTTTGAGATTTGCTTGCATTCTCGTTTGATTTAATGGATGCGCGTATCTTTCTTTAACTATATTATCAATTTATATAAAAAGACATTTTTTTCAATAAATTATAATTTTTATAAACAACGTCATATATCATTGCAAAGTAATGTTTGACAGGAAAGATGATACTTCTAGGATTAGCATTTCTTCTGTTTGTCCCGTTCACCACCGTCACGGAATCTTCTCAATTTGTAGCTGGTAGGTTTTCTTGGACTTTAATAGTGGACTTTAATAGTAGGATAAGATCGTGTGCAGAAAAATTAACAATCTAACAAATTTATTGAACATTTGTTAATAATTCATATTTCGCTGACGGTCAAAGTTGTTGCACCAAACATTTTTAAATAACTCACAAAACTATGCATTTTCAATTATTAATCTAAAAAATAAGTTATTAAATTTGACGGCAATAAATTTGTCCTTAAAGATAAAACCGAATATTTTAACATATTATTAACAATAAATCATTTTCGTTCAATTTTGTTAATATCTCTAATTTTGTTACACTTATTCGCATTTTTATTTATTAAATTGTTAAAAATTTTCTACTTCGATGTAATCTAGGTTACAGAAGTACATCGTACATTAATGTTGTGGAATAATTTACGAGAGGACTTATACTAAACATAATGAAGACAGACTTAAGCTTAGGGATAAATACTAATCTCTTTTAGGTACCTTACCCGCCCATCCCTTTTTGACAAACTTGTTAGCAATGAACAATAGATGTCTGGCCGACTCCGTTAATGACGGTCGCGTTTTGATCTAGAGTTTATGTACACCGTATTATCTATATATGTCCCTGTAAAATGTAAAAGTAAGATACTTTTATTTTTATAATACGTAGTAGATTTGCGCATTCTAATTTTCAAATCGCATCTTCGCCCGTTTTTTCCGATTTTCATCCGGAAAAATATCGTATCGAAACGGTGTGAAAACAATATTAAAAGATCCAGTCAATGTATTCGCCTTCAGCTCGTGCCATACATCTCTGGTTTCGTCGAAAAAGGTTTTACGCATCCATTAGGAAATGTACTATTACGATACAAGTTCATCAAGTTGGTGGTTCCTGCAATAACACACATGTCAATCGCTGTGCAATAGTTGTAATGATGACCGTCAAAGTTATGCTATTGTACATAAGTTTGTCACGCAGTCAGATTTTTATTGTAACGATCGCTGTATAGAATCCGTACGGAGAAAGCGGAGAATGTAACGACGTGTTCAGCTTGAATTCACATGGATGGTCGTACAGAATCCGTACGAACGAATCTGTAACCGTGCTCTTTGGTTTCAATTCTGCGGATTCGTACATTAAGTTTACGGATTTCGCATGCAATGTCCTAGATCGAATATGGACTTTACCTATCACGGATAAAGCACGCATTCGACATTTTTGACACGGCGATTACATGGATAACAGATAAATAGACACTTACTTTAGTGATGTGATATGTATAGAGAGTGAGAGTGCTAAATATTTATGATCAAAATAATGAGAGAGTCAAATGTTTAAAAAGTTGTGCACGCGTAGATTTTCGGATACACATGTGTTCAATGGGTGTTAACGATAAATCTTGAAAATGTTATAAAAAGAGGGAAAGTATGGGGTCAGAGTTGCGCTGAGAGTGAATCCGCCTGCGAAAAAAGCAACTCCCATATAAATTATCCGAAATATATGTATTTGCAATTGAACCGGCACCGCTAGCACGTGTTTCTCTGAAATGTTCGTATCTACAGAAATAATATTGTAAGACACGTGGGCAGGAAATCTAACTTTTTGGCCGAGTGTGGTCAACTATTTTTCTTGCTCCCAATTCAGAAGTACGTTAAATAATTATCGCAATAGCGTTTTTGGCTGCTAGTTTATGCTCGGCTATATAAATCAGTTGCTTTTAGTCACGGTCGACGCCAACGCTCCCTCGCGGTTACCTTGTCTAATTCAATGTAAACTGCTGAGCAATTTTCGCCGGACGTTTGCTGACGAAGCCGAGGCTTTGATAGTTGGAGCGGGCAAAACATATACAGAGCAATGAGATCAGCAATAAAAATTCATAATAGATTCTCTTTAATAATATTAATCTCACAATTATTAAACGTACGCTGATCGAATGTTAAATTATATTTGTTCAGAGTTTAATTTAAATCATTCTAATTTTCATCTCAATTGTTTGAGTTAATAATTTGTCTTCTTTTGTGCATAAATGGCACTGGTTTGCCTGTTGAAATTTAGTTTTATCGATGGTTTTAAAAACGTTAGTTTGCACGAAGTCCAGTTTTGAGGTTAACTATAGTCACACAAGTTGCATCTCAGGCACTTCCGAGGATACTTACTATACAACGAGCCGCAAAGAATTCGCAGTCAATCAAAGTAGGAGTTCGTTCAACAGGCCATAAAAGACGGTTTTCTTCTTGGAGTGAAGAAAAACAAAATTCGACTGTTCTCGGGACAAGCAATTTTTTATTGATTGATGAGCAGGGTTTTTTGGTATTTGAAGGAACCATTAATTATGATCAAAATTCAAGTTCGTTCTCGTCACATGTCTGCAAAAAAGTATAACTGCTAAATAGAACATAATTTTGATTCAATAGGATCTGGCGGAATATACTGCGAATGTGCAAATATAACGAAAATCGATAGTTACTGTTAAGATGTAGTTGTAGTAATTTACTTTTGAACTTATGCTTAAAGAGGTAGTTCCTGTTACTCCTGTTATCAATGGCTACAGAGATAAAGACTGTATTCTTGTATCGAAAATAAATGATCGCTCTTTAAAACAATGTACTCTAGTAATTAATAGTTACCTTCCCATATACAACATCGATAGCATTGACTTTTTTATAATATTTATTCTGAAAAAGGTAAAGTATTGACGCACTCGGACGTATATAGCCGCTTTGCTACCGGCACTCTTCGAGCATATAAGATTACTACCTAAAATCAATTTTCTTAAGATTTTTCTCAAACTTACATTTAATATATTTTATGATAGAACATGTTACTGGTTAAAGATTGTAACAGCCTAGCATTGTAACGCAAGAATTTAAAGGGTTGTATCGAGAAACGATGGGATGTTTAATGTACTTAGTACTAGTTTCTTGACCGGACACTGTGTTCGCAGTAAATAATGCATCTCAGTTTTTGGAAAATTCTTGTGAGTCACATGGCCATTTAAATTTACGTATTTTCAAATATTTGAATGCAACGATAAGTCGTAAAATTTTGTATAAATATGGATTCGAAACTGGCATGTTGAAGATTTTTTTCAATCTTGACTAAGCGAGCGATATGATTACTAGATGATCAATAAATGGAGTGGTTTCAATGTATAGCAGTGGAGTAATTACTAGGATGAGCAAAAGACAGTGAAGTATTTGACTCGCAGCAACAGGAGCCAAATATATAACTTAATTGGAGCATTTAAAGATACTATTTGGTTAGTTAGATTATTTCAAGAAATAGGAGTATGTACTAACTGTTTTTTTGACGATAATTATGAGCGCAAGTAAAATATTCAAAAGTAATAAATTGCAAGAGAGTTTAAAAGATATATTTGTACGTTATAATTGTATGCGTGATTTATTATTTCAGCGACATAAACTTTTGACTGAACATATACCCAGCGAAAAACGAGTAGCTGATATCTGTACAAATCGATGAAACATGTAGTTTTATGAATTTGTGCAGTTCGTTAGGAATTAAAAATATACGAAAAATAAAATTTTAGGTAGAGTGTTAAGGGTAAAACTATACATTAGAAATAACTATGTAAAGAAATTCAGTTCGTCTCTTTGTAACACTTGCATGCATCACACTGTTATTCTTTGAATAAATCATTTTTTTCTCAAGTCTCTCTTTTCGTTTACATAGTTAATCATCATTAAAACAAAGCACTTCCAATTATTTTAACAACATGACCACTTTTCACTATCCTCTTCTAGCTATGGCTCGTTATAGAAACATTTCTATTGATTATATCTAATCTTAACAGCGTGAGATTTGCTTATCTGAAGACCCAGTTATAATGTTTTATGTAAATATTTTTTACTATTTGTTTTGAAAATAAAAATTAAAGATAAAACTCGTCTACAGACGTTACGGAGAAAGACTGCTAGAAAACATAGACATTTCCAAACTTTTTATCCACAATTTTAAGACAAAAATCAATAGAAATTCAGCAAAAGTCTAGATGACTTTATTGAATACAAAACAATCTGTCGCAGTAGCAATTAGTACTTTTAAGAGAGACAAATGGAAACATTGTATAAGTTTTACTGAATTAATTAAAGTTAGAATAAGGTACGACTACGTTTGGATAAAATATAAATTCTTAAAAAAGAAAGGGATCAAAGTTTAAAAATGTCACTCTGCTCAGCACTCTACTCAACGAATATTCTGGTTTAGAGCAAATAATCACGGACATATCCAGCCCGTCGAAGAGGCCTCCGGAAAGTCACCCTCCTGACACTTCCTGTCTGCGAGTTCGTCGTGAATACTCATTAACCCTTTTCGGCGTACATTTTTCAGGGGAATGAATTTTCATGATAATTGGCATATAGCGGTTTTTAGGGTCGTTGATCACATATCTGAACTCATATTTTAAACATTCAAAATATCGGCTTTAAGATGGCGGCCAAAATCTTAAATTTCTTTGAATATACTTCTGAAGATTGATATACAGAGGTTTTTGGGCTCGCTGATATTTAATCTGAATTCTATATGCCAAATATTTTGAATATTGACGTGTAAAAAAATACAGAGAAGTCATGTGAAATCCGTAATCAAAAAATTCATTGAACAGAGAAATTTTCAATATTTATAAATTATCATAACTTGTGTTACGCGAAATGGAAATCGTTGATATTCCTAGCGATACGGAGTCTATCAATGGATTTACTGATTCAGATCAAGACGAGAATAACATTAATATGGTCATAGAAGGTGAATTTGAAGAGAATGAAAGTGATAATGATTCAGATGAAGACGAAAGAGAATGTTCAGGCACTGAATTATGGAAGAAAAAAGAAAAACAAAGAGATGATGATCCATTTACTGCTGATTTTGGGCCAAATATCCCCGATAACGTATAATCGCTATTAGAAATCTTTTGATGTCTTTTTCCTGAAGATATGTTGGATTTATTAGTTCAGCAAACAAGTAAATATACAAGAGAATCGTAGAGAGAAATTGATGACGAAAGAGAAGTTACTGATTTTTTAGGAATTAATATTCTGATGGGAATAAAAAAATTGCCTTCCTATCGACATTATTGGTCGAGTGGCATAAAATTGAAAGATCCATTCACGAGTTTATTGATGCCTGTTGTTTCAACCTGTATATTTGGATTCATATTAGGTAATTTAAATATCTCCAATAACAGCACAGAACCTAAAAAAGTGATCCAAATTACGACAAATTTTATAAGTTAAGACCATTATTAGATAGACTTCAAGAAACTTTCGGAGCCTGCTGAAATCCAGGCAAATATCAATCTATTGATGAATTCATGATAAAGTTATTAACTTTTGTTTTCAACAAATGACGGTATCTTAAAAAGTGTTATTGTTATTTTCGAAATTTTTTTCCATTGGATTCCTTGTATTTTTTTCAATAATTATCAGCCATAAATTTCATCGTCCAGACATTACTAAATTCTTTAAAGCGAACATTAAAAATGATTCAGGGAGTTTGTAGTGAAAAATATAATACAACATATCACTAAGGAAAATAAGGAAGCATCAATAACAACAACTTAATATTTACCATTGATTAAGACAATTGTAATATATAAATCGCTTTTTATGTGGGCGTAAAGACATTGTACTGGTATCAAACCCATTCAATCGCAGATAGAAAGTGCAATTAAGATATTTACAGGTCATCATATACTAAAATTTTTAGAAAGTTAATCAGTTGACTTTGTATTAGGTATAAAGAAACATGTATACATTATAAATAAATGTATGAATTGAGGTGGAATTATTCTGATTAACGGGTGAAGAGCCGTCTCGCGCGGCTCAAGAGGGCGCTGTGTACATTGACTCCCTGAATCATTACTGTTGTCCGCAATAAATGAATTTTATTGCTGATAATTATTGAAAAAAGTACAAGAAATCCAATGGAAAAAAATTTCGAAAATTAAAATAACACTTTTTGAGAATATAAACAAAGAAAAATTGTTAACAATGATTTTTTATTTATTAATTTCCAATTTTATATTTTTACTCGTATTTAAAAAAAAAATCGTTTTTATAACTCTTACGGTTACAGATATATGAATTTTTGAAAAATTTTAATAAAATTTTTATATTGTTTATAACTTTTAATCCGGCAGTAATAATGGTTTAAAAATGTGTACACAAGTTCACTACTATATAGGCAATATTTATACAAAGTTTCATAAAAATCGGTTACCTACCCCTGTGGAGCTGGTCGTATTAGTCTGGAATGAGCCATTGCACGTTTGGTGAGAAGACCTATTTTATTGTATATATTTGCGCGTATTTTAATTATTTATGAATAAATTAAAGTGCAGTTGTATTTTATTGAATATTTTGTGTATATTTTAATTTCTGACGATTAATGGAACTATTCAAATATATTTGATTTAATGTATTTCTCTTGATTTTCAATCGATAATAAATGGTAGAGCCATCTGATTGCTTTATTGCATTTTTCTATATCTGACAAATTTTGTGAAAATGTATATCGCACTAATCATAATTGAAAAATACTTGTATAAACTTTAATTAATATCTTCAATTTGTTGAATATTTGGTAACATAGCATTTCTCATAACTGATTCAGTACTGTTATATCTTACATGAAATTTCGCAGCTATACATTTGTTCATCCCCCTAATAATTAAACGCACATTTGATCATTTATTCAATTTAAATACAATCAATTTCATTCTGATTTATTTGATCCATTTAAGAAAGTATGAAATAATGTTGCAAATTTTCGCATATAGTGCAAATACAATGAATTGATTAGGAATATTGTTTTTTGCCGAAATACGCTATTATAAAATACAATTAACATTATAAAAAACAAGTTTGGAATTATTCGTGATAATTCAGTAGGCCAAACAAATAAGTTAGAATAACATCGATTTATAAAAAGTCATAAAAATACATTCAATCAAATGCAATTGATTTCGATATGTTCGATTTTTTTATGGATAAAATTGTATTAAATAAAAAGATATAACAATGTCATGATACTTTGTAAATTTGTTTTTGTTCTAATGTTAAATTCGTACTCACCTCGATAAAACATTACCGAGTACTGTACTGCGCTTCTCTCCTCTGAATTATATGAGTAATTATAATAGAAGGGGCACGTAACGAACACACCGACTGTTGCGATTTATTAAGTAAAAGTTTTATTGAATAAAAAAAAAACAAAAAAGTGATCTTTATAACAGATACCAATGGTCAAAGTCAAACTTATTGATTTATAATAGATTTTAAGAATGAGGACATTTATTTATTCGAAAATGATCGAAAGGTATAAAGAACCTTTAATAACATTTGATTGAACAGTATTTTCATCCATCATTCAACTTAATTTTTTCAAAACTATTCTATTAGGTATTATGTACATTTTCATTTGACATTCAATAGAATTCATAAAAACACTTTTCAAACAAACATGACTAAGCAATTAGTTCCGAAAAAAAACAACTAAAGTTTACTAAATTCGATTCGGTAAAGTATTATTTAATTGTTTTTTGTTCAAATTATCATTTTAAACGATTTACTATGATTAATATTAACAGTCAGTTTTACTATTTATTATGATCAACATTACAGATTTAATTGATAACGATTTATTTTTAATTATCACTTGGACATTGATCCATGCATTTCATTAAATACCATTAATTATCATTGAATATAAATTATTTTTAATGGGATACCAATGAAACTTTTTCAGAAGGGGAGAGAGAAAAAGAGGGAGAGACAGACAAAGACTTAAGGTGTGTCTGGAGCGTCGACTGTTTCTCGCGGGGGGAATACCTGGTTGATATACGAGTAATGAACGTGGATTTGGTTAAATGGCTCTAATTTTGTTAATATGTTAATATTGCATAAAAATTTACAAAGACACATCTCAATGTAAAATTGTAAGATCTACCAGTAATATTTAAAACTTTCTCTGATATTATCGATAATTGCCGAGATATTTGTGGAAAACCTTATATTTTGTCAGATTTTCATTTCTTACACGAATATTCAGAAATTTCGTACTCTGTCGATTTGAAAATAGTAGTCTGTACCAAAATATATATAAAAAGTCAGTTGGCCGGGGTTAACTCGGTTTTTTGCGATTTCAACTACATTGACTGAACTATATATTTGCTGTCAGAGTTAGTTAATGTATTAATTAGGCGAATATACCTGTTTTTAATACTAGTGTTTTCAACCTTTACACAAATATTTTCATTTATAAATTTGATAAGATCATTGATACGTCCAATGGAATGTTATATTCTGTGTATTGGATTTTTAGCACATTTTGTGTTTTCAAGTATTCCTTCAAATTTTACATTAAGATAATATTCTTTTTTCTATCAAGTAAATTTGTCTATTATAAACTACAATGTGATCTTGAGTATACAACAGAAATATGATTCATTAATAATTTGATAGAGTTCAAATAGATCTTTGCCAGTTTTACCTCAACATTGTTCACATAAATGTGACAGGCCCAGCATGAATATTTGTTAATTCCTCAAAAATTCATTAACGAATTTCTATTAATTTCCCGATAATAGTATGAATACGATATATTGAGTATCTAATATTTTTAGCTTATAATATTGTCTACGAAAGTAAAGTAGAGTAGAAATTTCAAGTACTCTAATATAAAGTCATAGTGAAGCTGACGTTACAGGTTGAATCAAAATAATTAAACATGATTGTTATTTATGACGCTATGCAAGTAAGGCAGTAAAAACACTGATAATGCATATATTTTTAATATTAAAAGTTAAATTTTTAATATGTAAATAATAATTTTATATCAAGCTTGTGAGCAAAACCTAATGAGACGTGATATAGTGATAACTAGGAGTATAAAATAGGCAAACAACGGTTAACACAGAGTGAAGCCCAGATCTTTTTTCAGATGTAATATTTTGTAAATCAAGAGTTTTTGTACATTTGGCGCAATTTAAGTTTTTTACGAGCTCTGTTATAGTGACAACGCCTGTCTCCTTGCAAATTGCTTAGATTTTTTGGGGTGTAATTTTCCGAATATTTTTGTTCGCATTTGTCATAACTGTAGCGCATACTGATTCCTTTCTCAAGGAGATTACTTTCTTACATAGATTTTCTTAGGATTTTGCAGTTGAAGTTTGAGATAGCTTAACGTCATGTTTTTTGAGATCTTAAACCTCAATGTTTTAGTATTTACAACGCGTCATATGGGACAAGTCGACATGTAACGATATTATTGGAAACATTTCCGATCATTATTTAAACACGGCTCTTAGGAATTCTGTAGAAAACAGTACGGTATTTTTTAATTCTTAAGAAACACGATAAGTACCAACAATGAATATTGTAGGCTACTAAAAATGTACTTCATTCTCTACATATAACAATTGTTCATTTTATAAATTGACATTGTGATTACTGGCTGTGATAACATATAAATTTGGAGAAAAGCGATTGTTTATAAGCAGCGAACGTGGTATCTTAAAAATTCGCAAAAGAAAGTTTTTCTTCAATTGCATGTTTTTAATAGCAATATCATTTAAAAAATAAATTGGACATACATTGAGGAATGGGACTTTTTCAGAAATAAAAACGATAAATTATTATTTGTCTAATTATTCTTTATTTGTGTATGAAAATACTGATTGGTTCTACCAAAAAATTACAATTTCTTATAACTAGCTAAATAAAGTAAGCCTATTGATTAGTCACCTTATTAATAATTTTTAGAGTTTTTCTATTGCTGGTCAACTTTGTGGTTTTATCTAATTTTTTAAAGTTTTCTTCACTTGCCTTGTCCATATCTTTTAGAGAAGAAAAAGTAATATTATTTCGTGTAAAATATTTTCAGAAGTAATATTTTTTAATTGGAACGACTTTTGTATGCCTAAGCTGGTTTTTACGCTATCTTTAAATTTATTGAGATAGTTATGAAGAGTTAAACATTCAATGAGTTATCGACAAATTTTACGGCAATTTAAAAGATATTGTCATTTTTATTTTATTTAAACTCTTTCTTTTGGGTTTCAACATATTTTGCAAACTTTTGTTATCAGCTTCATCAGCTTATTTCTTTGCTTTATTACCCTCTAACAATTTTAACTTTTTTCTTATATCTAGAATGGATTTCCCCAGCGTAAGTATTTATAGCGTTTGCAACTCGATAGTACAAGAAACACTTTTCTGAAACAAATTTTCGTTGGTCCTTTGAGGCTTTCGCTACTTTAACTAGAAGTTGAAATACAACTTTTTAAGAATTAGTTGTGTATTAAAACATGTGTGAAGTATAGTAAATTTGCGGATCCTTTTATTTGTTTTTCGGATCACACTTGAAGTTTGGTGTAATGACACCAAGAACCGCCATTTTCGTGATTAGCATATAAATGGTCCGGTAAACTTTTAAGAGTTGAGGCTAATTTCACAGTTTGCTTTTTTTACGAAACACCACATTAAAAACATTTTTTAATGTTTTATTACCCTTTGCTTGATAACATTTTTGTGAAATTTCGCTACAGTGTACAATTCATTCAGCTCGATTCTTTTAATATTAAGCTATTATTCATGAGTTGTATTCCAGTATCTGTTTCCATTCGTTTCGCGCCACTTACAAAATGAAACTGGCAATCATGATCTGCTTTATCATGTCCAAGTTCGAATTTTTTACACGCACGATTTCGTGGGAAATAATTAAGAAATAGTTTTGAAAAGCAACCCATGATAGTTCCGTAATCGATTAAACTATTAATCTCTTGATATTCCCGCGTTTTCTTCATCCCATATCGTATGAAATGGATAATATTAACTATTTCTTCAATAGCAACATCGAAATCTTTAACTTTTTATGATTTAAATGACTCTTTGATTTGGGTTCCCCGTCTAGTATTGTGTTGCGAGACGAAAAACGCTATTTTTCATCGATTTCATTTTGCTCCCTAGAGAGAGAATGTAATATTTTTCTCTCGTTAACTAGTCTCAGAAATGAGAATTTTGCGCTCTGAGTGTGAAAAAACAATTATATGGAAACTGCAAATTTATCCAGTGAACGTCCTTAAAAAAATGTTTTCTCGCGCTCAAAGTGCGAAATGCTCATTTCTACGACTATCTAACGGGAGTAAAATAAGAGAAAAATACTCCGCTAGTTGTTTTGATTTAGCTGATAAAGAAATTTCATAGAAATTTTTAGAAATAAAATTATTATTATACTCTGAAAAATATATCTTTTATTTACCAATAAAATAAAATAATACAATTTGATCTAATTGGGATTTTAGAAAATTGTAAATTCAATTATGAATTTCCATTCTATTGAAATAAATTAGATTGATTATCTGATATAACTAGGAAACAAAAATAAAGAATAACCCAAAACAAAGTGTTATTTATATAGATAATGCTAGCGTGAATAGAAATTGTGTCTGATACAAGCGATTCAGTTACATCTGTTTCGCGGCGGGAGATCAGATCATAATTTTTTAGGGGTAAGTCTGAGTTTCGTTTGAAGGGTGAATTGCCTGACTAATAAATATCTTATTTGAGGGTCATGCTGTGTATCTCAATAAAATATATAAAACACGTGATTTAATCTAAGAAAAAAATTAACTATCATCGGATCTGATGTTTTCATTCATTTTTCTTCATTTGATATATTTGCTAGAGACCGTATTATTCACTATTTGAGATAGTCTTTTAATTTATTTATTCTCCATTTTTGAAATGTACAGTTTTGAAAAAAAAGTAACTAGGGGCAGTTCAGTTTTATATTCATTTGAATTTGAACAATTACATTTTTAATTTTCTCGAAAACCTAATTGGTATCATAGGATTTAGGAGTTTAAAATAAATAAGAATACCAATCTTCTACTCTTAATTCTCTTAGTGTCCTGGGATCTAGAACTATGTGACATTTTGTTTTATCGATTACTTGTCAAATTATTAAAAAAGGGGGATACGAAAGGACATGTTGCTGGAAATCTAACAATAGACAGCGGTCAACAAATGGTTTCACGATACTCACCTTCTTCGTTATCGCCACTACAGCAAACGTGTAAAAGAGAGACCAAAGACATACTTTAATAAATTATCAAACCCAGGCCGGCCATACATTTGGAAAAGGATAAATGCTAAATCAACTAAATATTTAATCACAAATTAACGAAGTGATACCAATCGAAAAAATAAATGACAACTTTAAAATTTTTTGTATAATAAAATTGTTGATTCTTTTGACATGTTTGATAACCGTATTTTGACCCAAAATTTATGATGTTAACAAATTTGTTTGTTTTCGAAATAGCTTACTATAAGGTTTTATACATTTAGTTTAATACTGTAGTAAAACGATGAAACAATAAATAAAGATGAATTGGAATATATAAATATTATATAGATAGACAGTAACTAGCAACGAAATGGTAGTGTATTTTCCTCGACTCACTTGAATTTAAGAAATGACAGATATGCGAAAAGAACGTAATGCGTTCATGTACAGTGGAAAGTAACTAAAAAGAGAAGAACGTATATAAATATCTTGAAAAAAAATCTTTTTGTTTTAACTACATTTTGAGTATGGTTGTAAAGTGTAAATCTTTAATGAAAAGATGACAATTTGATTCGAACAGTAATAGACAGGATAATAAATGAGATGCCGAGAGGCAGTGCATGGAGATATCTTCAACATTATGAGCCGGTCAAGCCATAAATGGAAGATTTTACGGATCCGAGATTTCAATGCTGCTTCGAATATTTCCTATTCGATTGGAGAAGCGCTATTTAGAAATACCTCAAGGGTCGAGTGCTCGCAGGACTCTTCGTCGTCATTTACTTACTTATGCGTAATTCTTTAATCACGTTGCCTAATTGGATGGTCGTACTTGGCGCCACGGAATTTATTTTATTCGCAAATTTTACGAATGTGTAGGTAAAACAAGCTTGAGAAGATGTCTACCATGCGAATAATTTTTATTAATAATCCAGGAATAAAAATCAAGTAAGTTGAATGCATACGCGCGAATTTTTTTTTTCGCGTATTAAAATAATTTTAAATTACGAGAAAAATAATGTAAATAGTTTCACATATAGCTAATAATCTATATGATGATATTTGATGCGTTTTATATGTATTTTTATGAAAAATGATTTTTACATAATGAAACAATTATTGAAATCAAATAGAAAGTCGTAAAAAAATTAACGAATGCGAAGTACAGATAAAAAATAAAACATTTTTAGTGGTCCTCCTTTAATTCCACGAACATGTACAATGTTACTTGTAGCTCTTGAAAATACTGATGAGTAATGTTCAAGAGTTCTATAATTCTTGATATCCATTACAAATTATTTGTTTGACAATGGATAATTTTTTATTTTACACCAATCGCAAGTGTAAAAATAAAACGAATTCAATACTGCAACAATTACTTGACACAGACGTATGTATTGATAAGATTTATCCGAATTCATTGAGAGGTAATTAATGTTTAAGCTCTTTCATGCTTGCTCTCATTGGTTCTTATACGTGAAAAGCTGCCGGATTGCAGATATACGAGATAAATTGCGTCCGTAACCAATGTTAATAAATGCTTCGTGCTCACTTGCAAGATATATACATGAATACCGACTGCGATCGGCTGACTTTGACTTCGTATCGATATATATATATATATATATATATACGCCTGCATTTTCAATAGATGGATGAACCCGGTTTTTTTAAATCTATTAGTCATCGTTTGCACACTCGCAAACTTATAGGAAGAAAGCCGACAATAATATTGCTGTTATTGGACTTGTTTTTAAAATTAATACCGCAGAATCTGCCATTCTTAGTCTCAATATGTTTTAGTAATTGAATGCATAACGAGGATAATCAGATAAATATAACAATTGAAAGCAGCGAACGTACCGGTCACGCTTACAACCTTGAAAATGTCGTTATTATATCTAATAATTATTCTCTAGCTTCAAAGAATGATAAATATGTTCTTTGTAGAATGTTTTCCATCTTATTTAATCGACGATTTTTAAATTACTTTTTACGATTCCATTTGTAAGAAATGCACCGGCTAAACAAATATTGTTGCATGTAAATGTAATTATGATTAAGCTCAAACGCGCAATTTGAAAAACAATATTTTATTCATTTGGCCTTTGATGATCTACAGTTTATTTCTCCAAACTGCTTTGTCATATATATTCTTTCACAATCATTCTCAACGAGTGCTCGAAGTATTGTGTATTATATAATCAAAACTAATTTCGTACAATTTGAAATATTTTCAAGTACACAGTCCGAGTTAAAATGTATACGGCACGAGGGTTCGTCAGTAGCAAGTTGCTCACTTCCCGCCACTTGTGGTGTACTTCACTTCATTCATCCAATTAATTTTCATTTTCAATCAAGCGTACCGATGTTACCACCCCCTCCCCCCTTCTCTCACTCTCTATTTCATTCTGTGTTCTCTCATTACCGTTGTTTCCGCCGCCTATACACGCTGCTCTCGAACAATATAGATGCCCACTAATAATCCAAAGAAAATTGCAGCGCTCTTTCCGTCTAAAGAGCTCGAGAGATCCGGCACTCATTCCACGAGCTTTTGTGGCAATCGTAAATAGAATCAGTGCTCTTAATGTAATCTTGTTTTCTGTTACATCACAAATGCTTTTATCTAGGCTGCCCTCTACCTTTAATCAGTATTTAATTATTTCAAATGTCATTATAAAAATTAGATTTTCTAGCTCCATTCTGAAATAAAATATACTCGTGAAAACACATGTCTTTAATTAGCTTTTCGTATTTAGCTTTTATGTCACTATAGCAGAAAAATTGTGACATTTTAAAAGAACTATTATTATCAATTACAGTATAATAGAAGCGCATTTGTTTACACTTAAAAAAATTCGTTTTCCCACTGAATATAAGAAATGCACATAAGAAACAATAAAATCTGGAATAATATTAAAAAAAAGAAAGTCAAGAAAAGTGTCTTAGAATCGAGGGTCCATAGATATGATTCTCTTAACAGACGGCGATACTGTTCCCAAGGCTCTATCTCTGCTAAAATTTAAACATACATTTCAATTTTAAGCGATTTTAGTAATCAATTATATAATTATATAATAAATTAGTTTTAACTTTATAATAATAGGTAATTTAAAGAGATGGTTGTATATATTTTTGGTGGCTTGGTTAAAAAAAGAAAATTTAATTACTTTTCCTTTGCGTTGCTCAACGTGTTGTATGGTTCATAATCTAAAATCCGGTGTTGTGAATTCCATACAACATTTATTCGAAATGTAGTTTTAGTTCTCTTTTGAGAGAATTCACACAATGTGGAACAAAAATAACTTCTAACTTATGATGATTCCAGATTTTTTAAATTACAGACCTTAATGAATTAATATTTCAGTCAATTACTTATAACTTATAATACTTATAAGTCCATTGTAAGCAGCAATTATGCGTACCTGTATCAGCAATTTTGTAGCGTTTCAATTATTTACACCACGTGTCGGGAACTCATCCTCTCAAAATATATAAAATATATGTTAAATACCACACATCACATTTTATATAGAATAATAAAATTTTAGGATTTTCTATCATGAAAAGGTATTGTGAATAAATTAATTATTAAATACACTACTAGATTATTTTATGGTCAAAAGCATAGCATTGAAAGCAATATAAACATATGGGTTGGTGATGTATGCGATAAAAAGGAAAGTAAATTACTTATACAAACATTAGTTTTATTAAGAGAACTATCGAATCTGTCGTTGTCACTCTCTGAATTGCCTAATCTGACGGTATTGAGATGCCTGCGAATAGCTCTCAAATAAATGAATTCCTGTCTTCATTTTAAAATAAAGAAATGTAATAATTTATAATACATACGTTTATTAAACTTATTACTAGGAATTGTAGGTAATTCGATGCGAATGAACTTACCTTATTTATTCCGCATATATTAACAAAAAGTAATTATAAAATAACACAGTAACAAGGTCATTTTGTCGATAGGGAAATATAAATTAACATATTAAGAAAAAATTAGAATGTAAATGAATTTACTTCAAACTTTGAATGTTGTATGAAATGTACATTCACACACTGGTTTTATGATTACGAAGTAGAAAATTATTGTAGATGACTAAAAAGTGATGAATTAAGAGACAATAAAAAAGTAGTGTATCCGCAGTTTGGAAAAAGAAAAAAAGTGTACAAAAACACACAAGTTGATAGATCTAGTCAAATGTAGCTCCCAACTAAGAATTATCGATAGAAAACAAAAAGTTATGATGATTTTCTTGTATATCGGAGAAAGGAGAGAAAAAACGAGGAGAGAGAAAGACAGAAGAAAAGACAAAAGAAGAGGGAGACAGGAGAAATAAATAAGAGATGAAAGAGAGAGTATATGTTTTTCAACGAATGGTATGCCAGGAATGTTTTACTGTAATAGCAGTATTATCACAAGCTTTCACGCTAACAGTTTTTTCATAAAAAAAAATTTTTTCTACGAAATAGAAAAAACAAAGGGGAAAGGATAAATTCTAGTAGTCGAAAGTTTGACAAGAAAATGACCAAACTTTGACCTTCGATTACTATTTAGGGGGTCATAAATTTTCCAATGAAATATTGGCATGTTATATTGTATGCTGTGACAGCCGAACTTGTCTTTTCCTAAACTAGGCTGTTTCTTGGCTAATACGGATGATACATTATAAAAAATACAAAATATCTTTGTTATCGTCAGTGTTTATTTGGAATGTGTAAAAACAAATTTAGCAAAATTTTTAATCACAAAAATAAAGTAATCTTAGAACGGATGTACTTCGTACAAACATCATCGCAAGTTATAGGTGTATCATTATTTTGGTTTGCTAATATAAGAATCATGACTTATGCTAATTTTGTCTGTATTTATTTAGATTTGAATTACTAACGATATCTCTCAGTGAGATATCGTTTGCAAGTTGATTTTGGTGATTTTGTAGTCTGGTTTTGTAACATTTGTAGTATTATTGTTTCCTCCTTGATTATTAATATTTTTAGATCTTTCTAACATGATTTACGCCCATAACATTCGAGCCGAGTTTACGATACGGCAATAGATGTTTCACGTCAAAAACCGAAATCAGAACAATGATGAATCTACTAGTTTGAAGCAGTATCTCAATGTTGAATACCGTGTGTATATACGGGTTTAAGTGTTGATTTAATGAAAATAATTCGTTATCAAGAGATAATTGTAACTTTTATCCTATTACCCAATAGTTTTTTAATTTTAAGCTTAACAATTTTATGCTGGTCCAAATGCGCTTTTTCTAGTTTTAGACGATTAAGGTGAATACTAAGATATTTTTTATGATACTGCGAGGAATAATCTTTCCGATCAAAGTGGTCGGTGTTTAGATGTTCTCTCTCAGTGTAAAAGTCACTTGATTACGCTTATATCATTATTTTAATTCTTCGTGATTTTAACAATTTTTAAATTTCATCTAAGAATGTTCTATGAAGAATTATTAAGAATTAGAAAATTATCAATGATATCTAATTCATCTTAAAATAAAGCAATCTAAATGTTTAATAACGATGAAAAAATCTAACTTTAAAATTTTATTATAACGTATTGACAAAGTTTACCGTCAAATTTGAAAAATTTGAAATTCATCCCCGAAATTATAAATTTATAACGAGTTTAAAACTAGAATTCTATGTCAATCTTCTAAAATGTTGGCTTCGTATCAAATCGCAAAACGAACGCATCACAAAATCAAAGTTGACCGATTACGTCGTCTCTAGTCGAAACAAGAGAGATAGCAAATGGAAGAGAGCGAGCAAGACGGAAACAGGGATTATGACAAAGATGTTCTTTTTCTACGCGAAGTATCTACAGGTACGATTTCTCTTTTACAGCATTCTTTGTCGCTCCCGTCTAGAAGCACCTCTTCTTGAGAGAGGTAGAGAGACAAACAGAGAGTTGGACATCTATTTCTCTCTTCTACACACACGAGCGCTCTCTCTTCTTTTTACTACTGTTACGCTGCACTATACAATCGTAAACTTATTTAATATATCAAACAAACCATTCCGAAAACAAGGCACACGGTGGGTAAGCTATAATAATAAATACGAATATCTCATGTACCAGGAATTGAATCTTCAAACCATTAACATCATAATTACTGACAAAGCTGAATCAATTACTTTATCTTCTGTATACTGTCCCCTTAATCATAGTATTAACCGCGAATTATTCTCTTCATTTTTTAAAAGTTTGAGGCATCGTTTCACAGCTGGAAATGATTTAAATACCAAACATTCATGATGGGGTTTTAGATTATACACCCCTACACCAAGAAGTACACAGTTATACGAGGCAATGCGTAGCAATAACAGAATTCCAATTTTAAGTTGTGAGTCAACTTACTGGCTTTTAGATCTGAAAGAAAAAGTACTAGACTTTTGATTAATTTCATCATTTTAACCCTATCTATTTTAAAGAAACTTGTAGCTTAGATCGAAAAAAGATTTTGTCTCGCTGACACACACTCTCTCTCTCTCTCTCTCTCTCTCTCCATTACATGCACACTTCAAAACGTATGTACGATCGGAGCTCGACTCTGACTGAAAACGGGCCTATAAATGCTTTGCATTAAAACAATGATGTACTTTTGTTTGGAAAGATTTGAGAAATATCTGATTAAATATTCAGTTAATTTGGAGTTGCTAGAAAAAAATTAGACAGGGTTGAATTTGGCTAAACTTGTTTTTTTTCAGGTTTTTGACAAATTAGTTTATGTCAACGCGGGGAGTACTATTTTATTTGTCTTGAGAACACCACAAACATGATACTCTACCGACTTAAAAATGTTGAAAATTGACAATTCTATACGACTTCAAATATACACAAAGATTAAGCAAATCATGATTATGTTTCCGCCGTTAAGCAGCTTACTAATTGTATAAACTAAATTTATATGAGTTTAATAAAAAGTGTGTGGAATTGTGAAGAAAATGCGCTCTCATTGCTTGTTATAGTTCTAAAATTGATGCTTTTATGCCACTTCAAAAATGACTGTTTTTTGCTCTTTGTTGAATTTTGAACAATTTTAAGGGGTGCAATGTAGGCTTATAAAATCTGAAAAAATTTAAGGAATCATATTTTTTTTACGCAAATTATAATAAAACATTGATTTCAAAATCGGTTACACACGTTTGTATAGTTCTTAAAAGTGTATTAACAAGACCTATATATATTGTATATATACACTTTTAGACATTTTTAGAAGTACCAAATACTACGATTATAGTTGTTCAATAATGAGATAGTGCCAGTGAATTTTGATGCATAATTTTGTGATTTCAAATGATGAAGAAATTGATAAAATGTGAGAAAGATGCGGCGTTCTCATGGGGTCCTGTTCGACACACAATGTGTCCACATGGCGTACCACCAGACGTGCTCGTGCATGGTTGGAAACGAAGTCAATGTTATATAGGCCGCATCGCTATCTGACAAATAAGCAAGAACTCGTGTAATGTACATTGTCTGTAACAATTCGTCTAAAATATTTTTTTATCACAATTGATGAGAATTTTCGCGAAATAGTTTGGTATCATAGCGACACAGAACGAGACACGTCGACACTGAGTGGCAGGCAGCGAGACGGATGACACTTAAAATAGCTCTCGCAGAAGACGATTCATAAAAGTTTTCTTGGTTAAGCTGCGCTATTTGTTTACTCTAATAAAGTGTAGTTGATTTTAATTGCTAATTACAAGCGGAGTGATTTATTTCTCCTGCATAATTTGCTAAATATTTAAATGTTTATAATAAAAATATTAAACTACACTGCACTAAAAGCTTTCCAATTTATACGTATACTATTAATATATTTATATTTTAAGCTTCAAGTCTGCTACACGTCTTGCGACAGATAAAATTGTTTGAAAATGTTTTATTGTTTATAAATATGAGTTACAAAGTTAGAGGTATAAATTCATTACAAATAAAAACCTAAGACCTCACAGTTTGACAAATACCCATAAAAATATGCATAAAATATAATAATATCATGAATTAGTAGAATAATTTAGAATAAAAACCTATACATACTTGATAGATGCTTAAAAATTACAAAAAGAAATAAAAAATATAGTATTATTACATTGTTGCGTGTGTAATAGCAGTAACAGTATATATTGACTTACGCTAGTTAAAGCTGCAATTAGGGACGAAAACCCAGTCAATATAAGTGTATGTGTAATACATGCATTACATATTTAAAAGTTATAGGAGTATTATCATGAACGACAAGATCGTTTTCTTCGGCACGGCAGCGTAGTTTGTCGAAATACTCGCGACAGAGATTTGAGAGGATGGTAGAAAAGGATCATTTCACATTTGGAAAAATTTGCTTTGAGGTTTAAGGCTTCATATTACCAGATGATTCCAGTGAGAAGTTGATCAAGAGTTCTTCGACGGCTTTAGAATTTTAATGCATTACTAATGTGATGTAGTCATCAGTAAACGCTTATTGGATAGTGAAATAAAAATGAGAGTATTTAGATATGTAGTAATAAACATCAGTAACATGTGTATTATTATTGAGGTTATTAACAAAAATATACATATAAATGTGCACATTTACTACAAAATCGATATCAGCATTGCGGACAATATCTGTATTTATGTATGTGGGTGAATTGATTTGTTCAAAGTAGCCAGCAATTACATTGAATTAGAATTTTGCTTTCGAGTTTGGGAACAATTTCAATATTTAATTTCACCCGACGCTGATGTAATCCAAGTTATACCTATGTATTTGAATGAATACGAGCGGCGCATTTAATATAAAAAAGATAATTGATAATCGAAATGTTCAATACTGCGTAAATATATGGATATACGTATATAATTTAATGTAATATTTTTTTTCATTCGTTTTCTTTCTGTCTTGTAGCTAACTAACTGTTTTTGTAAAGTTAATAAAGTAAACGTAAAAAGTAAGTAGTATATCAAGATCATTTGATTTAACGAAGGAACGTAATGCAAGCTCCTGTCGAGCGCGATGAGAGAGTTGACATTGGCCGAGGCAATTTTAATCGAATTAATTGCTTTACTCTGGAAAGATGATTTATTACCCTGATTAGTTGAACGAATCATCTTGAAAGAGGAATTGATCATACAGATTGATTTTTTAAACCCTATAGTATGTCAAATAAACCATTGTTATGATGTTGTGGGTTATTATAAGCAAAATGGCTTTGGCTACTCAGAGCGTTGGAATTTTAAACATAGAAAGAAAGAGAGAGAGAGATTTTTTTATGTATATCAAGAAAAAAAGAAGATATTATTATTGTCGGAACACGGACTATTTTGTTGAATAGCAAAGTGGAGTTTGTTAATCGAAGTAAAAAATAATTTTATTCAGTCGTTTATTATTATTTCATGGCCTTCGATGCTATTCACCGTTTACCTTGTTATATTATAGTTCGTACAGACAACTTTATAATTAGAAACTCTTATTACATTCATGCCAATTCGCTATTATTTTCTAAAAAGATAACTAACTTGAACATGACACTCTTTGAAAACGGCATAACTCGTATATCAACAGCTCACTTGTGCTTGCTCTATCCATATGTACATGTGTAATGTTATCAGATTTCAACACAACTAGTCATACAAGCGCTTGCGTCTAATACATTCAACTAACCTCAGCTGTAAAGATAGTAATTCCTTAAAGAGAGAAAAAATGCATTTTTGCAAGCTCACCAATTAAAATAATATTTTTGTAAATGTTAATTGCGTTGGTAAAATTAAAAGTAAAAAGATCGTTGATGGTTAATAGAAAAAGGGTAGTTGTTAGGAGACGTTAGGTAAATGTAAAACATGGAAACCGATTGCTATTAGAAAAAAGAAAGTAAAGTAAAGAAATATTTTGTGATTATAAAAGGTATATTTTTTGTTATAAATTTGGTAATAATTTTTTTTTTTTAAAACGTGTATGATTTTAATCTAAGGAAAGTCATAGTGTAGTAGACAGTTAAATTGTCAATGAATAATAGGAAATCATTTCCTACAGCTAAACACCCACGAAACGTGGACTTAGAATGCCAAAATACACTTTTAAAATGTTGTTTAAAAGGTATCAAGTAGCCACGGAAAGCCCTCTGGCCTCTAAACTACACGTAAAAGCGGTCAACGTCTAATGTATTGCTTGTAAGGATAGCGGAGAGACGGACGCACCAGCATACATACAGGTTACAGTATTTTCTGATATACACGCACACGTAATACACGCGCTGCAGAGAAGGGACCGCAATCGGTACGGCAAGGATGGGAGCGCTGACTCATGGATAACACTGCATGACGGCATTTGAGCCGAGTTTACGATACGACAATAGATGTTTCACATCAAAAACCGAATCGACAGAGATTTGACCTCGCGACCACCACCCGCGCATGCATAGTAGTACACAGAAATACACTATAAATTACATGACTATTGCTGCAAATGCTTAGTATAATACTGTCAATGATTTATGATCATTAAGTATGGGCTTAAGTTAATGTTATTTACTCAACGTGCTTGGTCTTAGACTAAACTAGACTTCATTTTAGTCGATGCCGAAAAGGTACTGTCGTTATCGTAGGACGTGGCCACGTACAAGTTTGCACCTTCCTTGTCCACATCGATTTAGTAGGCTGGGAGAGTTAAATGATAAATATCACATGTTTCCCATAAGGAATTACATTTCTTTTAACGAAAGTATATCGACCCTCGATTATTCTCCTAGATTTCTGAGTAAATTCTGCTGGACGTTTCGACGGAGCTTGCAAGCACAGTTTGAAAGACCTACATTTTAACGTTTTTGCGGTTATATCTCATCAGAGCTTGGTCGTACGAAAAAGATTAAACATCCAAAAATCAGATAATTTGTGCTTTATAAAATGGTGAAAATCGATATTAAAAAATTATAAATAAAAAATTGTAAATTATACGATATATTTTCATATGTACTATGATTGTCAATTATTACATAATTGAAAATGTTATTTTCATTAGTAATTATAGGTGTAAGTTAATAGGAACAGTTAGTCTCGTACGTGTTATATGACAATTAGGTTGTTGCTGTACAGGCGTTCTAGAAATTCGTGGAAAATTCTTGTAACGACAGACAAAAGGCTCCTCTACGTTATTGTATGACATCAATTAGAGCAAATGATTGGCTATAAAGCCAAGGCGAAATAGGAGACGCGCGAAGGATTTCGCGAGCGCGCGTGCGTTCGGGATAGTCTGTCGCTAATCATCGATCGCGTGAATATTAGAAAGAGCTTTTGATGAAATTACTATAATTTACTCTTTTTACTTAACTGTCTGCGAGTTTTATTGTTTATATAATAAAAACAAAACTAGTAAATTACATGAAGAGCATTATCTCAAGAGATATAGGTATAAAATAAAACAAACTTATTTGTACAAAGTTAAATATACGTACAAAGTCATCAAAAGATTTGTTTTGAATTCGAATTTTAAATAGTAATACAAAATAAAACAATATTTGTTAGACACGCAGAGATCGTTTCATACGCACACACTTAATTATTTATAGATGTACGTACATTTACTAGTGCTTTATAAACTACATACGTATTTAGATGGGAATCAAATCTACGGTATACAGTTTTCTCTTTGATATTTTAAAGTTTTGAGGCATGACTCGTATTTTACAAAAAAAGAGAAAAGAGTATTATGATTATTAGCTTTCCAAATATAGTTTTTCAAAAAAATGTCTATTATTTTTCAACTATTAATAACTTTTGTCCTACTTAATATGCCGTTAAAAAATTTGCGAAAAAGGTATATTTCCAAATGTGTAAAAGTAGACAAATTTTTAGTAATCATCAATTGATCAATGTCTTTAACACAATCGAAATAATCATGTGTAAAAGACATCGTGTGCATGCGCGCAATGTAGAGGCGCGCTTCGTTGGAGAACGCTTGCGGCTCTCTTGCCGACGGTGCACAATGGGAGTGGCGTGGGTGTGTCCAAACACACTTGCTCGCGCTCTTGTGACACCACGTGCTCGCATGTACATAATACAGCATGTACTAACTCCCGTGTACAAGCGAATTGCTCTTTTTAAGCGCGTCATCGCGAGCTTTTCTCGTGTATGTTTTCAACTGAGCGGCTACTGGCTTGCTCCTATATCAAAATCATAAGCACGTCCACAAATAAACTAGCAGACAACTTTTCCTAAATTCATTACTCAAGCTTTATTTTCGAATTTATTTTTATTATTTGTAAACACTGTTGCGATGTGCGCTTTTGTTTAGGCCTATTGTATAGGTACTAAGCTTCGATATTTACGCGACATGGTGTGCAAATTGACGAAGTAATTAGCGATAAAGGTTATCGAATCAAACAATTTGTTGATCGAACAATCAAGTTCTATTTTCCATAACGTCTCATTTTAAGTAGAAACTATAGAGCTATAACTGACATTTTGCTGTACGTGCCAAAATGAATGGGTTAACTTTTGGACAGTTCGTGTTGAAGAAAAAACGACCAAAAAAATTGAGTCATAAAGTTAAAGGATGCGAAATACAGAGACTTCTTGTCTTTAAACACCAGAGACATAAATTTTCTGTTGACATCTTGAAGGTCCAGATTTTTTCTCCATGCACAGCGGTCATCCTTTAACTGTCGACTCTGCTGGATAGGAAAGCCACGATAAATACTTCAATACGTCGCATTTTTTTCTTCTCGACTCCACTTAGCTGCACCATATTTCCAAGAGGACAACGTGAACTCGGAGAAAGCATTCTCTCGATTTCCGCCATGTGTTGTACATACGACAGCCTACTATCTACTGGACTGCTGGATGATCTTCAAGGAAAATGTAAACAGACCTCCTACATGGATATGTTGAGACCGCACGTGACGCCTGCTGATCGATGTCTTCACAAATTCGAACGTTGATATGTTCAGTCAAAGTGAGAAATCATCAAGGTTGGAGATCAATAATCGCAATATATATCAAACCAAATGAGATGCATCTTTTTCACGATGATGACTTTTTCTTACACAAAAAGATTGAAATGGATTATATTTGTCTTGCGACCGCAGCTTTAATGATATATTGGTTTTGTATAATGTTCGCTCCTATGACTTCTTGTGTAACACATTATGGTATATTATAATACAATTTCTTATTCACTATACAATAAATAACTGACCAAATGAGTTTATTTAGTAAGACGATTTGAATATTCGAAATTTTTAATTGCTGAACTTTGGTGTATTATTTTTAGACAAGGGGTACTCACTTATTTTAAAGCATTACCTCTTTAAGTTTCCGCGAAAAATGTTGAAAATTTGTGAATATTTCGTTCGTAAACAAACTGTCACAATTATATCAATAGCAAGTAAAACTGCATCTGAATATTACGATTGATACAATTAATTAATTATTAAATAAATGTTTTATATCAAATAAATCCAATATCAATCAGTTTGCAAGAAAATCCTATGTGGATGAAATATTAAAAACTCAGTTCAGCCTGCATATCTAATTGTCTCATTGAAGACATCAGAATATAGATTTTAGAATGGTTAATGCCATAGAAAAATGTTTTTAAGGCTCTACAGCGCCGACGTTTTAGTTACGTTTTTAGCTATTTGAACAATTCTAATTTTATATATTTTTCGGTATACTCATTATAATATATATATAGCCATCAATGAGCGATGTAACGAAGGGTTCCACAATTACATCAACACAAACGCAAGCATTTTTTCAGCTCAGGAATTATATGAATAAGCTCAAAAAATTATACCTGATATAACATTTGCTTACTGTACAATGACAGAGCATACAACAATTTTATTATCAGTACTTAACCAAACTTTGGGTGTCGATAATACCTTAAGTTGTAACCAATTCATTCCAATAAATACAGAAAAAAAGAATTAATCGGAAAAAGATCAACGTATTATTCAGAGTATACTATTAAAAAACGAAAAAGAAATGTAAATAAATATTTCGGTGAAAATTGGTATAATTTCTAAAAACTTTATAAAATAATTGCAAAATAATTTAAAAAATCTGAAATTAAATACCTACTTACGAAATCTTGACTATTTTAATTTAATTTTTATAAAATATTCTAAGCAACAATGATCATTGGATGAAAATACACATCCAATTTGGCATGTTATATCTCACAAGTAATCATTTTTTATGAATATATTGTAATTATAGCAGAAAATGGATTTCATAAAAAGACGAATATTTTTTTAAATAATATAAAATATTACACTCCATCGAACTACGTGGGAATAATTCGGGGTAGATTGAAACAGAAATTTGTCAGATAAAGGCTACCATTTTCGACGAAAATCGCAAAAATGTATTTTAATTATTTATAATATTTTTATTAACTAATGTATTGTTATGGCGTGCATGCATTCTTGAAATACAATATATCTCATGTATTTTGAAAAAAAAATCATGCAGATTCGATTAATAGTTTTTCAATTATGACATTTCAGAAAAAGTAAACGTTATTTTTTCAATGTGTATAACTAGTTAATTAGTATTTTAGTGTAAACTTTGGTACAGGTGATGATTTTGACGTGAAAATTTGATGTACTAAATATAAAAAAAGTCCTATACTTTATTTCGATTTTATCTAAAACTAATTTGTTTTCCGTCGATTCAAACACCTTTTGAAAACAAGTCCATACTTAAAATCATGGACCAGAAATTTATTGTACTAATGAAATATATTCCTTCACAGCTAAAGATCCTACTAATGCAAGTTATGCAATCGCTACAAAGTAGGTATACAATGAAATATACTTTGAAAATGTTGTGATTTCTTCTACAAATAATAAAATTTTTTATTGTATCATTTAATTATATATATATATGAATTGACTAGTATTAATTTAATAGATTCCTTTCGATAAAATAATTCCATTGACCCAAATAATTTTTCAATGATTCTAAAGCAATTATTTTGTTATTGTCTAGAGAAATTAGCAGACGGCGTGTTCTTGCTTCTGAATAATAACATTTTTCTCTAATCTCACTGTATGGATTATGGAATTTTTTACACAATTTTGCTTTTTGTTATACTTTCACTAAGGAATGGACATTACAATTTTGAAGCTTGATTGGTAAGGGACCTGATTGGTACTTGTTTTTGTTCAATTATGAAATTGTCATGTTTAAGTGTGATATTGTTGACAAGTTCATTGCAATAACTGTAATAAGTACAGTTGTTTGAGGTTTTTAAAGCAAACAGAATAATTTTCGGTTACATAATTTTGCCTACTGCATATGTATCAGTGATCAAGGTTAAATTTTCAGCACAATCTAGGATAATAGCTTGGTCGCGTTTGGGGCAAAGATTTTTTTGTGCAACGATTGTATAACTTCCATTAGTAGAATCTTTAGATGAGAAGGTAGGAATACTGCTGGAGGGCTTACGTCTACTAGATTATTCATCGTGCATAGCACTGCTCACTCGCGCCTACAACGGATATATAAGACAGAGGCCAGTAGAATTGTCATTTATAATAAGTTTTCGACTGTTAACACTAGACGGGCGAATGTAAACACGACTACACTCATTAAGTGATTAATAACGATTGATAACAAATTTGATTGAAATAATTAAATGTTTTCAAATCCATTCTAGTACAACTAATAAAGGGAGCAAGCTTATAGGGGATATCACCATATTACTGATCGTCATTGGTGATCACTAAATCTCATTGGTCGCTACTATTAGAGCGCCTACGTATTAAACAATATCCCCGCGTGTTTGATGAACCTACAGTATGATTAAAAAATCCTTTTTCAGTTACTGAAAAATAGTCTAAACATGTTCAATAGTCTAAAGTTTAAAGTCTCTATCTAAAAATTGGTCGAACACATCAACATTTATATCATCGACGTTTTGATATAATTTAATTTCCACGCCAAGTATAAAGATATTGAATCTATTTATGAAGTTATTTTTTCTTATTGATATTTTATTTTTATTTACAATCTGTAAAGGGTACATTTAGCAAATGAATTATCTCGATTACATATTAACCCATTGAAGCCTGGACCGACGTCTTTTCAACTTTTGTTTCAGTGGATCGAAATGCTCCCAAATGCATTCTCAAAAAATTTTAATGTACATATTTAACACAAAAAAATCTTAAATGTCCAAATCCGTTATAAGAATTAAAAAAAACCAATATTAAAAAGTTATAATTGTTTAATTAACAAAAAACCTGAAATTTCACGTAATAACATTTTTTCATTTCGCATTTCGATATCGAAATAGTGTTGAGGTATTGTTTGTTAATACATTTTTCGTATCCATGGACCTTCAGCTTTAAAATGTACATATGGATTTTGTTTAATAAAGAAAGACAATATGCAATATGGCAGTCAAAAGCCAATTTTTACAAAATATTTTAAGGAATTTCTGATGTAACCGATTTCTTAGTTGAATTTTCATGAAAATTGGTATACAGAGGTTTTCTGTATCGTTGATTACGTATTTAGCATTGGATTTATTACATTCGAAATAGCCTCTAAAATCAACGTAATGAAAATTTGTATGTTCAATTTTTACGTTACTTAGAATATATTATTCATCCGATTGTCTGAAAGTATGAGTAATTCTCTATGTATATACAAATATAGATTACGTATTATAAATTTCGCATCCAATTTCTACATTGGAATCAGTGAATTATACATGGTTACAAAAAACTATGAATATTCTTGTGAGATTGCTCGGTTCGGTTAGTAACTTTCAAATCATTCTCTCATTTCAATTATTTTAGTTACGTAAAAAGAGATCAACGAATTCGATTTTTGTTATAGTACAAATGTTTTTGTAATTGCATTACATTGTACCCCTATCAATTGTTAAAAAAAAACGTTATAAATATAGAAATTGTACTCTATAAATATAGAAGACTTTTTTACACGTGAATTTTATAAATATAGAGATATAGGAGTATAAACATAGAAGATATGGCACAATGACGATTTCTAACAAATATTCCCAACATAATCATAAATTTTGTGAAAATCCATAAGTGAATATTCAAAGCTATTATTACTTTGAGTAATATATAATTGAAAAATGTACAATCTTACACAAAAGCAATACAGACGAATTCACAGAGAAAAAGTTTTGGAGATTCACGAGATCGAAAGTTTTAATTATAATTGAATATATATTCCTCAGTCAGGCGATTCCGGAAATTCTATTTATGTATCAGGTGAATTTCGATACATTGAGACTGAAATGCCTAAAGTTTTATATCGTGTGATGCGACCGATAGAAGCATTTAGTTTGCCCGCAATGTTTCCAGATAGTTCTGTAATATAAACAACTCCTTATTCATAAAAATATTACAATTTAACCTAAATTGGGTGAAGTGTAAAATTTAATATTATTTTAGAACATATTCGTGCTATACAAGAAACCCATTTCGTAGTTATAGTTAGAATAAAAACGATCCAGTTATAGCATGTTCAATTGTTCGAGAGATATCAGGAAAATAAAGTTGAAATACTCAACTACTTGATAAATTTATTATTTCACAATTATCATAATTATGTTATTATAGTTTTATAAACTTGTTCTTGCCCTGTTAAAAACTACATGAATTTTCGCTCAAATATTTATTTACAGTTTTTGTAGATTTTTAATAGTATATTCTGAAGAATACGATTACTTTTGACAATTAATTCTTTACCGTTCTTTTATATTGGAATAAATTCATGATAACTTAAAGTATCATCAATACGCAACGCTTGGTTTAATACTGATAATAATTTTTTTTTTATTTCTGTGTGCTTTGTCATCGTACAGTAAGTAAATGCTATCAGGTGCAAGTATACAGTAGGAGATGATGCTTTCTACTTTATTTTTTATTTTCCTTTTAAATAAATTGTAAATGTACCAATCGTTATTTTGTTCCCGTTCCAATTCTGTGCTTGTACCTGAATGCATTTATTTACTGTGCGATCCAGACCTTATAATTTTCATTTTTGTCTCGGACTTTATAGAACCTGATATGTTTTTTAATTTTTACAAATTTTTCACTTGACATTATACATTTTGTTATTGGACACCGCAAAAGCCGTTTGTTGGACTAATTGTTAGACTGATTTTTCTGGAATGGAATATGGTAATCATGATGATAATGATAAATCGCTTTAAATCCTCATTACTCAAATCAAATTTGTTTTTAGAAATAGCTTCAGTAATATAATTTGTCATTAATCGTAAAACAAAAATTTAAACAATTTGGATACATTTTCATAATGAAATAGATGAAAGATGAAACATATCAAAATTAGCATCTGGAGAATTATCACAATATGAAGCATTGTTACGCTAATCGAACTGATGGTTTGGTTTGAATAACTTCTGACTATTAGCGAAAGAACTCTTTATTTACTCATAAGATGCTAAGAGATGCGATCGCGATGAATTAAGTTATAGTTTGTCATTAGTTGAATCTCCATTGGAATCAGAAGTCTCATGCTTTGTTGGAAAAAATACAATATCGACATCATGATTACCGTCAATGTTATTATCATCAATAACATTATTATTGTATTAGGTGAATCCACAATCCTTTATCTCGGCATTGTAACAAAATATTAAATCTTGATCTATTAGAAAATAAAAACTTTACTCTATTTTACTGAGTAACCTCCAATGAAAATAACCAGCCGCAAAAACTAAATTGGCAAAAAACTATTTAGTCAACTTATACTTGAAACAATTAGAGTTAGAAATTGTAACAGAAAGCATACGATCATGTAAATTGTATAGATGGTTTGCAACTATTTTATTTTCAACATACAATAAGTTTTTCATGTTATTATTGGTTCATATTTGGTTGTCGAAATACGAAATTTGAAGACTGTTTTGCAGGACCTAATTACTCTGTTTTGATTGTGAGGATGCCTAATTTCTCGTTAATTAATATTCGATCTGTCGATTTTAGTGAATAAAGAAAACTCTTTCGATTAAGACCAAATTAATGCGTTGAGGAAGATAACAATTCTCGAATAACCCTTTTTCGTACTAGTGATGATTCCGGCGATTTCGACTCAGATATTAAATCTGAAGTAGATGCTGCGGATAATGCTGTTATTGTAAATGATCTAAGAAGAAATGTTTTGCAAAAGTATTCAAATTTCTCATATACAATTGTGGTACATTTTATCGCAATGTTTAAGTATGGATGGATGATGAATATGTAATCAGTGTTATTTCTGAGAATATTTTATTACATGCTACAAATGTACAAAGGAAATTCGCAACTTCTTTTGTAGAACTGTTACAATTATTTTTTTCTTGAGAGTTGATGCAATTTATTGTAGATGCTACTCGCGAAAATGGATACGAACTTACAATTGAAGAGCTAGCTATTCGGATAATAATCGTAACTATATTCAATGGCAGAAAATCTCTAAACGATTATTGGGCCACAATTTCACTTCTACGTTGTGAACACATAGTTGCTGCCAAGTCAAGGAATAAATTTATGACAATCAAACCAAAAATAAAAATGTCTATAAATAATGATACTAATTCAAATGATAGAGCTTGGCGTGTTCGAAAACCATCAGAAAATTTTAGGACACATATATAAAGGTTTCGTTATTTCCAACAGTTTTTGTGCATCGACGAAATGATGATTAATTTCTATGGTCGAATGGTCTTGAAGTAGTATATGCAGAATAAACCTGGCTCATTTTAATTAAAAAAGTGGACTTTGTATGCTATCAATGGATTTCTCCTAGACTGCAATATTTATTGTGGAAAAGTAACAAATATTTATGTTTCACAGAAAATCCAAAAACTTAGTATGTACGTCTTAGATAGTCAAGTAATTCTTCAAATGATTCAAAACTTACTTTTTACAGCAATACAATCTTACAATTTATAACTTTTTTACTTTCCGAGATTTATTAATATAATTGAAAAATGTAGGAATACGAGCTATAGGAATATAAGATTAAATCGAGTTCAAGCAAAGAATGAAGCGTATATTTCAAAATATGATAAAAGCTGTGGTTTGAATTAGATTACAGTTATTGACTCGAAGCCCGCTTCGATCTTTTGACTATGGGTAGTGTAAGACTTTTTGGAACAGTGAGATGATATTCTAATGAACAGAAAAGTATAATAACCGTAGTTTCCTAAGGTACTTACATTGTACAATTAATATACGGGAGGTGCAAATCTTTACGATTCGAATTACAGTACTTTGAAAAATTCTATTAGATTATAAAAATAGACGTGGGTAATTTGTGCCAAACTCATTCAATTTGCAATAACAAATGCTACTGCTTTGATGAATTTAGTAAAAAGGGACAAATAAAGAGGAACTAAAGACATGACACTAGTTATTGTTAAAAGATACTTCTCGAAATCAAATATCGATTTGGAACTATATTCAATGAAACTGTTCCAACAGTAAGATTTGGGTTAAGAAGACAATGAAAAATTGGAATTTTTTTGCAAAAAATTGTTTATAATTCTTTAAGTATTAACGTTAGACAAATTATAATGCCATATTCTGAAAGTACAACTTTTGCGTTGGATGTCATATTTTTCAACACTTCTATACAAATATAATGAGACAAAATCTGGATGAAAAGTCAGTGAGAAATGAGGACATTTGGGTCTTCATGGGTTACATTGATATTTGCTATAGTATTGCTGGCACTCACTTGAGAATTCTAGAACAATAAATCTCGCTTAATCATAGTTTCTTTAAAGAACACTGTTGTATATCCCCTTGGAAATTCATTAAAACGAGTTTAGTTTAAGAAAAAGAGACTAGGACGCTATATTAGGTGCTGGTCAAGTCAAGTTTCTAGAACAAACGATGCAACAAAAGCAAGCTTATAGGTGAAAGCGTGCGTAAATTAAGAAATAGGCTGTTTGGTCGATTCATCAAGGAATTATTTTGTCCCAGAAAAATTGGAAGGTGTGGCACCCTTCCGAAAAAGACAGCAAGGGTTTTCATTCTAAGTTCAGCTTCAAAATAATTTTGTTAGTAGGTCAGAGTTAGACGTCGAGCAGGCGCAAGGGTCATTGGAATTAGACGTGTAGTCGTTAGACCCGATATAGCTTTCTAAAATCTGAAACCTGGAAAACCATTAGTTAGTGCAAAAATAGAAAGCATCGAAAATGGAACTGCATCTTAGTATATTCGGGTATTCAAAAATGCAGTGGATGCAATGGACAGCATAACAAATCAGCCTAAGAGAATTGGTCGAAAGCCACACAGGAAAGACACAATGGTTTTCTTTTGTGTCCAAGGTCCCATATTGTTGTACTGCACACACTTACATACGTTCTCTTCAGTCTTTACTGTCACGCATCTGGCTCTTTCCAGCTTATTTCAAAATGCAAATGTAGACCATTTTAGTGAATAATTATTGTAGAAGTTACTAACCCTTTATTTAAACAAACGAGATTTTTAACCGTAAAGCTCCGTTGGCTCCGCTACGGAGGTAAACGTCATTTGGTACAAAAACGTGCTAAGCGCTAAGGGTTAATGTTCCATAATTTTAATTTAAAAAATTAACGTTCTAATGAATTCCTTGAACTGTTTTTATATGGGAATCAATAATAAAATTCCTTGCTGCTTTATTAAAAATTCTAGAACATACGATGAGAAAATCCCGTTTTCACCATGCCACTTCGACCGTGCGTATACAGACCTTGATAATGTCGGTTTTATTAAAAATGATACAACTTACCAATCATATATCATATTAAACGTACGAAAGCTAACAAATTTATTTAAACAAACGAGCTTTTTAACCGTAAAGCTCCGTTGGCTCCTCTACGGAGCCATCCGTCATTTGGTACAAAAACTTGCTAAGCGCTAAGGGTTAATGTTCCATAATTTTGATTTCAAAAATTCACGTTCTAATGAATTTCTTGTTTTTATATGGGAATCAATAATAAAATTCCTTGCTATTTTATTAAAAATTCTAGAACATACGATGAGAAAATCCCGTTTTCACCATGCCACTTCGACCGTGCGTACACAGACCTTGATAATGTCGGTTTTATTAAAAATGATACAACTTACCAATCATATATCATATTAAACGTACGCATGCTAACATATTTACCACATATAATCCAAATTATCCAATATGTTCTATTTATGTTCTATCCCCAATACAGATTTTACTGAAATGTGCAGACTTAATTTCAAGCGATATTGATGGGTTTTCCATGATAGCAAATTTATTGACGAATTCTGGTGCCAACTAAAACAAAAAAAAACTAAATGAATAAAATACATAGATAATTTAATATCTAATCATAAATCTATTAATATTTTTTACGTAACATTTCTGCCTTGTAAAGTAACACTACTCATAAATACGATTTTAATATGATTTTAAATTCTAATTCTTTGTTCTAAAAATAAAAATATCTAACCTGTTACTACTTACAGATTTTTTACCTATTTATATTAATATTTTTCCTACGATTGTATTCCACCTCAGATATTCAGTGACTTCTGACATCTTTTCCACTGCTTTTATCATTAATTTCTCCAATATCAACCATTCATAATGTTTTGTCTACCTGATTGAAAGCGCTCGTCTTGAATTATACGTTTGCATTATTTGTCAATTTAGGGGTTTACTCTTATAACGTTATTTGCACCTTTTTTTAATGTTATTTGTTAAGTGGATTATTTAATATATTGAATCGTACCATCCTGGGGATGAAGGTAGGTTTGCTTACGTGTCTTCACATGTTAACTTCTTAAGAGATTTAAAAAAAGTAAATGTTTTCTAATTGTCTCCAGTCTCTACAATGGTAAAGATCTATAGAATGAAAAAAGTGAATTTGTAAGTCCTTTAAGTACAATAGACATTAAAAGGAGATAAACTTGATTTTTAAAATGTTGGTTTCGTTGTGTTCTTTGCACTTATTATGAATTTTTGGCTACTCTATGAAATGGTTTATGGCGATGCAAAGGTCCAAAATGCTCTCTCTGACTCACGCATCGAAATTGCTCTCATCTTTTCTCTGCATTTTATTAGCCTTAAGAATAACGATATTATACTAACTTTAACGTTAAAATTTGGGGAAAAAATTGCTTTAGTTAAGAGGTGATATTGTTGTAAATGTTACAAACTTATGTATGTTCATGAAATGCTACTTAAAATATAGACCACGAAGATGATCCTACAACCATTGTGTGAGATAGAATAATAATAACAATAACCGATATCATACTTTTTATTCTATGGATCTTTACCATTGTAAAGTCTGGAGACAATTAGAAAACATTTCTATTTTTAAGACCTCTCAAATCGTTAAAATGTGATACATATGCATCTGTATAGTGTTCAGTGTTTTAAGCATTAAACAAATTATAATGTTAAATGTTTAAGATTCGTGTTTTTTAAAACCCCTAAAAGTGCCCTAATTCCTAGAACAAAATTATTACAAACGAGTAAATTAATGAATAAATGAAATATAGTAAATTATTGGTGTAAAATTATATTTTCTTAATTTTCTTCGTTTTTTTTAAAAACTTTTCCACGTACATTAGTAATTGTGAATTTGGCTGGGATTTCAGATTTAAAACTCATAATTTGTATTATGATATGATAGATGGATCACATTTGAAATGATATTGTGAACTTTTTAAGTGTTAAGTCATATAAATAAAAATAAATACTATTTTTCATGGGCGTACAATTAGAAATTAAAAATTCTGGTCAACAATTCTTTTAGTTTGTATTGGTAGAAGCTTTGAGAACTTTTTGATGAGTATAGATAATTGTATATGGTTTACATGGACTATTTCGACTATTATATATTTCAATTAAAAAATATCATATCGAATGACTTTGGCAATAGCCTTTACAATGACTTGAAAATGAATATATCTCAGAACAATAAGTATGAATATAAATACGAATGTCAATCTAATCAAATATTTAAACTAAAAATATATTATTTGAGGTACATAGCTTTAAGTAAATTTCAGAGAAACAAGACTTATTTAATAATGCTGAATATTAAAAAACAATACCAAGTAGAAATTTTAACAATGTTAAGGAATAATTAATTTTCTATCAAATCATAATGTATTTTTATAAATACATACGTGTAACTCAAACAAAGTTCTATATTTACAGAATTAGGGAACGATCTGTTTATTATACAATCTATTGTTAAGTCTGTTTAAGAAAAAATACATTTGGTCGATACATATAAATAACGTAAACTAGAAAACTATAGCTTGTTTTCTGGATTTTTAAAAGAGAAAAAATACATGTATTTCGTTAACGACATACATCTGCGAGGCACTCTAAGTACATCTGTTAGTTATTGGGTCAGAAAGTCATTTGATAAGTTAGGTTTTTTCCTATTGAGGCAAGGCAAACTCTCGGAAAGTAGTAAGTAGATCTGTGATAATCTTGAAAGAATTTTCGTGTCGCTGAACTTGAAGGGATGGAAAAAGTCGTCGGCAGGCCTCCCCCCACTTACCCCTCCTGACGGTTGAGCGATTATTGTTGATATAAGCACGTTTACCGAAGCCAGAAGTGATTTTCTATAGCTTACAAGGGGACTAACATGCTCGATAGCATCGACATCTCTAATGCTATTCACTTGTTTTGCACTCTATTTCGATGACGATCTTTACGAGACTGTTATTATGATTAGGGTGACATGCCATCGCGCTTACGTTCCCACCTTTATAGTTGATGTCCCCATGAAATAGGGTGAGTTTCCACAGCAACTCTCTGACCAAACGGAAACAATAAATGAACTCAGTCAATGTTTCATTATTCTTTACACATATTAAGCTAAAAGTATATGTTTTATACACTTTTACATGTTTTTTGTTATCAATCTGCAAGTTATGCTTTTTTCATTTGATTTTTCTATGATTTTGCAATAGATAAATCCAGAATCTAAAGATTTGTCGGAATATATATATATGCAAAGTCAGCAATTAAGATTCGAATGTAAACATTCCTCAATGACGTTGGGTGAAACGAACGGATGCTAAACTACACCGTGAGGGCAACGCGTTAAGGGAGCCTTTGAAAAAATTGTTTTTTGGCGGAAAACACGTTCTTTTGAAACAGATGAGCGTCATTGAGCTGTAAGGAAAGCGGAAACCCACAGTCAAAAGAACAATGCTGAAAAAGAGGAAAGTGAAGTCAATCACTCTTTGCACGCAGAGTTTAGGCCTCGCTATGACGTCTCAACTTCGTGAAATTTTTGTTTAAACCAATCCCTGACTGACTTTCATTCGCCGTTTAAGGTCATCTAGAAATCTTTATCTGACCAATACCAGAGGTCCACTCTTCTGTTACTATTGCTGTTTTAGTAAAATGTTTTATCTCGACATAGGCCTTTCTAACTTTATAACGCGCTCATAACTATAGAATTTCACATAAATGATAATTTGCTATTTTATGAGCAATATTTTGTTTCCAAATATTACAATATAAAAAACAAATACGTCCGTATTAAACATGGCTTCTAAGAAGTTTGTTTTTTCCAAATATATACTCGGATTATTAGACTTGGATATTAAACGGTTATGGTTATTATTGTATTAAATGCGATGTTATTATTAATTGACTTCCATTCTAAAAAGCTGAATGGTTTAGTCATACTTCATTAACAGCTTTCGAATCCATGTTTTCTTCGTATTGCTTCTCGCAAGCGGTGTATAACTTTAAGATGATACTTCTTATTGACCGTACGATCATGTGGTAAGAACTCTTGACACACTACGCCACGATAATCGAAGAAAACAGTGAGCAAAAGCTTGGTATTCGATCGAACCTGGCGTGCTTTTTTTGGTCTTGGCTCTCCTGGCCTTTTCCATTGGGACGATTGGACTTTGGTTTCGATGTCATAATCATATACATATGATTCCTCACCAGTTATGACCCTTTTAAGCGCATCTGGTTCGCCGTTGGCGTCATTTAACAATTCCTGAGCAATGCTCATGCGACGGATTTTTTGGTAAAAATTCAGCAATTTTGGAACGAATTTGGCTGTCACACGCTTCATGCTCAAAATTTCCGAAAAATTGCCTGGCATGAGCCAACCGATATACCGACATCCTCAGTAACTTCTCTAATAATGATTCGACGATTCTCTATAACAATTTTCTTACTTTCTCGACATTTTCATCGGTTGTTGATGTGCTGGGGCGTCCAGGGCGAGCGTCGTCGTTCAAATCTTCTCGACCTTCTGTAAGAAGCTTGTACCACTTGTAAACATTTTTTTGACTTAGAGTATGCCTCACCGTATGCCACTGTCAACATTTCAAGTGTTATTGAGCACTTAATTTTATTTTTTACACAAAATTTGATACAAACTTTTTGATCCATTTTTCCGACAGCAAAAAGTCACCGAACACGCAAGACTTCTACATTTTATGCCTCTCACAAATAAACTAAACATGCTATATAGCTGAAACTTTGAACATATGTTCGAGATGAGTATACCTACATAAAAAAATTAATCGACAATCGAATGTACATAGCCCGTGAAATTTTAAAATTCACTTTACTTTTTGAACAGCCCTCGTACACTTTGCTAACATATGATTATGGATATGAAACTATTTATTTGTCAATTTAATGATTACAACAAATAGTCTTTTGAACTGTTTGAAGAGCAATGATTGATGCAGTTTTATAATCTATGAAGATTTAAGCAGTTATTTTGCAAATACCCTAAGTCTGCTCTAATAGCATCTTTGAAATTATCAGTGAAGTAAAAATATATCTGAAAGACCATTCGATCAAACAGTCGGATCTAATACAATTACTGACTGCATAACCCTTATTTTGCAGGTTCCTAATATATAAGCTGTAGGTAGGGTTTATATGAGCATTCAAATTAAAAATATATATCCTACTATCGAGCCGCTTTCTGTAATTACCAAATTTCTAACAAAATTCTTTTATGGGCACTCCTAATACATGGAATCGATTGAAATAAATTCTACTAATTTAACCATTCTTATGGTAATTTTTATTTTTTCTATACAGCTATTGTAAAAATATATGAAATACAAATCTTGAAAATAAATTCGTCGTGACTTAAATAATTAACAAATTATGTTGCGTTTACAGATTTATTTTATTTGTAATCATTATTGTGATACATTTATAAACATTTCTGTGAAAACCTCGTTCATGGTTAAATTAAAATTTCAAATGAGAAATAGTTCGATTTATTTCAATCAATTCAATATGTGAAAAAATCCTTTATTATTTAAATGATTCGTGTTTCTTAAACCCTCTAGAAGTGTCTTAATTCGTATGTGTCTATATATTACGATCGTTCTGTAAAGGCCCTTAGCTTACTATCTCTATATAGACAAGTGTATGCGAAATATTTAATGATCAAATGATCTCATACAAATTATTTTTCTAATCTGATCGCGAATAGTTTTTTTTACGTTGTATGATGAAATCCGTGTCGTTTTGAAAGCGTTAGAATCATTTTGTACAAACCGTTTTATCTGTACTGAAGTGGTAGACTATTACGACTTTTATACATTACATTTTTGTTAAATTAAATAATCCGCCTAAAAGTGGTTGTACAATGAACAATTTTGGTATGTCATACCGTAATATGGAATTTAATTGGTCAAAAGTATTGGCGCGATGTGCTATTGATCGAAGGCTCTCCTTGCACATAGCGTACTGTTAGAGTTCTTAATACACAAATATTTTCGAATTTCATCTGTATAAAGCTAATTTCGCATAATACAAGGAGAATCTTTCACGGATACTTAGTACATACGTAAGCATGTGCATGGAATCTGATCGAGAGGGAATCGGATTTTTGGGCTTGATGGTGGAAACTCCAACATCCAAATATATGCAGGATAAAATGGGCCGAATGTAGAGATATATGCAACGAATAAATCTGACTGACATTTAGGGCCTAACATATAGCATTATTTATAGTCGAGGTCCTCTCCAATGCATCAAGAGCTTTGATACTATCTTTTTCTCCTCTTTATTTAAGCTTTTTTTCACCTAGTTTTTCACTTTTTTTTCTCTTTTCAGCTCACTCTCTTACGCTTACCGTCGCTAACTCTGTCCTTACGTCCTTTCCTATTATCTATTAAATCACTGAAAACAATGTTAAACATCTCTGTGATTCATGAAATGATCGATAATTAAAATGATGCTTCCCTAGATACAAATGTTCGTTCGACCGGCGTCATTTAGCGTAAAAAATACTTCTATTCTCAAGTAATACATGACAATGGATATCAAGGGGAATATTGTTATCTTTTTTCGAGATTTTGAAATGCTATTTAGACGAAAATAAATTTCCCTGCAAAATTACAATGGTGGTCATAGTAAACCTGAGACATCAGAGACATAAGTCTCTTTTTATTAATTTTGATAGTCTTTTTACGATAGTTTTAACTTTATTATAACTAAAATTTCAGTCTAATATATTGAATTCCTTTATTCAACCGACTTTTTTTTTAAATTAGAATAGTTATTTCATATATAAAAATAAACATTCGTGATAACTTTGAAATAAAAATATTAATTGTACTATAAGATATCGACAATTGAAGAAAAAGAATACATTCTGCATGCCGCTTCATTTTAACGCTCGTTATAAGTTATTTAGCGGCAGACCGACAAATTTTATTGTTGAATTTTGTGTAAAAACTGCAAGGAATACATTGGAGTGAATATTTTTTATATTTCAATCATGATTCAGTAAATAAAATTGCAATTGTTTACGGAAAAAAAGATGATAATTTCTTTTAATTATTTTGAAGTAGAAGGTTTTAGATATATTTAAAAACAATTAGTTCTGATACCACCAACAGTGACAAAGTTATTGATGATATGAGAATTTATCGATTTTTCTCAATTGTTGATATCTTTTGATCTAAGTAATATTTTTATCTCAAAACCATCACAAATGTATCCGTAATAAGTATATATACTAATTTTGAAAGAAATCAACCAGATAGAAGAAATTGTACTTCGAAATAGCCAGCAAATAACCATTACTTAATGATCATTTATAATCGTGTTAGTATCGCATTAATGTTACACTTTTACGAGTTAATATCTTGCAGTTGATTAAATCTGCTGCGTAACTTGAATAGTTAGACAACGTATATTTAATCAAAGGAAAGTACGAGTATCCAGATAGTCGAGTAAAGAAATAGGGGGAGGAGAATTTTTATGGCGCTGCACTTAAAATTGTATCAACTATCAATGTAAAACTACAATACGATACAAATTTGTATTAAATAAATGTAACGTCCCACGATTACGGTTATGTATCGTAATATTTATAACGAATTTCTTCCTAATTTTAAAAATAAATTTTTTTCCATGAAGTAATTTTATTTCTCAATATAAACCAGATTATTCAGTAAAAATAATAAGTCGTACAATACAATTCTATGTCATAATCTTTATTCCCACAAACTGACTATTAATAGCAAAAGCTGAAAAACAGTTACCTAAACATCCTTTTTACTTTATTTCTTGTATAATTAATTGAGCATGATTTCGGTTCGTAATTATCATCATGTTGCTCATATGAGTTTTTATAAATTGAAAATTCTATTAGAATATAAAGCTTCAACGTTCCAATCACAAAGCTTTCAATCATTTTATAGTCGTAATATAAAAAAGATCATCGATAATTCGTAGATATATTATTGTAGGAATATTAATTATGTATTACATAATACTTGTAAATTAGTTAATAATTATATTCCTTTGAGTCAACTGAACACGCTCCATCGTATATCTACTGACAAAGCGGGATTCTCTTTAGCAGCGAGTTATCCTGGTGAGCGCTTCTGTCTTTTGGGTGTACGTCCCGCAGCTATTGATCAATGTTTCTCCGGTACCAGTTGAGTTGAATTACGTACAAAATCATAGTAACAAACAGAAACACGACCTTGAAAGCGGGTGTAATGGACCGATGAAAAAGTGGCCAATATGGGAAAGTCAAAAGTCAGATATATGTTGTCTCACGATTGACTTATGACCCAGGATAGTTGACAGATTTATAACCATCATATGTCAGTCAACAGTAGTGAAATGCTCCGTAATCATTGCTATTCTTTCGACTTTTTTTGCGTCATTCTGTTCCTGAATTCAAGTTTTACTATTTTATGAGTATTGTTAGCTAATATAATAAAATAGGACTGGGCTCTAAGTATATTCCTCTAGCATTACGATTTGAATAACGATCCATTGCACGGTCGTAAACTATTTATAGGGTTAATCTTTAACGAAATAAATAATTGATTTTTTTGTGGTTATTAGCTGTCATTCGTAGCCGATCTTTTTGTACTTTGTCTGTTATCAAACTCGTAAATCTATGATAAATTTATATTTTATTTGGTTCGTCACCGTCACTTTGGATTTTTTTCAACATTTTTATCTGAAAATTTAGCTATCTGATAATAAAAACGTATCTATTATATAGTGTTCAGCTATTACTTGAAAAAAGATTTACGATGTTTGGGTTTTCAGTCAATGACCATCCGTAACCTACTAAAATCGGTTTGTTGTTATGATACCTCGAATTAAATTTCGTGGGATTAGAATATTATCCAAGGGAACATTCCTTACGTGACAAAGAGGAGTGAGAAATTGGGAAGATGCGGGGAAATAAAGTATCATAAGTTACGTAACAGATCGGTACGGTATTCGAAAGATTCCTGAAATACATATGTAGAGAAGTATAATAGAAAAAACCAGAGGATGATGAAAAGAGGGAGAAGAAAGAATTGATATCCTGCCAGAGTCACAGTGAAAGAGAGAGAGAGAGAGAAGGACCAGCACTGAATTAACAAAATGACACGATGCTTAAAAAAATGAAAAGAGAGGTGGCCACAGGTACATAAGTATATAACGATCTTCTCAGCTCCATTTTTTTGGGCTGCATAGGCTATAAACTGTTTCCAGGAAGATTCAGTCGTATTTCTTTGCCGACACGAGAATACCGACGTTTGCGCTCAGGTCATGTACTAACTTACCTACTGGCCACTCGCGTATGTGTACTAGCTACTGTATCTCCTCTTCATTAAGTTCTCTCACATCACAATCCAGGAAAGCAGTCGTTTTCTATTTCTCTGATTTTAGGCCTGTTTTTTAAAAGACAATACTAGACTGTTACCTACGGACAGAATAGCTGTCTTTTTTCCATTCTTATTATTATTATTATTAACATTAATATTATTTGTGATGTAAAACATGACTTCGTTTGGTATTTGGTTTTTTAGCCTGTAAATTATCTTACCTTTCAGACCATTACGTTTGAGTTTCTAGAAATACGTACGTTTTTGTTTACTACAAACATTACATAATCTCAACAGTTTATAAGTAGTATTCAATAACTTACTGCTATTGAAGTGCATACAATAGAAGTTAAATATATCGACAATTCATTAATTAACTTGTCATATTTTGTTTTAACGAGACTTATAATTTTCACAAGTTTTGCATGTTACGGTAGGAATGATCGAGGTTTAATACACGCACGGTTTCTTGTCGGGGTCCTGGCGTCGAAGTAGGCTAATGAAATAACACAAGTATTTCTATTGAATCTTTATTTCAAGTCGACAGAGCTTACGAGAGAAATCTTTACACTTATGGGCTCACATATTTATAAGTATTGTAGGAAAGTAGGCTTGTCCCTATCATTTCCACCTCTGGCGTCTTATCGGAGTTCAAGAGCACATCGAGTCGTGGGAACGCGCAATATTTACATTAACAACATTTAGTTATGTTTATGTGAGCTTAAGTCTACTCGACAATCAGGAAATGCGAATCTTCTTATCTTGTATTTGAGACAACTATCCTACTAGACAATGTTTACCTACCCATGCATACGTATGTATGCAGTACGTTTACATAGGGACAACTATGATATCTTATTCGACACTAGCTCTTCAATTGCCTGAACAGTTATTCAAATTAATGATTTCGATGTCGGAGAACTGACTATTTTACGCTTTGAATTTGATAATAATCAAACACCTTTATTATATATGGAAAACACACTTAATCAAGTTTACTTCGATCTCGATTAGCATGTGCTAGTTTAAAAAAGTCTGTTACTGGGAATATCGAACAATTTATTTCATTTATCGTATCTGTATGATCAGCTGAAAATTTTCCAAACGAAGTACAAGAGTTAATTAATTACCCTGTCTTTAAATGTACATCTCGGTTACAAGTAATAATTGCTTGTTTGTTTGTTGTCGCAGGGACGATCAATGGTTGCCAGAATACATCTTAATTTTTCCAATAGGCTCTGCAGACGCACGTGCGCGCGATCTTTTCATCAATCGCACGTGCTGCTTATCTCGGGATCTTTGGCGATCAAGAGAAAGTCGGAGGCGTGAACGCTAGTGGCAAACGACATGTTTGTGAGAGAGAGAGAAAGCAGCTGCTGTGGCTAGCGATCCTTCTTCTTCCCAGTTGCTTTGGCATTTTATCTTGGAGCGGCTATCTGCTGTTATGTATACGTGTGCCTGTCGTACTGTATTAGTCTATATGGATACAGGTATGGATACGTATCTCATTCGAGAGAGTGACTCTACATGACAGATTCTTATCTACGGCATAAGTGTGCCATACCAAGCGGACACGACGAGACAGGAGAAGCTCACTGCACAGACACGCAGTCTCTCAACTCGCAACTGAGATTCTCTCCTCTGCGACTCTTGGCAACGCATTTTCATGGGCCCGAGATTGCTTGTCTCTTAAACTTTTTTTTCTATTCTTCTTTTGCCCTCTCTTTTTAAAGCCGCTCGCAGCATATTCTCAGTAAAAAAAGATTCTGTTACCTTAATATTAGCTCTTGGAAGCTGTTGTGTGTGATCGATGACAGTGTTTCTCAGACTTTTCTATTAAATTCTCCTCGACTTTGGCCGAGCTTTCTGCATACAAAATGATACCTTTTCGATGAAATTGTCGTATCGACTGGTGACAGAACTATGCGTTACGCATCACAAACACATAATTATAATGTAACATGATGTGTCACAGGTCGAGTACACGGTATTCTTATGCGAAAAGCAATGATTTTTTTGCCTCAATCCTTGTTTTTCGAAATATCATAATAATATCTAACCTATATCAATTTATCCTTTACAATGTAGATTATATTAAATAATAATGAAGCCAGAAAATCCAGTTGCTTTTAATATTTATCTATTCACCATCACGGCGCCTCCCCAATATAAAATCAAACTTTTTTTTAAATTTGAGTTTATCGTATGCAGCATTAGATAGATTTTTATCTAACATGATTAGTTCAAAATACCCATTTTCTAATTCGGTAATTTCCAAAAGTGAATTTCGACCGATGACAGCATTTTTAAAAAGACCTGATAAAACGTTGACTTTTGATGAGTTAAAAACACTATATTTACAAGTCGTTTTAATGCAACTGATAATATGCAATTTTGTAACTCAAATAGCTAGAAGCCCCACTGAGAATAGATAAATAAATTTCGTACGAAATTTGCACGAAAAACTAAATAAGTGTTTATTCTGTCAATTATTCTGCGGGTTTATTGCATCAATGCAAGGTATTACACAGTTTACCGGATACTACCGATATAATTGGTGTATGCATCCTGGTATATTCCAATTAAGCATGATAAGAACAAGTTATCAAAATCCCATTATTTGATGATATGCCTAAAGGAACGCCCATTGCATACTTGTGGACAACTGAAAACACTGTATTCTGACTTACTCCTTCAGCCACTTTTAGCACCGACCGACATGATAGCCAATTAAGCATGATAAGAAAGTTTCCCAACATACGATAATTGACTGGTAGCAGTAGTAATATTTATTTCTATCCATTCCGAACGACAACCTTACGAATGACTGGTAGATTACATTAAGTCGAAATAAATCGATTTTTACGTAACATTATATTTTATACGAAACTTAGATGCTCGAGGCGTGAAATGTGTATTGATCTTTTTATTATAAATAAAGAAAAAAGAACAAAAACCGATTGAATGCTAAATCTTCCCCTTGTTCAAGTCAGTATCAGGAATAATGATTTTTAATTAGCCTATACATTGTTCAATTCATTCAATTAATAAGGATATAACATTTTACGAATGAACGATGTAGATTTATCGTCGATTTCGTAATATGATAAATTTGTTATCAGTATCTATTAATTGAATTGATCTATAAAATTATCTTTGTAGTTGAGTTCAATTAAATTCGGTTACAAGGCAATTGAACGTAGGCTCACTAATTTGTTTCTATTTGGCTGAGCAGAGGAGAGGGGGAGAGAGCGCGCGCGTGTGCAGAAAAGGTCGTCTCCATTTATACACGGCGATCCACGTGAATAGAGATCATTTGCAATTAGCCTTGAGAAAAGAACGTATCGCCCTCGAAATGATAGCTCTATTACAATCAAGCCACCCATTGCGTGAGATGCCCTCCGGAAATGGGGTTGACCCCACTCGCGGGTGCTAGCTGTGTAGCTTGTTTATGTTGTAGGCAGTTACCAGAATCCGACAGTTTGCAGAATATCGAGAGAGTTGGAAAACTGGCCGCAGATGAAAGAATACGCTATCAAAATTATGTATTTAAATCTGTTTATATACATATAACTTCATACAGACAATTCACCGGGAAGACTACTGTCGCTCAAATTTTACTTTTTTCTAAGTCAGTTAGACAATGGGTAACAAATACGAATACTTTAAATTGAGAAGTTTTGTTATCTTAATAACAAAAGTAGGTACTTGAATCAGAATAGAAAGCTGTATGAAAAATTAAAATATACATTGATGCAAGGATAACTTTACAATGCATTACGAGTGGTATAAAGTTCGTAAAAGCGCTGCCGATCCAGCCTTTCGTTGTCGGATAATACTTTGATAAATGCGTATACTTGGAGGACTTTCAAAAAGCATTACGAGAGTTGAAGGAGATGGTTAACAGGCCAAGGTACACTTCCAAAAAATACGAGACTAATTCAACTAACAATTACAGTACTTAATAATCGATTGTGTTAAAACAAGAATGAGAATAAGATTGATTGAGAGCTATTATTACATGCAGAAATGTAAAATATTTGTTATAGTTTTACTACCTCAACTTCAACAATTTTATAACGTAGTTAACAACTTTGTAATTATTTCATATTTACAGTAATGAATATTTTACTCAGTGTTCTGAAAATTCACGTTCGACGACTCCTACTAACGAGTATTCGGCAATGTGTGTATAGATTATACACTACACAAAACGGCTTTTCGCTTTAATTATGTTTTTCTTTCTTTCGCTTGTTCCTTTTGATAAATCGCATCAAAAGTCTTTCATTAATATCTCGCAGCTGCTATGCGCTCTACACACGAACCTTGTATCGCTCAGTCCTGCTTTGATTAAGGATATGCAATTTATCATTTCAATGTACTTAATTTAATTACAAACGGAAGTTGGAACAGTTCATTCCAACACGAATTTTTGAGGGTTCGGTTGATACGGTAAATAATCAAACTTGTCAAATAATGTAAGTCTAGTCAATAAATCTAAAGTTTTTAAAGAGAAATGCTATACACTAGAATAGACTATCGAATGAAGCCATAATAAATAGAGCTGTTTTGTAAAGGGAGCGTGAGTTTTATCTCGTCACGGTGAAAATAACGAAAAAGGAAAGCAAAATAGTTGAGGTAAACCAATAATTAAGCCACAATGTGAGCGAGCGTCAACCAGTGAAGGAATCTTCTATAAGCTTGTTACGGTTTGAGCTATGCGAACGGCCTCAAATCGATACAAAGTGTATGGCATTATGGTCCAGTTAAATCGAGAAATTGGTGGATATTCTGCGTGGTTTCGGGAACTACCTTGTATGCACAATAGGCATTGAGGAATGAAAGGACAGGGCAGGCCTGGTGTCTTGTCTATCTTGGTGTATGTAGCAGCAAGCAAAGGTGCGAGATGTTTTCCCTTAAGAATGGCATAAGGCACAGCCGGGTGGCGGGCACGCGCATTGTCGGAGCTCGAGCTTTTCTCGTGCTCGAGTTCTAAGCAATATAATCAACCACCCAGCGTGGAGTAAGATTCCAAAAAATCATCGAACCATCTTCCTTTTCTTCGGCTACACACCATTGGTCGTCCGATAGTCCAGTTTTAGCGCGTCATCCCCCTCACCCACGCGTTACACATTGGTGCGTGTGCCTGTGTGTCCGTCAGGCCCAATAGATACATCGCCGTCGTTCACGAGGGCAACTGATCTTTTGCTTAGAAACCCTATATATATTTCATCCGGCTAATAATAGGCCTATTTTGGAACTGTTCTCTTTCTTTCTCTCTACCTCTTGCTGTGCGGGGGATGATCGTTTGACTAACCACACTGCAGCACGCGCCATTGTACGTGCGCGTCGACTGCGGAATTGTATGTTTGCATAGGGCATTCTCAAGTTGATTTCCTGCGCTCCCTACTCGCATTGTCCACGTAGAAATCTTGTCGCACCGGAAAATCTTCCGGGAATCAAGGCTTTTTCTTTCCTTTGGCTGCAGGAAGAGCCCACCAAAAAGTCAAATATTTCTTTGGGCTCTTGCTTGTGCCTGCGTGTGTATTTGGGGACAACGCGTTATATACGCTCTATTGAACTGAGGCTATACTTACTGTTATGCTGATTTTACACCTACCCACCCCCGATACACATTCCACCTCTATTATGACTTGTTTGTTGCAATAGTCGAAAACTTGTATACTGGGTCCATTGTTTTGATCGTTTTCTAGTCATATAATACATTTGTTGGTTTTACGATTATGCATCTATTTTCCAAAAAATAAGCTGCTTTCCTCTATCGCATAATACCTATTGGTGATTTTTCATATTTCCGATTCACAAGTTTGCTAGATTTTATCGTCCAATATTTTGTACTGAGTATCTTTTATACAGTACAATGTACGGTACAAACAAATTACAATGAATTATCGAAAGAAAATAATCTGTTGTTATTAAACAAACATTTAATTGTAATATTATGTGAATTTCAACAACGAAATATTATTAATAACTTAATATTAACATGCTGGAGAATTCAATGCAACAATCACTGTTAGTTTAGTGTAGAAACGTTTAATATGTTCATTGCTCGCATCGTATGTACGTGTTCCAGCCTCTTCGTATACAATTGGCAAAGCACAAGAAATCTAATAAGGAACTTGAGCATGTGAATTATGATACTCAACGAATGATGATAATTCGGTTATCTCGCTGGTACAAGATATAATGAGGTTTATAGTGTTATTTATCAGGTAAGTAACATTATATTCTCGTACACTACTAATTAGGAATTTGTAGAAAATAAAGAGCATTATAGTCAATAAGTGGAGAAATCGAATTGGTTACGTGCGAGAAGTATGGATACAGAAGAACGACAGACAGTGATATCCGTGTACTAAGTGGAGGGCTAAATCATTAGACGTGCTCTCTCTCTCTCTCTCTCTCTCTCTCTATCTCAAGCAGCTCGTCGTGCCCCCCCGCAGTTTCAAGCATTAGTTCATCTGTCTCTTCGGTTCGTTTCGGGTCGCGCGCGCCATCTCTATCTCTCCCTTTCTTTCGTCGCTTAACGAGCACTCGATGTTTTTTTCTGCAATGCTCTCTCGCTCTTCGTCGCACTCCTTTCGGAATACTGCCCGCGTAATATATGAATCCCACGCATCGAACTCGAAGCACCGCGGGATACGCCCAACGACATGTGTTCTTCTCTCTTCTGTGCCCAGCTCTTTTTGCCATTTTTCTCTCATCTCCCACCTCTTTCTTCTCTTTTTCCTCCCTTCCTCTCACTCCCCCCATCTCTCTATTTATTTCTATTTTTCCTCGTACCTTTATTGCTCAAATTTTGTCATCTCTTCTTTTCTTTATTGGCCGTTGGATGCCTTATCGCCCGCTACGTCACGGTGATTATAGCCTTTAGATGTCTTCAAACACGTGTACGTTCGTGCGTGTTGCGTCAAGCAAATTAACGGTCGTCAATTTTATGTCTACAGGTTTTTAAGAAACTGAGAGCGCGAGCTCTCGCTTTCTGGAAACCACATAATTATCCTCCTTATAAAGAAACTCGATGAGTCAAATGTCGTTTTTGCCTATTGTATTTATGAATGATGATATTCGATAGTATCAGAGATACCGTGAGAATATTTTCTTCTCTGGAATGCCAAAATTTCAGCCTCAGGAAATTACATATTTCGAATAATGTCTCATCTTTTTGTATTTTAAATGTTGATTCGAATATTCTAAAACTAATGACGTTATTCGTTAATTTCCTGTTGATTGTCACGTGAAATAGCTTTAAAAAATCCGTCGACAAATGTATGTGGGGGTAGTTATTCCATTGTGCCATCTTCCTGTTTAGATCTCCTATTGTTCACACCCTCGAATTAAAAACCCCAAGTTTGATTTGACCCTATTTTTACTATTGTTCTTTCATATGGAATTGACTCGTTCCCTGTTAATGTGCCAGATGGAATTTTTAGATAATACATTTTATTCTTCAAAAAGACTAATTGTACAAGTTGAAAGGTGTGAAAATGTAACATGTGGTTACTGTGTATATTTTCAAACGGTTTTGAGCAGCAAACATTTTCCAGTGACACGACTTTCATCAATTTTCGTTAACAATTGAGTATATTGCAACTAATCTATAACAATAATCGTACTAAAAGCGACAAATATATGCATAAATATGTATGATTATCATTTTTAGCTTCAAAGCTTTTTTTACTAATTCATTACAAGATCATATTAAAGCAGGCTACTCATATAAATAAGTCATTTAATAACCAACGTTTAAAATAGTATCAAAAATGAACGTTCTTGCCTACACGTTCAAATAGTTGTACATGTAAATCTATTAGATTTATTTTAACTCAATCATGTAAAATTACATTCAAACGTTTTAACATACGTATAACATTATGCACGATATCACGATATTTCACGATACAATAATTTCGACCTCAAAATAATAACAGTTCGATTGTTTTTTTCGTTCAATAACTTACAATTAACTGTGTCGTAAAAATGTTAATTGAAAATTTGATTAAAAAGGGTATAAAAATTCTCATCCCTCTGTCATGAAATTTAGATGGTAAAGAGCAGAATAAGGCTGAAACGATAATTGAATTAAGACATTAGACTGTGAACGAGAACGATACATTGATAGGATAATAGCACATCGATTTGAATGTAAAATAAGCATAGAAGGGCCTCGTCGATTGGCATAATCGTGGCATTTGCATTTGCAGTCGAGCTGTGCTGTAGTATAGGACAGCGACAGAGAAATGTATACATGTAAAGAACGCGTATAATAAGAGTGAACGCGACTAATACAAATCTGGTACGCGAGACTCGGATAATCCCGTTCGACACGCCATTAAGTAAACACGATATTAGAAAGAACGAGCTCGCGGCTGAAAGAAGCTCACTCTCTAACAAATGCCAAGTAATATAAAATAATAAGCCCATTAGTCAACGCTATTAGATTAGGTCGAGTTGCGGCCCGCGTCATCTTTCCCTCTCTCTCTCTCTCTCTCTCTCTCTCTCTCTCTCCCTCAGAACAGACTTATTTATTTCTATTCACCTTTATCTTGTTTCTCGCCATTGGATTAGCGCCACACGCTCTTTCTCTCATTCGATTTTTTTCTGTCCCCCCCGTATAACACACGCACTTGTACGAGATTTGGTATGTGTGTGTCCACATTCACCGTCGGGATTTATGGCGCGCTTGCCCATTCATAAGAATATTATTCAAATTTGGTGAGTCTAGCGCGCGCTAGCAAAGTCCTCTTGTAATTACGCCCCCTATCAAACGTCTCCTCCTCTGGCGCGTATATTATAGCCGTATACATGTATATATATGTAGTCAGAGCTCGACGGAGTTCAGATCCTTATCTCATTTTTTTCAGTCGTTTCATCCCATCGTTATTTGGCATCGCGATAGTCATTGTCGAACAGCTAACCCTATAACCTCGTAATGAGCAAACCATCTTTCCAGTTTCGTTATATGGCGCATCGCTTGACGCCGGTCGATAAAAAATATCACTTGATTGCTTTTGTATATCCGGACAAAAAGCCACGCGAATACGCGCGAAAACTGCTTTTTATTTTTCTCAGGCGCCTCGATGTCGACCGATTACAGATGCTCTCTTTTTTTCTTCTTTATCTCCAACGACTCGACGACGACCACATCCATGCCCGACAAATTAAGGCCCCACCAGTCTTTTTCCGTGTGAGTATTTATGCACTCAGTTCGCTCTCTCTTTCTCTTTCTCTAAAAAAAAAAGTCGTATTTTTTCCTTGCCGATATGAGAAACGAATAACAAAGCGATCGCGTCTTTCATAAATCATAAAGAGCTGTTTTTTTCTTTCCTCTCCCTCTCTCTCTCTCTCTCTCTCTCTCTCTCCCTCTCTCTCTCTCTCTCTCTCTCTCTTACCCTCTCTCCACGCGATAAAGTTCTTCTTAGCGTCATAGATGTCCTTTTTGCAAATACGTCTTATTAAATTTATACAGAGATCGTTTGTCGTCCTCTTTGCCTTTTTCTCAGTCGTTTGTCTTGCTGTTTTTTCAATATCGCTGATGCGTGCTCAGCAGCAATCTGGAGCTTCGAATAAGAAATCGTTACAACGTTCTTTTATATTTTTTTTCAACCCGCCATCACTTTTGTAAATATGGCATTTCATTTGAACTAATTTATTGGGTAGTGTTAATATTTTTCATTATGTATTCCAATTGTAAATCTTAGATTTTTAAATTAATTTATGATACAATACCGTTTCTTTCAATAACGTTGTGATAAAGTAAATACTATTGAATTATTTTGAGTGCAAATTATCTAATTAAAATGTACAACATCACCATAGTTGCTCATTTGTGTGTTGATTTTATGACTGCAACATTTGCAAAAATTATTTTCGAAAGTACAGCTTGAATAATTTATTTTCGCCAACATTTTTCAATTCTCATAATATATCGTTGTAAGCTCATTTGCAAAGTCTCGACTTGTCGATGGAACGTGATAAAATTCGCACAAAAGGAATTTGCACGATACTCGTGGTTCTCTCTCTCTCTCTCACTCCTTCTCTGCTTCGCCCACGTTTCTCCTTATATACATCTTGATTCAGTTCTTCTCGGGCTCGTAAATAATATCCACTGCATTCGGAGTATTTTATCAGACGCTCATATAAACGTTGCCAATTCTGCAACTGCTGGCCGAAAATTTAATGGCCCATCTTATAGGCAAAACGTAATACAACGCGTCGACGTTCACATGAAATATTGACCGAACATATTCAGTGCTTGTTGATTTCCGAAGATCCAGGAAATCCGTGAGAACTTGTTCCGCCGTGTAGTGAATGAGATTTAACGCGAAAAAATTTAATTTGCCTAATCCCATTTTATGCCGATGATAATCTTCGCTAAGCTATAATATCAAACAAGTATCACTATAAGAATAAGGCATTTACATGAAAACGTACGGGTTTTTAATTCATTGATGATAGAATCCTCAAATCTGCGTGAGAATATAAGTGAATCACGTGTATTTCTGTGAACGTAGAAAAAAGTAATATTTTATTATTTTTAGCAAGGCAAATAAAGTGTGCCGTTTATAACATCGATTAATTTAGAAACGAGATTTGATATTTCCATTAAGGACACGGTCTCAATTATCGAATAAATAAAAATAATTTTGAGAAAGACCGCAAAAAAGGAAGAAAGAAAAGGGGGCTGGAACAAATTGTGAAAGGTGGCAGTAAAAACTAATTGTTTTGTTGGCTATAAATTGTGGCGAGCGAGTTGAGTAGTTTTGATTACACGCGGCAATGAGTGCTGCTGGGGTGGTGCATAAATTGTTCTTAATTTGCCGTAAAAATGGACTAAGCAAGCGAGAAGTTGGTGAGATGAAATAAATTCACGCTGCGAGTGTAATCCGCGAATTTGTTTGCGGATTACAAGTGAGAGAAAGAGAGAGAGAGAGCTCGCGCCGCGTGCGGTCAAACGACAATTAAACTCGTCGTCATGTAACCACGGAGAGTGCACGCACGCGCCTTTGCACTTTTGCTCTCCTCTCGCGATTCCTCTTAATTTCAAGAGATTTTTCAAGAGTCGAGAAAGAGCGAGCACGTGTGTAAGACACACAGAGAAAGAGAGAGACAGACAGAGGAGAGAAGGGGAAACAAAGGGAACAAACCGTACGGCAACTTGCGTTTTAGCGAGTCATTAAACATTCGCACAGTCGTAGGGAGGTATGGAGGACCCCCCATCTAGCCTTTATCCGTTGCCAAATGCTACCGACGACACGACTTTTACTTACGCGTATGCGTTTAGATGTGTGCCACGCGCTCTTGCATGCATATATCTCTATAGATATACCCCCCGCCAATATCAGCCGACCTGCAACGTCGCGCCTCCTCATTCACGTACACGCCATGAAACACTACCCCCCGTATGGCCGACAAACCGAGAGAAAACCGCGCAACTCAACGTGATATTCGCCATAGACTGTCTACCAAAGTCAACGGCTTTTTGTTAGTATTAGATCTCTACCAGTATGCTCAAAGGTCTTTACGACTTTCACATCAATATTCGACCAATAATATTACGTACTAACACTCTATCGACCAATCCGGTTTTCAATCTAACAATATGGTTATGCCCAATATTCTCGCCCTCTTTTATAATTGTAGAAACCTGTAAGGTATCTCTCTCTCTCTCTTTCTCTCGCTCCTACAGCTTGCCTCTGTACTCGTTAACCAATTGAATAAGCTTTTTTGATAATTTCGACATCAAGACAAGCATTTGTTCGATATTTCCGTGCAATCGTTACTGTCCATCAATATTGATCAATTTCTTTTCCATCTCAAGTCTCTCGACTATTGGTGGACGTGATACTTTAAACGTCAATTGAACAAGAAAAAGAAATGGTTTATGAGTAGCGATCTTCTTGGGTGGTTGATGCGTACTCGCATGCATATATACCGTTAACGATGAGAATAATGTGCAACACAGAATCTTCGCAGCATGCACGAGAACTTTCTCCAATGTAACCAGCAACAAAAAATATTGATTTTTATCGTTGCAAACCGTCAAACGCGATGATTAAAAACAAGAAAAAAAATAGTCACGACGACCAGGTGGCGCGAGTTGTTTGAAAGGCGTGCGACGTGTCGTCTGAATGGAGAGAATTGTAAAAAAAGAATAACAAAAAGCGAGGTAATGGCGAGAGAGAGAGAGGGAGAGAGAAAGAGAGCGTGAGCGCTCTAAAAAACGAGGAAAATCATCGGTGCTCGGAAATTACAGAGAGATCGCGAATCGCCTCCCAGGGCGCAAGTCCATTGAGCCAAAGGTCTCCCTCGGCGATGCAGAGGGCTGTCTAGTTGCGGGGGGTCTTGGGCTTCATTTTTGCGTTTGCGAGCTGGTCCATGACTACTGTTGCTACTGTTACTGCCCACGAGGCTACCACCGCAGCAGGTATGAGTTCTATGAGCTCTTGCACTTGAACGCGTGCCACTGTCCGTGTGCGCTCGAACAAATCGGCTGCGAAAGTCAGAGAGGTCGTGCGTATTGCTCGTGGATTTGGAAAAATCTCGCGGTAGGAGTCACTACCGTGTACCATTTTGCCTGATTGATGTGATTCATTCTAGTTGTTTATTGGTGTGCCTTTTCGCATGTGGATTTTTTTCTTTGCCGTAAATACCCACATGATGTGACGAGTACTAGAACCTTGCGGGACATCGATCTTTGCGATGAACAAACTGCTATGGCTCGTTATTTCGAAGTGTTATCCACAAGTCATTGTATTAATTCGCTCGATCAATTTAACGACCAACGAGATCAGCTAATAATAGAGCAGCTTCAACCAATATTTTTTATTTAGATTTACAACAAATATTATTATGTATTATAAATAATTTATACCAATTAAGAATTAATTTATACCAAAGATGATACACATCGCAAAACCTGTAGTAGACGTGAAACGTAAAGTATATTGATAATAAAGTAGGTGAAAAATGTATTAGCTAACTTCTAATATCACAAAATTTGACAAGACTATGTACAAAGTTAAATTTACGAATTCATTTTTACGAATATAAAAATGATATGATCCTTCAAATTTTGTAACATATGGCTGACCATGTTCTCAACAGATACCGGTCGTTAATTATTTAATGGTTTATTTTATGCTGTGATGGATGTATCAAATTTTTTTATTTTTTGTATATGACCCGGTACATATGTAAACTTATCAATATATGCTTTATAAGTAGGCAATATCCTTGCTTCGCAGATAACTTGTATTCATAACTATACTAGACGGAACTTAATTCAAGACCCGCGAAATTCAAAATTAAATTTTATCTTCGATGATTGGACATCACTAGCACGAATCGTGGTTACGTATATGATTTTTTTCTCATGAGTTGTATGATTCAAGCTTGAAGTTGGAACTGTCTTGATGGTTTTCAGTTGACAACGCAATTAAATAACTTTTCTAAGCGAACATAAATATCGATGCAAAGTTTTTTGTAAGCACATCATATTAAGATTACGCGAAACACAAAGATCATGCAGCTTCGTTAACTGAAACTGTCAGATAACTTATTTGTTGCTGAATTATTCTTGTACCAATAAAGTCATTTACAGTGCGTGTTATTTGTTTTCAGATCAGAATAATGGATGATAAGCATATGATTCTAATAGAATAAGTGGATTTATAGAAGCATTAACAAAAAATAATAATTCAGTAAATCCATACAGTCACAATAAATATCAAAATAATAAACTTAATCACTTATTCGAATTTTACATATTGTTTTTAGGACTTAAGATGAAGTAGAAAATTTGTTTCTTTGTTAGTTATATAGTTTATGACTATATCAATGTACTGAAATATTATCTTCTGTCAGTATTCATAGAAATCCAGTTATTCTGTTAGAATCATATGCTTATCATCCATTATTCTGATCTGAAAACAAATAACACGCACTGTAAATGACTTTATCGGTACAAGAATAATTCAGCAACAAATAAGTTATCTGACAGTTTCAGTTAACGAAGCTGCATGATCTTTGTGTTTCGCGTAATCTTAATATGATGTGCTTACAAAAAACTTTGCATCGATATTTATGTTCGCTTAGAAAAGTTATTTAATTGCGTTGTCAACTGAAAACCATCAAGACAGTTCCAACTTCAAGCTTGAATCATACAACTCATGAGAAAAAAATCATATACGTAACCTCGATTCGTGCTAGTGATGTCCAATCGTCGAAGATAAAATTTAATTTTGAATTTCGCGGGTCTCGAATTAAGTTCCGTCTAGTGTACACATTTGGATGACAGATCACACATTTTTTTATTGAAAACGGAGTAAGTCACTTTTCCTTTAATATTTGGCACAAGGAATATCTGTGTTAAAAATATCATTTATAGTAAGTTTGACGTTAAAATATTAATTAATTGAAAATGTATAGAAAATTTAAAAAAGTATTATTTTTAATGCCATACCTAGAGAACTTTTAATCAGAACTGTATAATTTTTTCCTTTATGAATATGTACACATTGTAACAATAAATTGTTTGATACATAAATATTTAAAGTAAATTTTTGCGATTTTCGTCGAAAGAGGTAACATTTATTTGTCAATTTTCACGATTCCATGGATAATTTTGTGTTATAATCCGCAATAAAACTTTTTTTTATGTTTATTAGAAATTCGAAAATAGGCGAGCAAAAAAATCCCTTCATGCGTTACTCATCCGAGTGACGCAATCAAAAGGGCCCATCATTTTTGCAAGTAGTTCAATTTTATAACACAGTAGATTTATGGGCTAAACTTGCTATTTTCATTCAATTGGTTTTATCTGTGAATAATGTATTCTTCAAATAAAAAAATTACGAAAATGTTGCTCTATTTAAACAAACTAACCGCATCAATAATTTTGTTATTCAGCTATAAATATTCAAATATTCTTTCATTGTTTCCCCCAATATTCCAGTATGCTAGGTCGTATTTTATAGTACAAATGCTAACTTTTTTATGTTTTCTAAACTACTGAAATAAAAGATCTTTTCACGCAGTCGAATTAGACAAAATTCAAAAGTCAGAGTAATTGGACCATCTGAACGTCAAAATGAAAGTCCTTATCGCACGACAATTTTTAATAGATCTTCAATTTAATAATTATTAAAAATCGTATAATCATACTATCGTTAAAATGTTTTAATACGACCTAAGTACCGAAACACGGCCGTCATTGAGGATTATTGACTTATGTTGTTGAACGAATTCAAAATAAGTAATGTTCTTTAGTAAAAGAAAATGTTCAATTATGTGCAACATCCAGGAAATATAGATGTATAAAAAAAGATCCATGTAAAGAGTCTGAGTGCTGTACCAAATGTTTACAAAGTACGCTAGAAAAATTGAAGCAAATTCGTGGATGAACATATTTTATTAACTAGAAAAATGAAACTAATTCCAAGACAAGAGATAAAATATATTTGCAGGCACAATTTGACAATATAATATGTTTGTCATGTAAACTTTATAAGGAAATGAACCCTCTGAAACTCGAATTTGAACTGAGAATATTGATGGATTTCACGTCCGGATCTAGAAAATGAATGAAAAACAGTATTGGTAACTCTCTCAAACAATAAACTTAACAACTAATATTGATAAAATCTCATCCGCAACTAAAACCAAAAGTCCGCTCCGGAAATATAAATGGAACTATGACTATGGATGAAATATCCACCGAAACTTGGCTATGATTATTTATAGAATCATGACTAAATGTTGATAACAGGAGAATAAATTAACTTTCTCAAAATGTAAAAAGTGAACTAATAATATTGAGGACGTCACTTACAAAATTGGAAACACGATTCAGAATATAAATGGACACAAAAACATGAGACCTTATTAGAGGTATAAACTGACCTATGGCTATGAATCGAATACCTACAGATAATCCAAGAACTAACTCAAATTTAAACTAGAAATTTGACTCAATGAAGATGAACATCCATACCACAGAAAAACCAGATACCACTGAAAAAATAAAAACTAGTTTTGGGATATCGATGGATTACTGTCCGTAATTAAAGACTGGGTATCTCGTCGGAAATGTTAACAGAACTAAGATTATTGATGGAACGCCCTCCGAAATTCTGATGCAAATACAGTGTAACTATAAGACTTATTGAATGATATCGAAGAGAACTGAAAAACGGTTGCGGACAATGAAATCCCTTTCCCTTCGCGACACATGAAATTCACAACTAATGATGGTGTAATATCATTGGAGATATAATCGACAGACTACTTAGAGACTAAAAACTGGACTAATGATATTGATATATTCACCTCCGGAACTGAGACTGCTTATGAAAAAGTTTGATTTTAAAAATCCCCTTCAATGTACTCCCTTTCCCTCACCACCAACATTTCTATTCGTTTTTTCCATTAGTCAAAGAAATGCTGGAAGTCTTCTTTTATAAGAGCATTTAGGAGCTCCGCCGATTTTCGCTTCACCTCTTTCATCGATCTTTGGAAACAGAAAAAAGTCACAGGCTGTCAAATCAGGCGAGTACTGCGCGTGCTCGAGCACTGGACTGCATCTAGCGGTTAAATAACGTTTCACAGACGGCGCGTTATGAGCAAGTGTATTGTCCTGGTGCAAGATCCACGACTTGTTTCTCCACAACTCCAGTCGTTTCTTACGAACTCGCCCTCTCAGTATAGGTAAAATTTTCATATAGTAAGTTTGACTTACAGTTTCACCGTCTCGAATCCATTTAGTGATTACGATGTCGTTGATGTCGTAAAAAACTATTAGCATGGTTGGACGTTGGTTGTTGAACGTTGGTCATCTTCGGTGCTTCCTGGACCTGCAAAAAACCGTTTACACAATTCAGAAACACGCACACGAGATAGAGAGTTCTCACCAATTGCCTCTTTTAATCACTTATAACATTCAGTCGGAGTTTTTTTAATTTAACGAGAAATTTCATATTGATCCGTTGCTCGTGTTTTTCGTCACACATTGTTATCGGCACGAGAAAAAAACAAGTTCGTTTCTAACCTCTATAGAAAAAATACTACTACAGCGACAAAAACGTGTTTTCGTACGAGACACTTCAAGCTATTCAACGCTGCATTTGTCCCTCAAAATCTTTCTGACACTAGATTTTGATAATAGATAATTGATGGATTCCTATCCGTAATTCAAGAAATATTCTCTTTGGAAGTATAAACTGAGGACAGAACCTCATTCCAGACTAATATAATCAGCTCCACAGGAATAATTAACCGATTTTCATGAAACTTGGTATAAATAATGTCTATATGGTAGTGAATTTCTTTACAAAATTTTAATCTTTATTACTGCCTGATGAAAAGTTGTAAATAATATAAAAATTTCATTGACAATTTTTCAAAAATTGATATTTTTATAACCGTAAAAGTCATCGAATCGAATTTTTTTAAAATACGGGTAAAAATATAAACTTTGAACTTAATAAATCAAAAGTCATTTTTAACAATTTGTTGAAAAGTTATTAACTTTTGTTTTAAATAATTGACGATATTTTTAAAAGTGTTATTTTTATTTTCGAAATTTTTTTGTAATTAGATTTTTGTCTATTTTTCTATAATAATCACAATAAAATTCATTACTATAGACTATAGACAATACTATAATTCACACTACATTTTTGAAAAATTTTTATAACTTTTAATCTGGCAGTAATAAAGATCTAAAAATTTGTAGAGAAGTTCACTACCATATAGGCAATATTTATATCAAGTTTCATGAAAATCGGTTACGTATTTCTGTAGACCTGATCGTATTAGTCTGGAATCCCCTCCGAAATTATAAACCTAACTAAGAGTATGGATTCTATTTCTTGGTTTGAATATGTAATAATAAGTTCTATGTGACTTTTCAACATTTTAAAATAGTTTTAACTCTTGAAGGTCATTCTAACAATTTGAAAACTGTCATTTTAGACGTAAAATTTGCCGCTCTTTTTCATTCTGTTTCGAACACAGGGGTTCCCATTTGGAAAAATCCTGTTGACATTTTAGTAACCTTGAACATGACTTTAAAGTCAAAATCTAACATGTAGAAAGTTGACCCTTATATGTGAGTAGTGAAAGTTAGATTTATAGCCACCGAATTTGGTTTAGGTTTGCTTGACTGTTGGCCGTAGCGAGTACAGTCCAAAAGATTTTCTTCAGGTCTAGAGTTTTTGATTTGCAATTCTACCTCGTCTTACACGAGGTCAAATACAGGATTACCTAATATGATATATGTGATTTTTAAAAACGAAGAGTTTAGTTAGTCAGAATTCTGATATCAACAATTTTCATATTTTTGATATTATAACTAAATTCTTTATTTTGGATTCGCAAAGATGATCTAGCCGGCAAATGTGAATTTCATATATTTTGGTTCAGGTTCGCCATATTGCCGCCGTCATCTTGCATTTTTGAAATTCGACTCCATATTTTTAATCAGCGACGTCAATGACATAATAATCGGATAACAATCAGATTGATCCACGTGATGAGAAAGAATTTAAAATAATTCGATATAACTGCAGATCTGTCGAAAGGATCAATAATTTTTATTAAAAAAATATGCGATTTCAAACAAAATTATTACATTTTTTATGTTGAAATTTTATTTAGAATTTTATTTGATATGAAGATTTTTGTGAATAGACTAGTAAAGTGGATTTAATTTAGTTTTTATCGTTACACTGCTGCAGATATATGCGAGGTCGGTTAAAAAAATAAGGTTAATTATTATTTTTCTCAACAAAATATTTTGTTATTCATCAATTTCTATTTTGTTCCCCTCAAAGTAGTCTCCTTCAGATATAAACACTAGTGCCAGCATTTTTTCCAAACCTCGAAACAGTTTTGATAAGCACTTTTTAATATGTCCTCGAGGTCTCTCGGCGATTACGGTGTTGATTTTGACCAAAAAATTACGAAGAAACAATGACGGTTGAGCAAAAAGAGAGAAGGTTGAGCAGGTTGAGCAGTTATGTTGAGCAGGCATAACTTGTATGCCTCTCACAAACAAACTAAACATGCTATATAGCTAAGTACACAGAAACTGTAAACATATGTTCGAGACGAGCGTACCTACATAAAAAATTAAAAAATTGATAATCGAACGTACGTAACCCGTGAAATTTTAAAATTCTCTTTATTTTTTGAAGAGCCCTCGTATATTACTTTCTAATTCTATTTTTGTAAGGGTATTCTTATTTATGTAAACAATTAATACATATCTTCTACTTTGGCAAATTATTTGCGTCACCTTGATGCAGGAATATATGGTACTGTAAAACCTAATAGAAAACAAATCCCTAAACAAAATAAGAAATTAGTTTGTGATGAGGTATAAATTGCTTATACTGAGCCATGAACGACAATAAGGTAGAAAGTTAAATGTATACTCACAAGTATAGACGAACTTGAATTCCAGAAATATGGGGAAAAATTATCAAACAAATGAAAACATTATAAAACCAAAATGTGTTAGTGATTGCAACTGATAATATCGATGGAAAATTATCTATAATGGAATCGATAAGAAATACGATGAAGTGGTATCGCTATTTCCCATCTGATTGATCTATACTTATCTAAGGATTTCATGCTGTATGCAAGATGAAAAATAAAGAGCCTATATATCATTTCCTTCAATTTGATTAGAAGTTATAATAATTACTTTATATTCAAGTATCTAAAAGTTTATTTAATATAGTATGTAAAATAATGAAAATATCGCCTGTTTAACAAGTAAGCAATTGAAAATACTTTATGATTGTGATATTTGTGTACAGTTGTATCGTACTCGAATTATTTATTAATTAGTGTAAATTGCACGTAACCCGAATATATTCCTGCCAAAAAAAATGTTTAAGCACCATAGACGACGTTTATATCTAGGGATAATAAAGCCTTTGGGTTTGTTTCGCTCATCGCCTTGACTTTATACGATCTCGCTCTAAAAACAACCTGTTCAAGCATAATCACGCATGTCTTGTGTAAGGTAACAAATAAGCTGCAGATTCGACGAAACTGAAAGGTGTTAAGCGAATGGTCGGATGCAGTGCGTAGAAGGAGATACGGTCTTTAGCATTAATCTTTAGCATTAAATAATATTAAACTCTCTGGATATAGCGTCAAACTCAAATAAATCAAGCCTTTCGACATAAAAGAAAGATGTATTGCATTGACAGAATTATTGAAAAGATGTATAATAGTAGATAACTGTGAGATATCTTTTCCGTGTAAACACCAAATAATGTATGACTGCACAATACTACTCTCACTATCACACTTAATGAAAAATTTTTGTTTCCTACAGGGTGTGGTTGCCTTAAGGGCGTTGTTGAATTATTAGGTGACGTAATGCTTCATACCTTCATCTCTATTGCAACTGTATAATATGTCTAGCCGAGTAGGTATATAATGTTCGAGGGAGCGTCGCTCTTCAAGAAAAATTGTGTTCGAGAACGATCAAAAAAAGAAGCAGTGTCATCGTATGTTGCATTATAACTCATCGATGAGTTTATGATCTTATGCGGCGATGAATCTTATTTTCAATTGAACGTCTACACTGCTTGGATCCGATCAAAGTGTACCGACGCGACGTTATTATCGTCCTATTAGAATTAGATTTCTCTTATTTCAATCGGTTTAATCAAGCATATATTGAAAGGATGTATTTTGTACGATATGCGGTCAAACACGCTTCAACGAGACATAAATGATAAATTTGCTCTAACAAAACCAGTTCTAGTTCGAGTTATTTAATTGCAAATATGAATTATGGAGTTGAATAATTAAACATTTTTGTTCAATGTCTAATAAGAACGCGAATTTGTCGATTGCTTGAATGCAATTCTCGGGTGTGCGCGCAATGTTACTTTTGATAAGCACTACATTTTCGAGTTGATATTTATTGTCAGAAGCGGTCTCGTGTAAACATATTGCGGACCGTAGGGGACACCGGACAAGACGGGACATCGTTGTTTCTTTGACGCTTATCATAGTAGCGACATCTGGTGTACGCTTTTGTAAACAGAATATTATTGTTTCCAATTAGCTGAAATGTTTTTATTAGTTCATAAAGTGTGTTCGAAACGCGAGAATATTTTTCGTACAACGTAAACGAATTCTTTTCACTTTTGTACGCTGTTATTATTGGTTTAATACATTGTATTAAATTATTTAAATTCGTGACACTGCAATGTTATTATACAAACACAATGTGTAGTGAAGATAAAAAATTTGTCATTCAAAAAAATTTACAGGTAATTTTTGTTTAAATAGACTACTCAAGGAAAATGGGACGATTAAAATGTGATAGCCGAAATAAAGAAAAAGTGTGTTAAATATTAAACTCTCTGAATTTGACAGAATACATAAATAGGTCATGTTAATGTAATATCGTATGTATTGAAGAAAAAATACGAACTAACAAATTATATGACAAATAAAAATAATTCTTATTTTGGTTTCAGAAGCTTTCTATGTAATATCTGTAATGTTTAGAAAGATTTTTTGTTGATTATTCGCTTATTCTAATATTAATTTCTGTGATTTTTCAAATAGAAATGTGTGTCCTGTCTTGCCCGGGCAACTCGGGTAAAATGGGACAATGTTCTCCTTTTGTTTTTGTTTATTCATTATGATTTTATCGAATTAATTATAATATTTTCCATTTGAGACGTGCCTGTTCAACGTTTACAGTGCATGTTCACAATATACAAAATATATAATTACTGTAGTCAACTATATTTTAAAGCAAATTTTCTTAAGCAGCCCGTTTTGACCAGGTTTTCACTACGCATGTATTAAAAAGCCAAGTCGTAGTCAGAAGTTAAATGCATGCTGGAGAAAGTGCCGAGAGTAATATATATAATAATCGCAATGGAAACTATCTCGCGCCGAAACATCTGGCCTGGTACTCGTAGGCAGTACTCCTCTCGAAGAACGTCATGCGTGCGTCGAGAGATCTCCAAATGCACGCGCCCGACGTGTTTTAGCAGTTAACACGCTCACAGCAAGAGCCGGCGGCACTCGAAAGCCCATGTTGAATATTTCGTCGGGCACAATTCGATCGCGTGAGACATGTGATTGCCGATGAAGCTTCCGCACTCTTGATCTCTCTGGCCTGCGATGATGGCTTTAAACGTGTGCCAACGTACGAAAAAAATATCTTGCTTCCACTTGGATGAAGCGACTTTTCAATCGCTTGCACAATGCTCGCGTGAAAGCCTCGCTGCTTCGACAACGTGCCTGCAACCTCTTATCTCGGCTTTTATTTCTTTTTTTGTTCTTTGAGCGTACAATATTATTACAATGTTGCCTCACGAAGCTTTCTTTTATGTTGTGCGGCGGGTCCTGTCACTTTTTTCTCTTTTCCCGATTGTTTCCAACGTATCGGCCTATTTGTCTTTTTTTGACTTTATTTTAGGCGCCGTCCAGTCGGAATTTATAGAACATTTATAGTTTAGATAGCTACTTATAGTCATGCAGTTTTACGAATTAAATTTTATTTGGGTACAGTATGAGAAAGCGCTGATTCCAGATGAATTTATAGAAACATTCAATAGTTTACAGTATACGAATCGAATAATTTGTCGAACTAGAAACTACTTGTCAAATGTCCAATATCAACGTCATATTGCACTTTATCGACCGTACACTCACCAATTCATAATAAATACAACTTATAGAATGACTTATTCGAATTGTCGAATTTTGCAACGTGTTTTTTAACCAAGTTCCTCGTTCATTACTTTCTTCTGTTGCGATACGTATGCAAGTTGTATTAATGTAGATGAAATATTCAGTTATTACGTAAACGGTAGTAAATAGTATAGCAGCACCTAAATTGTTTATTATGCGCAAAACGGGTTTGTCGATTTTTCAGCAACACGATAACACGTTATCAATAAACATGGCTCGGTAATGATCTACAAGCACATATAGGAATCCGTATCCATACCAATCGTATAGCGTACGGGCAAACTTGTCACCTTGCATGTGTGCAATAAGAGCACTGCATATAGGTAATGCACGTGTCACCTGGAAAATATTGCGGCAACGCATATAAAAATAGCTTTCACGTGCGTCAAGTTGTAAGTATCGAGTCGTATAGAAAAAACAAATTTTCGGTGGGGTAGCGTGTGCACGCATGCACGGGATATAGGTATAAATCGCACGAGGCGATACTAAAACTGTGCGTGAGAGGCTGTATATATAGGGAGCGTTGACAGGGGCGTAACGCGCTCTCCTTCTCTCTCTCTCTCTTTCTCTCTCTCTCTCTCTCTCTCTCCTTGGCGTGGCTTTTTATCAGCGAGGCACGATCGTAAAGTCATGGGCACACATATCGGTCGGCGTCTGTCGGCGAGCTGCATGCAGCAGTAAGTACGCGCGCGCTCACGAGAGAAAAGAGCGAGCGAGTCACGCCTCCCGCGGCGCGTGTTGTCATTGTCGGGATACGCGAACGCGCGCGCCTTCGCGGCTACCTTTCTCCGAGAAAGAAAGAAAGAGCATGCGAATCCGATAAGAGCACGAGCAATAAGTCGCTTAATGTATATAGATCGGCATGCAACGCCAAGCGATGCGCCGCGACCGATTATATATTGGCCTGTGCATGTACGACCCGCGCGATAGATCGTCGTGAGCGCGACTTGAAAGGATACCGAAACCCTTGCAGCCATAGACTGATCTGGCCAATGATGACTAATTGATCCAAAGATCGCTACCATTTATTATTCTATTATTCTGTTTGGTTTTCGATCACTTTCTCTCTCTCTCTCTTCCTCTCCCTCCCGCTTTTTTCTTTCTCTTCTCATTCCACGTGGTAGAATTCTTCAAAATACGATTAGCCTGATGCATCCAGCGCTCGAAGTATCAATACAAATCATCATTCATAAGCTGTACATTGTTGTGGAACGACGATTTATTAATTAAGAAATTAACTTTTTTTAAATCACGTTATTTATCTATTGATCACTCCAGAGACGAAGATAAAAGATGCATCTACCGTTGGAATTCATAGCGTTATTTTAACTAAGTGGTGTTTTAATTATTGATCAAAATGTTTGTTTATCTGTAAGAATAATTGCACAACTTAAATGATTACGAAGAAAACAGATAAACGCGTCAATAAACCACTACTAACTTTGGCAAGACAAGCTCGCGCAAAAGAGTATGGCTAGCTCTATTTTGTAGAATATAAGCGGCAACCTCATCTCTCGTGCTCTCCGGCCGTTGATATCTCCCGTGGCGCGCTGGAAAATTCTGGGTGCTCGCTTTTTTTGGTTTCGTTTCTTTTCGTTAGCTTATCGTGCTCAGCCTCTCTTCTTCCGTGGTCCGCGTTAAAAGTCAATTCCCCTTCTCTACGGGAGTGCGAACCAAGCGTTACAAACGAAGTCCCGCCCCTCGGAGCATCCCGACACGAAGACCAATCAGCGCAACGCGATGCACTTGTTCCTTTTTGATTCTATCCTTCTCTCTTTCCTTCTGCTTCCGTCTCGTTACGAGGACGAGCGGGATAGTTGCAGCTACGTGGGTCCTCTTGTCTCCGCGCCATCTTAAACGCTCGCGGACACTATCCAGCCAATCTTATCGATACTCTCGAGTTGGGGGTTGAGGAGGGGGGCGGCGGGGGAGGGTGTTGTTGTTGCTCTTTCTTCTCGGTCCTATGTCACCAGCTCTTCCACTCGATACACTATGCATTTTTATTTTACCCACATGCCAGACTACCGTAGCTCGTTTATATATACTCCTCACATTATTTGAGAACAAAGTCGTTGTCAGCGTGTTTTGCGATTATGAGCTTATACGTTTATGTTCGGAACAATTTATTCCGATGATTCTTTTAAAGCAATGGCGATATCCGCCGATTATCATTCTTATCATCTTATTATCAGAAAATTTACTTTCGAAGTGGTGCTGAAACTTGATATTTGACCATACAGCTACGGCTATATCGTGTTTCCTTATAAAAATCCAAGTATTTATTGGTCCCTTATTGTTTGCATAAGCCTTTGTCAACTAAATTAATGTCATTTAAAAATCTGAATGAAATTTTCGAATATCGCAATTATCGATAAGAGAATTTAATCGCGATGCTTCATCTCGGATAATAATATATTCAGTCAGTGCATGAAGAAAATGTTTCTAATCGTTCTGTCATGACTTTTGTTCGTGATTCTGAAAATAGCATGCAATTCTGTCACCGGAAAGAAACGAAATGAGTAAGATTGAACAGTAATTAATTTGTACTTTTTATAGGCTGTTACTTATATTATTTTTATAAATCAGGTATTCATAATTTGTTTCCATTTACCAGAACATACCAGTGAATATTGAAAAAGGACTAGACTCGTGTAAAGTAAAGTGTCAATATTGTAAAGCTAAGTCATACTTTACAAGTATAAGCAATGCTTGAATTACAATTATGCCTACAACTAACTTATACTTATTCAAAGACTCACATGTACGTCTCGGCAGTTTTTTCTCACGTTAATCAAAAACAAGGAAAATATGCATATAACTACTACTTTATTTTTAAAATGAATTATGAACTATTACGTGTGCCAGCTATCAACATGCGTGCGCGAGCACCAATTTCGTTTCCTTGCCTTTTTTTGAGTAAATCGAAGCCATAGATGCGTTCGATAACTAAATTTTGCCTACTTTTTTTATCGTTTTTTCATAAAATCTTATTATAAATCAAAATATTATTTCATATATATATTTATCACACTAGTATCTTACATGAGTTTACTTCAATCTACCAAATCACAAATAAACTGCCTTCACATTTCAGGCCATCAATTTTGTTATATAGGATAGTATAGGATCGAGTCGTTAAAAAATTTACCTTTGAGCTATGACTTGAGGCGAGCAAATTTATAAAAATATTTTTCTTGATGATTTATATTGATGGAATAAAATTATTCGAATCAACAAAAATAAATCTCAGATAAAGAAAAAACAAATTTATAAATCATAATCATTTTTGAGAAAATTCATCAATTTGGAATCAAATTTAATCAACGATTCTTAACAAATCATGTAAAAAAAGACATTGGATAGTATGAACTAATTCAAATACAGACGGCGTACTTAAGTTTACTTCAACTCTTCAGTCATACATCAACAATAATACACTAGTATGGAACGCAATATATACACCCTAAAAAATTTGGCGAAAATAATTACCATAATTAAAAAAAGTGTCTACGCCATTATCCTGTTTTTTCAGGTTTATGACGTATAATGGTTATGTTCGATATTTTACTTTTTTTCGACAGCAGAAGCACTTAGTTTATTTAGTCAAGAATTTAGTCGTTATATAATGAACGCGCAGTTTTAAATCTTACAACGTTATCATCATTATCGCACAAACACTATATTATAAGAATGTTGTATTGTTAGGCTTACGTTTATTTTTAAACATGAACAACAGTACAAGATATAAATGTACACTCTTTAAAAAATTACAAAATTATATATCTGCAGTTCTTCAATAAACTAAATAACAATAATGCCAACTATAAAATATAGATCTTTAATAAACTTGAATTTAGTTTAAAGGTATTAGATATTGGAAGACACAAATTGAAGAAACACTTGAGAAATTTGACACAAGGGAATATAACAACACTTGTAGAACTCAAAATTACGTAGGAAAAGAAAAGGATACGTATTATACGTTAAACACATTTAAAATTTGTTTAACGTAGATTTTGAACTGTTAATGGCCCAAAACTGCATATGGATGAAATCATATTTATATACTTTTCTCATAAATATATCTGTTTACTTTTATATTTTATTTATAGAATTTTTGTTTTAGTAATTGTTACTTTTTGAAAAGTTTAGATTTTATTTTATATTCTATAAGTTTCAGGTTTAGTTTGTAATGTTAGTTTTAATTGTTTTCACGTCTAAATTGCTTATATATCGGAATAAAATATATTAAAAATAAAAAATATATTCTTTCCGTTTCATACGCTGAATAACGTCTAAAGCGTTGTAAATTTTGAAGGACGTATAGTGTGAAATGGTTAACAGTAAAAATGCTCTCCAATCATTTTCCCATGTACTACAGACACCGTAAAAACTGGACAGCGAAAACAGCGACTTTTATTATGCGTTGCAAGTCCATGATAGCGGTTGAACATTAAATGTTTCGCATATTACATTTCACTTTTCCATGGTCTACGTATACGACAGAACCTAAATTAAGCGACGTACATTGTCATCGCAGTGAAAAAAAACGTAAGATTCGATTCTTTTATTCAAAAGCAACCGTTTTTTCGGCTGAGATAACGCTGCAGTAGCAAATGATTGCTACGAAAAGTCAGTGTGGTATGCTGGATCGTGAGAAAATCTGAAGCAGAATGTCTCGGCCGAATCGGGCAACTCAGTATAATTTGCACTTCCGTTCTCATAAACGGGGCTGTTGAACAATTGGTTGAGCCGCCTTCGACTCTATACTCGGATAATGAAAGGCGGACCGAGGAAGTTCCGGGCCCCCAGCAAATTCGAAGTCGGGTAACCTGATCAGTTGTTCGTCAGGTGCACAAGCTAGCTCTCTGGTTGTACAAGTATGCTAACAATGAGTGCAATCGGAGAAAAAGGCGCGGTCCTGGCTCCTTTGTTGCCACGGCCCGATAAAAGTCAGTGCCAAGTCTCTTTTTTTACTCTGTCGATCTCGCTCTCTTTTCTCTTTCTTTAGTTGTCGAGTCGTTGTGTTGTCCCTCTTTAACGTACCTTCGGTACTTGACGCGAACACGTGCATTGGCTCTTAATAATACGCACTTGCAATGAGGCGTGTGCTCGAGCGATTCGTTGATCTGTAAGAAACGTGTATATAAAAGCATTTAAGAAAAAAAAAAGAAAGATCGACGAGAGTCACGAGGAATACGGAAAGACGCTGAAGTATAATATAAGTGCCGGCGAGGGGTGACGAGAGAATAAAGTACAATGGACCGAATCAAAGAAAGGCTGAGGAGTCAAATATTTAAGCTGCTGACGGTGAGAGGAGTGTGTCGAGAGCATAAATAATTTCTGTTATTCAAGAGATTTCAGCATCGAGAGGTACTTTTTTGTTTTCTGCCGGGGTGCAATTAAGGGCTGCACAAACCTTTGCCTCGATTGGATTCGAGGTGTCAAAGGGAGGTACTGAATATAAGTTCAAACCTTTATCATACAAATGAGTCAAAAGCCTTCAAGTATGTGATTGGTTTTAGACAAAAGAAACATGTGTTAGTAGATACTAGTTTTCTTAAAGATGAAAACTAAAAATTGAAACTTAATTATAAAAGAAGTTTCATAATCAGTAAATTATTACTATTACTATTAACAGTGCGATAACGATATGTAAAGACCGACTTTTTAAAGAAATTATATATCCTAATTGTAAAAAGAATGCATTGAATTTTAACGTCGGCTTACAGAATGATTGATTGACGGACGAAAAGAGGCATTTGAATATCGCTATATTTCGATTCGAATAAATTTGAAAGAAATGAAATTTGTAAAAGATAAAAGTGGAATACGTATAGAATGTATCGTGGCATTATTTTAACGTTGGTTTTAGACAATAATGAACGCGATTTGTTCGAGAAATTGGATATTTATGTTTGAAAGTTGTAGTTGATTATTTAAAATTCGTACTGTATAAGCTGATTTTTATTGTAAAGACGGAAGATGACAATTGGTATCAGAACGGAACACGATAAAATGAGCACGTGATGCCCGCTAAATTTTGGCTGGTATGAATACATTTTATGTTAAAAGGGTTTATGACCGTTCGTTTACGTACAAGAGTAGTGTAAAAAATATGAACTCTTGAAATAAAAATCTAAGCTGTAAGCTTGTTGCAGAGAAGCCTAATATAAATGGACTTAACGCAAGAGAGCATAGAGCCTGTCGTGAGTACAGTGAACAATAAGGTAGGAGAAATTGCTTAGTAGTAGCAGTAAGGGCAGAGGAGAGGGTTTGAAAGCCAGCGAGAGGAGACAAGATTAGGTGGCGTATAGTAGAGCAAATGCAACGGAATTGAATGCTTACTCGGTTGGTCGGCCTTTATCGAGAGGTTGCATCGTACCCTTGTATAACCGTTAAACTCATCGGAGTTCTGTTTGAAGGAACTACCGCTTTCCGGCGACAAAGCTAATACGCGTAGTTATTAGGCGCACACCGTGTGCTCTTTCGGTTTTGTGCCCTAAGGCGTACGCATGTATGTACGTACATAGGTGTCCCACGGCGCTGTCCCGTAGGGGTTTTGGCGTTGCGCACGCCACGCCTTGACAAGTATATCGTGGAATTTAATATGCCTCCATCTCCCTCTCTCGTTCTCCCGTACACATACACACGATCCTCTAAGGACAATGAGCTGCGCGCCGCCGCCTTACAATGGCGCAAACGGATTTCTCAAAGCGTCAAGTCGATGACGTGAGCTCCAACCGCGTTGGATCACCTTATTATTTTGAGGAGGCTCACGCAAAGACACGTCAACTATATACGCAGCGCTATTCCGGCTGACTTTGTTCGATCCTTTCCCGTCTCTATCGCGCTCTTTTTTTCATTCAGTGTGTACATTTGACTTTGCCTCGATCAATTGTACGCGAATCTCATTACGCGCCTCACGTGAAGAGCCATTGTTTCCAAGCTCGTTTGCACCCAAAATTTTTTTCATTCTTTCAGCCTTTAATATAATGCTATTTGTACGATTCATTGTGTACAGAGACGCCACTTCATTATGAGGCTAAGTAGAACACAAAATTACGTTTGGTAGCTTGTGTGTTTGATACCACCTGCCGCTTGTTTTATCGCTGTTAAGCCTCTCTCCCCCCCCCTCGAAACAGGCGTTTTTCCTCGCTTGTTTATCAACCATTTATCTTTGCTATATAATAATGTTTGTCAAACTGATCCAGGATTCTTTATTTTTTAATGTTAAGTTTGTCATACTTCTAAATTTAGATTTTGCAATATACTACGCAACATTGTATTAATATTTTCAGTCGACCGACTACGCTTATACATATAAACAAATCACGTTATATCATTACTCCTGTGAATATTCGCCTTTTCATCAGATGCCACGTTTGTTTTATATAATTTCATTGACAAATATAATACAGGGTATTTTCTATAAAATTTGTAAGTATAAAACAATGATGTTAACAATACCAAATGAAGCTAACTAATAAAAGTGCACGCAGACACAAGCATACGTCTTTCATTAAAGTTGAACCTTCTTGTTTTCATAAACGAAAAGCTCCAGCTGCGTAGCGTCGGGCTTTATTGCGAGCTGCATAAGCGAGTCAGAGTAAAACAAAAACGAGACCTGCAAATAAGATGAAAGAAAAAAACTGTTTGCCACGCACGGTGATTTATTGATTCGTCGTGAATTTTTCATTTTAAAATAGTGCATATGCATAATGGACCTACGCATGCACATATCCCTACGGAGATCCGCTAAAAAGATTTTTTTTCAACAATCCATTAGTAAAACGAGGCGTGGTAAGCAATTTTTACAATTACCTCATGATCTTTGTGAATCGTCAAATTTCCCGTAGTAAGATATTCTTCGAGACTACGGATACAAAACACTGTTCTCCGTTGTCTCTTTGCTAGCTGATCATTGAGAATTGTTGTTCGCGCCAATAGGCGATATGCAAGCCATATCGCCTATTGGCGCGAACAACGATTTTTGTCGAGTAATGATCGAGTCCTCGGAGAGCGCAGTAAGAATTGTGAATGAAGGAAAGCTAAAAGTTGCCGCTGTTTTTCTCTAGGGAATCCATGGAATATAATTTGTCATATTACCGAGACTGGTGTTTTGTTCTCACGAATGCCTAGAGACACTAAAGAGTTGTCCAGGATCCACCCACTTGCACGTTGCGTTACGATGATGCTTCGATAACGAGGAATGCCAATGGCATTGTTATTGAAATTTCAACCCACTTTGTCCGACTGGATTGGGAAGCAGAAAGCAGCAACAAGTGCTCTACGTTCGTCGACTCACTACCACCTGCCGAGGCCATTTCGCGCACTTCGATGATTTATGAAAGGACCATACCTGACTTACGCTCAACTCTTGCTCTTAACTTTTTTTCATCGATTCTTTCTTTGTCCGTCTTTCTCCATTTTTTAAGCTAATTTTTTTCTACGCATACTTTAATGTTTTTCTTTCGTAATCGAATAATTGTTTTGTTTTCTAACCCAATAATCTCTAGCCTTTCAAGTACCATCATTTTCCGAATCAGTTGTTTGCACTGTTATAAATGCACTGTTTCGTCTGTACTTACATTTTATCAAACATCACAAAATTCAAGTTATTTGTGCCTTCGAGACAGTATAACAGATTTGATCTTCAACTAAGTGTTTTACTTGCATGATTAGTTGTGGTTGTACGTATTTATTTTTGCAAACATTACATTGTACAAACGTTTAGGTATAGTCATAATTACAGAAAATTATCATTTACTTAACCCACAATAAGTCCAAAGGTCTAACATTTATTTAACCTTACGTAACACCACGAGTCCAAAAACACCCAGATTCGTCAAAGACGTACCAAAAATATTAAATGGTGTGAGCACAAAGATTTCGTATCGTTCGATTAAAATAAAAACTGATAGTATTACAAGAAATTAAGACATGTGTTTGTATGAATACAAAGTAATTAAAAATATGTAAATGTCTTCGTATCATAAATGTCGAATTGCTGTAGCGATTTCACATATTTTAAATATATTGCTGCTTATTGAGATTAGATGGGAAAACAATGATTTTGTTCATCGACCCAATACACGATTCTTTTAGAGTAATTTTTCAAAAGATGTTTATCTAATGTTGTTTTACTACGAATTATTCTAATGTTTGTGTTTAATCGTGGTATCCATCCTGTAGACTTAAAGACGTGGACAAATATTAATAACATTTTTATTCTTTCTTGACCTTTATTCATTTTTTTTTAAATAATTTTGATTAGATATTTCTCAACTTAGGGGCAAAAATGTATATCTGGTGTATCATTTCAATTTCCAAAAATAAATAAATAAAACGTAGTCTTTCCTTCTTCAAGGAAGGACTCCATTTGCAGTTGACATCGTTTTTAGAATACTAGTAATTGTTTCATAGGTATAATTGCAACTAGAATACCTCGAATAACAAATTAATAAATAAGTAAAATCTACAATGCAAGTGTCGTTAGGAAAGATACGTTGTTTGGCAAGTTTTTGTGTTTTTTTTTTGCATTCCCAGTATAAAATAGTGCATGTTATTTGAAAATGAGAAAAGCCGAAAGTAATAAGACAAGAAGAAAAATGAGCCAGAGCGCCGAAGTAAAAATGGGTAAGATATGTCTGCAATAAAAGTGGACAATGGCGGAGCAAATTAATATAAAGGTGAATCGCGAAGCAGGCTCCGAATGCATCTATATTATATATTCGTATATATGCACGGTCTTGGAGTATCTTTTCTCTTCGTCTTTCTCTTTACTTCTCTTTTATACAGTCCTCCAACTCAGGGATGGAGGGCTTTGAGTAGGGACAGTAATTTATCAAGCCCAGATAGGGATCTCCGCACGGTCGCGTGCGCCGAATGCACTTGCTGGATCAACTTTTGTCCATAGCATTGTGCGAACTCTTCGTGTCGAAGCATACACCCAGATACGCAGTTGCTGTCAGTGGTTTCTCAGTACCACGATCAAAGCATTTGATTATGTAAAGCTGCACGAATTAAAATTGTACAATTTGTCAACCCGAAGCTCGAACTTGATGGATGAGCCCAAGAAGAAATGCGCGCGCCATACGAGTGGTCAATATTTATTCGGACGAGTTGGTCGAATGAAGAAAAAGGGAAGTGCAAGAACAAAAAATAAAAAAAGGTAAAGGAGGCCCAGTCGGAGCGAAAAATGCCAAGCATACCGGCGGGCGCGCGCCCAGACGCCGCCTAGCTATGTGCTCGCCTCGCCTCACCTTGCTTCGTGCAAAGAAAATAATAGAAAAGCATTCTTTCTCTTCCTCAGTCCTTGTCCCATCTGCCGGTGGAGAAGCAGAGAATACGGGGCTTCTCTCGCGAACTTTTATTCCATAGACGAAGAAGCTCTCTTTCTCTCCCCCTCCTCCCTCTCTTTCAACGTATATGCCGCCTAATAAAATGAATAAAGAAATGTGTAAAATTTTTTCCCAATCGGGTCTTGATCGTCGTCCACTCTACTCTATTCGACTCCACCTGGATATTCGCCTCACTCACGTGCACCTTCCTATACAAGTATACGTCAGCACGGTTTATACACTCCTTATGATAAATGCGCACAAATTTGTGTAAAAATATCCATAGCAGATTAACGGGTAAGGCTTGAGTTATGATTTATTTGGATGGCAAGGAGTCCCCGGATAATGCTCGGATTTTTAGTAATTGATTATTTCTCTCGCACGATATCGATAGCAAATCAAATGAAAAATCAAATAAATAAAATTCAAGTTTCATCAAGATCATTGAATAAGGCATAACAAGTAGTTCAAACTCCACACGAAACAAGTTATTGCAGAGGAATCGTCAGACGCGACTTTGATGCTTTCATTCGCTTGGCATTTTCATCAGACGACAAAAGGGTCTAAGTTGCTCTCAAATATTTATCACTTAAGGTCGTTTCGAGTAAAGAGTCGAGCTTGCTCCTGGGTGTAATCGGCTTGGCGGGGCCGGGACACGACATACGCCTGATTTTCCAAGAGGATGAGCCGCGCGCATGTGTGCTGCAGCACGCCTGCTTGCGCCTCAATTCGACCGAGTGCAGAAATAGATCCAAAGAGGGCGGAACAATGCAACTACCCGCTGGCACTGATTAGCAATTTGTTAAGCAAATTCTTGAGTGCCCCGCACTAGTTGAATCGCCAGTAAATGTTACCTCTTGCGACACGCCCTCATTCTTAAACAACCAAATAATAGCGAGCATGCTTTAAATCTTGCAAAGTGATGGACAATTTCGTACAAATGATATTTACGTCATGGCTTACAAGATAACGCTCTCACTCGCTATTACTATATCGAAGCGCGACTATGGAACGCGTGCCAACTCTCTACTGATTTTAACAATAATTAAATTATATATCATGTGATTCAAATATCAAATAAAAGAGAACATAAACTACACCAGTTTTAACATATTAAGATGTTTTATAATATTATACCTTTTCTTATTACGCTGATACAAAAAAAGCATGTCACGCGAGCAGACATTGGAACTGTATATCTATATAGAGCGTTGCGACTCGTTAAATATGCATCCAAATCTGGCGTCGGAATAGTTTTCTCACTCTTCCGTTTTATCAAATCGTCAGAAAATGCTAAACCAACAGTAAACATTTACGTATTTTCTAGGTATTTTTCGGGATGGACAAAGTTAAAGTATGTTGAGAAAATCCAACGCTGCATCAAAATTTGGAACATTTATGAATAAAAGCAAATTCGTAAGAGTTTGACGACACGAAAACAAATAAAAGGCGTATATGCGCACATTAATGTACGCTATTTTGGCCCGATTTTTTTCTTCAATTATGCTCATAAAACAAATTAATTTCGTAAGCAGGGGATTGAAAAATCATATTACTGACATTATACTCTTACGTTTCAAACGATCATTTCATAATAGGTGCGTTATAAAGAATTTTAATAGTTCATTTTTTAAATCGCGTGCAAACCATTTATTTTTGAGGTAAAAACAAGCAACATGCAAGTAAGCACCTTGACCCTGCTGAATAATGAAACCTAAAACAAGCTCATTAACAGATAAAAACGATACTTTGACTTTCTTATTTGTAAATTTGTTTAGGTTTTATTTTATTTTATTTTCTGTTGTAATCCAAAGGAACGTGCAAAATCTTGCAAATGAAATAACGGCCATTAATTATTTATAATGTTACGAATGTCTGAGAGGAGAGCAATATCGCTTGCACTTACAAGTTCTAAAATAGCTGATCGCGCGGTTCACGTTGATTTACAAACAGTAAATACGAGCTAGCATTAGGGAAAAAGTTATGCGAAAAGCAAAAAAAAAGACAATAAGTAGTGTCGAGTGGTGGTTTTAGGGGTGGTAGCATAAGGATGAGGAGAGAAGGAGATCGAATTTGCCAGGACCACATAAATCTGGTGTATTTGGCGGCGCGGTGGCGCGTCGTGACGGCTTCTAACGATATATTCTCATATAATTAAAACAATAAATAAGATGGCGCCCAACCGCGAGCGCAGGGGGCCAAACTCGCCTTTCGTCTTACTCGCTTGCTTGCTCGTTCGCTCTTTCGGCAATGGCGTTTTTCTCGGGAATTACGCGGTCGCTCTTCTCTGCAATGTACACATGTGTAGGTAAACCTACGAAAAATAAGTAGAGCGTCTCGGGCGTTCATCATAGGCAAAGATAATTCGTCGAAACGACGGGGGATGCATTATATACATTGTGCACCCAGGATCTTCCTCTCGAGTTTTCGAGCCAATCGCGCCCCGCTTAGCTACCAGCCTCGCGTTCTTCCTGCTTGACTTTCTCGACATGAAATATGCCTTTGACGTAAATCTAACGTCTATTTGATAAATTTCTTCAATTTTCTCTCTTATATAATATTGTTTTCTCTATAATAAGCTTCTGTCAATACTATCAGTCAGTTATCGTGCGTCTTTCGTGTGATTCAGAACTTGTGAAACCTACTACTTAGAAATATGTGATACGAAAACTGGGTATGCAAGTAATGGTTCCCCAAAAACTGATGGAATGTAAGCATTGGGAGGCACGTGGCGAACATTGCATGAGAATTGCAATATGCTGATTTCTCAGCACTTCTATTGCTACAAATACCGATATCATAATGTCGTTATCTCTAGACAAATTTTTCTGTCATTTTTTTTATTTGGTTAGGGAAGGCTCATAAAGAACGTATATATAATATGACGTACAATTACTTCAGAGTTTAACGAATATATGTATGTGCATACGCACGCTATACGCACGTGTGTAAGGTATATTATAAAATATAGTGATGCTCAAAACACGAAATTCTAAATGTTGAAGGTTTATCTGATGATCATTATATACGTTTTATATATATTTATTTATTTGTTTATTATTTACTTATTTATTGAATAGTTTATTTGATGTTAGAATTGAAACGAGCGAATAAAATTCAGCTTGAGAGAAACATCACTAGCTAACGATTGATAATCAATAGATCCTTGCAAATAGATCGATGTTCTTGATCACGGGTCAGATTTGGCTAGAGTGAAAATATTTCTAAATTGTTTTATATAAACTCATTACTATGTAACATACACGTATTATACGTGTATGTTAATTTAATTACGTCAAAACATTATAGTAAAATATGAAAATCGATACTTTGAATCCCCTATTCATTTATTCAAATTTAACTAGAACATTGTGTTCGTCTAGCGCAAAAATAAAAATTTATACTTTAGACAGCCGAATAAATAGGTGATTTTTAATCATTTTTGTTAAGCTCCCGATGTTATAGCATACGAGGGCTGTTCAAAAAATAAGGCGAATTATCATTTTTCTCAAAAAAATATCTACTTATTTATCAATTTCTATTGTGTTCCCCTCAAAGTAGTCCCCCTAAGATACAATACACTTGTGCCAGCGTTTTTTCTAATCCTCGAAGCAGTTCTGATAAGCACTTTTGGGTATGTCCTTGAGCTCTCTCGGCGATTCGGTTTTTATCTCCTAAATTGTCGCAAAACGCCGTTCTTTCATGGGTCACGTTAATCTTGGGAACAGGAGAAAGTTACAGGGGGTCAAATTTAGTGAATACGGTGACTGAGGCATGATTACGGTGTTGATTTTGGCCAGAAAATTACGAAGAAGCAATGACGGTTGAGCAGGTGCATTGCCGTTATGCAAGAGACATGAATAGTTTTTCCAAAATTCCGGGCGTTTTCTTCGTATTGCTTCTCGCAAGCGGCGCATAACTTCAAGATAATACACTTTATTGACCGTACGACCATGTGGTAAGAACTCCTGATGCACTACGCCACGGTAATCGAAGAAAACAAAGAGCAAAATCTTCACATTCGGTCGAATTTTGCGTGCTTTTTTTTTGTTTTGGCTCTTCTGGGGTCTTCCATTGGGACGATTGGACTTTCGTTTCGATGTCATAACCATGTACCCATGATTCAACACCAGTTATGACCCTTTTGAGCAAATCTGGATCGCCGTTGACGTCATTTAACCATTCCTGAGCAATGTTCATGCGACGTTTTTTTTTGTCAAGATTCAGCAATTTTAGAACGAATTTGGCTGCCACACGCTTCATGCTCAAAATTTCCGAAAAATTGCCTGGCATGAGTCAACCGATATACCGACATCCTCAGCAACTTCCCTAATAGTGATTCGACGATTCTCCATAACAATTTTCTTCACTTTCTCAACATTTTCATCGGTTGTTGATGTGCTGGGGCGTCCAGGGCGAGCGTCGTCGTTCAAATCTTCTCGACCTTTTGTAAGAAGCTTGTACCACTTGTAAACATTTTTTTGACTCGGAGTGTATACCATTGTTAACATTTCAAGTGTTATTGAGCACTTAATTTTATTTTTTACACAAAATTTGATGCAAACTCTTTGATCCATTTTTGTCGACAGCAGAAAATCGCCGAACACGCAAAACAATTCTAACTTGTATGCCTCTCACAAACAAACTAAACATGCTATATATCTAAGTACACAGAAACTGTAAACATATGTTCGAGACGAGTGTACCTACATAATTAAAAAATTGATAATCGAACGTACGTAACCCGTGAAATTTTAAAATTCTCTTTATTTTTTGAACAGCCCTCGTTCATATACCTATTCATTTTCTACAGTTAATTCACTGTATACATATGATATCATAATATAGCAAATATTATGTGTGTTGATTTTTTTTTCTATGCGACAATTTGGAAGGTTCTTCGATACCACCCCATTTTCAAAAAAACATTTAGACAATATTGACGTACAGGGTTTGGCAAATAAACACGTGTGATTCAAACATCTTCGTTGCAAATACAAAATGACAAAACCAACAAAAATTAATTCGTGATTTAAACTTATGTAATTTATGTAATATTAACATGGAAAGCTTGTTAGTTGCGATCGGAATCCAATATTCAACAACCTCACTACGACAATAAATTGATAAAATAAATATTCGCGTTGGCCTGCAAAGAATGGCGCATGGTGTGCGAATGCAATAAGTCTTGTAATTAAGAGGAAAATGCTTTCCAAGCTTGGGTTTACGATTTTTTTTCATTAATTATCACCCGCCGGTGTCTTGTAGTTCCCGATGAAATAAATTTTCTGATGTTGAAAGTTTTAAAAGATGGAAGAAACATTTTCTTGGAGTTTTAAACGACGCAACACAAACCCTAGCTTGTTACATCGATCATATTTATGAATTCTAAATGAAACTTATAATCATGTTTGTTCTAATTAATGGCGTTAGAAGGCAACCCTTTTTCATTAACACTTTTCCCTTAAACTTCCTAGTTCTTGTTTTAATCTTACACCTGTAAATGAGTTTTTTTTAAATTTTTGAATCTTTGGATAGACTTTTTATTATACATTTTTTTAAATTACATTTTTAAATTAATTCTAGATCGCGAAATAACCACCAATCATTTATTTTTGGTTTATATTGTCTGTAACGTCATATAAATTGTATTTGATATAATATATTAATACATATTTTGCATATTGTATTTTCAATATAATACGGCACAGTTTTTTAATATTATTGATTAAATTTTTAAGATGTTAGAATTTTTTTTGATAAATATAATGTAATATTATATTTTATCCACTTTCGTTATTCAGATTTAGTTTTCATATCAGATAGTAAACAATTATAAAAATTATAACAAGCACCATTTTATTCGTTTTATGTTACATTTCTGATTTTAAATCTTCTATAATAAGAATTATAAAAATGATGTCATTCAAAAACGGCAATCAATGTTTTTACTCACGAATGGAAAACTAGACTTTCATTTAGTTTATCTTCGAATGGTACATATCGCAAGGAATAATATTATCTTTCTTATCGACCGATAAATTTCTGCTCTGTCGATAGTATCAATCCCTACGTACTTTTTTATCTTAGCAATCCGATCAATACTTAGATAAAATTGCAACATATTTCTCCCTTCAGATCAATGTATAAAATAAAATCTTTCGCTCATTAATATTAAAGTCTTTCATTTAAATTAAAAAGGTTCTATAACTTACTCTTTAAAAATAGTAATTCGTATTATCTCTCTTGTATGAAAAAAGTAAATAAGGTTACAGCATGTTGAGCCACTCTTTCATACTATTGCCGTCAACGTACAGCAGAATTTCAAAACGTAGCGTTTTTCTAAAAAATGTTTGCTTCTACGTGTTTCTAACAAATTTTTATACAAAATCATTAATAAAATATGATTGCTCGCTATTTGGCAATTATCAGTAGAATCGAGGCAAAGTCGGGAATCGGCTAAGCCACCATAGGAGAGTTGTTGAAACTAATCAATGTTTGCATTTAGTCAAATGCTTTAATATTTCTGTATGTCTTATTTTATAATGTTGTTGTATAACTGAATAATAACAATGTATTTTTTAATAAAATTCGGACGTCAAATTTTCCGATTATAAAAAATTTTCCGGTTTAACGAAATCAAACGAATTTCCATGTTAAAACAGTGGTCATATTGGGAGGTAGAAGTCACTCAAAGGAAAATATAACATTATGTAAATATTACGAAGATTAATAGAATCTCTTGTCGAATAAAACTCATTTTATCTCAAGTGAACTGTATGCTTAGTTTACTATATCCTATATAAAAAAAATGGATGGCTTGAAAAGTGAAGTCAGTTTATTCGTGATTTGATTGCTTGACGGGGAGTCACGTGAGATATTGATGTGATATATATAACCTCAAAATAATATGACTATGAAAACCGGAAAAATGTAGAAAAAATTGAGTTGTCAAACGCATCTATGAATTTCATTTGATTAAAAAAGGAAAAGAAACGAAAATGGTACGCTCATGTTGTTAGATAGTTCATAAAAAGATTGCAATTGCATATACTACCATTGTAAAATATTGCTCTTAATTTTAATTTGTATGGCTACTAGTAAAAAATAAGCGCGTTGCGTATGCACCCATTTCGTTTATTTTCCTATTTTTTGAGTAAATCGAAGCTACATATGAGTCCGATAATCACATTTTCTTTACTTTTATGTGATGTATTTTATGTTACTGTTATATCTGATTTACCAAAACCAGGGTTTGTAATTTTTTTACGAAAGTTTGTGAAATAGTAATTTTGTTTACCATTGTCAAATAGAAAGATGATTGAATGAGTAGTTTGGGTGTATTGTGTATGATAAAAGACTAGGAAGATGGCCAAACTATGAAAATTGATATCAATGTATTACTTTTATGTTGCTTTTTTTCGTCTGATAATATATTTACTATAATGACAATCCAACGTAACGTGAGTTTTTAAATTTTGATGCGTCGTTGAAGATCGATAGAAAGGTATTTTGATTAGTGTTGAATATATTGTTGAACTTTTTTTATATTGTTTGATTTTTGATAGTGAAGCCTGAGCATAGGTTTATTGTATGTTTGTTTATTATATGGTTATTATATTATATGAGATTTTTAAATAAGGGAAAAACATTCATGTATGTAGGATGGGATGATTGTTGTTATAGTTGTTTACTGCAAATTTTAGGATGAAATTGTGTGCAAATTATTTGACTCTAATATCGATTGTTAATGAGATATTTATTTTTGTGTACATTATATTCAAAGGAGTAGAGATTCTCCAGCCTAGGGAAAGTATTAACGCTAGATTTCGTACATTCTTTTTAGTATTGATTTATCTTTAAAATCAATTAGATACAACCTGTGTTCTAATGTGCTTCCGATCAGTGTAGTGTAGGTTTTTAGCAATGTTTAAGGATGACCTCGCAACCATGGACTTTTTAGTAAATTAATTATTATTTATGTATGATATCATTATGTTTAATAATTTTTTTAATTTGTCAATTTAGTATTTTCCAATTTCAGTTATAATGGGATTTTCAGCCTTTGGTCAGAGTCCGTCAATCGGGTCCACGATCCAGCGGCGTTGATATACACGGAGCAGTAAGAGGGCAACGCTCTCCAGTAAAATTTTGTGCAGGAAGAGGATAAGGGGGTATGACTGCCTCTGGCTAGGAATGGCGCACGCGGGAGAGAGAGAGAGAGAGAGAGAGACAGACAGACAGACAAAGACAGAGAACAAGAGAAATTTAGAGAGTAAATAAAGCTAGGATATTTGAATTAAATAAAAGAATTAAATAATTAGTATAGATTTGGATTTTGAGTTGAAAGCTAATGAAGTTTTCAGAGTTTAGAAGAGAGTTTAGCCTGGAAGAGATTGTGAGTTAATTATTTTTGTAAGAGAACAGTTTTGTGATTATGGTTTGATTATAATTGTCTGAAAAAGATGAGGATTGTAACGGGCGAACCAACTGTGAGTACGACGACGAAAAGGAGAAAGTACAGTCAAGTTAGCAGCGATGAGTGCCTATTTGTTTATCCTCTCTCTGTTTCACTTTCTCTCTCTTTCAGTTAATCTCTTCGTGCCCCGGTTGTTTTGGCGTCAGTTCTCACACGCCCCCATCTCTTGCAAGCCGGAGTATTCAACAACATGTCCGCAAATGTAAATCGTTATTCGAAACACCAGAACTGATCACCTGCGAGGCTTCGTGACGGACTGCTTACGAACCGACGAAACCATTATCATCTGGCTATACAAGCTGACGAGATCCTCGATCATGGGGGAACTGCTGACCGCTTTTAACCAATCTTATTTTTTTTTTCTTGTGTTGGCGAAATAAAGCCTCGGTGTATCGTCCGTATTTACCGTCGTTTTCATTTAAAATGACTCTTCGGAATACGCATTGCTAACCCGTTCAAGCCAATCTAATTCACCAGCGTCGCGACAGGCCGATGTATCGCGCCTCTGTTTCACAATAATAACAACAGATAATGATGATGCCCTGAGATACATATCGTTATAACGATAGACGACCAGCGCAACTACTTCGTTATACAATCCAACTTAGATTGAGATCAATATATATGTTTAGGTATCTGAAATGCTTTTCTGAAAAAATTAGAATATTGTTGAACTTTAACTTGTAGTCTTTGATGTCTTTAAATGATAAATTCAAGATAATGAAAGAACTTGAATTACGGTAATCTTCTCTCAAGGTTGTAATTCAATTCATTTAAGTTTTTTCCAATGCAATAGATCAAATTTTCAGAATGATATGTTTGTAGGTTTGGCAATTTTTTCCAAATTGTTGACGTAAAGGTTGCAACGCGATACCTAAACTAATGGGAGGAGGGAGGAGAGGGGAAAATTACCTTATGAATAAGGGAAGGCTCCCTCAGCCACGTTGAAATATATAAAAAAAAATTCTCGAGTGACCCAACTAAATTGATAATAGGGGAATGTAAGAGGCGCGATAAGGCCTAACGTGCGCCAGGACACAAATGACCTTAAAAGGTCAAGGGAAAGTGTATTGGCAGGCCGACAAATAACGACAACGGCAATTAAAAAAACAAAATTTATTAATTGTTAATAAAAAACAAAAAACGCAAGGCGAAATAAATTTTAAAAAAAAGAAAATCGCAGTTTAATTTCTGGCGATAGTTGCACGCGAAATTTAACGACCATCGCCAGGACCAAACTAAATAATGCACGGAGGGGGAAAAGAAGTAAAATTATTTGTGACTCACCGGCTCAACCAAACTGCCACTTCACAAAAAAAAAGAAAATCTACCACACAGGTCACAACACTCCGAACGAAAATAAAAAGAAAAACACCTTACTTGTTCCCTGGCTCGAGTCCTACTGAGCCGGTGTGGGTCTCTTACCTCTCCATCCCCTCTCCGTGCCAAAGATTTGCGACGAATTGTCTGGAATGGTGGAAAATTTGTTTTCTGCTATTCTTTCATTCTTTCGAAATAGCGAGCGACTAATTTCTCGACACGAGTGCCGACGGACTCTGGTCAACGGCCAGGAGCTCTGTCACAAGGTTCTGAAGTACTGGGCTAAATACCCAAACTTGAAGATGGCCGATGCTGATCGAATAGAAATCTTTTAATTCACTTGGAAATTTTGAAATGTAGGTTCCTGCTAATAATTAGATTGAGTGAAAACGTTGTTCTTTTGAATCGAATATTGTGTTCCTGTAGAGATTGGGGTAGTAGGTCGGGAGAACACTGTGAAAAGTTCCTTTTATATCTATTAACCTGCATCAAGTGAGATTTCCCTCAAGCAAAGATAAGCGGGAATCCGTGGTAAAGGGGGAAGTACGTGTTGGTATTATTTTGATTTTTTGAATTTGTTTTGAGTGTTTGAAATAATTTATTCTAGGAAGTGAGATAGTCTTGTATTGACCATTCTTTCAGTGATTTTTAATGTACACGATGCTAAAGAGATAGATCTGATCTTGTATTTCATATTTTTTTGGAATGAGGGTAGGCAAGAATTTTTTCCATGAGGTGTTAAAAGAGGTTTGATCAAAATAATTTATAGTTGTCAAGAATATTTCTAAGTGTAACGGAGTGGTATTTTTGAGCATTTTATAGTCGATTTAATCCAGTTCTGGTAAAGAATTTTCGTTAACTGAATTAATGGTTAGCTATAGCTTTTTCAGAATAAAAGGCTGATCCATCCATGCAATGGAATTATCGTTTTGTTGTGGAATGTATAAAAGTATAAATTTTTCACTTTGGTTTGGCGGGTAATATTTTTCAATGTACTTTTTTAGTTTTCTATTAACTTTAGATCATTATTAGAATGTATTTTAAAAACTTTTGAGATATTTTAAAATTTTAAACTATATCATATCTTTAATATAGTTTAAAGTGTATAGTTTAAAATTTTAAACTATAAACTATAGGTCGAGGTGAAGATTATAGTATTTTTGTTGGGATCTTCATGTATTTATAGTACGTATCAGTGTTATTATATAAGTTTGGGAAAATTCGATTCATTAATGAATCATATGGATTGTTTCCATTACAATTTCCATTACTTCGTGATAGCTGGTATGTGTTAAAATTATCTGCAATTATGGAACATTTTTAATTATTTGTTATTTTATTCCAGACGGAGCATCCTACTGTGGAGTTTTATAGACAATAGATAGTAACGATTAAAAGATCTTGGATATTGTTATCGATATTAATGGAAACGTTGACAGATAGAGTATTAAAAAAGTGATCTAAATGATAATTTTTTTGTGTCTCGGAATTGGATATTATTTTTTATGACGATAATTGGTCCACGATGATGCCCATTTCTCTGTATTTACATATGTGAAAGTTGTTGATATGAAAGTTTGAATTTTTATTGAGCCAAGTTTCGGATAATATCATTATATCTTATTTTTCTATTATATATTTTAGGTTATGTAGCTTGTTTTAGTATGTGGCAATTGTATACCTGTTGCTAAAATATATAAAGGACTTGGTTTCTATTGGGAATCCTTCGTTCCTATAGTGTTGCACACTTTAAATTTCACCTTTTTTTGAATGTTGCTGTAAACACAGTTTTGCTAGTAACATCTTTAGATTCTGCGTAAAAAGAAAATATTTACCGACGGGTCTAACCATTTTAAGAAACTTGTAAATATGAACAAAACTTAACCTTTAGAAGATGGGAAAGTTTTAATTCGAATGATTTTCCTCAAAATTGCCATAAATCTTTAGCAAAGTACTATGACAGAACTTCTGACCGTAGGCGCTCGTGTTGACAGCTGAAGCGCGCGTTATTCCGAGGTCGCTGTCCTTGGAAAATGCGTTGCACATCTTTGGCACGGAGTGGGGAGAAAGTATGTCTCGAGCCATAAAGCTATTAAGTTTTCCTTTGTTTTTCTTTTGATTTTATTATATTTTCTGTTTTTTTTTTGCTTGTAGAGTGGTAAATTGAAAAGCCGGTGAGTATCACACAATTTTGCCTTTTTCCTCCTTCGTGCATTTGATTTTGTTTACTTTTATTTGTTTGTTTCGCGCGTTTTGGACCTTGCTCGATTCTCCTGGCTGTGTAGCCGGAACTTCATGACGACCACTTAAATTTAATTTGTAACTGTCGCCGACGTTTTGATTTTCTTTTCCTTTTATACTAATTTCGATTACGTTTTTCTTTTTTTTATTAACAATGAATAAATTTTTTTTGTAATCGAGTATCGTTATTTGACGCCTACGCCATCTCGCTCTCTTCTGAGCGGCCTGAAATGTTTGCGGTGAGGTCGCAGGCCCCACCACCGAGTAACCCTCTAAAGAAGAGGGGGGCGTATCCATCGGAGGGTTACTCACGTGATGAGCGTCGAAGGGCTCAAGAAGCTGCCAAGGCGGGGGAGCGATGAGACCCCAAGAAGATTGGCAGACTCCCTGATTTACATAGGGATATGGAGTCCTACCACCTTCCAACTCCATCCAGCGCCAAAGGAGGGAGGTAGAGAACACCAACCAACAGGCGCGAAGACGTCGCCGCCACCAGTGACAGAGGACAAAAAGGCAGAGAAGCGGGCCCACTATACTTTTGTAGATGGGGTCCGCTTCCGTATCTAGGAGGACGGGGTGCTGATCCCTGTTAGGAGAGTTGGCTGGCGAAGGATGCTATCGGAGACGCAAGGATAAAGCGGTGGGTACCAGTGGGGTCAGACCCCCACCCCCCCGCTGATAGTTTACTCGCTGTGTCCTCTATTGCGACCCCTCGTCCTGTGCCGACTCCGAGGGCCTCCTTAATGGCTGTGCCCAGGTATGTGATACTCGCCGGCTCAGTACGTCTCAAGCCTTAGAGCTATTAAGTTTTTTTTTAATTTGGAAGTGTTGTGACCGGTGTGTGCTGTGAATTTTCTGTTTTTTTTTGCTTCTAGAGTGGTAAATTGCTTAGCCGGTGAGTGTCGCATAATTTCATTTATTTTTATTTGTTTGTTGCGCACGTTTTGGGCCTCACTCGGTTCTCCTGGATGCGTAGCCGGAGCTTGGCGACGGCCACTTAAATTTATGTTTAGCTTGTTGCTAAGGTTATGAAGGTAAGGGAATTTGATTATAGAAATAAGTCTCAACTTAAGTATTAGAGTTCGATTAAAAATAATACTATACTAGTGAGTGGAATGCGGTACAGTACAAACAAGAACACAAATTAATTGAAAGATGAGTATTTATTGCATATGCTATTCATCTGGCATAAAAAACCCCAGACCTAAGTGGGGAAAAAGCCTTCTGAATGCAATGCTTACAGAATAAATGATTATAAAGGACGGTACATTAATCGCAACACCCGAAACTAGTTAAAACAGTTACAGCGCAACACGGTGAGGTCGATTAGGTCCGCTTAACCTGTACAAGTCTAGGTTCTCGTTGGGACAGAATGAGCGGATGGAAGAATTAAGTTGCTCGCTTACCAGCTGGATGCACGCAAGATACCACCGATGGGTAGGTGTGTGGAGGGTGGTGAGAAGTGTCTCTGCCTTGATAGCGCGAACGGTAGCTCAAACGGGGACAGCCCTCGCTAACGTCCCTAGCTACGATGATCCAAAGAGAAAAGGCAAAAGACCCCCCAGAAGACACTGCGCTTCCTCTGCTAAGGTAGCAGGCACTCCCGTCCTTAGCTCAGCTCCAAGGCGCCCAACGTGAGGCAAGCAACGGATGTAGTGCACGTCTGCACTAGCGCACACGCAACACACACACACACACACACACACACACACTCGCGCGCGCGCAAGTCGCGATAGAGGAATTAGGAAGCGCGTAAAAGTAACGGACGCAGTCGCACACAACACCTCACCGTGGCCACGAAGAGACTCTGTCGTGAAGACGAATGATCGACAGCAGCAGCCCGCAACGTACTCTCCCTACCACTTGGATAATCGGTAATGGCCCAATCCGCTAACGCGAAGTGTAGACAATGTAGGATCCATCGTGCAACTCGTAATGGCCGTTTATGGGTACACGCGAAGAGCACGCCGGACATGTGACGAGCACATGTCGGGTTTTCCCTACACGTGCGCCATAGACCCTCAGGATAGCGTTTATGTGGGTACTCATTCGGGTACGAACTTGTCGGGGCCTGCCGGTTTACCCCTTTTGTTCATCCTCTTTCACAAGTTCTTTACGAGCTGGACATGTAATGGGCCATTATTGCCGGACTCCTAATGGCTAGGATTGTAAATTGACACTCTTTTATATAAGGAGCGCACATGGCGCGAACAATTTAATTTGTAACTGTCGCGGACGTTTTGATTTTCTCTTTTTCATGCTAATTTCGCTTGCGCTTTTCTTTTTTTTTATTAATCAATTTTAACTTTTTTTTGTACTTTATTGCGGTTATTTGTTGTTTTTTATATTTCAACGCGGCTAAGGGAGATTTCTCTTAAAGACAAGGTAAGTTCCCCTCTTCCCCCTTTAGATAAGGAATTGCGTTGCACTACAAAAAAAATGTTCGACTTGACTGGTGGTAGAAATATCTACCACCTCTTCTATACATAATTTCTTTCACAATTCTATTTTTACATTTTGTATACCTATATTTTTGGTATACCGCCTATGAAGAAAATAATACAGAAGATGCTGGAGGTTTCTTTGATTTTAGAAAATTCATTTTTACCTAAAGCCGCTACTGTTAAGTCTTATGTTTTCACTTAGATTTTGAGAATTGAACACATGGATGAGGCAGAATAACAATTCCTTTTGAGTGCTTTATTTTCACGAATCCTTTTGCATTAAATAGGTATGTATAAATTGGTTGGAAATAATGTTTTCGATATTATTTCATGGTATTTCTTATTGATGCTGTTATAGATAATTGTCTATCTATATTATCTACACCATCCATATTTCAATTGTAATTAATAACGTATTTTGGTTTTATAATGCTTTCATTTGTTCGATAATTTGTTTTCCCACTACATGAAGTTCGTGCTTACTTGTGAGCATGTGAATACAACGTTTATTTTCCCACTTTATTATTATCCATGCTTAGTACCTCAACTTGTGCTAATCTATTATCTTGCGCAGGGATTTCTTTTCTATTAGCTTTCACAGAACTACAACCTCTTATGGCACGATTATGCAAAAGATGCAAAAATGTTTACACCGATATAAACAACAAAACCTAATATAAATCCAGTATCGCAGTTTACTAACATAAAAATATTGTTACCATAACGGGTTTTCTTCAAGGGAATGTATTGCATAAAGCCTATCTTTTCATAATAACAAATTTATATTTATGCATTCTTTTTTATTTGTATAAGAGCTTCGACAAATTTTCTTTTGAGTTAATCCATTATTAGCTTTATCATCGATAAATGGTGATTTACATTTATTGTGTTATCGCAAAAATATAAATAATGTAAAATTTGACTAAATCTTGGAACATTATTTGAAAAAAAAATTAGAGCATATTATATGATATGTAGATAAATAGTATAGAGATCGGCAATCACTGTGGATTAAAAAATAAAAGCGATAATAAGATCGAAAATAGGAAAAATGAATATGAATATATCTTTGTGATAAAAAATACATATATATAATAGCATCTATAAACTCAACAACTGCATAACACCTCTATTTTCATGTAGATTGTCTTTCATATTATCTTAGATGTTAAATCATAATCTTTTAAAAAATGTCTTACAGTCTGTAAGTACGAGGGTGGATCAGTAAGTACCTGTATTAGAAGATAGGTGGCGCTGCCAAGAATAATAGACATTATGATCGTCTATGCCATCTTTCATAAGTCAATTTTGATTTAACAACCATTTGTACTAAACAAAAAATATTTCGATATAATGAAAAAAGATTGTAAACATTTATATTCAATGCTATCATATCCTAGGTGATAAGATAACTGTATATTTTATTATTTTATTGTGAATTTTTTATATTTTATTTTACAAATGACATGGGTTGAAAAGATTACGCACACTTTTGGCAAAGACTACTTATGGGAAAAAACTTTGCTGTGGATTCATGCGATTTTTCGCGAATTTGAAGCTCGTTTAGGTCATTTTTATGCAATTCTTTCCAAAAATCTTGTTTGACTTTCAGAATGAAATTGTAGGTCGAGAGTAGATTACCTGGGATAAAAACAAAAGTTTTTTTAGGTAAAACATTGAAAGGGCGACCGATCAATAAATGAGCTGGGGTAATACCTACGAATCTATCGAGAGAGTTTATAAAGGTTTTGAATTTAAAATGGCTTTGATTGCGATCAAAATTATATTAATCTACTCATACGTAAGCATATGATTCTTTATTACCCTTGTTAAATGGTGCTTGAAGCTCTTAACGGCAGCTTCCCAAAGTCCTCCAAAGTGTGGAGACAGAGGGTGGGGGGAGGGTCTTGAAGTGCCAATGAATATGCTCGGACAATGCATAACTGCCTATAGTATCCTTAAATTTACGGGTCTCAAATAAGTCGTGGATTTCGCGGAGTTGCTTGTTCAAAGAAAGTTTATATCGTTGTTGGAATAAATATGTTCAGAAACCCCTCTTTGACTAATGAATCGATAAGGTGCAGCTAGGAATCTTTTCTTTTGGTAGAAAAGTCGGTAGCGAGTTCAATATGAACTGCTTTAAACACTATGTAGATTAACACGCATCTATATGTTTGAAGAATGGATTTATTATAAAATCTATTTTTATCAATGACTAACCAAAGAAATCAATACTTGCCTGACAAATTAACTCATTAATTCTGACTGGAAGCAAATCCGCAATTTGAGCATGAACATGAAGGTCTTTGTCTGATACATTCTATGCACTGCCGAATAATTTTCCGCACTTAATCTTTTCCCCTCAGGATCCAAACTGTATCTTTAGTCGCGTAGAGTATGAATTGATTATCTGCATCGAGATTAGACTGATGATATTGTCTAATAATCATATCAGCACCGAGATGTCCATTTGGTAGCAACAAAGGATGTTTTCAATAATAGGGAAAAGCAAACTTTTTAAATCGTTCATCTACACGCAGCAGTCCTTTATCATTAACGAAGGGATGATTTAGACGTGTATAATCGTCTTAGTTCAATTAAAAATCTCTCCCGTTAAATCACTAAAATAATTCGAGATTAAGCTTCGAGAAATTCCAGACGATTCCTGTTTGACTTGGAATGTCTTCAACGTAAACAGTAAATTACCATCCTAACTAACCGTTCAGTGTTGGGAAGAATTGAGATATCGTTTTCACACAGAGTTTTTGCCAAATGAACGCTGCACAGAGTTCTAAGTTCGGAATCGTAAGTCCACTCACTAATGTAATTTCATTGTTTGAATTGATAAATTTAACATAAAGACAAGCGCCGTATCCTTGAATGGACGTGTCGTAAAACCTATAAAGCTAGATCTTCACTGGATTCACGATCAGAACTTATTGAGGAAAGGAAAAGTTCCTTACATAGAGCAAGTAGTCGACCAAATTTTTCCATGTTGTATAAATATGTTGCGGGAGGTATTCGTCCCAAGTGATTTATGCCTTTTAACAATCTTGAATAAAGACCTGAGCATATAATAGCACTGGTTCTAACAAACCCAGAGTAACAAACATTATTGACAATTCGGACAAAAGTAGCTTAGTAGCAATTTTTTAAAGATCGACGTTGTAATACTTGTATCGCAACCAATTCTTTTCAGGATCCCAAGTAATTCCGAGAGCTTTTTAAATTAGAGTATCCTTAATTTCCAATCTAAATTGAAGATTTTTCTATATTTTCCAACGCCGATTGATGGTTTAAGGCCCATTTTCTAATAACAGAACCGACTCAACAGTTCAATCATTTCGTCTCGAATACTCAATATTACATCAAGCGATCCATCTCCAGAGATGAAACTATCTACATAGAAGTCACGTCAGAGAATTTTACTGACGACACTCTCTTGATAACATCCTGATGAGATAATAAGCAAATACCGATCGCAAATTTTCTTATGCTTCTTACCACGATCTTAAAAACATTCCAGCACAGGTAATTCCTACTTATATCAACTAGTAAATAAAAATGTTTAACTTTTTCAATAATCTTGAATGCTATTGTATGTACTCTAATAAGTGACGCAAGATACCATAAAATACCGTTCTTCTGAAGTAGGTTTATCCTCTTGTTTTTTCAAAGTTTTTCTTACTTCTTGAAATAATTTTTTTTATTTCATAAATCAAACTTTCCCTAAACATCAAACTGTATGTGTTTGTAATTTATTATTAATAAAATGTTTACATTCATTAATAATGAGTCGTTGTTGATCACTCAATGAGTGTAAATGGGTTTATATTCGCTCGTCTAGTGTTGATAGTCGAAAACTTATTACGAATTCCTATTTCACAGGGATTGGCCTTGTATTCCCGCTGTGATTGCGTGTAAGCAGTGCTATGTACCATGAATGTTTTAGTGGGTGTAAGCCCCTCACCAGGAGGCAGCCTCTCCGCACTCAAACGTACTGTTATCTTGACAGTTAAAGATTATACTGATACAAACTTGCTGAACAGTGCGCGCAATCGTATAACTGAAAAGTATTCTTTTTGCTTCGTGAATTTCCAAGAACCGTATTTATGTATACTTAGTCAGCGAAGAATTTTCCAGCGGTGACACAATTAAATACGACCATCTCATAATTGAACAAAAACAAGTATCAATCAGGTCCGTTGTCTTAAATTTAAAAAAGTTACAATTTCCAACATTTCACTCAGCATTCTTTGTTATGTATTTCAGAATATTTGCGACGAATTGAAAGTTATAAGACGTTTACTTGTAAATTCTATTATGTTACGTCGAAATCGTCCTACGTATCTTACATAATGAAATGATGGCCTGGAGAGTGAAATCAGTTTATTCGTGATCTGACTGGTTCAAGGAGAGTACCGTGATGGATATACATGTATATTCTGTACGTCGACAAACCTAGCCTCAGAATAATATCTTGAATTTAATGATATTATGACTTCGTAAAAAACGGATAAAGTAGAAATAATGTAGTTATCAGACGTATAGATGACTTCCGTATATCACTCAAAACATAGAAAAGGAAATGGAATAGCTCGCGCGCTTGTTGCTGACTAGTTTGAACAAAAACCTTAACAAAATCTAAAGGAAGGTAAGTATTGACAACGCATAAAATAAACATTTTTTCAGAATATATTCATCAGATTTTAAAATGACTTTCTCGTGAAATTTGTACTTTTTATCTAACAAAATATAAATATATAGTTGTAAAAAATCATTCGAATTTCGAACAATTATTCTATGTATCATTATAGCTATTACAGCAAAATCATTGTAAAATAAACCTCACTGTGGTAATATTTAAAATACAAGTTCAAAATCTCGTACGAATATTTTAACATATTATTTTGGAAGATTAAACAAAAATACAAATATTACAGGAAGGAGGGTTTACGAAAATGACACATGCTTTACGCTTACCGAGCAATTCATAATTTATTTTCCACCATGCAGTATCCACAAATATATTTTTATCAAGATATATCACTTTATAATCCATTTTTATAAAGAATCGATACTTATAGTATAAAATAAGAATTTTCTTTATTCTGTACCATAACTTTATTTTATTGTAATAATCATTTCATCACTGATAGTACAGATATTGTAGATCCTTTAAATAAAATACATATCGATGTGTAAAGTTAGCAAAAGTATAATTGATTAAATTAATTATTGAAATCACGTTTTCTTATTCAAACATTAATCGCAATCAAACGTTAAAATCTCTTCTGTAATATTAAGTCAATGTTCTAACGTATCGGAAACATATTATTTCATATAATTTTGTTTTCCAATTCTATGTTATATTGTCGGGCATATTGTCAGAATAGAGTTTAGGCCATGAAAAATATTAGTACATTCAATACATTTGCTAATTTTGAACATATTATTGTTGGTACAAAAAAAAATTTGTTGTAAAGAGAATAATTTTATTAGTTGCGAAAAAAATATACCCTGTAAAAAATTCGATAATCGTCTCGCTATATAAAAAATATAACTATTTTAGAAATGAAAAAAATTACTCATTCTTTTTATATTTTTGCAAACCAAATACTGAAATTACAGCATTTAAATAAGAAATTAATATTAAATCGAAAATTTATTTTAAATTTGTAAAGTATTGAAGAAAAATGCAATATGGTTTTTCCTAAATTCAATTATTAATTGAAATAAAATAATAAGACCAATTTAGCATAAAAATGGAAAAGTACCAATTTTTATAATGCTCATTGTACAGTAAATGATAATTTATTAATAATATACATCTCAAGATATTCAGACATCACAATTCCAACAGTAAGTTACATTTTCGTTTGACAACATTTTTTTTATTCTAGTGTACAAGTCTTTCGTGTCCTCTATTTTATATATCCTCTATTAAATGCAACTATTTCAATTTGTACATTCTCAACCTGCGAGAATCAAATGTCTCATATGTGTATTGTCTGAAATCTTATATTACACTATAATATTGACACTTACGAATATTCTCTTTTATTCATTTTTACGTTTGTTAACGCACACATATACTTTTCAGTTGCTCCATATTTTTGCGCTAGTGGTCAGATAATTGTTTTTACGATCTACATCTACATGTCTCAAGGAGGAAGGCAGTGTAAGCATAGCGTTACTACGTATGATTGTGTTTCTTGCAAGATACAAGCGCTGTTTAAGAGCTCATGTCTAATAGTAAGATTATAATTGTGATTTCTCGAGGAAAAACGATCAACTCACGTTTCGTGTAAAATTGACATGGCATTCTTTGTTTGATTTTACAAGTGACGCTTTTGCAAGGCAATTTTTTTACCTGAAGCAATTTAAAGAAGGAATCCTTTTTTGTAATATATAGCTAGTGGTTTTATTCTTGCAGAGAGGTTATATGTATTTTATAAAGTGCAAAGTAAAGTTAAAATACAACAGAAACGTAGCGCAACACTTTTTTTTAGTACTAATCAAACAAAGAACAATTTATCTTCAGCCACAAAGTATCTTTTATAGTTTTCTATAGATTGGTTTATATGTAAGCCCATTAATTATATTTTTTCTATCTGCAAGTGAGATTTAGCAATAATTATCGACGTCGCTCTTACATGCTATTACTTTAAACTAATAGATAGGATAATTTGAACGTTTCTTCTCAAGATATAGAAGTGAGCATAAGACGCCACAAAACTATATAGCATTAGTCAGGACTAGTTTGATGAAACATTTCGAAATTTTTTACTCCTTTTATTAGCAAATGAAAATAAATGAAGAATTCAACATATTTCTAACGATAAAGCAATACCTCTAATAAAGTGACTCAGAAATGTATCATCTTTTTTTTTTAAAGAATTAGACGCTGCCTAATTGTTAATTCCACGTAGCGCAAATACAAAACGAGTTGTTTCGGTTACACGTACATATATTAATACCTGTTTATTTTTACATGGCCATCACAAAAACAAACATAACTAATTCTATTCAAATATAGTACGTAATACCAAACATACCTATAGTTATTTATTTTGTATATAGATATCTAATTTCCGATTATTAATAACATTTTATGATAATAAGTTACAGGCTACATGTGTACATCAATAATATCGACCATTGATTGTACAATTAAGCTTCATGCTGAGCATAAACTAAAAAATCACATTCAGTTGCCTTATACTCTGTATCTTCAGTAATTGTGAAAAATGTTGAAATTACAATTGATTTGAAAAATAACACTTAAAATATAAAAATTGTAGTCATGTGTAGTAAATTTGGTTTATAGTGGTGAAAATGTTACAAAACTTATTTACTTACTAATCGTTCATATGTGTATTTACATGTACCTATAAGTGTGCTAAATGGCTATATCTATTCTTCCAGTTGTAGTAAATAATACTTTACGTTTTAAATGGCGACGAAAAAAAGTTTCTTTTAAATTTGCAAACGATTTATGGAAAAATTAAATGAATATAGTTTAAACAAATTATTTCTTTTGTCGCAGTTTAAATAAGTATTCAGCGATACGTCGCGTAATACTGTAAGTTGATTGATAAGTGGAATCCTTATTTGTTATATGTTTGCTAATATTTATCTGAAAAAGTTTCTTTAATAGAGATTCATCTTCTCACCAAATAGAACTAAATAGGAATAATTCCGGTTTATATCGCACGTTTTCCTCCCTCATAATTCATCTGTTAATCTTAGCTCGATGGGATCGAGCCAAAGACAGCGTACAGCGCCACCAACTAAATGTTTTATTTATTTTCATTTTTTAAATCTAGTGTGCTGGGATTCATGTAACAATATCGGTGGTATTGTATTTATGAACAATCAGGCAATACATTTTGAATTTTTGTCCCTAAAATTTTAACTTTATAAACACATTTAGTAATCTATTAATTTAACAACTATGCTGAAGAGACAATAGAAGCTTTATTAACAATTTTCGAACTTTACGGACTTGTTTTTGCTGTTTTGATTAAAGTTTAAAAAAGTCACTATTGAAATGTCAATTGAATTCTTAGTTGTTTCAATATTTTCTTAACGCCACAACACTGTCGCATTTTTTCAAAGATCTATCTACATCTCCACGTAGAAATTAATGTTTCATATTAAGTAGCATGAAAGTCCGTAAAATTTGAAATATTTTGTAAAAATTTGCGAATAACTACAATTACCCACTATATAAACATTATTGGGCAAATATTTATTCTAAAAGTATTCCAACTGTGCGTGCAGTAATAAATGGTACGGCATATTCTTTGTAACAATTAACTTACGTTAAATTATTCAAATAATCAATTTATGAAATAAGTGTAGTTAAACAATTATTTATTCATTAATAACATTTACTGTGATAACTTAATATCTTTTTCACTTTTTATTCTTATAAAACAACAAAGCTATCTCACTACATAAAGTTTAATTTTATGCAAAAATAAAATCGAATAATTTAGTTGTACAAATATTTTGTTAATGTTTTCACAACATGCAACGATGAATTATTAAATTACTATAAAAATTATAGCTGTAATAGCCAAATTCAATATCATTAATTCCAAATTTGGCATAATTAATTATTGTAATTATCTTTTCGTTCTTCTTTCAAACAAATACAAAATATTTAATAGCTTAAAATTACGGTAATGAACGTTCAACTATTTAACATTGACTTCACAGGAGTAAATATGTTTTTACCGTCATGTCTTTCAGACAAAGTCTCTCTTACTAAATTAATCTGAGTTTTGTGCGCAGATTTTAATAATAGTATCCCCAAAAAACTAAAATTTATTAATAATATAAATTTTTTTGGCGCTTAATACATTTTCTATTAAACATTTTGTCGAATGTACACATCTTCGTAACGAAACAGCATAGTTGTTCATGTACAATGAATAGTATACTTTTTATACCACGTGGGTCATGACAAACAATATTTTCCTCTGGTTTTCTTTAATTTATAAATTTGTACACTGTAGTATGTTCATTTTATAAATATCCATACTGTAAAATATTTTGTATTAGCTATGTATAACAACATCGATAACTTTACACAGAATCCAATTATTTATATTATACAAATATAGCGTATATATCAAATTATATATTAGTTAATCTACATTTACTAATAATATTCTTAGAGATTCTGCGTTACGTGTCCGTAAAATTGTAATTTATGTAACGGCTTTTGCAGATCCATTACAAAATTAATGTGCAATTTTAATGAAATTTAGTATAATTTTGTTGTCGCAGTATCTTTAAGATTTTTATTTACTAAATTATTAGCGGTATTATTTTTTTACACCTATAATATATATTTATTTTTAGTCTTATGCTAGCTTTTATTGTCCATTTCTTGGAACATCTCTTATAATTAATTATTGTCTGCTCACACAGTATTGTCAGATATTTATTTATTATTATCATCTTCTATTTATTAAACGTTGCCTGGATACTAAGGAAATTCATTGCTGCTTACGTTCCTCATGGAAGAATCAAACTAAATTAGTAGAGAATTTTGTCATATTACTATTTTAGCATAGTTTGAATTCAACAAATTATAACAAAAATTAGCTCTATATTTTTTGTAACTGTCAGTAGTCGTTTTTAATATAAATATAGAGAAAAATAATCAGTTAGTTCTTTTTTATGCAAAAACTCTATAAATACCATGAGATCTATAAATATTATCTGTAGATATTAATAAATCCCTTATGGTCATATCGTGTACACAATATTTATGACACTTTTTAATTTTAAACGTAAGTCAAATAATGGCAATATAAAATGTTAATCAATATATTTTTACAGGAATGAATATAAAATTATATTTACTATTGACTGAAACAATTGAAGATCTTAGATCTTAAACTAGTTATACAACCCAAGACATTATCGTAAACTTTGAAGCGTTTAATCGTTTAATTGAAAATGGATAAATCGTGAAAAAATTTAATTTCGAACATTAGAATCTGCATATATTCATTAAAAGTATGAAAATTTTAAATATTGCCCTAAAAATATATATATTTTAGAACTGTACAGTGACTGCAAATGATATAATTATTCTTTGATTCATAAATTGAATTAAATTTTCGTTGTATTATTCTATAAAGAAATGCAGTATACTACAAATGAAAAATACTATTTGTGAAATGTATCCTTCAAAGTAAATAAGGCCATGGAATATCGGAAAAATTTGTTTCAAATTTCAATTAGTAACAATATTCATTACAGTCGTATGGCAACACTTCTACGATACTTAAGTAGTATTGTAAAAGCGCTTAAGGCTCTTGAGTAACGAATTATTCACTCATGAAGTATATTCAATTTAAAAAACTATGTCTCTCAAAGTGCTGATCAAAAAAGTGCAATAATTTTCAATGAATTACTTTATCCAAATTGATATCCCTAGAATTCAGTCAACATGCCTAATTACATATATCTATATATATATATATATATATATATATAGATATATATATATATATATATATATATATATATATATATATATATACAGATATATATATACATATATACATATATATATACATATATAGATATATATGTGTATATGTCTAAATTACGTAACTATTTGATTTATTAAGCGAAACTATTTCTATTTTACTTAGCGACTTATTCGACTACGCAAGTGATGCTCAGAAAAAATAGTTATCCGGTTAGCAATATTTCTTTTGAAGTAACGCAAAAGTCGCAGAGTATCATATATCAATCATCGTATTAAAAAACATCTCAGTTAATGAATTTATCAATATGATCAATATTTTTTCCTGAGCATTACAGTTTCAATATATTATCTGAAATCATCATTTTTAACGCATATCGAATATATTAATATACTAATTATTATATAATCCTTGATACTAGCACAATCATCTTATCTATATACTTGCAATAATGTAATATTTTGTTATTACGCGCTTAATTCCATTCCAATTAGATGTGCTATTTCAAAGAATATCTATAACTTGATCACAAAAAACGTGCATTTTATGCATTATTGTAACTTATGTCTCAATCATTGTAAAAGTGCAACTTTTTAATATTCGAGTATTTCTGTTGGGCCTGTAAAAAATTAAAGTTCGCTTAAAACATTGATTTCAATTAGATGATTTCGAATGTTCAAAAATCAATGTATGATAAAAGATACATGAAACCACTTGGTGGTACATTGCAGTTAATAATTATTGTCAAAATGTAAGATGTAGAAAAATCTTTTAAATCGCATCTGATGCGTGTTTTTTTATTTATGTTGAAAATCCATTTTTATTTTTAAGTATTTGATACATTTATCGTTTCTTCTGTATAGATACCAAAAAATGTGCTCAATTCCCTAGAAAGTACTGCCTCGGACAATAATATATCTGAACTTTGCTATGTATTTAAATAGGATGGGCTTTATCTTTATTTTCGAATAAAAACGTTTGCGTAGAAACACGTCGAAATTTACAGATTTGGTTACGAGGTAACTATTTATCCATTTCTTTGAGTGAAATAATTTTATAGAAATGTTGCCTCGTATTGAAAATACGGAAACTTAAAGGGTTCACTAGCTTCGTACCCTAGTCAGCTAGAGGATTTAGCTAGCATTTATCGCATTGTTTTGACACTGTTCCGCGTTTTGCTATTGTTGTTTTCTGTAATTGAAATGTCTTTCTACAATAATCTCTGTAAATCCCTACATGTTTTCGTACTTCAGCCGCCCCTCCACTGCATGTTTCCATTTATGTCATTGAATGAATCGCTGAGCCCTTATCACTAAAATTGTCTTTATATTGTGGAGCCGATCCGTAGCAAATAGATTATTGTCGCAGAACGACACCGGTTATGACTTAACGTAACATATATATATATATATATTCTATCGTCAAAGAATAATTGTTTGAAATCTCTCACGATAAATGCTTTGCCCATTATTCCTTTTTCGTCGAACCTATCGTTGGGTGAGTTTATTGTCGCAATTAAATGTTCCGATTAGCGAGGTTTTTCATTGTCATCGTCGAAATTGAAGGAATTGACATACTCGTTAAAAGAATTTTCAATTCGTTGGGATGGTCTATGTCACTTCTATTATAATTTGTCTGCTTCGTATAAAAAATACTTTCGATAGTTCGTAGGAAAATATCGACTCTGTTTACTACGTTTTTTTGGAATTTGTGATCCTTTGATTCTATGTCCGGCTCCGATTTTTGAGTTTTACCCAGAAATCTTTGTGCTTACCAGGATAGAGTTTTTTAGCTATTTTTTTGGCATGATGCTAGCCATAGTCGTTCTTCGAGTGTTCTTCAATCTCTTGTAAGATCCACGGTACGTACTTTGGCACGTACGCGTAAACACCGGGTAACCTTGGATGAGCGCATTTGATGCCCCAGCTGACAATGCCACCGACAAACCATCGATCAGGATCATTCTCGTCTTGACAGAGTAAAGGCCCACCGGAGTCTCCCTGTAATGCATTCCCCGCGAATTATTTGGAGCGAATTATCAACAAGTTTTTCGATCAAAATCATAGCACGTACCTGGCAAGCATCCTTGCCACCTTCGGGATAGCCAGCACAAATCATGCCGTCGGTGACATTCAATTCTTTGTGGAGGAGCCATGAATTGCAAATTTCTCGGCTGAGCACAGGCACCTTAACCTCGTTTACAGCTGGCTCATATTCGGACGCTGCAAATAAGATTGATCTGGTTATCAATTTCAAAATCGTTACTTACTCTGACAATGGAACTTATTAGAGAGACACGAACTTTCAGTGTCCTCCTTTTTGCCCCAGCCAATAACCGTGCATTCTGTTGCAGGCTTCAGATCGATATCAGCCGGCGGCAGACAAACTGGCCGTAAATGTTCGTGAAATTCTACTCGGTGTTCCAGCTGCAAACAAATAAGAAAAAGATTTTCAATGATTTTTCATCAGCCTATCTCTATTTCAGTGTGATGACCGTTTTTTTTACTTCTGGACGTCAGTTCGCCGATTCACATCATAACTTGACAATAATTCGTTTCGACTCACCTGGAAAAGAGCCACGTCGTTGTCATGAGCTACTCCGAGATTGTAACTGGGATGCGGCACGACCCTCTTGACTTTCAGCTTCTTTCCCAAATAAGTATGAGAGTTTCTTCGTGTTATACCTAATTGTATCGTCCATCCCGAAACCTCGGAGCGGCTGAAACGTTCAAGTTTAACACTTGAAATCGCACAATTGTCTAATTAGTTTTCGATTGACAAAATAAAGACGTGAAAGAGCGTCTTGTAGTGTATCAGCAACAACAACTTTTCAATGCTTAATTCTTGAGTTCAAATGAAGCATAAACATGCTATACTGTACATCGTGCGTAATGGAGCATGCGAGAAACAGTCCAGTGTAAAAGCTGCGACTTACTTGCCCACGCAATGAGAAGCCGTGAGAACCCACTGATCCGCGATGAGCACGCCAGCGCAGTAAAAAATCTGCTCGGGGCCACCGAGCAGAGCTGCGAGAAAAGGCCAGTCTCCCGGCGACGACTGCGATCCTCCAATTATCCTGGTACGAGGTTTTGCATTGTTATTTTGTGATCTACGGCCGCATTCTGTAAAAGAAAGGAAAAATGATAAGAGACGAGTAAACTTCACCCTTCAAACAGGATGTAGAGATGTAATAATGGTAATATTTGCCAGCTACCAACCGTATCCCGTGCAAACTAAATCAATAGTTGTATAATCCCTCTCATTGGAGCATTCCTTGAGTTCTCGCAGCAAATTCCCATTAGTTTTTGGAGCGAAACGTCTCTGAGCAAAAATTTCCTCGACAGACTTGGCAACAGTCAAGTTACTCTCTGACTTTAATAAATTCGAAGCATTCGCCGACCTACAGTTAAAATTGAAAATCCAATGTCGTTACTGAAATACTTTCCCCCGCTCTTCAGTACGTACAGGAGAAAATTTTAATAAACTTACTTATAGCCGAGAACTTTGCACATATCTTTGGCTATGTTGCGCGTCCAGTGTTTGATACATGCCGGAATGTACTTTCCTTTTGCCGCGTGGTAAACTTCTAGACGACCTTTGCCTATATCTCCATTCCTCTCGCTCAGTCGGACTGCCAGTTACAAATAAGAGAAAAGCAGAGAACGAAAGTGAAAAAAACTTTTCATTGGTTCGTTCAATTGTGCTTGACGTGCATCGTTCGACGTCAACAAAAATGAGTTATTTTGAAAGGCAAATCAACAGCAGCTAAACGGGAGTATCAATGCCTTTCGACCACCAAAGGAGAAGAAGAGCGAGATGAAGTAGGAGCAAGAGGACGAGTAGATGATGAAATATTTATAACGTGATGAGATGAATGACTCACGGCAATTGCGCTCATCCTGAGCCCATGGACAGTCAGAGTTGCCGTCGCAAATGTGAGATGCAGACATGCATCTGCGCTCGCCGCAGTGAAGCGAGGCTTGCGCGAGGAAGTTTTTCACGTTTGGCGCAGCGCTCTTCTTGCTACTGATGGCCACCAGACTCGAGCGTTCGTTGTCTTTGCACTCACCGCAGCCGATCTCGTCCGTGTGGTCCTCGCAATCAACGTGCCCGTCGCAACGCCAGTCCAACGGTATGCAACGCTTCTCGTCACACTGGAATCCACTCGGACACACTGCGTACAAAGCGTACATTATTCACCTTCCCGTATAGTTTCGTCACTTTATTTGTAATTATCAAGCCATTTCTATCGCGATAAAGCTCGAGGTAGGGTAAAGCGTGTTTATAATTATTTTCTACTTCCAACTCGATCATATTTGTTTCAACGTCTGGCTTTTTTAATGCATAAATAATTAACGAGAAAAGTTCACTTGAAACGGGGCGGTTCCAACCATATTTATATATTTCTGGCATACTAAGATTCCAACTTGATATATTGAAATATATTATCGCAGGTTTGTAGCATCGACCCATCCTCCAGTTTCCGTCTGGGCGAGGCTTGGCACCCAGTTTCTCTCTCGCGACTGAGATTTCTCCCGTACTTTCGCCACGAGTTTTGCCGACGCAGAATTCCGTGTAAGTGCATTTCGCGTACTAATGCGCGTTACAATTCATTTAACACTCTACGGTGTAACCTATGCTAATTCCCATAAAGCCTCGATAACAAATAGATAAATGATTGACTTATATTTGACGGTTTTACATAACACGTCGCTATAATATTCACGAACTATCTTGATTTAATACACTTGTATGGCTTCTAGTTTCTGTCATGACGTTTGAAAGCTGCATTACATGCTATTGTCAAGCTTAAAAAACTTTCGATCTTCCTCCCTGTAAGTGCCAACGTATATTTTTTTTGTCGAGAGCTTTTATTCGACGTGAAGCAGCGGGCTAAAAAGCACTTTGCATGGATTCAATTTTTGAGTAAAAAAAATTAACTTGCCAAAGCAATTTGCTGATTTACTGAATATAATGGAATTTTTCATCAGATTCTGCATTTACAAGCGTTAGAAGTGTGCGAGTGTTCTGGAGAACATGATTTATCATACGCGTTATTTTCATTGACGTATGAGGTATGAAAAATAGCTGTTAAAATAGCTCTAAAGTACGGGCCAGTTGATGAAAAACGAGCAAAGCTACAATTAATAAGTCGACATAAAATGAGGAGAGCAGTAAAGATGTGTAATACCGGTATCTCACAGAACAATACTAACAATGCACGAATAAGAAGGGAGAGAAGAGGTACAGCGAAACGTTTTTCGATTGCAAAGTGGCGCGCAGGTGAAGAGACCTTTGTTGCTTAGTTGAGTTGACAATTTAATCTTAAATAACCACAAATGAGACTTGCAGCGAATTAATGCATCGCGGTAAGAGCAGCGGTGATCGTTTTACGCGTGCCGTGTCTGTCTCCCCCATCTCCACCCCGCTTTCCTTCCAGCGTTGAATATCGATGCGACGCACATCTCGTCTTCGAATTCACCCCAAGATCTCTGTATTGCACACTAACGGCACTGTCTGCCTCTACAGATATTATTATTGCTCCGTAATATCTATTTGCCCCATGTGGGCAACATTGATTGGCACCAAACGAAACCAGTTATATTTTTATCGCGGTGTGTAATTGGTATTATTTTTCATAAAAGCTGCCCTGTCCAATTTACCAATACTTCGCCGCTGATTTATAAAACTATTATTATTCGTACTGGAAATTACATCCGCAACGAGAAAGATACGAATAAAGTAAGCCAAGTTATCGTTGTTACCTTGTTAAATCATTGTAGGAGGGCGAAATCGAAAAAAAGATATGGAATTTCTCGAGGTTTAATAAGCAAAGCTAATGCCGACGGATTTAGCTTTGCTCCATTGGATAGCATCGCAATGTACGAAGGTATACGGCAATATATGGCAATTATTGGAACGCGTTCTAGTGAATTCTATTAGCAAAACAGCAGCGACACGTCTGCTAACGTTTTCAGCGCTGTCTATCAGTTTATGAAGCGAGAAAATCAATACGCGTCTATTCGACTGAAATTTACCGGTGTCGATTCTTGTCACGATTACATAATAGAAAATACTTCACAGGACACTCGATTAAAATCAAATTACGCAGGTGACTACAATTTTAGTTATTTCGTAATTCAAGTAGACGTACAATGCGATAGGGGCATTTTGCGGTGAGGGTAACGGTGGGCGCGCTGGAGCAGTTTGAACGTTTCATTTGAAACTTGGCAGGCGAAATCGGAGAGAGCGGTCGCGAGCTTCATTTGCAGTGGGTCATTAATCGCGATAAATTTGGTGGCGTTTTCTCGCCCATGATGTTCACGCACTGGAGTCACGGCCAGTATGCAAGGCTCTCAAAGTTAAGCGCTTTATCGCATAATTGCATTTGTCAGAGCTCGGAGCGTCTGGCAATCGCATTCGATGATCTATTAATATCGAGTCTGCTTATTATTCTTATCCGCAGGATTTGAGTCAGTGATGCGATCGGCAGACGGCTCGATACCGAGCAAAACTCAGCCAGCTGAAATTCGCTGACAATGCTCGCGCAAACGAGCTGGCCTGGCTCGCGTTGACTGTAAACAATACGTTCATTGCAGTCGTGCCTCGCTTCGGAACAATAAGCGTTCGCGCGCTCGACAAACGCCGAGCTTCACAATCAGACCCGTTTGCTGGATGGTCCGACCCCGCCCGAAAAACTGCGATCACCAACAATACGAGTCCTTGATTACGTTCTGCTTCTTTCGTATTCAGTCGTTGTCTAGTCAGAGAATCTACGGCTCTCCGCTAAACCGCGTGGCACAAAAGCTTACTGCACTGTTGCTTATTTAATCCATTCCAAGTAATACGCTAGTTTTGTTTTCCTCTTCCGCCACTCGATCACTTTTATTTTCAGATGCACTTTATTCCATTGCGATATTAATTATTCCGAAAGTTGGCATTTCCTAATTCTAACAGAATTCACTTTTCATGACTCACCGATTGATTCAAGTTAATCTTCAGAACGTCTAAATGGATTTCTTATTTATAGGAAATCTCAACGAAGTTACACCAAAAATCTATGTATTTCGATAGACACTCGACAATGTCATACCTGGCTTTGCAGCACGTTTTTCCGCATCTAGTACCTCTTGATGCCCTATGCACAGATTTGGATCTGGACTTTCGGGAAATATCTCACATTCCAAATACTCGGGAAGGGCCAAATTGAAAACTTCGAAAAAGAAACCACAACGTCTTTTGGTTTCTGTGAACAAAAAGAAACAACGTAATAGTATTTTGTATTAGATTTTCAAAATACCTAATATAAATAGAAATTTTATTAAATAGAATACTATATACTATTGTATAAGGAAATAAAATTGGGTAAAGAATTGTTTTGAAACAAGCTGGATTTTTGTATCGAGTATAAGAAATAATGGTCATCGGTGCTAATTGTTGGTAATTTGAGTTGATATTAGTGAAGTGCGTAGTATTCAATGTTCGTGCGCCAACTACGAATATTCATTTTACGGTTTTTTTTCAAACAAGCATGTACTTATCAAATTGATCAATGAATAAGTGACTAGAATTAGCGCGTTTACCAAGACAAAGATTTCTGCAGGGACGCACAGCCTGGCCATTTTTGGGACCGCACTTTGGCACGAAAACGCTGCACAGAAAGAGAGCCGCAAGTTCATAACAGCGCACATCAATAACAGAATCGTAGAGCTCAAGTTCGTGCTCGGCCTCGCGCTGCCTGAAATTTCCCATGTAATTCGGGAACACGGTGTAGTTGTAGGGGATCTGTAACACACGATACCACAACCCCTTGATTAATTTTTGTTAGGCCTTTCTATCGCTTTCGTTATTTTATGTTAACTGAGTTAATTTTAAACTAGCTAACGGTAATAATTATTGCACCTATTCGTTGACATTCGTTTAAACGGATAATACAAAAATATTGTTAATTAACATAAAAGTTGGAAGTCCAGACACTTGATGATCTACATACGAGCGTACGTTCCATAAGAATAGCCTTGAGTTACTTTCCATTTAATAATTTTTTACGTAAAAATGACCAAAAGATAGCTTTCCGAAGTAAATACGACGACGTTTTTAAGATACGATTAAACATATGCAATCATAGAGAATAATTGAAATACATATTTATTTTTGTATATTTTTAACGGATACCTACTAAAAATATTATTATATAGGACTAGATATTGATTCGCATCCGTCACAAGAGCAACTTTAAATAGTAAACAACAAAAAATTGAAGTTTTCGTTAAACAAACTGACCTTGTGATATCGACAAAAATCAACGATGACTGGTAAACAAATACCAGGGGCTGGATTTTTCGTCTCGACATTTGACAAAATTGGCTGAGGTGGTACGACTATCTCATTACTTGTTTCAGGAATGTTGTCGTCGTTGGTGACTTTGATTGCTGGCTCTGGGTAAGCTAAGTAAATACATTCAAAGTTTTATCGTCTGTTGATTTCACACTAGCAAATAGATGAGTACATTTTAAAGAAATATACTATAATAAGCGTCATCATTTATACGTATTACATATTACAAGTTGCATAATCAAAGGTTTCAAAGATTAAACTTTGTATAACGAGCTCTAGTTTATTTGCGTGCACACTTTATCACGCTTACTGTCAATATACTGTCAAATTACCACTGATGTCAATCAGCGCACAAGTATTTGAGTTGCTTCGCACACGTAATATCTCGCACACTCGTCCCTTTCAAAGTACAATTAGTCGAAGCAATTGTCGAGGTAAAAGTGGGGTTGGTAGGTAACGAGGTAAATAAGGACAAAAACACTAGCTGGAAAGATAATTTGCAAAGCAGAGAGAAAGTAAAAGCGGAGTGACAGTGGCAAGGCCGTGTGAGCCCTTGAAGCCAGGACGTAATATAGGCGGCGCTCTTTCGCGGTCCATAATTCAGCGAAAGAGCACAGCTCTCAGTGGCGCAAGATACAGATATACGCGATAGGTATGAAAGGGGGTAGGTGAGATGGGGAGGGAGACATGCGCGTGCATAAACGTCACGAGCGGCTCCCGGCGTAAATTATTTCGACTCGCCTCTCGCCTGGCTGCCTGACCATCCGCACTGCACGAGCAAGCGAGTGAGAAAGAACGGCCAAATGAGATTTCGACCGATTAAACGAATCACGGGGGAACTCGGATTCCCACTAGGCGTTCCACCGCACTACTTGTCTCTTTCTCTCGCTCGCACCAATTCTACTCTTTTACTACACTCGACATCAAATCATATTTGCAAGCTCTCGTGGATTTTGTTTACCAGCCCTACTTTTCAACGTTTTTTATACCAACTAGTAATTCATTATGCTCTCGCTTCTTTGAGATACTAATATAACATAAAAATGAGAAACATGAAGAGACACACATGTTCTTCACAGCACAATCATGCAAACGAGAATAATTATATTAATTACTCCTATTTTTCGTAAAAAACAACCTCAATAATTATTCAGTTCTATATGCAAATCTCTGATTATTTTAACATAAAGTCACAATGAACAACGCGTATTGTGATTTTTGTAAAAGAATTGCCGATGTTTGTGCTTTGTCTTGAGCTATAATGTTATTTGCGTCCTTTCACAGAGCTTTTCGAGACTTACTCGCCAAGAGCTAGCTTTCACGTAGATTCATTGTGATTATTTGAAAGGAACTCTCTTCTACTTGTTCTTTTCAAATAAAGTCCAAGCTTTTACCGTCTGATCTTTCATGTGAAATTTCCTTCGTAGATTCGTTCTTCTTTCATGAAATAAAGGACGTTTTCTTGATCTAACTGGAGATTTAGTACATCAGCATTTAAATTAACTACTAATATTTATCAGTGAATTGGTTGGTAAACTTTTACAAAATGCTTAAAATCAACGTTATTTTAGTGAATCAGTAAAATGTCGAGAATCTTCTGTACAGTTGGAGAACTGTTCAAACAACTAGTTTGAAAGATATGGATCAGAAGTTAAGTACACGGTAATTGCAATAATAATTCAGTCCTCATTAGAAAAATCATATTTTATCGACGTGAAAAGTGGTCTATTTGAAAAAGAGGAAATTATTGTATTATTTATATTCACACGATTGAAATAGAAAATACTGATTTTTTGTAATAAAGAATGTTCTTACATTTGAAGTAGGCTGCCAAACCACCAGCTATAGCCATAAGTGCAACAGCATTGACCAAAACTTGAGCAAATCGAAAACGCAACCTTCCCCTGGTCACGTAGTGGCTGCTAGGTCGCCTCATGATCTACAAAAGCAAGATTAAGGACATCCTTCATTAACGGAAATCCAATTCCCATCAGCACACGAATCCCCGAGAACACACGTTCACGAGTTCTGTATACAAATCTCATCAATGGATTTCTCTATTTATCGAAAGAATTTTAATATGGTCGTCGGCGCTTCCCATATGTTCGTCAATGTCACAAATTGAAAATTGAAATATATCAATCTGGAACTTTAGAGAGACAGAAAAGTATATAACTCTTTCATTGTTTGCCAAACAAACAACATCTTTTTAACCGACACTCAAATATATTTAATAAAAACCTGAATTAGAGTTATCAATTAAAATTATAAAGTTATTAATTAAAATTATTTCACAGAACACAATCTAGATAATAGTCTCTTAAACGCTGTAATTTGAAATTTCAACCACATAAATTCCAACTTCTTAATAGATCCAAGTTTATATGCTGAACAAGCAGGAAAATTGCAGAGGGCAGGTTGCGGTGCCGTACGCAATACGTAGTTTCGTCAGCTATCGATCCAAACTTACACATTTTGTTGCGAAAATTAATCAAACGGTATGATCGAACGCGAAATGTAACAATGACATCCGATACTTTTCTGGCGAGTATAACGTGTGTATTCAAAGGTTTTAGCAATAGTTGACGAAATTTATTTAAATAACTTCAGACGAAAGCTGCTTGAATTTTTACAAGGGCTCAGCAATGAGTTGGGAATTGATTTGAAACGTTGCTGAGTTGGAGACAGGAGAAGCCCTGTCGGTGCTATCTGGCGGGAATTTAATGGGCTGAGAAATCGAGCGACGATTGACATTTGTTGAACGCAAGCTTTGATCAAATGTAACGTCGAAGGTTTCAGCTTTCTGTCCCGCAATTACGAGCGTTTCCCCCGATCCCCAGCCCCTCCTACAGTCCTCTCGTGATTGCAATTGTGGCGAGGGATCTCGTAAGGTTTCGAGCTGAGCTTTCCTTTCCGGCTTCAAAACTCTACAGGCACCAGCTTAAGCTGGACCTTTGGAGTTGATAAGTTTGGTGTACTCACTCGGTGATGTAACGACATGTTGCTTCCGTTTTGACATCTTACGATGGTCTGCAGGCTCGCAGGAGTGCTCATGGACTTGGTAATTGGACTTCCGGGTGGATTTTCTGGCTCTGGCGCCAAAGCTCTACCTATAACAATCATTTTCAGATCCGCTCTTCATGTCCTCCCGAACAAGTTTATCGCGAGATATCTTGATAATTGCGTTAAAAACACGTAAATAAACTTGTAAACGCAAAGTTCTAACGCTGATATGTTTTCCGTTATTTCTATGTAGTAGATTTCAAGTAATATTGTCAATATTCGATTAGGCGTATTTTTTTAAAATTATTTCCCTGTTTTAATTTTCTAGAAAGTCGTCGTTATTCATCATTAACGCTAAGAAGTAAAGCAACAAGAATAGAAATAGCAAACTCGAGAGACGAGTGTAATAAGCTTATGAACTTACCTGGAACTTTGCTATTAGAAGAGTGCTTGTGGGGAAGGAGAGGCGCCTCCATGGTTTTGCTGGTATAACTTGGCGAACTCGTCTGGCTAAAGCTGTCGGAAGAGACATTGCTGTCTTGCCGCGCATTGACGGGCTTGCTTGGTATCGAACTTTGACAGATGGAACTCAGTGGCGGCGGCAAATTCGTCTGTGTCGCCTTTGGCAGCTTCTCCAGCTTCTCTATGTTCCTTTCACGCCTGCTGGAATCCTGAGTCTGGGAACATATTGACGCATTTTTTTTTTCATACTTTTATTCTAATCAATTTTCGACGTACGAGCGTTTACTTTGAAAAGCTGACAGCTCACTGATGAGACCTAAAAGTTTTTTTACAACGAGATATTCTTTCTTTGAAACTGTCCAATCTCGAATAATCTACGGAATATAAAAGTAACCGTGATATAGGCGCAGTTTTCATCGCGAAATTTCCAATTTATTTGACTCTATTAGTTTCATTCATCGTAGAATTTTATATTTTCATTTGCACGCCACTTCGAAAGCTTCGAGGTATTATGATATGAAATGGGCTGCCTATATAAATGAAAACCCACGTACGTTAACGTAACGAGCGTGAAATGAATTTTTTCAATATTATTTGAAATAATTTTAACGTAAAAGGCTCAAACACATTATGCAGTCACTTCAGGGAGATTTCAATTATGGAGTCATTTCTCTTCGATTAACTATTGTGTATTCTAAAATACTGTGAACATCCATACGAAGAAGAAGAGAGATAAGACAGTTGTATTATCAGAATATTCTGATTGTTTGGAAGTCGGGCGTAAATCAAAGGAGCTTTATACCACTGAGTTGCCAATTGATTGTTTTTTAGTTATAAGTTGATTCCTGTTTGCAGTCCTTGGCAAGCTTATAATCATTAGAAGGTATTAAAGTTTGTTGGAAGGTCGACTATAAGCTATATTGGTGTCTATTGATGTGAATTTAAAACGCTACACACCTCTTGCCGAGAAAGGCGCTCGAGGTCTGGAAATCGTCTCTCGAGTCTCCTGGAAGCTGCCTGCATCTCGGCAAACTTATTGCTCGGCTGATTGATTGGCGGCAAATCTTCATCCTCCTCGTCATCTTCGTCAGCTGATCTTCGGATTTGCTGTTGCTGTAACTGTTGGCGCCTGCTCGACGGCGGTCGTTGTTGACCTCTTCTCGGCGACCTATAACGCAAGTTTCCAAAGTCGCCTCAAAACTTGCTACGCGATATTTTCAAAAGTTATTGCCACTCTACCAGTGTCGATAATATCTTTTTGATTGTCGCGTACTTTTCAGCAATTTTTTATTTACTTTCGAAGCTTCTTACTGTCAAGCTCGATTGATAATCTTTCCAAGTTCATGATAAACGTTGGAGCAAAAATAAAAAAGCGAACAAGATTATTTTATCATCAATCACAAGAAACGACCTACGAGTGTGTTACTTTCGAACCAACTGTTGACGAGGGTAGAAAAGATATCCAAATCGAATCAAAGCTGTACAAATCTGACGGCTAAATTTTATAGCTAATTTTTTTATCCGTCTTGGTCCAAAGACCGATCCGTATAACATCACTTATCGATAAGTCGAATGGTCGCTATATAAACGAGCTGTTGCGAAAAGTAACGAAAAGTTGTCATAAAAATCAATAAGATTTGGGTTTTTTTATCCAAAGTTAAACATGCAAAAGCACCGCGAAGCTGCCGTTCATCGTGCTCGAGCACCGCTCGTAGCTTCCGGGAGTGCAATTGAATAGGGTGTATTAGCGTGGCAGCTAAGATAGAAGATACAGAGCGACTGTGAGCTACCTCGGCAAATCATAACCCAAGCAAATACTTTTTTCCGAAAAGCGCCATCGTACCTCACAAAACAAGGTTACACACAATCCCACCCCGACGCAACTTTTCATTTCTCAACAACAGCCCTCCATCATTCATCTCTGTGATACTTTGCCGCGCTCTCGACTATTATTACTCTCGCTGGCTTTTTTTCTTTCTCTACAGCCAATTAAATAAGCATTATACGGCTTGTTTACAGAAAAGAAAAAAATACGAAACAAGTCACGGAATGACGAGGCTGTCGAGCCCTCGTATTTAGAAAAGTTTGTCGCTTCGTTACCGTCTCTGGGGAGCGTATGAGAGTACAACTTGAAAACAAGTTCGAGTGTCGGTAAATAAAGCGTCAACACAAGTAAAGCTGCTGCGAGTAGCTTGCAAACCTGTTGGCTCTCAAGGTCGGCTGATGTTTCCTACTACGCTCGTGATTACGCCCAGGACTGGTGGATTTGGTGGCCTGTCCAGTCACCTTCTGGAGACTCTTGCCGAGGTCACGCGAGGCCTGGTCGAGGGCGGCGCTGTTGGGATCGCGAGTCGGCTGGCTGGCGAATGCCGCCTCGTTCGCCTCAAAGTCCGCGAACCCCGAACCCATAATCTCCTCCTGCCAGACTCGTCGGCTGACTTCATCGCTACTTTGTTGCGGCTGCGACGACGGCTGTTGCTGTGGTTGTAACTGTTGGGACTGAAGTCCGATCTGGCTGCCGGTACTACCGCCGCTATCTCTGCGCACAGGAATGGGCCTCTCGTATCTGCTGCGCTTTGGGATCGGCGGTTTTACCACCGCCGGCTGCGATCATAAGATTAGCTTTGTACTACACGAGTACACACGGCAGCAGTCTGATTCCGAGCTGCGCGAGAGCTGATTACAGCCACGGATTTGATTGGTGCAGTTATAAACCGAGCGGAGCAAACTAACGTATTACGCGACAGCTGCGGTCAATAACCACTTCGACTATGTGCTTGCATTAGATATTCCGACAAGCAACGAGCGATTAAGACAAAATCGCAGTTACTGCTGTTTCGAGTTGCCTTTGTTATATTAATACACTGCACTAATCTGCTTAAATACTAAAACGATTATAGATTTTCACGTTGAAGCTTATAACATTCAATACTCTCTAGTACACAACGTCTACCTGTATATCTTTCGGCTGTATCCATATTTGTTCGTGAGTTGGTTATCGATTTGCGCTGTACGTGTTGGATACATTAGTGTCGAGTAAAAACTGCAGGATTTATCAAATTGATGATCGAGTGAAGATGTAACAGTGTAAATAGTGTTGTGGAGTGTTGGGTATGTGTTTCGTGTAATCTGTGAAACAAATATACAGAGCATTGTGAAGTGAGTTTTTCAATTATTTTGAATATCATAAATCTAGACACTTTGGTGCGCTTGCAAAAGTATAATTGAGCTATTAAGGGCGAAGCTCGTGACCAGTAAACGAATAGGAACGAAGTAACCACGAAGTTGCTGATTACACTCGGCAATCCATACAGTAACATGACTGTAATGATCCTCTTTAATCTATTCAATTTGTCTTTTTTTACATTTACGGGCCATACACTATTGTTTGTATTAGTGAAAAAACGAAAGCCGGGATTATCATATGTTATTTTAAAACCGTTTCATCAGCTCAATTGCACGCTCTGAAAAAGTTTCTTTTTACTACAAGTTCGAAGTGGTCTTAAATCTGAAATGCGATATTTGAAAAATAATTGTAAATATCAAACATCTAAATTTTATAACAATTATTTTGAGATGGTAGATTGAAAAATCATCCAGTGATCAACGAATTAATCAGATAACTCTTACTTTGAAATGTATAACATAGTATTTTACTTTCACAAAAGTGTGCGTTTGTTTGTAATCGTAGTGACTTGAATAGCAAATGCTTTAAAATGAGAAATGAGTAACGTGGCTCGACATAATTTACGGCACCGATCATTAAGTATTGAGATTTGATATAGGATAATAAAATAAAAAAGTTATCAAACTAACGTAAATAAAAAAGTTCGACGACGTGCAAGCAAAGTCATTCGTCAAAATAACGTGTCAATGGCAGAGCTTTGCGAGAGGATGAATATAAGTAATAGAACAAATCCATTATCTGTTGAAGAATACGCTCGATAAATAAAAAAACTTTGTGAAATGTTACCGCAGCAGAATTTCTTCTTGGCAGTGGCGGCGGTGCGAGGCCACCATCGGCAAGCATCGTGTCGGGGAAAAGGGATGTCCGGGCAGGCAATCCCAAGCTGTACGTTCTGTTTTGCCTGCAAGAAATAGAAGAAGAAGAAGAAAAGTCAAGCGTGAGCGTTTTTCATCATGTGAAGCCTTTCAAACGGAGGTAGGCGTGGGTATAGATACATCGCATTACTCATTTGTGACGCAACAAGCTATACAAATGCACGACTCACGTATATATAAACACCAAGTACGTATGCGTGCGATATACACGAGTCAAGCCTTAAAAGGACTTTTACGATTTTCCCCATCCCCGCGAACGCGAAGCATGACGCTCAGAGGTTGAAAAGTGCTACGGTGCGATGACACGAAATTCCATAGCTCGGCCTATATCGATTGGCACCCTCCCTGTCTTCTCCCACTCTCCCTCATCTTACGACTTGCCAATATCATGGACCACTGCCCGACGTTGAATCGAGCGTAAAAGCTTTTTGCCTGTACACAGACGTATGTAGAGAAAAACCGGCGATGAAGCGATGCTCAATAAGAAAAAAAGTGGGTTTAGCGTCCTTCTGTCAATCCAAGGCTCTTGTCAATTCGTTTGGTCGAAGATTTATTCAAGTTTCCCTCCTTCTGCACGCACTGGCTTATTTCTATATTGGGTGTAGCCAGTACATATTTGGGATGACTAGGTCTTTCGATTAGACGAGCTCCTGACGATTTACCCGTCAATATCCGGCCTAAGCCGATTTTTATACGCAAGATCTGTTGAGATATCTCGGGAAATAAGCCTGCTGATCAAGCTGTCCGCTTATGGCAATATTCTCTTGCTAAAATGCTGTCTTCTAATGGACTCGAGAGGTACATTACTATTTTTCAAATATATTGACGCGCACGCGTGACCTTTGCAACACGCATCAGATTCAATCTTTTTTAATTTCTCTTCCGAAAGAAATCATTTTGACGATTTAAAAAAATACGTATTACTTTCACTCGCAATATTTTAATGTAGCTTTTATTTCATTAATTATAAAGGACAAACCGAAAATTATGATAAATTATTTTAACCATTTACTACTTCTCAAAAAATTTTGCCACAGTATTTTGATATAAATGGAGAAGTGCATATTACACGCGGAAAACAATTGTTATCAAAAAAATTAACAAAAACACCGAATTTGTATATTTTAGTTGTTACGTGAAGTGCATGAAACAGAAAGATATGAATCGTTTTCGAAATGTAAATATTTAGTTCAGCTACCAAACTCAAATTAACGCCGCAAATAAGACAACACGAAAATTTCAAATTAGATTCAAGGTGAAGCGTTCAATGGCAATGTTTATTCGTTATTCAATAAAATGCGAGGGTAACGATATAAAATGAACTTAATATACTGAAATAATCCGAGGTTGAGAGGCAGAATTTTACGGCAAGGTACATTTATTTCACGGTGCAACGCAAATAAAATTATAACGATGTTACCTTGGTTGACGCGTGGGACTGGTGTCAGCGGCACGTAGATTCGCTCCAGACATGTTGTTGAGCCCTGAAACATGAAATATCATAGAAAATAAAGGAAGGGTTCTGCGTGACGTGAAAACTGTTTTAATTTAAATTGCCTGAAATCACTTGGGTTGGAAAATAATACAACCAAATGTCGTGAGAAAGTATGATTTTAAAAAGAGGGAATTATTATTTTTTTTGATCGATTGGAAATATCTGAGTTCAATGGGTCGAGTTATCGAAACTGTGCATCAAACGCGACGCACTAGGCTAATTCATACGGGCGTTTGAAACACGTCAATGGCTATAGCGGAGTTGAGTAAAGCCAAATCGATGTAACCGAACTAATCAATAATCGAGGGCACATATGCGTATGTGTATGTGTATTTAGTTCTGCGACTCTCTAATCTCTCTTTCTCTCCCTCTCGCGGCTGACCAGTTGACGCGAATTACTGCTATTCACAGAGAGAGTGAGAGTGAGAGAGAGAGAGAGATGTAAAGAGAGGAGTATAGAAAGAGAGAGAGAAAGAACGAGTGAAATAATCGCCGAATAAGCACACAAAACGAGGCCGTTGCGATAAACACCGAACGATACTCGCTTATCCAGCCTTTGGATGCTGTAACTTTATATCTTGTTGGTCTTGGTCGTGGCTGTACACTTTATATACCGATAGTCCGCGCGAGATCCTGAAACTCGTCCTTGTTGTCGGAGAGCACGCCCGTGTATCGATCAGCGAGCGCGCCTATTCAGTTCCTCTCCCGACGGCTGTTGCTTTTCTATACGGACCTTTTACTCTCTTTTATTTTTGTTATCTTTCTTTTTCTGTCGGCTCCTTTCGATTCGTCGGCTATTGTTTTGCATTATCGCAATGCACTCTTGCTTCGAAATTGATCCTATATCGCACAGCGCGTGCCGACGGAATCCCAATGGATACGTCGCGCATCGCGAGAGGTTGAGAAATCACGAAAACAGAATGAAAGGTCGAGGCGCTTTTCGGGTTGACCAAGAATAGACCGCGTGCGAGTTGTTATTTCGTGGTCGAGGGGTAAGGGCTTAATTAAAGAGCTTTGAACGGTGCGAAGAGCTGTGTTTGCTCATTCCATCGGGATTAGACCGCACTATATAAGATAAAGACGACTGGAGATAGGTCCTTTTCAAACTGTCAATATCTAAGCACGTGGCACGCGACTAATAATACAAACAAGTCAGCGACTAATTAGCAGTCAAGGTCGCAATACATCATCATCCGAGTCTGCATCTGCTAGCTCGTTATTTGCCATTGCAACTGAGAGAAGAGCTCTCTATCTCTCGCACTGCCCTTGGCATATTGGATCACAAATAAACAGTTTACTAACCTCCACTCTTTATCCTCTTTCCAAGCTATTAATAAGCCGTTTGCGTAACCCGGCTAAGTCAACCTCTTGTAGTGACTTTCGTAGAGCTTTATGCAAGTTTACACAAATGCAAGGAAAAGGAAGGATAATCGAAGCATTGTCCAAACTACGAATTTTCGATGACAATGCAATGTATTATAGCTATATAAATTATACGATCCTAGTCAAAGCGAGCGTGTGTTCTTTTTTATTTTAACAACTTATACATGAATATTTAAAGCTTCCTCGCCCACAATGCTAAAAGAAAAATAAAACACGAAACGACAGTTCACGTAATTTTTTTAAATATTGTCGTTTAAAAAAATCGACTTCGTTTAACTTAGCTGTGCTTTGAATAGAGCACAATGTACCTCCAACGTCTTTATAAATTGCGGCTGATGAGCCTACGGAGTCTTTTTATTCAAGCAAACGTATTAGCATACTCCAAAACTGTCTTTTTGTTTCGCAAAAAGGTTGAGAGGTCGTTAGATTATCGAACGATGTATGGCTAATGGCTAATGACTACTTTTTGCATAAAAAATTCTAAACTGTAACCGGACAATTATTGATTATTTAAATACATAAAACAAAACCTTGGCGGGCATTTGTATGAAAATGAGATGATTAATAAATGGCAAAGAGGGTGAGCTAGAATTAGAAAGAGCCGAAAAATGATTGCCAACTTCATTAGCCCAGAAAGCCCCCAGCGACTCCGATGTTTAAGCTTAACACCTGTTGTCGAGTTGTTAACCTAATCAGTTCTACAGGCGTACTATACGCAGCAAGCTCAGCCAAAGAGAAAATCAGAGGCAAACGCAGAGGGGAGGGAAAATAAAAAAAACACATAGATCAACGTTCACCCAAGGGAGCCCGAGATTGAACAATACGAGACCTTATAGCGGTGTCACCACCTTTACCTCTCCCTCTTATTGAGAAGTTAAATCAATTTATTGTTTTCGATTGGCTCGCATTAAATTCTCCCCTTCCCTTCCGCACTCACTTCTTGCATTTTGCGTTCTCTTTCCCTTGTTCTCGGAAAATTTAATTAATTCTCTGACTTCCCTAGACAGCTTTTGTTTTTTTCCATGGCCGATAGATCGTTGACTCGATTGTATAGCCGCGATAAAAGACCCTTCTAGCAAACAAACTTCTTTCGTAACTGGTATTTTCGTACTTATTTCCAATTTGGAATTCCCTAATCGCTTTGCGCTGAACAAGCGCAGTTCGTCAATGAGATCAAATAATTAGAAAGATATTATTTCGTGAGCGTACAATCCAACTTAATGAATCGCTCGAGCTCCGGGAATTTAAACTGCTAAATATGCAAATCTCAAGCTTCCTTGGAGTTAATGCCTCTACACCGCCGCTCAACTGCCCGCATATTTATTGAGCCGTTCGTTCATCAGCGAATTAACGCCAAATTGTATTTTATTAAAAATCACGCATGTGTTTGCATTTTTTCGTTTTGGTAGATATTTATGTTGACAATTTGTAATTCTAGTTACCGTGCAAGACTGAGTGTCATTAAATACGGGTAAAGAAATCAAGTCATTTCTTTTTCTCTGATCTTAAGCTCCGTCGTACTCTGTTCGAAAGATACTTTCACACACCTGCTGCTAGGTACACACGTGCCATGGTGATATCGAATATCGACTGATAAATGGTACGAGTGATTCGTCCCCTGGAATATATAGTATGTGGTCTTGCTGAGAAAGCTTTGCTCGAATTTTCCAAAATCTCGATTTCAGAGCTACGTCTCTGTTAGTTCCTTTGACCGCCGCGCGGCGGACGACCGGAAAAAGAAAAAGAAAAAACGACGAAGGGAGAAAACCGAGCGATAGAAAGAATTTGTCATGCATTCGATAAGAACCGAATAAGTCGGGTATACTAAGTCGAGACTCTACCTACATGCGCTTTCTGATTTATTTAGCCCAACTCGTTTTAAAGATTTATAGGACGTTATGCAGTTGAGCAACTGTGTGCTCATTGGGTTTTTTCGTTAACGTACCTCTTTCTTTCGTGAATAAACGTAACCAACTTTATCAATAGATATCTCCTAAAACCTTTGATGTTATTTGTTCATTTCCCCGTATGGATTTAAAATTTTTTTATGTTACAGTAGGAGTCAAATGAATACAAATAAGCCAATGACTAGTTAGTGTTGTTGCTGCTTCAGCTGCATCGAAACAAATTTAATCAGTGCGCTGTCGTAACGTTGGAATGCTTCAAGCAATTCAGATCATTTGAAATTCTAACTTTATCTCTGTGAAACGAACGCAATGTTCTTGAGCAATTGTGAGCGACGTTTCCATAGACCTTCTGGTTCACGAATTAAGTAGAAATTCGTCAGATGATAAATTTTTTAACGCAAGTAAGCTCATTTATACTTTGGAAGATCCATTCTATACCTATAATCCAAGAACACAATGAAAATGATGCAAAATCCATCGATAAACGTCTGACGCGTCGTCAGTACTACTACTATAATATCTAGTAAATATCTGTTCAATGAATTTTATTTCAGAATTCGACGACTCGGTGAAAGTCTATTTTAACGATAACATTCGCAACAGTAAATATTATTCTATAAAATTTCTATAACGAAACTGTCTGTAAATTCATTTTTTCTGCTTATTCATACGAAGTTCTTGAAGCTTGTAGTGTAGCAATCGACAAGCAGTGCTCGTAAAGATAAAATTTTCCTCGACCGCCTCTCGTAAATCTTTGACCAGAGTCAAAATGAGAAATAGAAAGAGAGAACGATCTTCCTGGTCCGGACACGAATAGAAAAACATAAATCAAGCTTTTTGCGTAAATCGAGGACTCGTGTCTCTGTCGAATTTATTCCACTCTTATGATCAGTCATTCGTGTACCACCGCTTGGATACTCATACGATCATATATACATACATACGTACACCAGTGTTAGTACACAGATTATCAAGTCGAACTCGATCGACTTGCGCTTGTCAAAATGTTCAGGAGAACGTACGAACGAAATTTTCACGTGCATCATCCTCGATTTTGATTAATGACGACGCGGCGCACCCGATAAAAATGATGGCCCTGCAGGGATTCCCTCGTTTGTGATATCACGATAGCTCTGAATACGTTAAATCTCTGCTCTCTTTATCGGGATTTTTTGTCTCTTTCGACAGTTCGATTTACAAAATGACTTCGTTTTTTCGACCTAATGTTGATTTTAGGATTTTCTAAATATCAATATCTTGGAGAAATGTTTTTATCGCTGCACGTAAGCGTCAATTTTTTATGAAAAATACCGGATATAGATTGTGTAGATAACAGCAGCGGGGTTCTTAACCTATAGAATGATTTTACGTAGCTACATAGTTGTTGCCTAAAAAATGTAATTTATTTTCACGAGGCAACCTAGTAAGTATACACAGAGAAGCTTTGAGGCACGATTAAATTAACTACGTGAGAGCGTCACTTATCAAGGAATCTAGAGATTTTTGGACCAGTAAATTTCTACAGCTGCACTCTAGCTCGTACATTTAGCCAATGGCACATACATTGAACAGTGAGAGAAATAGCCTGAATTATTGATTAAACCGCACATGTATCAGTGCAATGTCCCTTGTCAATGGTTACGACGTCGATTTTTCAACGAATAAATATAATACGGGAGTGACAAGCATTTTACGAAAAGCCCAGTCAGCGTTAAAAGGCGGAATGTTTCAGTGGTAACAATTCTCATATATACTGCGCGCTGGCGCTCGGGAATATAAAGCCAGTGATTTAGTTGAATATCAGCGAATAAAGACCTATCTCGATAAAGCAAATGCGCATCATGAACGGTATTACATATTTCTCATAGAATTAAGTGAAGCCAAGAAATAGGGAGTCATTTTTCAAGCGACGACATCTTGGTGTCGTAATCTGCACGAGCGTTATACGCGTTGAAAGATACTCCATCGGAAAAATGAAGACTCACTCACAACACAACAATCGCCCCTATTTTTCTCTTTCACGACTTGTTCCGTATCGTTGATTCGTGCCCAACTCCGATCGCATCTTTTTTGCATTAGTAAACAGCCAAATGATCCATCGTGGCACATCTTCTGAAGAGAAGAAGAGAGAGAAAAGAAGTTTGCTCGTTTCTATCGTGAAATACTCTTTGCAAAGTCAGCGATTGAAATGTCGAAAGAATATTGTTTTGTCAAATTGAACGAATCAAATTGAATGGAAGCATCTATTCCCTTATTGGGAAGGACTATTAGTAACATGTTTTGAAGTGCAGCGTGGTTTCAATTACATACCAGACGCGTTTTTGAAATCCATTTGAGCTGAACTATTAAAAACAAAACGAACAAGTCGGACGTTCTGATATGAGAATATAAAGTTTGAGATACGTTAAACGAAGGGCTTTAAAAGCTCTATCGGATCCTAAAAAGACGATACGTCGGAAGAAAGTCAACACTGTAACAAGTCTATTTTTTGTCTCTGAGGTTGAAATAAAATGAAAATAAAAGAGAGTTCTCTGCTGAAATATTACACTGACGTTTTCTGACTTCCCTCGGTCTCGCGTTCCCCGCCCCCTTTCCGCACGATTTCGCCCAGTTGGCTAGTTCACTGGTTGGCTGTCTCTGATTTTCGAGCGAGAGTGATTTCTTCAGCTCCATTAAGCGACAGAGCAGTGCCCGTGGTGAGAGGCACGTGTGTTTATGTTGCGCCCACCGAAGATCGATCTATCGCTCGTGCGGCAATTTCGACTTGCTCTGGTCGACTATTTGCACTCGCTGTCTGCTGACACGCACAATCGTGATGAACGACTCATAAAAGAGGAAACCGCTGAATAGTTTCTCTCTCGATTTATCAGCAATACCGCTATCCTCGCTGCGTGCCTTGAACTTGGCTGAGTTGACCGAAAATGACTCTCACTACAGGTAGCATATACTCAACGTATACTTATGTAGAATCAAAATTGCATTACCGTAATATTCAACTTGCAAAAGTATACTTTAAATACAGAGAGCGCATCTGCGTGTAATTTGAACGTGAGATAGGTATTCCAGTCAACGAGAAAGTTCTAAAAAAATAGTATAATCTAGATTAAATAACAACCGAAAACGACGTAAGACAGACAGAATGGAAGTAAAAGCATTGGAAAACTGATTAATCGAAAAATCCTTTGTGGAAAAAACCGTAACATCTCAACTCAGCTTGACAGTGTCGGAACTTGAAATACTTTATCAGACTTTTACTCTCTCGTTTCCTACACTCTCATCAGCCTTTCTGTAGTGTTTGTCTTCCTTTGGCTCGAAGAAACGTATAGCGTTATTTGAGATTGCGCTTTATTCACCGAACTAGAAAACTTGCCCCCCTCCCCCGCCCGCTCCGCGGAATCTGCTCCTTCAGCACGCCAACGCAAGCGAGCACGACATTATTCTTCAAGAAAAACAGCGTCAGACCGCGCGAAACTGCATCTCTTTTTTCTCTCGTTCACTCTTTCTGCTCAAACTAAGTTTGTATCATCTCTCTCTCTCTCTCTCTCTCCTTTCTTTCTCGTTGCTACTCTTTGTCGCACTCGCCTGTGTTCTATAGCCGAACCAGAGGATGAAACGTTTGAAAAGCTTGACTTTCAGGGTCAAGCTTCAATATTAACTAATTAACACAGAGATTTTATTTTTACTTGAAAATCATTAAAAGTTTCAATTAAATTCTATTTTTTTCGGTGATTATCATTAGGTTAAAATAACAATAATGTTATCTGAAAAAGACGACTTTTATGTATTTTCTACGAGAGTACACAAACCAGATGGAATGAGACTCACATCTTCGTCTAAAAGAACTAAAGAGTACTTTCTCGAGTTTGAATATATATAGAGATAGAGAGAGAGTAAAGTGCATTTTAAAATTCATTTGAGATCGAGTAAAAACTGTGGGTAAAAAAGCTTTTGCACTGAAGTTTGGTTTTAATAACTCTGGTCGAGCGTTGTTCGAATATTGCTTCAAACTTTATGAGTCAAATCCGTGCTTGGTTTGCACTTGACGACATGACCGAGGTTTTTACGAGCATATGAATTTCCGTTATTCATTCTCGCTATACGTATATCGAGGAAAATATATTGATAATGTTATTTTTTCGTAGTAGTCAATCTATCTATAGAAATAATAACAACTCATCCGGTCGCACAAAGATAATATACTAATGTAGCCATTAAGAGCATGTACCCGTATACTTGATATGGTACTCAACGGACACATTTTAAAACTAATTATTTAAAAATTATTACATACAAATATCAATCTCAAAAAACCTTTTATCAATGTGTAATTTCTCGTGACAACATTAAATACACATCGACAAAAGAATATAAAACAGAATCGTGAAAAATTGTTTGTGGCTCGTTTTCGTTATACGTGTAGAATGCTGAGTAAGATAAAGACTTACGTTGTTGAATAAATAGATGGACAAGCAGCAGTGGATTGTCTGGTTTGAGAGTGTAGTGGTTAGCAAGTGTGTCGTAGAGGTAACTTGTGCGCGACTCGGCCGAACAATGTGGCGCAATCGGTCGTGGTCGTTGGTAGTGTAGCTGCTGCTGCTGCTGCTGATGTTTGCTCAAGCTTCATTTTGAACTTTGGCATGATAGAGATACTGGAGTGTGTAATGCCCCGCTGCAGGTGCTGGTGATGTCGACCCACCAATCGACCTCCACAGCTGTTTTACGCGCCGCTACATTGTCACCACCGTCGCCGTTTAATCCGCGAGTTTGACCGGCTCCTCGCCGATTCATTACACTACTTTGTTCTTGCTTATGAGTCTTTCTCCTTCCTCTTCACCCTGCAATTCAAATTTCGACAGTTTTCATTAGATTTAATTTTTCACAACTCCATTTATGTAGCATCAAGAAAATGTAAAATTTAATTAAATATTAATTTCATGAGTATTAGTTACTTTTTATTATTAAATAAAGTAAAATCAGACGTAAACCATAGAGCATGTATCTAATAAAAACATAGAATATTCCGCGCGGATTACAAACTATTTAAATGAAAATTAAGTTTAAATAGACGTAAATAAACTTTCAAAGATAACGTTTAATCAACTCTACGGATTTCGCAAATTTGAAAGTAGAGACTGAACGCAATATCACAGAGATCCAAGTAAATAATTAAACAAAACAACGTTATTTAGCGAAGTAAGATAGGAGAGCTTCACAAACAGATTAAAAAAATAGTCGAAATAGAAAGTGGAACACTCAATAAATACGCGAAGGTCTCTCTTATCTGTGGAGCAGTAATTCGCTCTTGACAACTCTGCAAACGCAGGACCAGGCTAAGTAGAGGTAAAACGCTTTGAGAAAAGCGAAAACGCGCAAAAAGCGAGCTGAGCAAAGTTGAAAATCGAAAAAATGGAGTAAAATAAGGCACGGCGCAAACAACAAATAACATCGAACAAATAGACGAACAAGAAAAGCGAAACAAAATCGATAGCGATAACTTAGAAGGAAAAACACGAGATAGAGGAAGAGCGTGTGCTGGGAGGACATGCCTGATTCTGGTCGCACTGGTCTTTGAGTGACTGATGTTATTCAGCTAGTGGGTGAGCTGCAGTGATTGTTGATGGATGATGGTGTGGCAACGGTGATGGCACGTGCTGGAGCGAAAGCTTGGAGCGCGTACTACGTGCGTGGGTGGATAGCGTACAACTGAGCGCGACTCTCGGTCCACCGCCGGCGCGTAGTATATGTTCGCCTCCTCCCCCCGAACGTCCGGAGAGGCTGCTGCTGCTACTCCTATTGCTACTGCTATCTCTAGCGGAGGACCGGCGCCCGAGCCTGCGCTCCTGGCGTCTCGCGCCAGCTGTGTACCACCCGTACTCGTATGCGACTCCCGCCACTTTTCAGCCACCTCCAACCCCACATACTTTTCTATAACAGACGACGGCCAACCTAATCTATGATTCCAATGGAATTTCATTTCCTTTCTTTTTCTTCTCTCGAGTAACACTCATTAATTACATTTTTCTTGCTCTCCCTCTCTTTTCGAATTCATTTATTTCTCGTCAACTTCAACGCGTTCGCAACCTACCAATCATCTCGTAATGTTACCATTATAACGAGCATATTTATTATGTGTTGCGGTATTACTCAACTAAAACCCGCAAAGGTGCCGTGTTAATTACACGTAATCCATATAATGACTTTTGGCATAGCACTCCTCGTACAATTCAATAATTCTCGTCAATGAATCGCGCTATCAAAAGTGAGCTAACGTACTATACAGTGGTACAAGTACGAAATAGGTCAGAATAGTCTCGTAAAATTTGCTTCATTTCTTTTATCAAATAATGGAAATCTAGTACCTATTCCACTACATTATACATTATATTACATTATATATTCCATCAAATTTCATTGTATAGCGAAATAATTTACCATTTTTTTTATTTTGCACAGTGCTTTCTATAGTTCATCACAATTTTCTGGACGTACTTTCATAAAGTGTAAAGGCATTATACTGCCACCTTGAATTCAGGTAATATCCCTTATTTTCTACAGCATCAAATTTCAATTTATTCATCCACTACTTCTACATCATTGTAGTGCAGCAGTTGAGACTTTGATAGAAAATATATGCGATAGACACAGATATAAACAATTTAAGTCAGCACGGCAGAATGCAGCTTACGAACAAAGAGAAAAGTGTTATGGGGATTATTGTGATCCCCGTTACATTTGGCGATGAACAACGAAAAATCAGTAAGAACGAAGCAAAAGCGCTAAAAGATTAAACAGTACTTAAATGAGTCGAGAAAATAAAAGGAGCGCCATTCAACCGTAAGCCACGCGAGTGGTGACCTGTAAAATGTGAGTTGAAATTCCACAGCGCGAGACTCGCAACATGGGAAAAATGTCGAGGGTGAGAAGGAGAGTTGAGTTTCTGGAGCGGGTGCGAACATTGACAGGCAGTTGGCAATTTTGAAAGGACAAGGTCGAGCCTCGAGCCGTTGTCGCCACCATGTACTCGAGTTGAAAGCCTAAGACGAGTCGCGCGTAACGAGTCCATAAAGGAGCTAAGATTCCTGTCTCAAGTGACCACTCGAAGTCTGTCTGTCTGTCTCTCTCTCTCACACACACACACGCACACACACACGTGTGCACGTGCTTTCTCGAGTGGCTACTAACTTTAAGCAGACCACAGCCGAAGCCTATACTGCTGGTGATTGAGTGACTGTCATATTGCGATACTTTTACGCGTAACTGCGTTGCTTCTTTAAGAAAAATCAACTATTCCCATTGTCGCGTATAATCTGAAGCTTTCTCCACTTCCTGACCTCCCCTTTTCATCGTTGAACGACACTTTGATCCGTCTTTGTAGATTACACTTTGACCTCTCGACGACGAGCTCTTCGGCCCATTAAACCACCAAAAAGCCGCCAGAGGTATCAAGCGAGGAGGCCAATTTTCCGAAAGCTGATCTGTTTCGCTTCCGTCTTGAATGTCTTTGAGCTTTCTCTCTCTCTCTCTCTCTCTCTCTCTCTTCTCGCTTGATTTTGTCTGCCTTTCTCATAAAAAGCTTTCATTAAAGAGGAAAAAAATTGCGAGTTAGCCCGTCCAATTGGAGAAGGTTGACACAAGATGTAATTTTGATTTTAAGCCAAATTATGTCAACACTTCTAATCGCCCCATAGATGTTTGATTAGAAGGGCGCAAAAGAAAAAATCAATATTGGAAATGGATACAGGAGAATGGGATTGAGTCATGCCGACGAATCATTCGAGGGAGCATCATAAAACAAATTAGCCTGACGCATAACTGCAAGTAGGGGGCCGAGGAGGGAATAGAGGGGTCGTGACACAATAATATAGCATTCCTTTATCGCAAACGTTTCTTCGGTATCATACAAATACATTCCAAGGCTTCTCTCTGTGCGTGTACCTACCTCTCCTTTTATGTAGTATATACGGCTGCCAAAAGGCAGGCGACGCCATAGAGTCTAGCCAAATAAAAGCTCGCCGCGACGACTGACGCCGCCAACTATATACCCCAGCAAAGGCCCCAACTAACTCTACGCTGCAGCGGCAGCGGCTCGACGGCGATGACTTGCTGCTACTGCTGCCGACTGTTGTCGCAAAGTTATGTATACGATCGAACGAATAGATGGAAAGGAAGGGGAAAGAGGAACGACTAGCCTGTGCACTCATTGCCAAAGCCTCGCTTACCCGGTTTCCCAGTCTGTTTGTTCGCCCGCGTGTCCCGATCCCAGCCTCTAACTCAGGAATTCAAATTTGTTTTTCCAATATTACATTTTCGCCTGGAATTTCGCGCACGCAAGTTACTCGATGATTTGCATACGCCACTTACTTGACAAATTCCAATATTCACTGGACCAGAGATTCAAATATTTTGTAATCGTTTGAGAGCATC